>CM075471.1:1027500-2227500 GCA_037950665.1 Hypophthalmichthys nobilis
ACTTATTTTATTTTATACAAATAATTTCTTTAGATTTAATTGATTTTCACATTATAATAATATTTTGATGAGTTTTCGCTACTCTATAACAGGTTATCCTTTTGAATATTATGAATCATTTAAATATGAAATCTATAATATTAATTATCATATTAAAATTATTTTAAGATGTGATATTAAATATTATGTTTTATAAAATATGATAATTTATTTACTTTACTTTATAACTGTACTTAATAATTAATATTTTTTGCATAATTTCATTATTATTTTAATTTTTATTATTTTAAATATTTGACTTATTTTATGCAAATATAATTTATAAATTTAGTTGATTTTCACATTATATTTTGATCATTTTGAATATTACGAATCATTGAAATATGAAATCTATAATTTTAAATATCATATTTTAATGATTTTACATTATCTTCTGTAAAGAAATATTGCCCAGCATTTTGTGTTTAACTCATTTAATAATTAATAATATTTTTCCTATAATTTTATTGTTTTATATATTTGTATCATTTTAAATATTTAACTTATTTTATGCAAATATAATTTATAGATTTAATTTAATGATTTTACATTATCATCTGTAATCCAAAATTGCCTAGGATTTTTTAGAATTTAGAATTCTAGAACTAGGATGTTTTTGTTTAAACTGTCATGCTTAATTATGAACTGATGGATTTATTTGTTCATTTTCACATCTCTCTTCTCGTCTAATGTTGTACGAACAGTTTGTCTGATTCTTTTTTTTCTGAATACTTCGTCTAAAATTCCTCATGTGTAAGATAGACAGACAGGCTTTCTCTCATGTTTTCAGTTGGTCTCTTTCTCTGGATTTCTGTCGTTCTCTCCGCCCGTCTCCTGCCCTTATTTCTGCCACCCAATTACTGTGACCATGGCAACTATCTTGGAATACGGCCCACAGACGCTTTGAGCATTAGCAGTTTACTGCCCGTCTCTCTCCCACAGAAGTCATTCTCCATTGAGGTCCGAAGCTAAATAGATAACCATGGCAACCAATTTGCAGTAATATCAATAATAGTGTGTATTAGAGGCCACTGAAATTATCTGTGTTTTGCCTTTTCATGCTCAGACTGAACAATCCGCGACCTGCTGAGTGTCTCTCTCTCTCTCTCTCTGCTCAGTGTTTTCTGTCTTTCTGCATGTTTCATATGAGAGTGAGACAGCTGTGAGACAGATGGATATACATCACAATACGGAGGAAAAGACCAGAGCAACTTCCCTTTTATGACGACTTTAAGTGTTGAAATGTCTTTAAATGAAAATCTGGATACGTCAGAGAATATTCTAGTCATGCAAATTTATTCAATTAAAACCCATTTTCTTTCTTCTTGTTTTTCTCAGCTCTACAGTGTTTCATCAGCTTCATTGCTCTTGTCTGGAGCAGTGCTCAGCCAGTGTTGATCTTTTTGATGCCAATATAAAGCTGAAATATTTCACATCACACTACTTAATTGAAAGATAGTAAAAATGCATACATAATTGAAATGCTGAAATTTATTTTACATAATATTTACTCTGAACTTCCATGGTTATTTTAAACATGTCACAAACATGTTTCATTTTCATAATGCAAAATATATTTTCATATTTCTTTTAAATTTCAGTGAAATATTTAGCTTGACAATTTTAAAACCTGCAACTATCTGTCTGTCTGTGTTTGTTTGTTTGTCTGTCTGTTTGTCTGTCTATTTCTGTCTGTCTGTTTTTTCTATTTGTCTATCTGTTTGTTTGTATGTTTGTCTGTTTGTCTGTCTGTCTCTGTCTGTTTGTTTGTTTGTTTTAGTCTGTTTGTCTGTGTCTGTCTTTCTGTCTATCTGTATCTGTCTGTCCGTGTTTGTCTGTCTGTTTCTGTCTATTTGTCTGTCTGTCTGTATCTGTGTTTGTTTGTCTGTCTGTATCTGTCTATTTGTCTTTGTTTGTCTGTCTGTTTGCCTGTCTATTTGTCTGTCTGTCTATCCCTGTTTGTTTGTTTGTCTGTCTATTTGTCTGTCTGTCTATCCCTGTTTGTTTGTTTGTCTGTCTATTTGTCTGTTTGTCTGTTTGTTTGTCTGTCTATTTGTCTGTTTGTTTGTCTATTTGTTTTTGTTTGTCTGTCTATTTGTATGTTTGTCTGTCTTTCTGTTTGTTTGTCTTTATGTTCGCTTGTTTGTCTGTCTGTCTGTCTGTCTTTGTTTGTCTGTCTGTATGTTTGTCTGTCTATTTGTCTGTCTGTCTGTATATCTGTGTCTTTTTGTCTGTTTGTCTCTGTGTGTGTGTGTGTGTGTGTGTGTGTGTGTGTGTCTGTCCTTTCTATCCATCTGTGTGTTTGTTTGTCTATATCTGTCTGTCTGTCTTTGTTTGTTTGTCTTTGTTTGTCTGTCTATTTGTCTGTCTGTCTATCCCTGTTTGTTTTTTTGTTTGTCTCTGTCTATCTGTCTGTTTGTCTTTGTCTGTCTGTCTGTCTGTTTGTGTCTATTTGTCTGTTTGTTTGTTTGTCTGTGTCTGTCTGTCTGTCTGTATGTTTGTCTGTCTATTTGTCTGTCTGTCTGCTTGCTTGTTTGTCTATCCCTGTTTGTTTGTTTGTCTATCTATCTGTCTGTTTGTCTTTGTCTGTCTGTCTGTCTATCTATCTGTCTGTTTGTCTTTGTCTGTCTGTCTTTCTGCCTGTCTATTTGTCTGTCTGTTTGTTTGTGTCTATTTGTCTGTCTGTCTGTCTGTTTGTCTGTCTGTACGTTTGTCTGTCTCTCTTTGTTTGTATGTTTGTCTGTCTATTTGTCTGTCTGCTTGTTTGTCTGTCTGTTTGTCTGTCTATCCCTGTTTGTTTGTTTGTTTGTCTGTCTATCTGTCTGTCTTTGTCTGTCTGTCTGTCTGCCTGTCTGTCTTTGTCTGTCTGTCTGTCTGCCTGTCTGTCTGTTTGTTTGTATATTTGTCTGTCTTTCTGTTTGTTTGTTTGTTTGTCTGTATGTCTGCCTGTTTGTCTGTATGTTTGTCTGTCTGTTCGCTTGTTTGTCTGTCTTTCTGTCTGTCTGTTTGTTTGTATGTCTGTATGTCTGCCTGTCTGTCTGTATGTATGTTTGTCTGTCTGTCTATTTGTCTGTCTGTCTGTATATCTATCTGTCTGTCTTTTTGTCTGTTTGTCTGTGTGTGTGTGTGTGTGTGTGTGTGTGTGTGTGTGTGTGTGTCTGTCTGTCTGTCTGTCTGTCCTTTCTGTCCATCTGTGTGTCTGTTTGTCTGTCTGTCACACACACACACACACACACACACACAGCTCTTCTGGTTGATTTAGCAGCACACTGAGCAGTTTATTTCAGAGAATTCAACCAAAAGTCTCACTTCAGGGGGTGGAAATCTGAACCAGACGCCTGCTTCACCTGATTTTGATGTGCAACACGCACATAGACACACACTGCTTCTCAGTGTAAATAACATTGGCTCTTTAAACTCTTTTTATCATCACTAGAGCTCATCATATTTGTTCAACCTGTCTGGCATTTACCCACAGTTAACCATAAGCCCTTTACCAGCACAGACACACACATCGACATGAGATTCGTCTTCCTCACCGACACTGTTCAGAGATACAGGTCATTATATAAATCAATATCTAATACCCTGAAAACTCCCATTCAAACAAGACTAAAGCCAAATGCAAATGTAATTAATCATAAATAACAAAGGGTCAAGTATTTCACAGAGAACAGGATTATAGAGTGTTTGTGATGTCTGAGAGGACGGAGGGTCAGCGGCACATTCACAGCTGTTAATAGATCCGAGAGCTGTTCTCACCTCACAGACACACACACAGATTTATGCTGCTTCCTTCTCTGACTGAACTGCAGCTGTAGTGGCAGATAAAAATTGCACCTTTCAGAAGTGATTATCTGTGATCAAGTGTGAGGGGTAGAGGCATGATAACAGTGTGTGTGTGTGTGTGTGTGTGTGTGTGTGTGTGTGTGTGTTTGTGTGTTCCTTACACTCAGACTGAAATCAAAGGAAAGTCACAATTATCCCTCCATTACTGCTACAGCACTACACAAAGAACACACCGACAAAAGATGGACAAAAACAACATAAGAGAGGAACGGATTAAAAAATGAAAATCATTTACTGTCCCTCATGTCATTGTGATGATGACAGAAGTTTCATTTATGGCTGAATTATTCCTTTGTACAGTCAAAAGACAAATTTATGAAATGTATACACTAATGTTTAGTGTAAAAATATACAATATGTATACACTAATGTTGCTCTATAAAAAATATTAACGCCACAAGCATAGATTTTTTTGAGTTATGATAACTTTGAGTGAATTTAATCATTTATAAATCAAGGGAACAAATCAGTAAATCCTGCGTGCGATTTAGCAAATCAAATGGACGAAATAATAAATTATGCACACGAATTAGCAAATTGAAGGAACGAAATAGTAAATCTTTTCGACTGGAGAAAGAAACAAACAACTTGGATGACATGAGGGTGAGTAAATTATCAGGAAATTTTAATTCTGAAGTGAACTAATCCTTTAACAGTGGAATTCGTGGAGAAAAACTTCCCAAAATTCCACCAATCAGAAGCGAGATGAACTCTTTAGCTCCGCCCACTTCCATTAAGCACTGTGAATGATGTAATCGAATCTATGCTCTCAAAATACTTAAATATTTGTATATATATTCATATTTTGGAATAATTTAAAACACATTGTTTTCATACTGTATATATATTTAACATATTTTTATATTTCTCAATTTTAATGCGATTTAGCAAATCAAGGGAACGAATTAGTAAATCGTGCGCACGATTTAGCAAATTGAGGGAATCGTACGCACGATTTACTTCTTTTCCCTGCATGTCATGTGCAGGGCTCCGTACCATAGAGTTAGAGGAACTTAATAATTTGAAGCATAAACACAAATTTTTAAGTTGATTACTCAAAAAAATGAAGTCACTCCAACTACCAGAGTTGTAGCTCTGGAACCAATTAATCTTCTCTATTTCAGTTCATATCAACAGCTATCATAGGACATGCTAACTTATTTAACATTTATATTTAATGAAAAAGTAAGATATTCCTTGTCACTGGCATTAGTGCAGTCATTGCTTATAGATTCATTGTAGTGTTTACCTTCATGCATCTACTCTTCAGCACAAACTTCAACATTACAGAAACTCTTTTAAATGTCAAACAGAACAGCATTAAACAGGTCTTTCTCTTCACTAAAACAAATAAATTAACACTTAATTTCGACATTTATTCTCCTTATCTAGTCCTATGCAAAAGCATGCTGGGAACTAGAAATCCACTGCTTAATTTCCGATGTTATCAAAACAATTTAATTACATTACTACAACTTAATTAAAAAAAAAAAAAAAGGCCAATTAATGCATAAATTTGAGTTTAAGCAATGTTAAGTTGATGTTATGATCAACATTATTTTGTCCACAGAATGTTTGCACCTTAAATTAAAACAATAAATTAGAATTTTTAACTTGCAACCATGCATTTATTTCAGTTGCGGTAACAGGTCCCCTGAATTACTTTTTAGAGTGTAGAATGATTTCTGAAGGATCATGTGACACTGAAGACTGGAGTAATGATGCTGAAAATTCAGCTTTGATCACAGAAATAAATTATATGTTACTATATATTCACATAGAAAATATCTGTTTTACATTGTAATAATATTTACCATTTTTTACTGTATTTTTAATCAAATAAATACAGCTTTGATGAGCAGAAGAGACTTCTTTCAAAAACATTAAAAAATTAATTATTCAAAACATTAGTGTATATCAAATGTAACCATCTAAATCAATCTATATTTTTCACATCTAGAAATAAACAGCAGACATATTCTTTTAGAACACCACACTGCAGAAGCTGAACTGGTAAAGCATTTATTCGCATATATATTGTTTTCATGTAACCGAGTAGATGATTGAGGGGCCCGTCCACAATGTCAGATAATGGCTAAAGACAAATGGACCATTTCCACAGCAAACAAAATGAATAGTCTTTGATTTTACAGCCTCCCTGTGAGGAAACAAGATAATGGAACAAACTGAACAAAACTGAAATGCAATCCTATAGGAAACATGTTTGCTTTTCTGCAGTAATGCACATTTGTCATAAAGACTTTGTATTACACCACACGCTTTGTGATGTTTCAAAGAGGGGAATGTCTTTGTTTGGAATTTTTAACAATTTATTCCATGCAGACAGAAAGTGGGCAGAAAAAAAGTGAGATCTGTCAAACAACACCATTATATTGACCTCATGATATCATGCTTCCATTTGTTACGCAGGTCAAAGCACAGCTGCCAGACACACTAACCTCCTGTCTAACCCTCCAAACTCTCCTGTAGATGGTCGTGGTCATGAAGAGCTGACGCACGCGACACGCACTTGACCTCAGGTGAAAGGAAGCGGGTGTTTTAAAGGGCAGCGGGACTGCGGGGTGGAGCCCCGATGAACTGCTGCCAAACATGCTGAGAGAACAGAGACGCACCACCTGCAGCGACGCTACAGACGCACGACAGGAGACTCGGATCAGGAGCCATCTCAGTTCTTCTGCATCTTTTGAGAGACTGTGGAACGTAGTGTAACTCTAAACTGCATCAGAGGGTTAAAGGATTAGTTCACTTCAGAATTAAAGTTTCCTGATAATTTACTCACCCTCATGTCATCCAAGATGTTCATATCTTTCTTTCTTCAGTTGAAAAGAAATGAAGGTTTTTGAGGAAAACATTCCAGGATTTTTCTCCATATAGTGGACTTCACTGGGGTTCAACGGGTTGAAGGTCCAAATGTCAGTTTCAGTGCAGCTTCAAAGAGCTCTACATGATCCCAGACGAGGAATAAGAGTCTTATCTAGAGAAACCAAACTAAAAAAATTAAAAATTATATACTTTTTAACCACAAATGCTCATCTTGCACTGCTCTGTGATGCTCCACGCATTATGTAATCATGTTGGAAAGGTCACGCGTGACATAGGCAGAAGATCCAGTGTTTACAAAGCGAATGTGCAAAGACTAAGTCAAACGCCCTTTACAAAAAAAAAAAGGGGGGGTAAAAAAAGTAGAGTAGAAGTTGGAGGAGAAAATGAGATGGAGTTTTTCACCCTACCGCGGGACTTCCACGTGACCTTTCCAACATGATTACGTAATGTGTGGAGCATCACAGAGCAGTGCAAGATGAGCATTTGTGGTTAAAAAGTATATAATTTTCTAATTTTTCTTAGAAATTGACCGATGGTTTCTCTAGATAAGACTCTTATTCCTCGTCTGGGATCCATTTGAAGCTGCACTGAAACTGACATTTGGACCTTCAACCCGTTGAACCCCAGTGAAGTCCACTATATGGAGAAAAATCCTGGAATGTTTTCCTCAAAAACCTTCATTTCTTTTCGACAGGAGAAAGAAATAAACAACTTGGATGACATGAGGGTGAGTAAATTATCAGGAAATTTTAATTCTAAAGTGAACTAATCCTTTAACAGTGGAATTCATGGAGAAAAACTTCCAAAAATTCCACCAATCAGAAGCGAGATGAACTCTTTAGCTCCGCCCACTTCCATTAAGCACTGTGAATGATGTAATCGAATCTATGCTCTCAAAATACTTAAATATTTGTATATATATGCATATTTTGCAAAAATTTAAAACACATTGTTTTCATACTGTATATATATTTAAAGCATATTTTTATATTTCTCCATTTTTAATGCGATTATGCTATTCACAATGCTTCATGGGGTTGTAGTTCTTTCCCCTCTTTAAAACCGACAGTAGTAGGCCAACACAATCTTGTACCTTTGTATAACATTTTTTTGCTTGAAATCAAAGTTTGTAATGTTGTGATTCTCGTCACATCTGGTTGGCTTGGTTCATGGCTTATAAATGCTTTAATGAAGACATTTTTTGAAATCACTATGGGAGAAATGAATGGAAAAAATACTAATGCACTCTACAGGAAACAGAAGCCATCATATGAGAGCTCACAGCGACCGCCTCGGGGCTCGACTCTGACCACTACACACACACACACACACACACACACACACACACACACACCCGCTGAGTCAAACACATGTGTGCTGGTTATTGATGGCTTGAGCATTGGTGCATTTACTGATGCCCTCAGGTATCGCCTTTGACCCTCTTCTCGAGTCCAGCATTGGGGTCAGTTAAAGAAGAAAACTCCTGAGAAAACCATGAATCGACTCAAGCATGCCGCACTGCATGACATGATGAAATCTGTTCATGTTCAAATGCAAGACTAGGTTTATATGACTATTACAGTTTACAAAGGTTTTACTGGAATTAGTCAATTAGATGGCATTTCCCATAGCCGTTCCCATCCCATTGACATTAACACAGAGAAACATTACATAGATTTTGGCTTAATAATGTATGCATTGAAGGGTTAAAAGGTCATTGCTTTAATAAATACTTGAAAACTAAATGTTTTTGATTGGCACAGAAGGTCTCCAGACAGCATTTGTTGTATTTCTGCACAGATCAATAGCGGTGATGTTGAATCATGTGTTGTTAATGAACACAGACTCTATTCAAGTGCTCGAGGGTTTCCCGTGTCCTGCTTGGTCCAATTAAAATCAAAGAAAGCGCGTCCGATGACGTCACAACGCAGCGCTTTTGAACGCAAGAGCTCTGAATATTTATGAGGCTCTCAGCGAATAAATGAGACGCGAGAGTTGATGCAAAACACGGCGATCGCTGCTCATATTTGTCATTTTCGCAGATTTTTTGTATAATGTAAACACTTTACAGTTGTGACCGTCGCTGCACGTCAGTTACGAAAAAAACATTTACATCTCATTTGAATATGCGCACTGTTATTAAAAGCAGGTGGTCTTCATCTCAATGAGTCCGCTTTTGTTTGGTAATAATGACTGTAATTATTGCTGTTTCAATTGGACTTTCATTCACGGATAGTTTGTGTTTTATTCCAGAAGAAAAAAAAAATATCATGAAAAAAAAAAAGAATCGGTCGTTTCTGTTTAAATAGTCGATCCAGCTTTTTCATTTGCTCGGATGAAGTCAACAGCGAGAGTTTCCTCACAGAACTGGTGTAGCATTGATTTGTAAACGTATTATTTTGTTTAACAGGACACAAAACTGTCCCATGTGGAAAACTGAGCTGTTTCTCTTCATTTATTCATGAACCCAGAGACTAACACGTTCAATGCGCGCGCACACGTGCACACACAGTCAGTGAGCGCGCACGCTCTGTATTCAGTCTCACTCTATTTAAAATTTATATTTCAGTTCATTTTAATGCACAACATCTTATCTGAATAATTGTCTGAAAATATATAGAGTGAATTAATTCCCCCCTACACACACACACACACACACACACACACACACACTATGTATCAGTCCATAATGGATGATAGCTGTGGCTGTAAGAAGCATATAATGGAAACAGATTGCTGTGTTGATTGTGTAGGCCTCAGGCTCTCGATCCCAGAGGAGCACAGCCAGTTTACAGTGTGTTCAAAGGAGAGGGCTAAAAGGCAATTACAATGTTAATGTGTCCTGGCGGGGGGGAACAGCGACCGAACGAACAAGGAGAGAAAAATCCACAAGGTGATGGAGTGAGTCAGGACTGCTAGAAATACTGTTGTCTGGACCGCCAGAGGAGAGTAAAACGGCAGCAATCAACAAGGAAAAACACACGTATGAATATGAGCAGGTCACTTCAGAAAAGAGAGGGGGTTGCTCTTTTATGTGACATGTAAAGAGAGAGAGAGAGCGACAGATTGAAGGGGTGTGTGTGTGTGTGTGTGTGTGTGTGTGTGTGTGTGTGAGTGTGAGCACTAGCAGGGTTAATATAACCCACATCTCTCCCGGGATCTCATAATAGGCCATTAAACAGGCGCATTAGGATAAATGAAAAGGCTTTTAAGTGGTTACCACAAGACCACCTGGATTTCACTTTCATATGTGTGTGTGTTTATGGCTAAAAGGGATGAATTTATTTGAGTTATGGGATGTGATTTTTCTATTTTGGCTCTTGGACTCTCAACACGTCTCTGCCTCAGTGAATTATGATGATCATTTGCAGATTTATTTCAGATTTTATATATATATATATATATATATATATATATATATATATATATATATATATATATATATATATATATATATATATATATATATATATACACACACACACACACACACACACACACACACACACTCCAACTCTAAACAATCCAAGTTGGGTTGAAAATTGACAAACCCAGCAATTGGGATGTTTTAACCCAGCAAATGGGTTGTTTTTAACCCAGCGATTGGGATGTTTTAACCCAGTGAATGGGTCATTTTAACCCAGCAATTGGGATCTTTTAACCCAGCGAATGGGTCATTTTAACCCAGCAATTGGAATGTTTTAATCCAGCGAATGGGATGTTTTAACCCAGCCGAATGGGACGTTTTAACCCAGCGAATGGGTCGTTTTAACCCAGCAAATGGGACGTTTTAACCCAGCGATTGGGTTGATTTAATCCAGCGAATGGGACGTTTTAACCCAGCGAATGGGTCATTTTAACCCAGTAATTGGGATGTTTTAACCCAGCGAATGGGTCGTTTTAACCCAGCGAATGGGTCATTTTAACCCAGTAATTGGGATGTTTTAACCCAGCGAATGGGTCGTTTTAACCCAGCAATTGGGATGTTTTAACCCAGCGAATGGGACGTTTTAACCCAGCGGTTGGGTTAAATGTTTGCCCAACCTGCTGGGTAGTTTTATTTAACTCAACTATTGTTTAAAAATTACTGTATTGTTGCTTAAAATGCACCCAAATTATGTTGGAAATTAACATTTATTAATATGTTTAACACTAAACATCTATTAAATTGCTTATTAATAAATGTTCACCTTTTGATTATTATTGTTGCCTCTAGTAATTATGTGTCTGATTTTTAATTTCCAACATATTTTGGGTTCATTTTAATCCAGACATTTTTAAACAATAGTTGAGTTAAATAAAACTACCCAGCAGGTTGGGTCAAACATTTAACCCAACTTCTGGGTTTGTCCATTTTCAACCCAACTTGGGTTGTTTTTAAACCCAGCATTTTTTAGAGTGTATATAATAAATGAAATAAATGTTTTCTATTATTCACAAATAGCAAATGTACATCATTTAAGGTTTTGTTTGTCTGTAAACTGAATAAAAAACTATTTTCACACAGAAATTGCTAGTAAAGTAACATTTTGAATTAATCATGAAATTTTGACGTAAAGACTGAAATGGTATTTCCAAATAAAATGTGCTCCGTTGATCTTTGTTTTATTTACAACTTCACAAAATCACAGTGTATCATAATTAGCTTTATTTAAAGGCAAAAGAAGTTTACACTTAAAAATAAAGGTTCTTCACGGCATCTATGGTTACAGAACCCTTTCTTAAATAACCTAAAGAGCCTTTAACATCCACACAATCTTTCCATTGTTCTTTATAGTGGAAAAAATGTTCTTTAGATCATTAAAATGTTCTTTAAACTAAGACGGAAAAAATGGTTCTTCTATGGAATCCTCTTTTTGAACCTTTACTTATAAAAGTGTAAAATGTGTGTGCTGGAACTATGACATTTTGCTTCGAAATGAGAAAGATTCATTTGCAAATCTAATATTAACCAACATCATCGTATATGTGACAACAGCATATGATGAAAGTATTGGGAACGCAGAATCTAGTGACTCCACACATCTATTCTGATAGAGGCTAATCAGCACAATAATGTACTTGGGATTGTGATGCTAATAGTAATGGATTCAGAGAGGGGCCAATACGCGCGAATGGCTAATTTCGATGTGGCCCCCAGAGACCCACGTGTCTTTTCAGTTTGGCTCTCTAATTGAAGTGTGTTATGTGTTATTTTCTGCCTCACTGAGCCGCAGAAGAGGCTGCCAGTAAAGGAGACCATACCGA
Organism: Hypophthalmichthys nobilis; assembly: GCA_037950665.1. NCBI lineage: Eukaryota > Metazoa > Chordata > Actinopteri > Cypriniformes > Xenocyprididae > Hypophthalmichthys > Hypophthalmichthys nobilis. Next base: position 1,039,480 of record CM075471.1, read on the forward strand.
GTCTGAATCATAAGGAAATGAACATGGAAAGATCTCATCTGAAATGCATCTGACCTTTTCTTCTGATTCTGGCTGCTATTGCACCTGTCTGGACAACAACTGTATTTGTAATATTTAAAGGGTTAGTTCACCCAAAAAATGAAATTTCTGTCATTAATTACTCAACCTCATGTTGTTCCACACCCGTAAGACCTTCGTTCATCTTTGGAACACAAATAAAGATATTTTTGATGAAATCTGAGAGGTATATGACTCATCCATAGACAGCAATATAATCAACACAGGTCCAGAAAGGTACTAAAGACTTCGTTAAAACAGTCATGTGACTGCAGTGGTTCAACCTTAATGTTATGAAGAGACGAGAATACTTTTTGTGTGCAAAAACAACGACTTTTATTGAACAATCTCTTCTCTTCCCTGTCATTATCCTTACGCAGGTGACGCAGTAACACAGTAAAGGCTTCCGTGTTTGGGTCAATGACGTGACGGGTCATTTTTGTGTCCAAAGGCCTTAACAATAATAATAATAATAAAAAACAAACATATGACATCCAAAGTATGTAAGGTAGTACAACTAGATCTCTTTTATTGAATCCAAAAGGTTTTAATTATATTTTGCTACATATAAAGGTGTTTTAATGATTTTGAAGTGTCAAAAGCTCATTCGGTTTAACCGTCCAAAGGCCAATACAGCCATTTCATTTGTGATTAAAATATCTTAAAATGTAATAAATGCATATGTTTTTTATTCTGGCATGATTTTATAACATCATATATCAACATAGTGCAAAATGTTAATTAAAATTATGTGTAGAAGTCGTTGCTTTGTTATGAGAAAGAATGTCCGGAAAAATGAATTTCATTGATGCCATTCGGAGTAACCAATATAAAGGGACCATTTTGGATCAAGTCATGCGGTCAATATCATGTGACAGGATGTGACATCATTCAGACACCTGCAAAGGACCACATGGTCGTGAAGCAAAGTAACTAACTATTTAAAAATTCATGTTTTCAGTTGCTCATATGCATGTCCCGAAACATCAGGTCATTCGGTACAACCGCTATAAAACATGGAAAATGTTGTAATATTTTTAAAACTTGTACTAAATATAAAATGTTTGATTGTCCTTTTGCTAGCTAGCTAGATATCAGCCTGTTAGCATTGTTTGAAAATATCGTCATTTGGTGTAACCAAAATTTTGGTTAAACCGAATGACTTTTTTGGTGACAATTTTCTTTTCAATCTTGTAAAAAAAAAAAAAAATGACAAAAGCAGTGTTAATTGATTATAACAACCACATCGTCTAATTGTTAACACTTAATAAAATTTCAAAATTAATTATATCTCAATTATGTTTTTTTACACTAAAAACCTTATTTGTCAATGACCTGTTTACGTACGAATGCTGGCTCAGTATTGGCCAAAGCTGATCACGTGATCAGCACGATCCATCCGTGTGATGCAGGAGCCAGCCAATAATGAGTCTGCATTCTGACGTAGAACCTGGAAGCGTTACGAAGCGTAGAAAGACACATAAGAGAAGATAATATTGAATAAAGTCATTATTTTTGTTTTGTTTTTGCACACAAAAAGTATTCTCGTCTCTTCATAACATTAAGGTTGAACCACTGCAGTCACATGACTGTTTTAACGATGTCTTTAGTACCTTTCTGGACCTTGAAAGTGTTGATTATATTGCTGTCTATGCAATAAGACAGCAATATAATAATTTACGTTCTGAAGATGAACGAAGGTCTTACGGGTGTGGAATGACATGAGGGTGAGTAATTAATGACAATTTTCATTTTTGGGTGAACTAACCCTTTAATATTTGATGCATGTGTGTGTGTTTGATGCAAATACAGGTCTAAAGTGTACAATTTGGAGCAAAGTTGCCATTCAAGGATCTTCCTGCATTCTGCAAGCTTTGGGAAAGTCAATTTTTTTCAAATGACATTGCTTTAGCTCAGGCTTGCAGATGTGAGTTTGTCTGAATGATAAGCCTCATTACGAGTGTCCCTTCTGTGCAGCATCATAGTTTTCAGTGCGAAGCTAATTAATGATCTGTCTCTATATAGCCAAGGAGGAAGAGGGAATTGCTCCGCTACACTAGTTCAGCTCAGACCAGCTCAGTGAAGTGTGTAATGAGAAAAAGGACAGAGCCGAATGGGATGGAGGGAGGGAGAGATGCTGACTTTTGTTTCAGGATTCGCCGTGACAAAACAAAAAGACACTGCTTTTCTACAACAATAGTGTGAGATCACCTTGTGGAGCGAGATAACATTGAATCACAGTGACAAAGACAGCAGTGCAACTGATCCTGGATCAGTGTCCCGGGGGAGAGATTGAGGGTTATGTGCAGAGAGGCTCCTGGGAGAAGCACCCTGACCTCTTATTGCCCTCTATGATATTTCTGAAGGGTAATAAACTGGATGAGAAGTGGAGATTGCGTGCCATCGCATTCACTGGAAACACACATAATCCAGCCACAGTAAAAGCAAACGCAGAACAGAATGGGAATGATGTGGAGTGATTGTGGAGGTGAGGAAAATCAATCTGATGCGTTTTCACACTGGAGAAGTGTCGGACAGATACTGAATGGGTTTAGAACAGACGAGGAATGTCGATAGAACATGATTAGTAAATCCTCTAGCCTTAGATTTCTTCATAATGATCAGGAAAAAGCCCGATTGCATATTATTTTATAACATTTTATTTTAATTATATATATATTTCTATTATAATTCTTTGTATAAATCAGATTTGATGTAAAGCCCGTCTGCGCCGCTCTTGTCGCGATTGTATTTCTACAGCTGTAAATCGCCGCGGATCATTCGAGCTCTGCGCGCGGCAGATAACGCCACTCCGATTAACCCGTTCCGCTCCCACCGGGGAAAGAGGCCGAGAGGCCGAGCACTGCCTGCGGGGATAAAGAAAACCTCCGGGGGAAGACCATCAGAGATTAGATATGACAAATACAGCAGGGCAACACGAAATCTATATCTACAGGCCTATATAATGTACACAGCAACCGTATATAAATCATAGGGTAATGCTATAGGTAGTGTAATGAGATTTAGTGCAAACCCCAAACTGTTGAAATTGTTATGCATTCAATCACGTTTACGGAATTAGATGAAACGGTTTAGATTAAGCGTTTTACTTAAACAAACGCGTTTCTTTATTTACAGCTAACGTCCTTGATATTTACATACACGAAATACATAATTTGTTTTTTTATTGTTTTATACTACAATCGCCCAATAAGATCAACAATATTTAATTTTGTGACATGCTTTTATTTCAATTAGTTAGGCTATTTAGAGAATAAGCGAATAGATATATTTTTGGTTATTCGTTAACATTTGAGCTTCTGGTATATTTGTAATAAGACCAACATTTATTTAAATACAAGTCTATCCTAAGGTTTATTTCTTTAACGCGCGAGAGTCGTTGGTAAAATATGAATTTAGTCTGTTCAGTTCTGATCACACGAAACGGTAATATTTTAAACAACAGAAGATTTTATGTTTCACAATATGTTTTAGTGAATAATTCGATCCAAACGAACACGACTGTAATGTGATCACAGGCCTAAATGGATTTTAAAGCGTCCACATGTTTGTAGGAATCCACAGAAGTACATTTTCATAATTATAACTACATGACAAGTGCAAATGAACGGAAATTCCATCTGAGAAAAAAAAAAGACCTTGCTTAATAACTTTTCAAAAACATCCTCATTCACTTTAAAAAGTGTCCGTTTCTGCACCGTGACAAATAATCCATAATCCAATTTTAACAAATTTTAAAAAAACACCACTTGCGATAACTTAGTATTTAGTCAACTACAAGTCTAAATCAATCAAATCTGCGACGTGTTTCTTGCTCATTCCCTTGTCGAAGGAAAGAAGGTTTTAAATCCGTTCAAAAGAGTATTCCAACACCAACCCTACGCGTCGTGTCCTCTTGCTGAAAATGAGTTAAAACTGATTTCTGACCTTCATCTGAAGCAATAAAAACTGGAGAATTCAAGCTGCGACGGGACAAGAATATTTCAAGAATACTTTTAGTGTCCATTTAAGACCTAGTCCGGTGTGTGGAGACGGTTTATATATACGTAAAGTTATGCAACACTACGAGACCCCAGATGCCATTGGGTGTTGTGACCAAGTATATTGGGCATAATGAGAGTGGAGAGGAGGATGGGGTACTGCAAGCACCTCCCCTAGAAATGCAGCAAATCTTTACTCTGGCTTTTTTTTTTTTCTCTGGCGGTGCGGAGTAGCGCGTGCATTGGGAGCCGGAGACGCGCGTTGCGCGCGAGACTCTTAGCATTGGCAGGCTGACGGTGACACGTGCCTCTCTCTCAACACCCCCGAGCTCCTGTGTACCGCATTGGCATCAGCGACGGCCACTGAAACGCAGGAGTCGAAGCTGTGTCACGGATACAGGGAACGGAAAACCCCGCGCAAAACTACGAACATTCTCCTTTTACGCACTGGGCATTAAACTTGCTCTCACCCGGGAAGCGCGCATAAGAGTTCGGCCAGAAAAAAAGAGAGAGGAGCGGGTGAGCAGGATGCAGGCGCCAGGCATCATTTACGTCTGAAAGTGACATGAACCACGGAATTAGCAAAAACACCAGGCGTGATTTCAGTCAGAACTGGAGATAACGAATACGCGTCACTTCGCTTCGTGGATGCGCAGACAAAGAACTCCGGTCGCACACTAAATTTAATATATATAGAAGAAAAAAAAATATTTGCAGAGGTATTTGAACAGTCTCATTTAGAAGAGCAATCATGGCAACGTTAATTAGAAGCAAGATCTCCAACAAGCTCTCCAACGCGGCCACCACGGTCACCAATAAGTCGCAGGCGAAGGTGAGTGGGATGTTCGCCAAATTGGGATTCCAGGCCGCCACCGATGAAGAGGGTTTGGGCTTCGCCGCCTGCGATGATCTGGACTATGACCACAGGCAGGGGCTTCAAATGGACATCCTTAAAAATGATGAAATTGGAGGAGAGGGCGGCGGGGAAATGGGGGGCGAGGGGACGATCGAAGGGGACAGCCATTACCAGAGGGATGGAACGGGTCCACCGCCCTCAGCGTCCAAAGACGGCGGATTTTGCTCCGAATTTGGTGGCCCGGACAAGCCAAAAATCACTGCTTGGGAGGCAGGATGGAACGTGACCAATGCGATCCAGGTAAGGACGCATCGTCGGGCGCAGGGATGTGCTGTGAACATAAACTGACATTCCAAAGTTGTTTTCCCTATTAATTAATATGGAAATGTTACGTGAAAACTGTTTATATTAAAAAAAAAAAAAAAAAAAAAGGTTAGTCCCCAATGAGGCAGTGACGTAGATTCTTCTTGAGCTGATGTCGTGTCATGGGGGATCTGATTGATTAAGGCAGGTTTATCAAGGAAACCCATTCAACTTACATTTCTATACTGGCCTTTTGTGCTCACAGACGGAGATTCGTGGGGTTTGCACGAGTTATTCCGTCTTTTTTCGACGTGCGTAAACTGGAGAGCAAATATATCGGTTTCAAATTGGGTATTCAAAAAGATTTATTTCACACGAAAACGAACTTAAAACGCGTTCTTGATAGTGCCAAAAATGACCACATTTAATCATGCGCAGTTAAACCTCTTATTATCCAAACTGGCATCCGTGACGTGACTCCCTGCCTATTTGATTCATCCTGATGACGACACAATGAGGCGAGCGTGACTTTGCTCACAGCAAATGGAATGTCCAGACTGAATTCAGCTGCATTCCTAATGCTCCATCACAACACCTGCAGTGAATATAGAAGCTGATGATGTCGCAGAACTTCTTAACTTAAACTGATGGTTGCAATAAAGAAAGTCACGCCAAAAATGGGTTTACTTTTAGGCATCACATAGTAAAAAATGCTGGGTTAAAAACAACCCAAGTTGAGTTGGAAATGGAAACCCAAACCCAGTGGTTGGGTTAAATGTTTGCCCAATTTTATTTAACCCAGCTATTGTTTAAAAATTACTATATGGCTGGCTTAAAATGAACCAAAACTATGTTGGAAATTAAAAATCAGACACATAATTACTAGAGGCAACAATAATAATCAATAGGTGAACATTTATTAAAAAGCAATTTAATAAATGTTTATTGTTTAATTATTACTCATTAAACTTATTAATAAATGTTAATTTCCGACATATTTTGGGTTCATTTTAAGCAATACAGTAATTTTTAAACAATAGTTGGGTTAAATAAAAACTACCCAGCAGGTTGGGTCAAACATTTAACCCAATCGTTGGGTTTGTCCATTTTCAACCCAACTTGGGTTATTTTTAACTCAGCATTTTTTTTTTTTTAGAGTGTAGGCCGTTGTAGCTACTGTTAATAGAACAGAGTAGAACACTGTGAATGATGTGAACATGTTGTATAAAACCCTTGCTATGTTTATTTCCCCAGGGCATGTTTGTTCTTGGCTTACCCTACGCCATTCTCCACGGCGGATATCTCGGACTGTTCCTCATTATATTCGCCGCGGTCGTGTGCTGCTACACGGGGAAAATCCTCATCGCTTGCCTCTACGAAGAGAACGAAGACGGCCAGTTGGTACGAGTGAGAGACTCGTATGTGGATATTGCCAACGCGTGCTGCGCGCCGCGCTTTCCCGCGCTGGGAGGCCACGTCGTCAACGTTGCCCAAATCATTGAGCTCGTGATGACCTGCATTTTGTACGTCGTCGTGAGCGGAAACCTGATGTACAACAGCTTTCCCACCCTTCCCGTGTCCCAGAGGTCCTGGGCCATCATCGCCACCGCCGCTCTTCTGCCTTGCGCCTTCCTCAAGAACCTCAAAGCCGTGTCCAAGTTCAGCTTGCTCTGCACCATCGCGCACTTTATCATCAACATCCTAGTCATCGCCTACTGTCTGTCTAGGGCGCGAGACTGGGCGTGGGACAAGGTCAAGTTTTACATCGACGTCAAGAAGTTCCCCATCTCCATCGGCATCATCGTCTTCAGCTACACCTCGCAGATCTTCCTGCCCTCGCTGGAGGGGAACATGCAGAAGCCCAGCGAGTTCCACTGCATGATGAACTGGACTCACATCGCTGCCTGCATCCTCAAAGGCTTGTTCGCCCTGGTGGCTTACCTGACGTGGGCCGACGAGACCAAGGAGGTGATCACGGACAACCTACCGTCGAGCATCAGAGCCGTCGTCAACCTCTTCTTGGTGTCCAAGGCGCTGCTGTCGTACCCGCTGCCGTTCTTCGCCGCCGTCGAGGTCCTGGAAAAGACTTTCTTCCAAGACGGAGGGCGCGCGTTTTTCCCGGACTGCTACGGGGGCGACGGGCGGCTCAAGTCGTGGGGTCTTTCGCTCCGCTGCGCCCTAGTCGTGTTCACAATGCTCATGGCCATTTACGTGCCCCACTTCGCGCTCCTCATGGGTCTGACGGGCAGTTTGACGGGCGCGGGTCTGTGCTTTCTCCTCCCCAGCCTTTTTCATCTCAAGTTGCTGTGGAGAAAGCTCTTGTGGCATCAAGTCTTCTTCGATGTGGCTATATTTGTAATCGGGGGTATATGCAGTATTTCTGGGTTCATTCATTCCGTTGAGGGTCTCATCGAGGCGTACAAATACAACATTCCGGATTAGTTCGGAACATGGTAGTTTGGTTATAAGTGTTACAACGCATCCCACATATTGACAACCAAACCAATAAGTACCCCAAAAAAAAAAAAATTAACCCAGGTTCATTCATTTAAGCGTCTGCAAATAAGACATTGACATACAATAAATAAATCAGTCTGCAATTCAAATATGAGAAATGCCTTGGACAACAACGCGCGTTACAAATAGACACCAGAGCAAAACATTTATTTTTGTTGTTATGAACGAGTTAATGGTTTACATGAGAATTTATTTCAGACTGGATTTGGTCCGACTCCAAATCGAGGAAGAAATCATTTCACCTAACTATTAAAAAACGCGTGGATCTGAGTGCAAGACATGCTGTGAGAGTGGAAGTCTCCTGTCTCCGGGCTTTACGATCTGCAATACACGGTTAAGAAGAAAACAAAAACAAAACAAAAGCAAGTTAATTACAGGGGACCAACATCATGGCAATAAAACACACTAGAGTATGTAGTCACATTAATGTGTAAAACAAATTTATGGATTTTCCGAAATTCGTTCTGAGGACACATATAAGTCTTATTTATTATTACAGTTTGCATTTACTTAACCAAAATGGAGGGCGAGATAGATAATAACAAAGGCAGCCTATAATGGACGGTGAATAGAAGTACTTTAACTATGCATTTTGAACGTTATGATGTCCATGCAGTATTAGAGATATTCTGGTCAAACAGAAGAAAAATAGGGTGTTGTTCACATGAGAATTTCGTTTCAATTGCTCTCTATTCGTTTACCAGAAAACAGCGTATTTTTACATCGAAAAATGAAGAGTCGTTGAAGACAAAGAAGAGGAAAACGGCTAGTCGGAAATTCCAGAAGAATTATGTATGATCATGGAAAATATAAAACAATCCACCAACTCAAATCACTAAATTTGAATTTTGAGCATTGCGTTGTTTATCAGATATCAAATGTCGTAATTTAAAACAAATAATAATGGTCATGTTCCCCTCAGTGAGATTTATTTATAGCGTCGTTGGATCGAAATAAAGGGACTTGCATAAGACTTTTTTTGTTTTCATTTTGTGCAATCCAATGGGTGCTGTGGAAATGTTATAAAACCGTATGTGTTGTGTTTTTGTGGTTTAAAAGATGGAATGTATATCACAAAATCGTTATCATATATCGTGAAAATGAATATATTGAAGAATAAAGAAACGCGTGAAATTATATTGTATAATTGTTTTTTGGTTGTGTGTGAAATGGAAAAATGAAACGTGCATATTTTCCCTTCAAAACAGAATAAATCTACAAAACAATAAATAAGTTGAGTCCAGCTCTCAGAAATTTATTCCAAACGCGCATGTAAAGACAGCATATTTACATGATGGTTTTAAATATTTTATTAAATAATATATACACATGTTGTTGTTAAATGGGCAAATGCATTTTCAAGAATTATATATTTTAGACTATAACTGAATTTGCCAAAACAAAATAAAAATCATGTGATTGCGCAAATAGGATATTAATTATCAGAATTACGGTTGGAAAAATAAGCAGCTTTAACTCAGCATTACAACATGAAAATAATTATTAGCCTACATATTGTCCTTGGGATTTATTCGAATTATTTTAGTATTCAAACAGAGTGTGTACGTTTTTTAAAAAAATAGCCTATAATAATAAATTCAACTTGTTATTCACATTTCAGACAGCGCAACAGACAATGAAAGAATGAAGTGAACTCATACAGAAAACGCACGACAGATTTTTTGCTTGCGGCTCTGATTCCTCAGGTAAACCATGTGAGCACAGACATCTGGATGGGCTGTTTCTCAGTTACTGAAGCTAAAAAATAAATATAGGCTATAAAAAAAAATAAAAATAAAAAAAAATTTACAGAGACGTGTGCATTCACGTGGTTTGCGTGTGCGCGCGTCTGAACAAAAAGACTGAGAGAAAAAAAAAAAATGAAAACAGGTTGACAGTGAAAGTCGATAGAAAAATAAGAAAAATACATAATGAAGACCTTCCAAATGGGCAAAAAGATTGTACACAAAATACTGAGGTTTTATATTTTATATATATATATCCACAAAATAATTCTGCATGACACTGTATTGCACCGCCATTTTGTAAGAAGTTATAAACCATAATATTCCTATATTAACGCTTGTAGAAAACTGACAAACATCGGTCGTGTTGGATTGTGGGAATTAGAGTTCAACCAAAGGAGCCATTTTCTCATTACTGGAACACGTGAAGTCTGAGAGACTGTGACGCCACCTGGCGGCAACATGAAATATGAAGAGACGGTACAGTCGAAAAGACAAGTCTTGTGCAGTATTTTACAGGCTTTGCGTTGCACATCACAAAAACAGCCGTTACCGTTTGAGTTTCTTCTAACTCATGGCCAGACAAATACAAAGCGAGATGCCGTTTGAAACATCTAAACATTGTTGACCTGAAATCAAGCTTAGCACCTAAAGTGACAACCGTGTTAACAACAAAATTTGCCACGTAGAAGAATATTTTGTCGAAGACTGTTCGGAGTTGACAGAACAAACTTAAATTTTTGTCGTAACTCACCCTCATTTTTGTGCCAAACCCGCATGTCATTCTCCATAACAGAAAATTAGCATAATGTCCTGAATGCCGTTTTCCATACCGTCGAAGTACAGCGTTTAGGCCAGGGGTCTCCAAACTCGGTCCTGCAGAGTTTAGCTCCAACCCCAATTAAACACCTGAACCAGCTAATCAGGGTCTAATTAGGCATAAACGTCCAGGCAGGCGTGTTGAGGCAAGTAGGAGCTAAACTCTGCAGGACAGTGGCCCTCCAGGACCGAGTGTGGAGACGAGTATCAATAGTAGAATTTAGAGTAGTTATTCGCTGAAAAATAAAGCGCGCTCAAATTTCGCGCCTGCATGTTCAAATTTACAAACTTCAACCGTCATTTCAACCGTCAAATTCAAAGTTTGAATATGCGAAGGCGCCAATGAGATTGGAACAAAAACACTTATACAACAGCAAACACACCTTAGCAAAGCATGCGCTCCTTTCTCATTCCTTCTGTTCTCACCTAGTAGAGTTTTGGATTAAACCAGATATTTATTACACCATGTCAGCAGCATTGGCTATCTTCATGACAAAATCAGAATAAACAAGTGTCATACAATTAAACTAAATAGATTTAAGGATTAGGGTTACTACTAGACAGAAATACTCAAATCCAGGTCAAACTTAAAAAAAAAAAAAAAAACCACATCAGAAATTAGAGAAATAAATCAATTTGGATTAAACCAGATCATATGTCAGCATTTATCATAGATATAGGCCTGGCCTTCAACAGAAGTGAGATTTAACCAATATCAGCAAGCATAATATTTGAGAGCAATAAAGCATTATCAAATGATATTAAAATTCAAATATTTAATATAAACGGACAAGTCATTCAACAAATGTTTTCACTTAAAGGAATTTATTCCTAAACACAGAAAAAAAAAAAATACATTAAAAGTTATATATTGAGATCCTTACAAGTCATAAAAAAAGAACATTTATTGTTTCAAGTAATGGTTAAAACTTTACAATTTGTGTCTTAATTACATATTTACAAATGCATGTAAATTGTAGCAGGTGAAGAGCACAAACACAAAAAAAGCAACATACAAATTATAAAGTTTGCCAAAGAGTGGCAGGAAAGATCAACAAGACAAAATACTGCCACAGTCTGTTTTGTTCCAAAAATTCCCATCTGAAGAGTGAAAGTTTCAAACTGCAATACCAGCATGTCCTCAGTTGTCAGCGGCTGTGCGAGTGGTTGGCTTTTTGGTGGAGTTCTCCACAACCCAAGGGTGAACCATGACTCCCTGGATGGGGAGTCGGTGCATTGGGTTATGCTTTAGTAGTCTATTGATCAGGTCTCTGCTGCCCTCGCTTACGTGAGCTGGATAGGTAAACTCAACCTGAAGAGAAACAGATATGGTTTGAGGATGTATGCATAATGAACGAATCAAGACTGAAAAGAAAACATGATGAAAGCGAAAGCCGATAGGAAGATATAGTAAAGACATTTAAATTAGACTAAAGAATATTTACATAAAACAGGTTAAACGGTTACGGCATACCATTGACGTCCATAGTATTTTCTTCTGGCCATTGTGCAAAAGTTAGAAGTTCAAACATTTCACTTACTCTAGAAATCTTGCGGTACGTCTCTTCATGGCTCTTTGTTTCAAAAGGTGGACGGCCAACCAGAAACTCATAGCAAAGCACGCCAAGACTCCACAGATCAACCTTCTCATCATGCGTTTTGCCTTCGATCATCTCTGGAGGAAGGTAGTCCAGTGTACCGCACAGCGTCGACCTCCTGTAACAGACGCATGATAAACAGAGAAATTAACAACAGTTACCCTAAAACAGGAGTGTACAGTCCTGCTCCTGGGAGGGCTAGTGTCCTGCAGAGTTTAGCTCCAACCCCAATTAAACACCTGAACCAGCTAATCAAGGTTTTAAGGTATACAGGAAACTTCCAGGCAGGTGTGTTGTGGCAAGCTGGAGCCAAACTCTGCAGGACCGTGGCACTCCAGGACCAAGTTTGGACATGCCTGCCCTAAACCAACAAGCAAAAACATCCTTCTCACGAACAAGGACATGCTACACATTTTCCTTTAATAAAAAAACCTCACAAAACCACAGCTAAGCCATGCTTAACCTGTTAACCATCTTTCACGTTGCACCTCAAAGTGAAAGAACTTCCAAAAGGTGTATAGAAGGAGTAAAACAAAATGTACTTAAGTAAACAATTTATTTTTACAAAATATGTATTACACACAATTTGGACTCTAAAATTGCTAGAGAATTAAAGCCACGTCTAATCAAATTGTGTTCCAAATTTGAAAATGGCGTCACAATTGCAGTTCCTGTGAGATTAAGGCGCTGTACCAAAAACAGCCACTGGGCGACAAACACTATATTGACATTTTGACGCATTCTCCTGTCAAATTAAAACACTTCTGTAGCAATATCACAACTATGAAAGCTTGTTTCCACTACTAAATAAACAAAAAAGGTAATTGCGATTTATCCATCATCTCACAATTCTGACTTTCTCAAAATTGAGATTGTGAATCACAATTGCGAGTTATAAAGTCAGAATTGTGAGTTTAGGCCTATATCATGTAATTCTGACTTTATAACTCGTAATTCTAAGAAAATTGTAAGATAGTAACAATTATCTTTTTTAGTTATAATTTCATGGCGGAAATGAGCTTCCATACAAAACAGTGCGCAAATATGGAACCTTGAGTCTTTGACCTTTCCAACGATGTGTTTGTAAAGATCAGAGAAAGATTTAACTATAAAATAATGTAGTAAACTTCATAAAATTTGAAACATGACACTGCCCACTAGGGGGAGGAGCCAACTGAAATGTTTAAGTATACCGGGACACTGACAGTTAACAGGTCAAGTTATGATGACTCCACCTGTGGACTGCATGCGTGAATCTTAGCGAATCTTGCAAGCAGAAGACGACTCACCTGGAGGAAGGCGTGTGGACAGACCATCCAAAGTCTGCGATCTTGAGCTCTCCATTGGCCCCCAGCAGCAGGTTCTCAGGTTTAATGTCTCTGTGGATCACATTCTTTGAGTGGCAGTAGCTCAGAGCGTCTGCAAGCTCCATTATATACTGCAAACAGACACATTATGGGATGTTATTGACTTCAAAAGTCTTGATACACTTTGCTCATGTTTAACCTATGAATGAAACAACGCTTTCTTACAGTGGCACTTCGCTGGTCATCGAAAGTCCCGCAGCGCTGCAGCTCTCCGTACAGCTCTCCTTTGGGAGCAAACTCTAGGATGAGATAAACACGTGACGTGTCGTGGAAGTAACCATAGAGACGCAGGATATTGGGATGTCTGAAAAAGAAGGAAACAAGAGTCAGTTCACAACGGTCTTTGCCCATCATATACATGGCTCTGACTTTCAGCAATTAGTGCCAATAGGCCTGTCGCGATAATCGATAGACGCATCGCACAATATGTGGACATGATCATTTTTGGTGATGCGATATTTTACCCACAAAAATAAACGATAGCAGGGTAACTCCTTCATACACATACCAGACAGACATACACAGAAGGCGTTATTCTGGAAGAACAAGTGGCGCCGCATGATGGTGCACGCTCACAGCAAGCGTTAAAGCCGTTTGGACGTGGCAGTTGCGGGTGTCTAATTCATTTTCACAGAGAACGCATTTTTGCATTCCACTGCGCTGTTTTTCTATGCAAACGTGAGCTAGACGGGCGATTTTGACCACTGCGTTTGCGTCTTTCGCAGCATCTCGTGCATGAACCGGCGTTATAAATGTGCAACGCTCAAATTAAAAGAAGAAGTTCTTCAACTTTTAAAATACACCTCTAGATTTAGCACAGATGTGACATCTGTGCCTTTGTTCATGTGGACATCTGACTGCCAAGTAGGGTTTGTGTTTTTCAGCAGTAGTGTGCACTAGGGCTGGGTATTGACACAATTTTCACGATTTCGATTCACATGCTTTCGATTCAATATAGATTATTTTGGATGTAGTATATCAGATACAGTACATGGCAAATTTTCTAAAGGAAAAAAGTTGGTATACTTTACTATAATATTGAAGGTTAAAATTAACATTTATATACAAACACAAATTACACTCAATTACTTTTTTTAATAAATAAAGTTTAGAATTTCATAATCATATTTCTACTCCAATTCGTTTTTTTTTTTAATATAAACATTTAAATCGTAGCTGCCATAACTGATTTATTAAAACATGCATTAAATATTGAAGAATATAAATATGTAACTGTGCATAGCTATATTTATCAGAATGCTGCTTTCTAGAGTTCACTTTTCCAGCTGACTAATGAGTTTATGGTCACTGAATATGTTTTTCTGAGGTACGTAACATTGTTTACAAGCGGTTTTATTGATGTCTTTCCGAGGTTGAAGCACTGATTGAGTGATTACACGAGATATGATACAGATGTCAGTAAGTTGTACTGTATATTTTAACATATCTTCAGATATTTAGTCATGTTTATTTCGTGCTGTAACTGGTATTAAAGCAGAGAGGATGTTCATATGCGCTCTGTGCTGCCGCTTCACAATAAACAGCGCCAAAACGGTATTTGTTTTTTGAATTTCATAATAAGATGGACATCATTTGAAATCTGAGACTTTGCTTTATATCAAAAGTAAAGCACAAAGATTATTGCGATTTATTGGATGGGAGGCGCGCTACATGTTCTGTTCATTCATCAACTGAAAACAGACTAGACTAATCGATTCTTGGGATTTAAGAATCGATATTGGTTTGTAAAAATGAGAATCGATTAAAATCGAGAAATCGATAGTGTTTACCCAGCCCTAGTGTGCACCCCTTACTTTACTGAGAAAAGAAGGTCCGTGAAAAATCTGTACATGGATAATCTCCATTTATACATCTTTAGTGCATTTGCAAGTGTGTTTGTTTTGTTCCAATTGTTATTTTGCACTTTTTGTTAACAAAGGGTTATTCATTATTCAACATTAGTTATTTTTTGACACTTCAATTCCAGTGTCTAAATATTAGCCATTGAAAGTGCGTAGGCCTACTTGCATTATGTTGTTATATTATGATCATACATTCAGTGGCATAAAATGGTCTTTAAATGACAATATCACATATCGCCCAGCAAAAAGTAGTTAGTGACAGGCCTAGCGCAGACTCATCCAGGGGAAAAAAAAGAAAGAAAAAAAAAAGTATAGTTTTCCAGCCTTAAAGTGATTAAAAACAGCCACACCAACCTGAGATGAGACTGGATCTCCACCTCCCGCCGCAGCTGGTGCTCCACGCCGGCTTTTTCCAGCTGCTTTTTAAACAGAACTTTGAGCGCCAGGATAAACTTTGTCTGACGTTCCCTTGCTAGATACACACTCCCAAACTTGCCTTTGCCCAGAGCTCGGCCAATGTCGAAATTCTCTAAACTCCACGCTTTCCTAAAGAATAGACAAAACACAGAGACTGTCATGACCATTGCTCAGTGAAATAATACTGAAGGCATTAAACAACAAGTCCTTCCAATTATCCATGAGCCATAAGTGAAAACTGTCATCAAGAACAAGTTAATATTTAATATATATTTATTAATGGTAACAACTACACATTTAAAAGTCTAAATATTTAAAGTAGTTACTCAAATAATATGAAAAAGAACAACTTGCAAATGTTTCTTTTTAATCACATACCAGATTCTGTGGCTAATTTTAAACGGCGGTAAATTTATAGTAAACTATAAAGTTTACAAAATCTATTTTTGCCATTTGTTTTAACTTTGTTAAACTTTTTCCCAAAGTGAATAAAAGGAGGTTTCCTCAAGGGATTAAACCCAGCACAATCTAATAAAATATGACTTTATTTAATTTGTTTATCATTTAACGCCGTACAAGAATCAAACGCTATATTAAAGGCAAACTCAACAGTAATAAAATTTACAATGCTCATAATGAAAATAAACATGTTTATCTTCTAATATTAAAAACTTGTGTCATCCTGGAATGAACTATTCAGCAACTGGTATAAACAATAGATTTAAAAAGCATTGGGACTAAATTCACAGTGTTTGTTTATAATTTGTAAACAACTTACTTGGCAGTATTGGACATTCCATTGGAAGGAGTTTCTGGAAGAGAACAGAAAGGGTCATTATAATGTTCTCAATGTCGTGAAGTAAGGATATAAAAAGGAACAGATGTATCCATGCTTACGGTGAGGTTTGTCCTGCTTGCTGGGTTCGGACACTTTATTAGGCTCAACTACATGAACCGGCTTTGGTTGCGGTTTGTGTTGCGTTGTTGTTTTGAGTTGATCTGGATTGACGTTCTGGTCTCCAGGACATGAGGTTTTCACAGGAACCGAGACTCCAGCGGGCTTCTGCTGACTCACAGGACGCTGAATGCGTTGCGGTCCGTGTGCCGTCCCGAGAACACGCGTGTGCGGGGTCGACACGGGCTTCTGGGTGCTCTGTGTCACCGGAACTCTTTTGGGTCCGCTGACAGAACCCTGCAGAACAGAGTTGAGCAAACATTCCATTTTATCATTTTGCAAATGCTACTTTTTAATGTTCTTTGAACATTCTGAAACATGTAGCAACATTTGAAAAAGGTAACAATGAAAATGTCAGATGGATAGAATCATCTGTGTATAAAACATTTAAATAATGACATTATATATATATATATATATATATATATATATATATATATATATATATATATATATATATATATAAAATAGCATTTAACAGTTGCATGTGACATGTTTACGTTACATAACAGAAGTTTGTGATTTTCAAAAAGTAAAAAGAATACAAATAGAAGGTACTATAAAATAATCTTTAAAATATGCTAAATTCCTGAGAACAAACTTATAACAATAATGAATTCCACTAAAATACCTTCTCATTTTCAGGTCGTTGAATCTTCAGATCTTTGCTTGATTTGGTTCTTGAAGCAGTTTCCATATTCTGAGTTCGAACAACGACATATGAATTGATTAAATACATAATTTCACCACATCAGAAATGAAAGTAAGTGTACTAGATTTATATCCAGTCAAAAGCTCAAATAGAGAACAAATATAACGATATTAAACCGTCACACAATGGTCGCCGTTTAGATGACTTCAAACTAAAGTTTCCATCAAAAAACATGTTTATAGAATAAAATAAAAAGTAAAAAAAAAGAAGCAGTCAATTTTAAATTAAATTCAAAAGCGTTTTTGAGTATTTTTGGGTCGTTGTGTGATAACGACAGTACCGTTACCTCCGTCAGCCGTTTCCACACGACAAATCCTCCTCAAAATACGACAGAAACACGATGATTTCCTCCTCGCCGTGTTAATAACACGTTACCATCGACTAAATCCGTCGTGTGTGATATTTAATATCGAGAAAACTCATGAATAACTATATTTATTACTCGACAGGAGGAAGCGATTCTCCTCAGCGACTGCGAGCCTAGCCTGTTTAATTTCAAATAGCCCACTTTTAAATACCTTTAAATATTCTACGATTCTGATTGGTCAGATGGCGCAGTAAACTGGAATCTTATTGGTTATTGGAGACTCCGTCATGTGACGCAAGGTCCCCGCAAGTGAAGCCGGGAAAATTTACCATTGCAAAGCGGATGACCAGCAGGTGGCGCTACTGATCGGGCTACAATATTACAATTAAATCTAATGGTTACTAGCTTGTATGTGTGTGATGTAAAGGCTAAATTAGGACATTAGAGCCTTATTTATTTGTCTGGTTTTCTTCCATCCAACCCAATTGTATGTGAATAATTTAATTAAAACTGAAAGAGGTTTGGTCATTTTCAAACAAACTCCTTCTAAATAGTAAATAACCACATTTGCTTCAGTCAGTTTCCTGTGAGACACACAGACGTTGTTCCTCCTTTAAAGTTCACAAAATACACAAGCCGTTATTTAGTATGAACATTAGTTTATTTCAACACTTGTAAACAGCTTTGGCTGTGTTCTGAGAACAAATGATGAACCGAGATCATTCAGAGTCTCTAAAAAAAAAAACTACACATTTAATTCATTGCTAAATACTTTCAACCTTTCCATCAAGTTGCTGCTTTTGTGATTTAATACCAAATATCCCTGTAACAAACATTTACATTCAATATAAATAAGTTGTTAAATGCAGTCATGTTTCATTTTAGTTGTCATAATATTCCAGAGATGCAAACTGAAGTAAACCCAAAAAAACAGAAGCTCTTCAATGCAATTTCAATTGAGAAGGAAACTAAAACACAATGTTTCTGTGCTGAAGCAATAACACACATCCACAAACATAACTACCATCTTCATGTGTTTTTTTACATAATTACATCTGTCTTCCTGAAGAAGTTCTGGGCTGATATTCATCTGCACATTGGTACCGTTGTCCCACCATTGACAAAGATGATGCTGGAGTTGTGAAATGTGGATGCACTTATTGCATGAAATTACATAAACCTACAAAATATAAATAAATAAATAGAATGTATTTCACCCTCCTCAAATCAAACACTGCAGAATGCTAGTGTCCAAAGGCACATTTCTATGGAAGCTTGTTTCCACCATGAAATAAGCAATAAAAAAAAAGGTAATTGCGACTATCTCACAATTCTGGCTTTTTTTTCCCTCAGAATTGCGAGTTGTGAGTTTATAAATCAGAATTGCAAGATATGTCAGAATTGTGTGATATATAGTCGGAATTGTGAGTTAAAATGTCAGAATTGCGTCAAATAAAGTCAAAATTGCGAGTTAAAAAAGTCAGAATTGCGTCATATAGTCAGAATTTAAGTTATAAAGTGAGAATTGCAAGCAAATTTGACTTTAACATGCAATTGCGTGATATAAAGTCTGCGCGATATAAACTTGCGTGATATGACTTTATAACCCACAATTGCATGTTAGTCAAATTTGCAAAAAAAAAAAGTAGCAATTCTGACTTTATATCGCGTAATTGTTACTTTATATCGCGCAATTGCATGTTATAGTCAAATTTGTGAAAAAACTTTTATTTAAAAAGTCTCAATTCTGATTTTATAATTCGCAATTCTGACTTTATAGTGTCCAATTGTGGGGGAAAAAAAGTCAGAATTGTAAGATAAAAAGTCGCAATTACCTTTTTTATTTTTTTTTATTTAGTGGCGGAAACAAGCTTCCATACATTTCTGATGTTTTCCATCATCGCACACATTTTACCCTCCGAGGGTAAAGAACGCCTTACGTCTGGATCCAACATCCCAACTGCCTCCTGTTCAATTAAAGTCAAAGCACATGTTCACTACAGAGGGAAGGAGGTCATTAGCAGTACATGAAACATTCTGGAGTCACTCGATGAGGATGATGATTATGATGATGATGATCATTCTATTCTCTGTAGTTTTATATGTCATTTAGTGCTCTTTTGTTTTTTAAGGAGGCGCGTTCTGAAGAATCCAACATCTGAGATGGTCCTCCGAAATCTAGTTTGTTCCCTTCCTTGATGCTAAGTGTTAACAGTATAATATAGTAATAAAATAAGTTATAATATTACTAACTAATTTTCAAGTGTGTAAGTGCTGGTGAAGCAATACTAGCCAGCATCGAACAGCTGCATTTGAGTAACAGAGCTAAACGTGGCGAATGGATCATGGCGTACGTTCCGTCTGAGCATCGATCTGTTCGCACTGTGTAAATGTCCCGTTATACTGATTCATTAAAACTACTTTTGAGAGTTCATCATGGATGAGCACTCTACTCTTCCCCTTCGTTGTCTTCTTGTTGTGCGTCAACAGCGGTCGATGTCTAAACCTCGGACCGTCTCTCTCTGTCGCTCGACGTCCCGACAGTCTCTAATGTAGAGGCTTGAATGCGTAGGACGCAGAGAATGAATTTCCACAACTGGAAAAAAGACACATAGAGAAGAGCAGCGACAGAGAGGAAGGCCGTGCGCTGGCTCTCATTTCTCGGTGACGGCAGCAGCCATGGGCGTCCGCATGGTTCCTCTTGCTGTGATGGCCAGCTCCTCGATCTCTGTGTTCAGACGTCTGATCACCCACTCCATCGCCTCGCGACCCTGCGGACGCAAACATGTACAAGTCAGACTGACTGTTAAATCTTTTAGCCACTGAACATTCATTATTTGTCTAGTTGTTTGTGATCAAGTCAGCTTTATTTCTACAGCTCTTTATACAAATATATATTGCACAGACTGTTTCACAACATCTTCACAGTAATAAACAGGAAAATAACAGAATCAATTATGCATTATGCAAACTTCATAATATGAGACTAATTCAAATTCTGCTGTAAAGCAGCTCTACAGAAGATTATTCACTCACGAATCTGTCAATATTTGGCAGTATTAATAAACTGCACTGATTGTTAAGTTTTTCTGTTTGGCCATTGTGACTCTTATTTTGACAGCACAGAGAACACCAAAGCTCCTATTCTCCATCTTTAGTAGTTTACTGCCTCTTTTTAACAGTTTGTCTAAATTATTAGAAAGAACTATTAAATAAAGTAAGTAAATGTAAGTATTTGTAAGCATTTGCTTTTCTATTATTAGTAATAATCTTGCTTTTATTAAAAAATAAGAACTAAGTGCCCTGTTGGATACAGCTTTTTATTCATATTTTTACTAATTTCTTTATTTGTGAAATAATAGTTTTACAAAAAGTTGCCATCTAAAGTATAAATCTGTTTTTTTCTTCATATAATTCATTTTTAATTTATTTAGTTCTAATTTAGTAAATATTTCAAATAAATATACACTTCATTTCAGCAATTCTTTTAATTAAATATAGTGATATCATTTGAGTGAAACGGCTTCTGGAACAAGAACAAATGTAGGGCGGGGCTTGATTTTGTCCGTGGGGAATTGAATGGATGGTTGTGTTTTGCTATTGGTGGATCTCATGTGAGTGACAGGTTGCCCCGCCCTCGTGCCAGTAACTGGTGAAGCATGTTTTGTTTGCTCACCTTTCCAGCATTGGAGGAGATGGTGGACGCCATGAGTCCCTCCAGATAGCTGCTCAGACTGACGCCCTTCACAGAGATGATGGCCTCCTGGGTGAGCATGGTCCTGTAAGAGCAGCAGCAGATATTGAACACGTTCACGACATACATGAGGTGTTTAAAGGTACAGTTCACCCAAAAACTATAATTCTGTCATCAGTTACACTCCCTCATGTTGTTCCAAACCCGTAAGACTTCTGTTCATCACAAATGAAGATATTTTAATTTCTGTCCCTCCAGTGAAAGTCTGTTCATTAAGAGATTGTAAAATAAATCCATATGAATGCAGCGGTTTAATCCAAGTCTTCTGAAAAGACACAATCACTTTATATGATTTAATTTAGGCTCTTATTTACATATAAACATTAATCAGCGAACATACATAAAGCATCAAATATCATAAACAGAAGCTCAATCGTACTTTCTTAACGCACAAATGTCATTGAGCTTCTGCTTAAATGTTCAATGTTTGTACGTGAATAAGAGCCTAAATTAAATCCGTTGATCATATAAAGCGATTGTGCCTCTTTAAAAGTCTTGAAATAAACTGCTCCATTCATATTCACCATCTCTTTATGAACGTTTTGAAGGGTGAATATTCTTTCAATAGAGGAAAAAATCTCTCAGATTTCATTTCAAATATCTTCATATGCCTTTCAAATGTCTTCTTGGTTTGGAGAGTAAATAAGAGAATTTTATTTTTTAGGTGAACTGTCCCTTTAAGAGGAGCAGCATGTGAAGAACAAGGCTGGTATTAGGTTAGATAGCTAGTTAAACAGAGAGTGAATCTTACTTCTCCGGGTCCTCCGGATGCGGTCGGTATGTGAGCCGCTCATCCACAGATACCATATTAGTGAAGGTGATCTACAGTGAGAAAATCAGGCAGAGTATGAGAGGTGACACATCTACAAAATATGCTGTTTACAACCATAACATAAACCAACGCCCTCGCAGAATGCAACACAGACTGGCCAGATGACATTCACAAAAACTTAACTGCTATATAAAGGCCAGAACAAGAATGTATGAGAAAAGGTGTGCAGGAATTACTGACACACCAGAAACATCCTGACAGATTCACATCAACCTGATTTTGAGTGTTTAAGCTTTCAAATGATACCTAATGATGATGATTGGGAAAAACTGGGACAATGACAGTTAGGCTATATGAATCAGGTCGTGAATGAAAAGTCTGATCTGGTTACAGCATGTGCATCGACACATCTTGCTTGTAATAAACCACAGTTGACTGATATCAGTCGTGCCACTTACATTAGTTGACTGAAGCTCAAAGGTTTTCTCTTTGGGATCGACTATGGAGTGCTCCTGGATGTACGTACATGTCCGTGTGTTGCCAATTATCTGTGGAAAAAGACAGTGGGTTGATGTCTAAATCATGCATCTTCACAAACAGACAGTGATCTCAAGCCACAGTCAGTTTTGGCTTTAGTTTCACTCAGTGTAATGTGCCCTCCACATCTCTGAGTTTACACAAGACAAACTCTAATTAACCAACACTATTATTATCTTGACCTGTGCTAGAACTGACTACACAAAGCCTGTCACGTGAAGAGGGTTTAAATCTCATTCATTTCTCAAGACGACACCACTGTGACTGTTTCCAACAACAAGAAAATTCCATGTAATTCTACACGTGTGAATGCAAACAGCAATATAATGTGTGCAAGAAACTCAAAGCTTTGGATGCACATCTTCTGTAAAATGATCAGAAACGCATTTCATTTGATCCCTTTAATATCTTGTTCAAATCTCTTGGCTCTCTGGGAGTTTTTGAAGACCTCGAACTCAGAATGCAACTTTTCTGCTTACCAAAGTTGCATTTATTTGATCAAAACTACAGTAAAAATTGTAGAGCTGCCCCCTAATAGTCGACGAGAAGAGGCTTATGCTGTGTTCCAGACGAGGTTGGACCTGGGAATATCCAGAATTAATGTCCCAATTCAGACCTCAGTGAGTTCCTGCCAATCACGTCACATTCACATGTTGACCACATGATCACAATGAGAGCATATTGTGTCAATTATGGCAAAATCTGAATAAAAATAACATAATCGCTTTAAAAACAGCCAACAAAAAGCAAAAACTGCTCAAGAAACATTTATGATTATTATCAATGTTGAAAACAATTCAACTGCTTCATATTTTTGTGGAAACTGTGATACATTTAATTTTTTAGGATTCTTTGATGAATAGAAAGTTCAAAAGAGCAGCTTTTGTAACATTATAAATGTCACTTTGGATCAATTTAAGGCATCCTTGATTAATAAAACAATCAGAAATGTTTCTTGAGCAGCAAATCATCATATTAGAATGATTTCTGAAGGATCATGTGACACTGAAAACTGGAGTAATGGGATAAATGATTACAGGAATAAATTACAAGTTCACAAAATATTCACATAAAAAACAGCTTTTTTAAATTGTAATAATATTTCACATTTTTTACTGTATCAGCCTTGGTGAGCAGAAGAGACTTCTTTCAAAAACATCAAAAATCTTTAAAGACCAGTAAGGTATCTAACAACAAACTGGCTAGAGCTCTAGGAATCAAGCTGGGAAGTTTTGGCCTTCAGCAGTCCTTGAGCAGAATGAATGTAACAGGTCAAGGACGACAGGCAGAAATCACAACTCACTTGCGTAATACGTCACAGCGGAAAAGTTCATTCAGAAACACGACACCAGAACGACATGTGCTGAGGACTAACCAGACCGATATAACCATTCAGTCAGCTCGTCTACGAGTCAGGAATCCTCACACTCAGGAGGCCAAACAGAGGTTAGTTGGGATACGAAGATCTCAAACAGCGTGACTGAACTCTGAGCAGGAGTTCACCTCGGCTTGACGGTTTCCACCAAACGTGACAAGAACAATGAGAGCTACTGAGTTCCTGTTTTAAGATTAACGTCAGCTGCTAGCTTTAATTCCACGAAACATGCAAACAAACAGATTAGTCTGTCTTATCTAGGAGAAAAGGAGGGAGTTTGTACCGATCTAACGATGGACGGCAGACCCCATTCAGTGCTGAGCAGCCGTTTGCTGTGCAGGCGTCCCTGCTGGTCCACGTTACGGTCCAACACGTCCACGCCGAACACGCTGGGGTTCATGGGGTTTGGGTACTTCTGCATGGCAGCTTTGGTCACGGTTTCCCATGGATGGCTGTGAGAGACAAAAGCAGACACTTTACTATTGATACACTGAAAGCAGAAAATATTAAAGAGGACCTATAATGCCCCTTTCACAAGATGTAATATAAGTCTCTGGTGTCTCCAGAATGTGTCTGTTAAGTTTCAGCTCAAAATACCCCACAGATCATTTATTATAGCTTGTTAAATTTCCCCCCTATTTGGGTGTGAGCAAAAACACAGTTTTTGTGTGTCCCTTTAAATGCAAATGAGCTGCCTGAAGTGCAACAGCTGATGAACATGACAGCGAATTGTGGTGTTATATAATGCGTCTGCATCTGTGCATAACTGTAACTCAATCACTGAGGAGTGACTTCAGTTAAAGACTTCACATGAGCTGCGTTATGTCTGCAATGTGACCGTGGGACATCACAAGCCGTTTCATTCAACGACGGAGTCAGAAAGAGGATTCAACTACATCAGCAACCACATTTAAAGCCACTTCTGTAAGAGATGCACAGTGCAACAACAAGCAAAAAGTATGTTCAAAAGAAAAATGAACTAGGACATTGAAAAAAAACAACAAATTGATAACATTAGAAGTGCACGAAATTGATATGAAATCAATGTCCAAAGTATTTTTCACCGGATATATTCTGTGTACAATCTTATATTTTTAACACAATGCTTTAAAATAAAACACTCAAATCTTTTCAGACCATCAAATTACTACACTTGTCATTAATATCTCATTTCTCTATTGTTGGCTTGTTTGTGTTAGTAGGGAAGCATCTTCATGTCACTTAACAAATTTGATATAATATCTATGTGATATAATTTAAAAGGGAAGTTTCACCGGTCTTTTCTTTCTTATTATGTCGTATATCCGAGTAAAACGCTTCAGGAACAAGAAGAAATGTAGGGCGGGGCTTGATTTTGTCTGTGGGGAATTGATTGGATGGTTGTGGTTTGCTATTGACAGGTTTATATTCTGATTTAAGATGACCAGGAACATGAATTTAAAACAATAATGATGTGCACGGATAAATAATTTAGAATAAACTGCAATTTTCCATAAAAACGCAACAAGGATTTGTCAATTTTGATTTCATGGTGACTTCAAGAGTTTATGATTAATGAGCAATTTATGACCTTGGACCACAAAACCAGTCATAAGGGTCAATTTTGAAATTGAGATTTATACATGAAAGCTGAAAAGCTAAATAAATAATCTTTCCATTGATGTATGGATTGTTAGGACAGGACAATATTTGGCCGAGATACAACTATTTGAAAATCTGAAATCTGGGGGTGCAAAAAAAAAAATCAAAATATTGAGAAATATGCCTTAAAGTTGTCCAAATGAAGTCCTTAGCAATGCATATCCACATCCAAAATACATTTTTGATATATTTACAGCAGGAAATTTACAAAATATATTCATGGAACATGATCTTTACTTAATATCCTAATGATTTTTGGCATAAAAGAAAAATCGATAATTTTGACCCATACAATGTATTGTTGGCTATTGCTACAAATATAACCGTGTGACTTATGACTGGTTTTGTGCTCCAGGATCACAAATGTGGATGTGTACGGTGTAAAAAGGGATTGAGAACAGTATAAACAGCTAAACAAACCTGGAACAAAAGTTTGCATGTTTTATAATGAAACATTTGTTGCTTTTTAAATATGTTTGTTTTTGGACTCATGTGTCTGAAATTAAGTAAACACTACACTCCTAAAATAGTTAGAGCCTAGTACATTCCGTCATATGAATGGTTGCCTGGGAGACCGTCAGCAGTCATGTGACACATGACATCCGGTATATGTTGTAGGGGAAAGGTCGCCCACACTCGCCGTCAAGGAGAGTTGCGCAATGTGACTGCAGATTTACACACGCGGGTTCAGAGGTCACCTCATCTGAACATCTGTAATTCTGAGTCAATGTCCACCGCAGCTGATAAGACTGCTATGACATCATCATCATCACCTTAAACAGCAGAATCAGCTTCAAAGTTAGTTGTTTGCCCTGCTGACCCACTGAAGCAAACTTTAGTACAATGAAATTCTTATTTTGGACATTTCTCTCAAGTAAGAGGGGCTTAAGAAACAAAATACAAAGACATAAATATAATATAATACACAGTAAAAGAACAATAACTAGTAAGAATAAACAATACAGACACAATAGAGTACTAACAAACCTAGAAATGTCAGACTGATGAAATCTCTAATCAATTACATTCAGATAATCTTTATACAAAACAAACTGAACATTGATTCTTACAGTATTAATGTTATTCTTATTGTGTATTCTCTTTATTGCCTTTGTATGTTACTGTTTCTTAAGCCCATCATTCTTGAGAGAAATGGACAAAATATGAATTTATTTATACTAAAGTACAGATGACAAAAAAAGGTTCTTAGTGTGAGAAGAAACTCAACATGATCTGCTATCTTCTTCACTAGTCCTTCAAGTGCCAAGGACATGCCGGCTAGATTGTGTAACTAACCGGCGAATACTTCACAACACTTTATCTAATTTCTTTAGTAAACAATTGGTCTTCTGGCTGCAGTCATTAGTTAGTTATAGTTATTAATCTTTAGTAATGTCGGTAAACGTTAATCAATTTTAGCTATATGCTAATGCAGATAGCATTAGCATAACTAACGTTAAAGTTTCTAAATCAACTAAAACCATCGCTTTTACATTATTAACGCTTTTAACTCAATACAAACACGTATATATACTGGAGATTAAAAACATTACTTTTATAAAACTGAATGTTTGACACGAAGCCGTTAGAGACATTGGCGCCTCGTGCACAGTTCACACAGACGAGCAAATCCTGTCACTCAAGCTCTCACATTAGCATCCAACCTCATTAGAATTCAACATAAGACATTCACTAACTTGAAAATGTGCTCTGACGTCCAGATCTTCATGGTTCTTGATGAACGATAGATGTTAAAAGCGCGAGGGCTGCTTGGTGACTCCGCGCCGCTTCCGCCGTATGTTCCAGAACACTGACGCTCTGGCCCCGCCCACCGGTGACGCACGTTCTGGCGCAGGACGCGATCCAGCCAATCAGAGCTGAGCGATCTGAATGGAAAACCTCCCGCCCAGAGAATGTGCGCATGCATGTATGGAACAGCCATTAAAGTTCAGTACGGGAACATTACATGATATTAAGTGTGTTACGTCAGGCGTTTCTTGTGCACATACTGTCCAGGTGTATTGGTAAAGGTTACACGGACTATTTTTTCATATGTATATATATATATATATATATATATATATATATATATATATATATATATATATATATATAGGCAATATGGTGAAAAATAATGTGCAAGAAATTGAAAATGAAGAGGACTATAGAATAGAATGGAATAGAAAGTAGAAAGTTCAGTTCATATATAACTTTATACTGAACTTTCTACTTTCTAATTTACACTTTACAGATTCTATTCTATTCTATAATCCTCTTCATTTACAATTCCTTGCACATTATTTTCCCCCATATTGCCTGTACTATATGTA
Organism: Hypophthalmichthys nobilis; assembly: GCA_037950665.1. NCBI lineage: Eukaryota > Metazoa > Chordata > Actinopteri > Cypriniformes > Xenocyprididae > Hypophthalmichthys > Hypophthalmichthys nobilis. The sequence goes on from CM075471.1 coordinate 1,067,405, forward strand.
CAATATTGTAAATGTTAATAATCATAAATCGATACTAATTTGCCCAGCAATATGTAAAATTATAAATGCACAAAGCAGCATATTAAGCTGTTTACATTTTATATATGAGAGTACCATTGCATGCTACTCTTACTCTCAATAATAAAAATAATCTTGATAACAAAAATAATTTTTAAAGGGCATTTTGTTATTTTAAAGGGCATATTATTTTCCACATGTTATAATAATAGTACAGTCATCAAACTCTCTAACACAAATATAAGTCTGTGAATGAACATGTGACATGTTTCATGAGCATGAGCCTTTAATTGAAAATGTTTTTAAAGTTCACAAGAGGCATAAATTTAGTCTGTTTCCAGACCTTTGACTGCTAGTGAACAAGAATAAAGCATCAGCATGTGACAAACTCACACATATGGCACACACTGACCACATGCCAACCATGACAAACGGCTCAGGACTCATTCACTACTGTAAAATAATTAGTTCTGTATATTCTTTTTAGTTATATAGTAAGCTAGTAACACCTTAAAGATTAGTTTGAAAGATGTTTATTCTTTTTGGGGGGTTATTTGTGCATATCCTGATGCTCTGACACAAACATTTTACAATCAATAGTGAGATTATACTCAGTTTCTGAGCCAAACGCACTTTGAAGTGAAGAATTACACATCATCATACGGTTCAGACAGATGCATGTGATATTTCTGGTGGAATCTGTTCAGTTCAGCAGGTCATATTGTGTGGAAACTCTTTAACAACACAGTCTGGATTCATCATGTTGAAATAGGCATCTTGAGAAAACCAGGATCTATTTTAATGGGATATTAGTTCTTGATTTGTAGGGTGAGTATCAGGCGCCCTCTACTGATTTTAATGCTTTCATGTTTGAATGCTTTCCTAATCCATGTCTATATATCTGTGTTTTTATTATGTCTTGCCAAGTGTTTTTCAACAAAATTTTGATCTCAAACATATATTGTGTAAAAATCTTATACAAATTCAGTATATTAACCCTTTCACGCATAGAGGTCACTACAGTGGACAGTTATTAAAAAGCCATTTTCTTACATATGCATGGGTTTTTAACCACTACAGTGGATCATCCTCTACACTGCCACCAAGTGGCAAGCCTTTGTATGTGGAATTTTTTGCCAAACCAAGATGGACAACTGCCAGTCAGAAATGCCAAGTTGCTCTGGAATATCCATCCATTCCTTCTATCCTAGGAGGCTCTTGCAGGGACAAAAAAATGTTGTAACATCAAGTAACATTTAAGGAGTCATATCATTGTTAAATTTTCCCAAGTATTGATTTTAGATTGGGAGGAAATCAGCTATACAATTCATACTATTTATTGTGACTGTTGTTCTTGAAAATACTTCATTAGCAGTAACTTTTTTGGCTGTAAATAAATGTATTTGTGTTATTAGATTGTAATTGGCAGTTATGTCAATAAACTAATCTGATTACGTAATGCACGTTACTTGTAATGCGTTACTTTACTCGTTACATCAAAAAAGTAACCTGATTACGTAATGCATGTTACTTGTAATGCATTACTTTACTCGTTACATCGAAAAAGTAATCTGATTACGTAATGCACGTTACTTGTAATGCGTTACTTTACTCGTTACATCGAAAAAGTAATCTGATTACGTAATGCACGTTACTTGTAATGCGTTACTTTACTCGTTACATTGAAAAAGTAATCTGATTACGTAATGCACGTTACTTGTAATGCGTTACTTTACTCGTTACATCGAAAAAGTAATCTGATTACGTAATGCACGTTACTTGTAATGCGTTACTTTACTCGTTACATTGAAAAAGTAATCTGATTATGTAATGCACGTTACTTGTAATGCTTTATTTTACTCGTTACATCAAAAAAGTAATCTGATTACATAATACACATTACTCGTAATGCGTTACTGTACTCGTGACATCAAAAAGTAATCTGATTACGTAATGCATGTTACTTGTAATTTGTTACCTTACTTGTTACATCAAAAAAATAATCTGATTACATCATGTACATTACTTGTAATGTGTTACTTTACTTGTGACATCAAAAAGTAATCTGATTATGTAATGCACGTTACTTGTAATGCCTTACTTTACTTGTGACATCAAAAAACATAATCTGATTACGCAATGCAGATTACTTGTCCTTTGTTACCTTACTTGTGACATCAAAAAAGTAATCTGACTACGTAATGCATGTTACCTGTAATGCATTACTTTACCCTTGACATTAAAAAAGTAATCTGATTATGTAATACATGTTATTTGTAATGCGTTACTTTACTCGTTACATCAAAAAGTAGTCTGAATACATAATGCACATTACTTGTAATTTGTTACCTTACTCGTTACATCAAAAAAGTAATCTGATTACGTAATGCACGTTACTTGTAATGCATTAATTTACTTGTTACATCAAAAAGTAATCTGATTACGTAAAACACATTACTTATATTTTGTTACTTTACGAGTACATGAAAAAGTAGTCTGATTACGTAATGCACATTACTTATAATGTGTTACCCTCAACACTGCTCATTTCAGATGAGATTGAAAACACCTGAACACTAGTTTTTCCACAGTCTGAAAACAATAGATCAATGTAGATTTCAGTCTGAGGTTTTCTCAGAGAGGAGAGCTAAATTTAAGAATTATCAGCTAATAAGGGTAAATTGATGTACTCTGGTTTATATCATTTTATTCATTTGGTAAATACACACAGTATTACTGTGCTGTTACTGTATTATGTTTAATACAGTATCTCTTCAGTTAAAAACATAAACACATACTGTCCACTCAAGTGGACATCTGAAAATATCTTTGTAAAATATGTTTTAAAAAAAGTTCCAATCTTGTTTTTCATGCCCTAAGAGCAATAAAACACTTGGGGGGAAAATCCTGACTGGTTATCATAATTCATGCATGAATTAGTCCATATGAGCAACAATAAATACAAATACAAATATTGTAGGGACGTTCCAAATATTTAAATTCTAAATTGTTTTATCAATACTATAAACTGAGTAATGATGTAAAATTGAATATTTCAGGGTGAAGAAATATTGTGCTGAACACAGTAACTGATTTCCCCCAGTAGGTGGCATTGCTTTCTTTCTGTCAGCACTCAGTTGTTGATCTGTTGGATGTTCATCTTGTGTGAGTGTGCGAGTGTGTGTGTGTGTGTGTGTGTGTGTGAGAGAGAGTGTTTGTGTGTGTATGTGTGTGTGTGAATGTGCATGACGTTGGTGTGTGGGTTTGAGCCATCAGGATCAAAGCTGAGTGACGTGATCAGGTACAGGACGAGGATCGACCTCACAGCACTCAGAGGTCACAGAGCAGGAGGATGACGGCTGACAGCAGCTTCTCCACATGTGAGGATGAAAGGACAGACACTGAGTCACACACACTGACAGCACGCAGACAATCCACACACTCTCCAATCATCATCCCTCAAAGGTCAAGAACGACTGACCTATGGGTTGTTCCCAGATAACAAAAATATGGTCTAAGAACGTTTTACTAACGTCCCCATTTTACTTATTAAAGACCAGATAACTTTGAACGAAAGTTACTGGAAGAACGTTTGTTCGTAACCTTGCCGGAACATTCTGAAAACATTCCCTGTGACATTTAGGCAAACCCTGCTGTTGTACTGAAGCATCTCGTGAGCCTCAAACGTGAGTGAGAGCGAATCTCAATCAGCACAAGCCCGTTGCCATGGAGATCAGCTGATGCTCCCGCTGCTTAATTGGCATGTGGGTGTTAATTCCTGCATTCATGGGGCTTAATAATTACATTTTGTCTTATGTTGATGATGCAGCCGCCTCTCATATAAATAAAACACAACACACATTCTATCCTAAAATACAGTTTATAAAGTCTAATGCTCTGCACCATCATTCTATTCTATTCTATTCTATTCTATTCTATTCTATTCTATTCTATATTCCTCTTCATTTTCAATTTCTTGCACATTATTTTTCAGTTTGTGTGCTGTACTATATGTACAATATTGTAAATGTTAATAATAATGAATCTATATTCACTTCTTCAATAATATGCAAAATTATCAATGCATAAAGCATCATATTAAGCCATTTACATCAAACTATTTCATAAATTTTTATCCATTTGAAGCATTTGAACCTTTTTTTCTAGTGCTGTTTTGTGAAAATATCAAAAGAATTGAAAATCTTTCTTGAATTTCTCTCCTCTCCACCAGACAAACATTCTCAGACACATTTTCAGCTCATAATCTTTGACACCAGAATCAGTGACTGAATCAATATTAAATTCATCTCTCTCTCCTGCAGTCTAGACGCTGTTTTTCCTGCATTTGTTCAGTCAGCATCACTCCAGTCACATCATGCGCCGCTTCATTGTTATTGCTCTCAGAACACTTCATTTGGGTCAGATGACTGCCAGACCAGACAGTGTGTGTGTGTGTGTGTGTGTGTGTGTGTGTCTCATTATCAGTCTCGTCTGCAATTCCAAATGGACTGATGTCTCACTATATCTGCCCTCGTCTCTTTTATCTAATTTTTCTTTTCTAAAAGAGATTTGTTGTCTTCACGTCTCCTCCATCTCTCTCTTCAATTGTCTTTCTCTCAGTGTGGGTCACACACACACACACACACACACACACACACACACACACACACACACACTCACACACATACACATTCATACGTGCACACTCACACACACACACACTCTCACATACACACACGCACACTCACACCCTCTCTCTCTTTCTCTCTCTCTCACACACACACACACACACACACAGAGAACCAGGTTGTTTGTGTCTCTGATGCAGCTACAAATAAATCAGGAAGAGAGATTCCCTCAGACATCATGAAATAAAGCAGCAGAGTCATTCTGTCTCATCTCTCAGGTGTTGGAAAGAACGAGGAGACGCTGCTGTCTAGACAACTGATTACAGCAAATGAGAGGCAGACAGACACGATAACAAGAGAGAGAGATCTGAATAGAGTTCATCCGTGTGCTGCTGAAACTCATCACCCCAGATAACAGAGAACTCAGAACGTTAGCAAACATTCTTGCAGTTTTTATAACCGTTAGGACACATTTCTCAATACTTAAGTAACGTTTTCCAAACTCTTCATACAGTTCTCTTTTCCAACATTCAGCTCCACAGCAGTTCATTTCACATTGAAAATGCACTAAAACTACCAAAACACTTCATTCACTCAACAAACACAATAAAACACAGACCTAAAAAAACACTAACAGTAGCATTATATAATGATTATAAACATGAATAACACTCTGTAGTTTATAATTAATGTTTCATGATAGATAAAACCACATTTAAACCTTCAACATCTGCAGCAGATTTAATAAAGAGTAAAATATTAATAAACGAGATACAGCAGAAATCCTTTATTAACCTTCAGACAGAGACTCGACTCAACTGCTGCTCTATTTCTAGATAAAACAGATGAAGACAGAGAGGAAACTGTTGCTCAACAGAGTTTTGCTCTCTAACATCATGTGAGTGTCCAGCCGAATGAATCATCATTTCTGAAGAGCTCAGACAGATTATGACCTCACAGAGTCTGATTAGGACACAAACATGAAGAGCACGAGATGGAAGCTCTTCACCAGAGCTTCAGATTAAACAGTGTTGTGTAAGTAAAGACGGAGTGTAGTGAGCTGAATGAGCGTCGGAGTGTGTTTTGTTGCTTTTGTAATCTTCAGTTTAGCGTCACAGCCAGACATTATCTCATGACTGAAGCACATGCTCCTGCTGCCCACAATGCATCAGTGCCCACGCTGATACCTCAGACTCAAGGTTATGAGCGTGTGTTATTATATGTGTGTGTTTCGATCACCAATGTTTGATGCATTCGCACATTTCACTGTTAAAATGCCTTAAAGTGTGTGTGTGAGTCTGTGAGAAATAAAACATCACATTTATCATGACCTGCAATGTCATTATCAAATATGAGAGGGATATCATGATGGATGTGAATCCAGATGTCCTGATGTTGCTCTGTGTGAATAGAGTCGGATATTGCCGGAAGGGTCTGGAGGTCAAGCCGCAGATGCATTGAATGGATGGTGAGAGTGTTCTTCAGAAAGGCAGTCCATTTTCTCCAGGGAATGAGGTTTAATGTGTGCTTGAACTCAGAGGAGAGAGATGATTCTGCTATAGAAATGTCTATTTCTTGCAATGCAACTGATAAAGCAAACTGAAGGCAGATCAACTGAAGCAGACACTGCAGGATCTGAGAACTTCTTCAGTGTGTGTGTGTGTGTGTGTATGTCTCTGTGTGTGTGAGTGTGTGCGTGTGTCTGTGTGTGAGTCTGTGTGTGTGTGAGTGTCTGTGTGAGTGTGTGTGTGTGTGCATGCATGTGTTAGTGTGTGTGAGTCTATATGTGTGTGTATGTCTCTGTGTGTGTGCGTGTGTTTGTGTGTGAGTGAGAGTGTGTGTCTGTGTGTGAGTCTGTGAGTGTGTGTGTCTGTGTGTGTGAGTGAGAGTGTGTTTGTGAGTCTGTTTGTGTGTATGTCTCTGTGTGTGTGTGAGTGTGTGTGTGCGTGTGTTTGTGTGTGAATGAGAGTGTGTGTCTGTGTGTGAGTCTGTGAGTGTGTGTATGTCTCTGTGTGTGTGAGTGTGTGCATGTGTTAGTGTGTGTGAGTCTGTATGTGTGTGTGTCTGTGTGAGAGTGTGAGTCTGTATGTGCGTGTCTGGGCATGTGTGAGTGTGTGCATGTGTTAGTGTGTGTGAGTCTGTATGTGTGTGTGCGTGTGTATGAATGTGTGAGTCTGTATGTGTGAGTGTGTGTTAGTGTGTGAGTGAGCCTGTATGTGTGTGTGTGTGCGTGTGTGAGTCCGTATGTGTGTGTATGTGTGTTAGCGCGTGTGTGAGTCTGTGTGTGATAGTGTGTCTGGGTGTGTGTTAGTGTGTGTTTGTCTGTATGCATGTGTGTGTGTGCGTGTGTATGAGTGTGTGAGTCTGTATGTGTGCGTGTGCGAGTGTGTGTGTTAGTGTGGTTGTTTGAATGTGTGCGTATGTTTTAGTGTGTGTGTGCGTGTGTATGAGTGTGTGAGTCTGTATGTGTGTGTGTGCATGTGTATGAGTGTGTGAGTCTGTATGTGTGTGTGTGTGTGGGTGTTTTAGTGTGTGTTAGTCTGTGTGTGTGTGCGAGTGTGTGTTAGTGTGTTTGTGTGCATGTGTTTTAGTGTGTGTGTTAGTGTGTTTGTGTGAGTGAGTGTGTGTGTGTGTGCCTGTGTTTGTGTGAGTCTGTGTGTGCGCATGTGTGTGGCGCAGAGGATAGAGCAAAACAAAACACCGGTCACGAATTAGAAGTGTAAAACTGGTACTGGAAGCCAATGATTATAGTTTATAAAGTTATAAATATGGATATTTTTATTAGAAAAACGCATCGCTGCGCTCCAGAAGGCCTTTATTAACCCCCTGGAGTCGTATGGATTACTTTTATGATTGAGCTTCAAAATCTCGCCCCATATTCACTCCCATTAAAAAGCTTGGAAGAGCCAGAATATTTTTACATTTTAACTCTGATTGTGTTCGTCTGAAAGAAGATAGTCATATACTCCTAGGATGGCTTAAGGGTGAGTAAATCATGAGATAATTTTCATTTTTTTGTGTGAACTATTCCTTTAATAGCAAGATCAGTGCTGTATTTGACCAGAGGAGGGCGTTTATTCTCTCAAATTTTCAAGAAGAAAGAGTGGAAGATTTCTTTCTTTATGAAATGTGATTTTCTATATTCAAGAGATAAATGTTCTGTTTTCATAATATAAAATATCTCTTGAGTGGTTTACTAATGTAGGGCTGAAAATAAAGGAACTTAAATCAGCCCATAATTGACAATACATTTTTTTCTTTAATTTTATTATTTATTTTAAAAGAGCATGTCTCATCAATGTCATAATATTCAGAAATGGGGGAATGAACAGGATATATATATATTATGAAGGATTTTAAAGTGATCTTCCTCAACCCTGCTGGATAAGGATACACATAATTATATTACAAATACATTCCAATCTACATCCGTCACAAAGGAACGCCAGTAGATTCTGCGAATCTGTTTGCTGTTGCATGTCCTCCTATCTAGGAGATCAAAAGCAGAGCAGAATTGGCTCATGCACTCAGTCAAAGGCCAAGTCTGGCAGTGACGTGATGCTGTCTGCCTCTAAGCCCCGCCCCCAGTGCGGTAGCGCCGCCTCCCCGCGGGTTCCCAGCCAACTTGGACTTGAATGAGGTGCGCGCAGACGGCTGGAAAGTAGTACAAACCGTCTGGGAATAACACCGGGAATACTGGAGTCCAGAGGCCAGACAGCGGGACGGGGGCGGGGGGAAGGCGGCTAAAGGAAAGCCGCGACGAAAGCCCTCAGAACTGCCGGGAAGAAAGAACCGTCGGTGAAGGAAGAGGAAAAGCCTGCGTCAATGTTTTTATTCGACAGCGCGCGGTGAATCCCCCCCTTTTTTCCTCGTCGATCCCCGTGAGATTTTTTTCAATGTTCAGCTTCATGGGTCTGATGAACGGAACCACCGACACTCACACCAATGTCTCCTGTACATGTAACTGCAAGAGATCCACTTCATTCCAGAGTATGGCGATCAGTGAGTATCGTTTTCTCTCAGTTTTCCCTGACGTAAACCGCCGACCGATTCGAATTAAACTACAGCGTATCATCTCGATTCGAAGCGAATCATATACACACCCGCAGTGTGTTTATGTTCTTCTTTAGTTGTTTAGACTAATCATTTGTAAGGTAACGAGTCAGATAAACTCCTCAGAAAGTTTTAACGGGGACTAGTTTAGGTCGTGTAAGGATCTGGTTAGTGGGTGAAGCGGTCAGTGACAGCGTGAGTCTATAATCATTAGCTCACATTAGATTATCTAACTTTTTGATGACATGGACCCCTAAATATGATGTTCCCTTATATATATATATATACTTTTCTGTAAGTTAACTTGTTTATTTTATTGGTGGGGACAGTCTACATATGCAGTCCCCCCCCCCTTAGCTATATGCACATGAAAACATTATGATGTAATGATGTGCATATTTTCATAAGCATGCTGTCATTATTGGTCTGATCAGTTGCTGTGGTTTGGTCTGTGCTTATCAGAACGGATGTGGTTCGGCTCTTGTCGGTCGACTGCTTGTGTGACGTTCTGTCTGCTCCAAAATCCTCAGCTGGGAGTTGCCCGACTAATACTTAATTTGTAGTGACTAACTTATTGTTCAGACAGCTGCCCCCTGTTGTCCAGCAGACTCATTCATTCGTGGAATTTTATTTGAGGACGCATGATTAACCGTCTTGCAAAATCTGTCTGCAGTTACCAAATAATCTTTTGTGAAGAAAAAGCTGAGCAAACAGCAAGGTGATATGCAACCGGCGTCTTGGGAAAGATCTGCAAAGATCTTGAATTCCAAAGTAGAACTTGCTGTCTGGTTTCGGGCATCACTGAAATCGTAGAAATAATGTTCCTGTAATCGCAGCTGTTTTCAGACGTTGTCTTGCCCTTGTTTGTCTAGACAGACACTCAGTCACGCCTGACTTGATGTTTTCTGGAAATGAAAGTTACACTCCGGCAGATTTCCAGTTGATCAAGTTTAAGTCAGTCAGCGGTGGTTTGATCCAGAGTTTGTTCCAGATTCGAGCACAGAGCTGGTTTCTTCAGTGTGGGTGGCGAGGGAAGGATTTTGGTTATTTTTATTTTGCTTCTGTCTGTGAGGATCTCTTATCACAAATTGTTTTGGCCGTTTTGCAGAAGAGGCCGCAAGCGACGCAGAATGAATGTTTCTTTTGAGGGATGTTTGTTTCATCTCACAGAAACGGTGCTGTAAGCACATTTAACATGTTCCTGGATGTCACAGAGAAGTCGACTCTGTTCTTTCCATTCTTGGAAGCCGGACAAAGCGTGGACGTGTGAGATCTCGCTCGCTTCATTCACGGTCACGGAAGCCAAGAGAGATTCAGGGATAGACATACGTCACTGTCTATCAGACATGTCTGTCTATCACTGAATCTCTCCTGGCTTCTGTGAACATGAAAGAGAAAGTTCAATAAAGAAATGTCAGCCCAAAGTACAAAAGAAAACATTCAAAACTTTGCTATATTGTAATTATTATGAGCACAAGTCTGCTTAACTGAATACATGACATTTGCTAACCACATGATGAACTTATCTGCAAATAAATAAAAATAAACTTGAATTGAAATTATAACATTGTGCATGCATAAAACGAAGCCTGTTTTTAGGATCTTTAAGATGTTTTGCATTGATTTCAGATGCAAATAAACCCTCCATCTCATGTTGAATGAAGTGGTATTATTTTAAATGTTCTTTTCAGGAAGATGTACTAACAGTGGTATGCAGATAAATAATAGACAACAACAGAAATTGAATAAAGGAATCATGTAAAATAACATTGCTGTATACATTAAATATAGACTAATCTAAAAGTATATACTAAAAGTTATTCATTCAGGAGCAGTGAGTGATTTTATCTTTGTCTTTTGTTGTTTTATTAACAATAATGACTGCAGCAGATTTATTAGGCTGCTGTCACTTTAAGAGCTGCACGGATCCAATATACTGATACAAACGCATGTTTTTTTTTTCTCAACTGTTTACATTCACTTAAGATATAACCGATTGTGTTTACAAGGATACTTAACAAAATGCAACAAGAAATTCTCTTGATTACAAAAGTTTTTGGTATGGTGACATTCTCCGCTAACAGGGAATGTTTTCTGAACGTTCTGGCAAGGTTCTCTTCAAGTTGTGAACAAACGTTCTTCCAGTAACATTAATAGAATGTTCGTTCAGAGTTATCTGGTTTTGAATAATGTTCACAAAATGTTAGCACAAGAATATTATTTATACATTGTTTATTTTCTGAAATGTTTCAGTTGGACATTCGTCCAAATGTTACGTTTTTTAATGTTACTACTTGTTTCAGAACGTTCGGAGAACATTCAAAAGTAACGTTCCCATAATGTTTGGAATCTTTCCTTAACGTTCGCATAGCCAAGAAAAACGTTTTTAAAACATTTAAAAAATGTTTTTAATGTTCATAGAACATTCAGAAATAACGTTTTCGTAACTTAATAAGAATTATAGTAAAATGTTCTCAGAACTAGTGCTGTCAAACGATTAATCATGATTAATTGCATCCAAAATAAAAGTTTGTGTTTACATAATATATGTGTGTGTACTGTGTATATTTATTATATATATAATATATATAAATACACACACGCATGTATATATTTAACAAAAATATATTATATTTATATATATAAAAAAAAAATATATATATATATATATATATATATATATAAACATGTATACATGTAAATATTTCTTAAATATGTGCATGAATGTGTGTATATTTATATATACATAATAAATATACACAGTGCACACACAGTATTATGTAAACACATAATTTTGGATGTGATTAATCGTGATTAATCGTTTGACAGCACTACTCAGAATTTTTTTGTTAGCTGGGTTGACATTGGCTGTCAATGTTTTTATTTTTCACCAGCTGGAAAAAAATCATAAATCTGTGTCTTTATTGTTATAGTTGTGGAGTGATTATTAAAATGTGCTTAATTTTCATGAAAATAATCTCCAAACGCAAAACATCATAAAATGGGCTTCATTTTCTTTATGCAACAAGAAATTCTTTTGATTCTTTTAGTTTTGCGTTGTTTTTCCTTGCTTTGTTTCTTCTTCTTTAAACAGGAGAAGCAGGGAACGGTTAACGGGAAACACAAATGAGACACATTCTCATCACAGACGCCCCCCGCCGCAGGTTTACGGGAACTGAAGTGCACTGATGAGTTTGTGTCTCATTCAGCAAACGTCTCGATGCATCAGCGACACGACAGGCCACCCACTAACCGCTCGCGTTCACCGTAAAACATCTTTGCAGATTGGATCAGCTCCTCACTTACAGGAAATGTTGTTTGTCTGAAGCTGGTGTTGTGTTTGTGGTGGGGAGGACCAGATCATCCCTTCAGGGGAAGATGGGACAGTACAGGATATTACAGCTTGCGGTTTTCCTCTTATCCTTTGTGTTTCGTGTCTCACTAGGGTTTGACAGTTGGTAGTAGACATTGTGGGCAGAACTGGCAACCAACCAGAAGTCTTTGTCACCCACGTAAACAATGCGGTTGTCAATTATAATGAGATTCCTTGGATTTGTTTTTTAGAGGAACTGCATGCGCACACAGATTTGATAATTGCACAAAGCCGATTATTATTACGATGAATTGTGCAGCACTCATAAACATGACCAGACCAGAGACTCGTACTGTAATCTCAGTCTCAGTCGTCTGCTTTCTCTCTTTCTGCTGTTTGTCCTGTTTCTGTTGGGTCGACGCTCTGCTAATTATCCGGCCTTGATCCCGTGAGACGTTCACTGTGTCTCTGAGGCCCGAGGCAGAGCTTTCTGATACAAACACATCTGCGTCGATCAGGTTAAAGAGAGGAAACATGACTGAGTGTTCTGCTCTTCACAGCACAGGAAGAGGAAACAGCTGCGCTCCAGAACGTTGGCCTTGTTTCAGCTGAGCGTTTCAAACCTACGGCTAAATAAGAGCCGTGAACAATGTGTCCTTAAAGGGAGAGTTGTGCCGTTTACTCACCGTCACGTCGCTCTAAACTTATGTGAGTTCTTCAGGGAACGTTCTCAGAGTGTTCTGGCATGGTTCTCTCCCTCCAGTAACATTAATAGAACATTCATTCAAAGTTATCTGGTCTTTAATAATGTTCTCAAAATGTTAGCACAAAAACATTATTTATACATCCTACATGTAGCATTTTTTTTCCTGAAACATTTTAGTTCGTCTGATTTACGTGTTTCAGAACATTCAAAAGTAACGTTCCCATAATGTTTGGAGAATGATAAAATGGAATGTTTCCTTAACGTTCGCATATTAATCAAGAATTTTTTTTTTTTTAAACATTTAAAAAACTGTAGGGATGCACCGATATGAAAATATTGGCTGATAACCGATAACTCTTTACATTTGAAAGCCGATAACCGATATATTGGCTGAAAAATCTGAATACAAATTTTTGATCTAATTTTTGAGAGCCTGATTACAAAAACAAAAGTCTCACCATTAAAAGCCATGTCTCAAACATACATTTATGTTTTTTTAATTTAATTTTATGTAGCCTATTTGACAGATTTGCGTTGCTCATGTTGCACTTAACTGTATTTTCCAATCATATTTCAAGCAATTCATAACTATCTTGCTGAACAGTGTGCATCTGAAGCATCTCAGCTGAAGGAAATAATCCATTATTTATCGACTTTTTATTAGCCAAATTTTCTCATCAGCCTGATAACGGTAACATTAAAAATGAACATATATCAGCCGATACCGATATGGTGGCCAATATATCGTGCATCCCTAAAAAACTGGACATTTGAACATTCAAATGTCCAGTTTTTTAGGATGCACGATATATCGCCACCATATCGGTATCGGCCGATATATGATCAATTTTAATATTATCGTTATCGGCCTGATAAGAAAATTTGGCTGATATATTAAAGCCGATAAATAATGGATTATTTTTTTTCTTCAGCTGAGACACTTCAGATGTCCGCATTTGGTTTTGAATTGCTTGAAATATGATTTAAATCACTTCCGAAAGGAAAATACAATTAAGTGCAACATGTGCAGTGCAAGTCTGTCATATAGGCTACGTAATATTATAATGAGAACATTATAATTGTGTGCTTGGGACGTGGCTTTTATTGGTGAGACTTTAGATTTTGTAATTAGGCTCTCAAAAATTATATAAAAATTTGGATTTGGATGTATCGGCCAATATATCTGTCACGTGTGTTCTGTTGTCTGTCATGTTCTTATCAGTTGCCATGGTGTTTGATTATGTTAATCCTTGCCCAGCTGTTCCCGTTTAGTTCCCTCATTTATTCCTGTGTATATATTCTGCCTGTTTAATTCAGTCCCTGTCGGTTATTGTTTGTGTTTGTAGCACACTGTTGCGCTTCTGCCCGCTTGATGGATTAAACCCTGTTATATTTGTGAATCTGCATTCGTTTGCTTTCTTCATCTCGTGACAGTATCAGTTATCAGCTTTCAAATGTAAAGAATTATCGGTTATTATCAGTATTGGCCAAAATGTTCATATCGTGCATCCCTATTCTTGGAACATATTTCTGTTAGCTGGGATGACATTTGCTTTCAATATTTTTATCGTTCATCAGATTCAGCTGGAAAAAAAAATCACTCTGAAGTTTATTCCAACAATATTGTTCCTATTGTGTCGTTATCATTATAGTTGTGGTGTAAATAGTGAATAGTTTTTAAAACATTATCGTTATTGTTCTCTGTGTGAACGTGCATTTATGCACTGCTGCTTTTGTAGTGTTTTCGTTCTTTTTGGAGCTTGACAGACATGTCAAACTCATTATATGTGAAAGAGCTGCGTAAAATCTTCACAATATCAGGTTTGGAGAGACACATGTGTGAGTAATTGATGGCTGAACTTTGATTTTGGGGTGAAATGAGTCTTTAAGGTTGCTCTGCTAAACATTGTTTGATGTTTTTATGTTCTTGATCGCAGACAGAGCGCAGCGGCTAGGCTTTGAGATCCTGTCGGTTGCTCATTCCTTATAATTGCTGTGGACACGCTGCTAAATGCAGGGCTGCTTTGACTCACCTTCGTCACAATGCTTTGTCTCTGGTCCGCTGACATCACCCGTCTCACGGCGTTCAGTCATTCTCTGTGAAACTCGTCTGGCGCATGTTGTGACATGTACGGCAGAGTGAGAAATGCTCACTAACTCCAGCTGTCTGTCATTCTTCTGACTAGGCCTGGGCATCGACACAAAATTCACCATTCGATTCAATTCCAATCTCGATTGAATTCAACTGGATATCAATTCATTTGGATATATATCAGGAACATTTTTCTCAAAGGGAAAAAAATCTCTCTGAACTAAAGCTGTAAACTGTACACAGGGTAAAATTAACCTGTTTAAATACTAACATTTAAATTGCACATAAGGCAGTTTTTATAATAATAACTTTTAAATGACAAAATTACTCCAATTTATTTTTTTTTTTTAAATATAAACATTTTAACGGTGGCTGTCATGAAACTTATTCAAACATGCATTATTAAAGAAGAACAAGTTATGTAAGAATGCAATCAATATTCAATATAATGCATATATTTATCAAAATTCTAGCTAACTATTGAGTACACTGAATTGCTTTTGAGGTAAATGTGACGTTACGTGACATTATTGTTCTCAAGCTATTTTATTGACATCTTTCCGTGGTTTATTTGGTTATTTGGTGCTTTAACTAGTAGTAAAGATGACTGTTTCAACGGCGATTTGTCACCACACATTAAAGAGACAAAAACACATTTATTGACTGAATTATGTGACAGAATTTGAAAGCTGAGACTTTGTTTCATATCAAAAGTATCAAAGCTTATTGTGATAATTGGACAACAGGAGCTACAAATAATGTTCATAATCATCCATCAACTGAAAACAGCATCTAAAAGATCGATTCCTGGGATTTAAGAATCAATATTGGTTCATCAAAATGAGAGAAATCTATATTTTCAACCCAGCCCTACTTCGTGATGATTGCGTAGTAGAAACTGGCCGATCCGATTCCATACAGATCCCAGTGTTTTGTCTTTAACTCCAGGCGAGGCGACGAGGCTTGTGCTCTGTTATCTTTCTGAAGTATCGGTCACACGCGGCTACATGCCTCAACCGTGTGCGGTTTGGATCAGGATCTGATTACAGAAGATCATGAGAAATTGTGAAACAGGTTTTTCCCCCGTTCCCAGTCTTCTGTGGTTTTTCTTTCCTCTTTCTTCCTCATACACACTTCCGTGAGTTACAGGTTGTTTATCTGTCTGTCTCTCAAGCATGTGCTGCTCAAGGCAGGAGATCATTGGGTTTCATCTTCCGTGTGTGTGTGTGTGTGTGTGTGTGTCATACACATGCTGTGTGCTTTTTTTATAGTGCTGCTCTTTGCGCCACAAGCTGCTGACATGTTTGGATGCGATTCAGAATGTGTCTGTCTTCGTCCTGCAGTGAGATTAAACGACTGTACATGATGAATTACATCAGAATCAGCTTTCACTGGTCTGCTCAAATCTCTTCGCACACGTAAACTACACGCTAAATGTATGTGCTCAGATGCAGACAGTTTACAGTATATAGAAACACAGTATGCCAGTGTTATAAATTGCATCTTTTTGACTAATATTGTTTTATTTGAGTCATACTATATTCAGTAACTTTATTCATTTAGGTTGGCACATAAGTACACACAAGTGTGTGTGTGTATATACGCTACCAGTCAAAAGTTTGGACACGGTAAGATTTTTAATGTTTTTAAAAGAAGTTTCATCTGCTCACCAAGGCTGCATTTATTTAATTAAAAATACAGTAAAAACAGTAATATTGTGAAATATTATTACAATTTAAAATAACTGTTTTTTGTTTGAATATATTTTATAAAGTAATTTATTCCTGTGATCAAAGCTGAATTTTCAGCATCATTACTCCAGTCTTCAGTGTCACATGATCCTTCAGAAATCATTCTAATATGATGATCTGCTGCTCAAGAAACATTTATTGTGTACAATTGTACAAAATATTTGTGTACAATATTTTTTTCAGGATTCTTTGATGAATAGAAAGTTCAAAAGAACAGCATTTATTTGAAATATAATCTTTTGTAACATTATAAATGTATTTACTGTCACTTTTGATCGATTTAATGCATCCCTGCTGAATAAAAGTATTAATTTCTTTAATTTCTTTTCAAAAAAATAAAAATAAAAATTCTTACTGACCCCAAACTTTTGAACGGTAGTGTATAATGTTACAAAAGCTTTGTATTTCAGATAAATGCTGTTCTTTTGAACTTTCTATTCATCAAGGAATCCTGAAAAAAAAACCAAAAAAAAACTGTTTTCAACATTGATAATAATCATCAATGTTTCTTGAGCAGCAGATCATCATATTAGAATGATTTCTGAAGGATCATGTGACACTGAAGACTGGAGTAATGATGCTGAAAATTCAGCTTTGATCACAGGAATAAATTACTTTATAAAATATATTCAAACAGAAAACAGTTATTTTAAATTGTAATAATATTTCACAATATTACTGTTTTTACTGTATTTTTTCTGTATTTTTTTTTACTTTTGACTGGTAGTGTGTGTGTGTGTGTGTGTGTGTGTGTATATATATATATATATATGTATTCACATATATTATACATAAGAAATACGAATGAATGAATGATAAATATCATTCATTCATTCATTCATTGTCTTTATCAGGGTGTTTCTGGTGTGATCAGTTATCAGATGCAGACACGCATATCACTGAGCGCCGGCTATTTTAGTATCCATTAACAGTTCCTGTCTGAGTGTGTGAGTTAATAATTAACCAGTTTGGCAGCGGCCCAGGTGAAGGTAAAGCTGGTCTGGACTCTCTGTTTACCCGCCTATGAGCCGTATGCTGCTGGTGTCTGCTGGCAGGACCGCGAGGAGATCGGCTTTGTTTTCCAGCTATTCAGCAGTTTGAAAGCGCTGGTGTGCCAAAAACGGATTTACACTCAAAGTCAAGCTGATTGCCGAACTAAAGCCTGGAGAAATCCAGCCTCAGGTGAACTTCACTTCAGGACGTCTGGAGCTGCTCATTTCCGGGAAATATGAAGTTAAACTAATGTGTGTGACTGAAGCCCAAGTTTTGTGTCCAGTGTCATTTGTAGTGATTAGGGCTGGGTTGAAAATATTGATTTCTCACATGTAATCAGTTGTCATTTTGATGAACTGATAGTGATTCTTAAATCATTCGATCGATCATTTAGATGCTGTTTTCAGTTGGTGAATGAACAATACTTCACTGAACATTATTTGTAGCTCCTGTAATCACAATAAGCTTTGATACTTTTGATATGAAACAAAGTCTCAGCTTTGAAAGTATGCCGAATTTATTACGAAATTCAAACAAGAAGATCATGAGAAACCGATCATCTCTTCCTCTTTACTACTAGTTACAGCACCGAATAAACATGAATGAACATCAGAAGGAATATTGAAAGATACAGAACAACTTTCTGAAATGTCTCAAGTAATCGATCAATCCCAGTTATTATTGTCATATTATTAACCTGTAATATGTAGCGACTGACAGGGTTCCTGTATAGTTTACAGCTTTAGTTCAAAGAGATTTTTTTCGCTTGAGAAAAATTGACACACTGTATCTGATATAGATCCAAATGAATCAATATCGACTCGAATCGAGATCATAATTGAATCAAATCACAAGCTTGTGAATCGAATCGAATGGTGAAGTTTTTGTCAATGCTCAACCCTACATATATTACGGATAATGTGAAGGTCTTTGGTTGTAGGTTTGCGTGGCGTTTGGCTCTTTTGTTGTCAGCTAGACCTCGCACAGACGCTTTCAGTGTCTGGAGTCATAAATAGCAGATGGGGTGTGTGGGAATATAGAAACGCCCAACTCAACCCCCGTCACACACACACACATTTGACTTCATTAGTCATTTGTTATGTCACGTCCGCGTCCGCTCTCCCAGCATGCTCTCTGTGTCTCGTTTCTCTTCAGTATGTCAGACTGTTCATCAGTTTCCTTGAACAGCTCCAGTTATTGAATCATGGGAATGATTATTCTCCTGGACTGAGACTTTGGGAACTTTTGGCATCGTCCAGACATCTATTAGTAGACTTGGGGTTTTCAAACTGGAAAATGTTTAGAGAATTGATAAACAATGTGTATGTATATATATACTCAATATTCAATGACTCGCATCGGATCGGGCACAAAAAACATTTTATATCTGGTTAGTCTCAGGATAAATTACACACGTCACTTTTAAATAACAGACATGGATATTAAATGAAACCATCTGCAGTTGTACAAATGAATGTAGGTTCTTTCATGTGTCAGATTTAGTGTGTGTGTTTTGGAGGTCACTTTAGTCTCACAGTCTCATCTGAGTCTTAATTACTGTCTTAGTTTAATTCAGATGTATGTAAATGAGCATTTAGCATATGAGACACTGCAGCTGTGTGGGTGTCTGTGCTGCAGAGGTCAGAGGTCAGAGGCAGGACCAGCCAGTGAAATAAAGGCCTGTGTGTGTGAGAGAGAGAAATCACACCGTCTCTTCCCATGATTGTATATTAGTGACGTCTCAATGTACAAACTTTTTTAGGCAAGGCAAGCTTATTTATATAGCACAAAGGAATTCAAATAATCATAAAATAATCACAACATATGCATAATAAATAAAAAAGAAGAAATAAAAATAGAAAGCGTATTTAACTAAAGGCTAAAATACTATTCCTGATATAATATAATATAATTTGCACAAAGTGCATTTAACGGGTAAAAGCACACAAGTAGTGTGTATGAGTGTTTAACTTAGTTTTATACTAAAAACGTCTGTGAACAAGTAAATAAAGCTTGCAAATGGATGGTTTTAAAATGCAGTCTGTGGCTGATTTTTGTCTGCTCAGTGCTCAGCACAACAGCAGCCTGTTTTTCCGTTTATTATAGGTCATGGAAATTCAGCTTTTTAGTCAGTGAAAGTCAGGGAATTTGGCTTAGAGTGGGAACCCTGACTTGATCTCCTGTAGTTTTACTCTCGTTCTCTTCCACCTTCCCTCAGTAGTGCGCTCGGAGTGAACCGTGACCTTTGCTCTATTTAGTCCTGTGTGTTTGAACGTGTCTGTCTGAGAAACGAGTCTGGGAAGTGTTTGTACTGCTGTGTGTTGTTTGTTTTGTCTAAGAACACAGACGGGTGTCTTGCTGTCAGACGGGTTGGTCGTGGTCACATGACATTAATAGTGTTGTGTGTGTTGGTGACAGGTATGACGGATTCTCTAGAGACGTACGGAAACGTGTAGCGTCGTATGTTTTGCGTTCAAGCTTTCAGACGCTGGTGTGTGTGTGTGTGTGGAACTTGGGTTAGAATAATAATGGAGCAGACTCACTCAGATGATGAAAGATTGAGTTTTCATATGCCTCAGATGCATAACATCAGAAACAGAACGAGTGTGAATCATTCCATGCTGGAGTTTATCCAGCGTCTGAAACGAGAGGCCGTTCATCTGGAGGCTGGAATGTTATTTTGCCCGCGGGGCAGGAAGGTGCACCTGGCATCAGCCGAACACAAACACGGCTGGAACGACTCAAACAGCACAAAACGCCTGCCGAAT
Organism: Hypophthalmichthys nobilis; assembly: GCA_037950665.1. NCBI lineage: Eukaryota > Metazoa > Chordata > Actinopteri > Cypriniformes > Xenocyprididae > Hypophthalmichthys > Hypophthalmichthys nobilis. Next base: position 1,087,727 of record CM075471.1, read on the forward strand.
GAAGACAAAGTGTCCTGAAATACAAGAGCATTTATTTCTGAGGCGCTTTAATCACTGTCAGCAGTCTGAGAAAACATTTCACATGTATTTTCATCCAATGGTCACTTTTTCCATTGGTGTTTTAAATTTTATTTGTATATCATGATTGATGTGTTTCCATTCGCTGCTTGCTTATTTGTTCGCTTTGACTTTATTGCAGCCCAACCATCCCCTTATTTTCATTTGTTTGTGTCGGTGCAAAATGACATCTGGTCAAACAGCCTTCAGAATTTCACTGAATAGAGCTGCACGACTCTATTCACGAGAATCATCCTTTTTTCCTTTAAAATAGAGATCACAATTCTCCCACTATCCTAAAGAGACAACTAAATAAAAATCATCATTTACTAGAGGTTATGATGAAATGTTAATTGCTACAGGTTATTTAAAAAAAAAAATAATAATTTGAATTATTTAAAAAAAAAAATAGTTTGAATGAATGATGATTCAGTGACTCACTCATAAAGACTTCACTTGCTTCATTACTGGATGAATCAGTGTTTTTGAAAGAATCTCTTGAATGAATGATTCAGTGACTTACTCATAAATACTTCACTTCGCTTCATTACTGGATGAATCAGCGTTTTTAAACAAATCTCTTGAATGAATGATTCAATGACTCGCTCATAAAGACTTCACTTGCTTCATTACTGGATGAATCAACATTTTTGAAAGAATCTCTTGAATGAATGATTCAATGACTCACTCATAAAGACTTCACTTGCTTCATTACTGGATGAATCAACATTTTTGAAAGAATCTCTTGAATGAATGATTCAATTACTCACTCATAAAGACTTCACTTGTTTCATTACTGGATGAATCAGTGTTTTTGAAAGAATCTCTTGAATGAATGATTCAGTGACTTACTCATAAATACTTCACTTCGCTTCATTACTGGATGAATCAGCGTTTTTAAACAAATCTCTTGAATGAATGATTCAATGACTCGCTCATAAAGACTTCACTTGCTTCATTACTGGATGAATCAACATTTTTGAAAGAATCTCTTGAATGAATGATTCAATGACTCACTCATAAAGACTTCACTTGCTTCATTACTGGATGAATCAACATTTTTGAAAGAATCTCTTGAATGAATGATTCAATTACTCACTCATAAAGACTTCACTTGTTTCATTACTGGATGAATCAGCGTTTTTGAACGAATCTCTTGAATGAATGATTCAATGACTCACTCATAAATACTTCACTTGTTTCATTACTGGATGAATCAGTGCTTTTAAACGAAGCTCTTGAATGAATGATTCAATAACAAATGCATTTTTAACAGTCTGTCACCACCTACTAGTGAAACAATCTAATTGATACAATCTTTATTTGAAGCATCATGTTACCTTCAAAAGGTGATTTACTCTATTTTGATCACTCCCGTCAACATCTGTGTTTAAATCTGAATAATAAACCTTTATCCCAGTCCTTCTGTGATAATTATAATTGTTTATGTAACAGAAATAATGATACTGTGTGTTTGAAAAGACTGTTTCATTAAGGAATGTGATGAATGTGTTTGTCATTGAGCAGCTCTACTACTGAACAACGATTCAGTTTTTATTCTTCAGAAGGCGTTCAACCGTCAGACTCATTAAAACATAGTTAGCATTGTTTACCGCATTTTCTGCCCTAGGTGTGTTTGAACGGCGTTACATAAACAAACACTGCATGTTGAGACTGATTCTTCAAGGCCCACCTATGCTGCCTGACCGCTGCTAGACCAAACACACTCGTCTGCAAAACAAACGTCTGCTTATCCAAACATGCACATCTGAACCTTCAGCAGAACACCGTATGCAGCCGGTCCATCCTAGTTAATTCAAAACTGGTGAAGTCCTGTGACTAGATCTGTCAGAGGAATATGGCTGGATAAATATATTTGACATATGCATCCTTATAGTCTATAGAGGAACAGTGTTCTGGTCTAGAATGTTAATGTACAGTAGAGAACCAATCAGCATCCAGGACTGATGTTTTATAGTGTTTCCCACAGTCGGGTTCGCTCGTAAGTCAGTGCGAGAGGGTCTGTGTCTCTCTTTGTCTCTCTCTCTCTTTGTGTCTCTCTCTGTCTCTCTGCTTTGTCATTCCCATGGAAATTTGCAAGCAAATTGTGACAACCTATGACCTTTCACAAACACTCACACACTCTCGCATACACCCTCACACACACACTCACACACACTCACTCACACACACACACTCTCACACACTCACTCACACACACACTCACACACTCACTCACACACACCTCGCATACACACACTCTCTCACACACACTCGCGCATACACACACTCTCGCATACACACACTCTCTCACACACACACACACACACACACACTCACTCTCACACACACACTCATACACTCTCTCACACACACACTCTCACACATTCTCGCATACACACTCTCGCATACACCCTCACACGCACTCACACACACGGACACACTCACACACACCCTCACACACACACACACGCACCCCTCCCCTCTGTGTCTGTGTGTTCAGTGTTGTCTGGCCCGACTGTGACCGGGATTGACCCTGGAGAGAGAGACGGGGGAGGGGTGGAGCTTTGACCCCCCGTGACCCCCTGCATCACCCTGCGTCTGATCCCTGAGTGTGTGTGTGTGTGTGTTTGCCGTCATCAGCTGCTCACTTCAGCTCTTTGAATAGACGTCATAGTGTCAGCGTTACAGCCTCATAAACTTATACGACTGATGCTTTTGTTGTATTTTTATTGATTCTCCTGCAAGTATGAAACGCAAGAACCGAAACCAGAGCTGATGAAAGATCAGTGATGCTGCGCTGGAGGAAGTGATGTCGCTCTTATAGATTCTGAAGAAATCTAAATCAGAGGGACAGACAGACACGATTCCCTATAAATGGGCTTTAACTGCTGATAGTTTTAACATCACACCGAAATGATTTGCATGATAGACTCTGTTTAGTGAGTCATGCGTGTGTTTGTCGTGTGGACAGTCAGTCATTGTGAATGTGAGGTGTGTGTGTGTGTGTTTGGCTGTGCGGTCGTGGCATACTTCACATCCTCGGCATCAGCTGTCTCACACTCTTTTTGTTCTCATATGCAAAACCGACTCGCTCAGACAATTCAGTCTAGACCTCGTCTGTGTGTGTGTGTGTGTGTGTGAGCTCTCGCCCGTCCCCCACTTACCCATCTGCCCCGGCGGCCGTCCTCTCAGGGCTGGAGATGTGTGTGGGAACGCAGGAGTTTAGGGTTTAGTGTTAGTTTGACTCCAGTGGATGTGAAGGTGGAAACATCATGCAGCTTCATGCAGCGGACGCTTCGCAGCCGTGTGTTCAGAGCCGCTGCAGCGGTGAGTCTGACGCGTTTCTAGTGTTTAAGCCCTGAGCGATTCGACCGAGTGTTTTATAGAGATGCTGCTGTGTGTTTTTACAGTTGTAGGTTCAGGCTGTTTGGTTTGTCTTCTTACTGTTGTTTTTATTTCTCAATTATTTTGATAGTTTGTGTTAAAGTCTTCTTGTTGCAAACCTAATGGTACAACTGAGGTCAGTTTACCACGCCTTTTATCATTAACTGTGATGCTGACTAGACTTTAAAAATATGTAAACAAAAGTTTGGAGTCAGTAACTTTTGTTTTTTGCAAGACACTTTTAAAATGATTAAATTGATCAAAAGTGACAGTAAAGACATTTATAATGTTATAAAAGATTCTATTGCATTCTATTGAATCCTGAAAACATTGTTAAAAATCATAAATGTTTCTTGAGCAGCAAATTTATTAGAATGATTTCTGAAGGATCATGTGACACTGAAGACTGGAGTAATGATGCTGAAAATTCAGCTTTGATCACAGGAATAAATTACACTTTACTATATATTCACATAGAAAACAGCTGTTTTACATTGTAAAAATATTTCACAATTTTTACTGTATTTTTTAATCAGATAAATGCAGCCTTGGTGAGCAGAAGAGACTCTTTCAACATTTATTTAAAAATCCTACCAACACCAAATTTTTGAGCGATAGTGTATAAATGCGTGTCTAATATACAGTTTATTTTATCATGGGTCTGTAAATGTTCCTCTTGTTCCTCTGTAAATGTTCCTCTGGTTTAAAACTAGTAGTTTTTTCTGAACTATTATTAGTAGAGCAAAAAAGTGAGTTCCTGAAGCTCCTTCGAGACCTTTTTGAATCTTAGGTTTTGATTTTGTCTGATTTCTGAACAGTATTTTTCGTGTCGACACAAAAAAGGTTTTCACTCATGTTGAGAAAAGCTTTTATTAGCATGACAAAAGAACTGCGGTCTGAGGAAATTTTTAGAGAAAAACAGTGAAAAAATAAATCAATAATGAGTTTATAAATAAATAAATAAATAAAACAAACGAATAAGGTTTATATGAATTAAAAGTAGGGATGCAAAGGGGCGGAAAATTTTTGTGGAAACTTTCCAGGATTTTTGAAAACTTTCAGGAAATTTTTAAAAGTTTCTGGAAATTTACCGGCCGCCCTTTGCATCCCTAGTTAAAAGTAGATTAAAATACAAATTTGATATAAATAAATGAAATAAATAAATAAATAAATATGAGGTTATTTTTTTATTTCAATAAATGAATAAAATAAATTATAAAAAATAGATTTAAAATGAATTATTAAAATTAAATTACAAAAATAATAAATTATTAAAATAAAAAACAAATAATACACTGTGCAATACTATAGTGGGTAGAAAAAAACTAATAATAAGTAAATATTACTTGGTACCATAAAATTCCCTCAAAATACAAAATATTAAATAAAAATGTGATTAAACAAAAATGCCAAAAAATGAATAATATTGATGCAAAAAAAGAATGCATAAATATTACTTGGTATCATAACATTCCCTCAAAATACAAAATATTATTGAACAAAAATGTAAAAAATAATTGCATAAAACTGCATAATATTTATGCAAAAAGAATGCATAAATATTACTTAGAATCATAAGATTCCCTCAAAATACAAAATACAAAAATTTTTTTTGATATAAATAAATTAACAAAATAAATAAAAAATAAATATGAGATTTTTTTATATCAATAAATGAATAAAATAATTATAAAAAATAGATTTAAAATGAATTATTAAAATTAAATTACAAAAATAATAAATTTATTAAAATAAAAAAACAAATAATACACTGTAGAACTATAGTGAGTAGAAAAAAACTGTGTCTTTCTACATAACTTATAGCTGTCTTTTGAACATTAGGATATATGGGCGTCTGAAAGATTGTAAAAGCCCTGCTGTAGAATACAGAAGCATTCAGTCTGATGTACAATATTTCTGTCTTTCTGCAGCCCAGCTGGAGTTTGTTCAGATCCTGGTGATCGTGGTGGTGATGATGATGATGGTGGTTGTGATCACATGTCTGCTGAATCACTACAGACTCTCTGCGCGATCTCTCATCTCTCGCCACGGACGAGCGCGCAGACGCCACCTGCCCCTGCCATCGGTAAGAAACACACACACACACACACACACACACACACACACTGTACTGTCCGTGATGCTTCATTCACACACGCTGATGTCCGTCTCACAGGTTTTGGATCACTGTGGAGTAACTGTGCTAATGTTAGCTTCGGCTGGGTCACATTATCAATGACTCATGACACTCGTGAGTGTGTGTGTGTGTGTATCAGTTTAGCAATTAAACACAGTGTAACTTTCTTCTTCTAGACTCACTACAGAAATCCTGACATCTAGTGGTTGTAGAATAAACTACCTCACAATATGACACACTGCAATATGTCACGTTTGAACACATTATGATTCATCATGATATCATAGTTGAATGATGATTGAAACTGGGCCGAATGCCTGAGAGATGACCAGCGTTTCTCTCAAACGGTTAGAAATGAGAAATGATGCTTTTAGAGCCTCTTTATTATTGAACTATAGCAAATTACATTAATGTACATTAAAAAAATAAAAATATATTGTATATTTTAAGTCCTTTATATAAATATAAATTGTTTCTGTATCATGTGTAATGTGTTTTTGTCTGTGTTTTATTCAGGAGGGCAGTCTGTGGTCCTCTGATGCTCCAGGCTCTTCTAGTGCCATCAGTGAGGTATGATTTATTTCAATAATAACTGCATTTATATGCAGTGCTTAGAACATGATGCTGTTATTACTCTGTACTCTCATCCAGACAGAAAATAAGTCACAAAGGGTCCAAATTGCATTGTTGAGAAAAAAAAAAAACACAAATAAATCACATCAGTGTAAAGTTAAATGTTATGACATTCAGAATTAATATGAAAATGTTTACAAACATTCTAAACACTATAAACATGCATTTTAGATCCTCTCACTCCACAAAAATGCAGAACAGAACAGGAATCTAAGAATAAAACAAACATAAATAATAGTGGCATTCCTAATAAATCACATTTATTGTAAACACTAACAAAATCACATTTATTGTAAACACTAATAAAATCACATTTATTATTTGCTATTTATGCAAAAAGAATGCATAATATTTATACAAAAAGAATGCATAAATATTACTTGGTATCATAAGATTCCCTCAAAATACAAAATATTAAATAAAAAATATTATTGAACAAAAATGCCAAAAAATTGCATAAATTGAATAATATTGATGCAAAAAAAGAATGCATAATATTTATGAAAAAAGAATGCATAAATATTACTTGGTATCATAACATTCCCTCAAAATACAAAATATTACAAAATATTATTGAACAAAAATGCCAAAAAATTGCATAAAATGCATTTTATGAAAAAAGAATGCATAAATATTACTTAGTATCATAACATTCCCTCAAAATACAAAATATTACAAAATATTTAACAAAGATGTCAAAGAATTGCATAAAAATGCATAATATTTATGCAAAAAGAATGCATAAATATTACTTAGTACCATAAGATTCCCTCAAAATACAAAATATTAAATAAAATATTATTGAACAAAAATGTCAAAAAAATTGCATAAAATGTATAAAATTTATGCAAAAATAATGCATAAATATGACTTAGTACCATAAGATTTCCTCAAAATACAAAATATTAAAAATATTATTGAACAAAAATGTAAAAAAAAAATTGCATAAAAGTGCATAATATTTATGCAGATAGAATATATAAATATTACTTAGTAGCATAAAACATGCATCATTCCAGATCCTGTTTGACTCTGGTGTCCATGTCTCCAGCAGGTCTACACTCCTCGACCTCCGGACCGGGTCCCGTCGTACCTTCAGCGTGAGCGTCTGGACCGCTTCCAGCCCACGTACCCGTACCTTCCCCATGCCATCATCGACCTCCCGCCGACCATCTCGCTGTCAGACGGAGAAGAGCCTCCGCCGTACCAGGGCCCGTGTACCCTTCAGCTCCGAGACCCCGAGCAGCAGCTGGAGCTCAACCGAGAGTCGGTCCGAGCGCCTCCCAACCGCACAGTCTTCGACAGTCCTCTGATCGACGCGGGCATCAGCGCCGGGAGGCTAGAGGGCGCTCCGCCCGCGTACAGTGAAGTCATAGGGCACTACTACCACCCGTCGTCATTACCGCGCCACGCACAGACTCAGTCCGCACCTCCGCCGCTGCTGGTGCAGGGCGTCATTCAGATCAGCCGCACGGACAGCAGAAACACCCGCAACAAAGACAAACAGAAAGCACAGCAGGTCTGACGAGCTGATGTCAGCATCTCAGTGCATTAGTATGAGTGATCGTGCTTCCCGTTTGTCGGAGGAAAATCACGGCAGTTGCACAACAGACTCACACGAGAGCTGCCGCTTCCGGATTTGCTCTGGTCTTGCCTTTTCACTCAGACCGAGACAGACTTTCTATACATATTTACATGTTATTTGTCCTCTTCTCTCTCTGTACTGACAAACTCCGACAACAAACAAAAATAGGTGTAGATAGATTCTTCCTTTACACTGCAAAAAATGATGTTCTCACTCAGTATTTCTGTCTTGTATTGTCAGCACAAATATCTAAACATTCTTAAATCAAGATACATTTACTAGAGAAGCAAAATCATCAAGATGAAGTGAGTTTGTGCTTAAAACAAGAACAAATATCTGCCAGTGGAGTCAGAAAAATACATTTTTGTTCTTGTTTTAAGCACTTAAACTCACTTAAAGACTCAATATCTCAATTTAAGTATGTTTAGATGTTTGTGCTGAAAAGCAAGATAAAAACACAGAGGAACAACATCATTTTTTTGCATTGTAGAAAGTTTCAGGGTTCAACTTGAGTGATTTTACCCTCATCTTCAGTACAAAACGGTTCTGTAAAAATGCCAATATCACTAGTTTTGCATCAGATGCACAATATTTATACTGGAGCGTAAACATTTATTCTGACGTTTGTTTGCTGTCAGAGACAGAGAGAGAGCAGTTGGTTGTTTGTTGAGGTGCCAACAACACACAGATTCATGTATGTATGTGTGTGTATATAGGCTACTATATAAATATATATATATACATGTATATGGAAAGCTGAAAAAAAGCAAACTTAAAAGCACGATTTTAGAGTTATTTATATAAATGTCTAAAATTGCACTATTTTTAATATTACAATATGACAAGCCTCGGCTTGCGATCAGTCCACAGATAGCGTGAGTGTCCTGGACGCCGAGTTTGTGTGAACGAGTTCAACGCTTCACAGCTCGACTGAACAGATCTGGAGTTCTAGAGTAGTCTTTGAGCTAGATTACTAGTGTAGAGTAATTTCAGAGCCCTTCAGTGTCTCAAATGTGTTTGCCTTAACTTTGTTCTGTATTCTAGAAATCTGAATTCACAATCATTGATGATGTTTAAAGCCGAAGGATTCCCTCTGTTCGGCTGTGGCGCACCGGCTCGGCGTCTCTTATAGCACTTTACCGACGGCGGGAGGAAAACAATCGACGACACCTGTAGCCGCTGGTTCGATTCGGAGGAAATGAGCACAAAAGCAAACGAATATGCAAACGCTCCCTCACGGGACGACGCTCGCAGAGCTGAAATCACGTCATGGGAATGTTGATTCACTGTTGATTCACACTCGAGTCACTGAATCATAAATTCAACTCATTCGCTGCCAAATAGTGACTCGCACAAACGAACCCATGATTCAGTCTGCGCTCGTCCGTCCAGGCGGGGAATATCGGGTCGGGTTTTGCTAGTGTTCGGTTTTATTCCAGAGAAACGCTGCTAACAGGAAGTCAAGAGCTGGAGAGAGAAACTACAAATGTAGTTTAAACGCTTTACATTTCTCTTATACATGTTCCATATTATCAGACTTTAATCTAGCTGTTTAGATTCCAAACTAGTGTAACATATTCCATATATATCACTTCATTTTGCATTTCTGGATGATATAATATATAATGCATTTGTTATTTCTGATAATATCATATTATCAACCAAATGCATTTCTTGTGCTCCTAAAAACCAGCTGTTTAAATTCCTAACTAGGTAGCTAGTGCATTTGTATAATATATATATTCCATATATATTTCTACATATATGATGCTTTGGCATTTCTATAATGTATATTCCATAAATGCGCAGTTGGTGTGGATCTCTCTCCAGCCGTGGCGTGACGTCTTCCCTTTACAGAGATGCCCGTTTTGTGCCCTCTTGAGATGCCAGTGTGTCACACGCCCCAGTCAGCCAATCAGGCGGGCGTTGACAGGAAGTGACATTGTATGCATGATGATGATGATGATGATGATGATGATAGTGGAGAGAGTTGCAATATACCGACTTTTGGCCTTTTGATAATGTAGTTTAGCGCAGATTAAATATGTACTAGTTGTTTTCATGTTATTGTTAGGTCATTTTTTGTTCGCTCACATGCATTAAGCAAACAGCAGATTTGTAAGTGATGTTAACTTCAGTTTCGTTCGTTCAGACCCTCGTGACGTGTGCCTTCAGTCGTGTGTCATTCTGTTGCCTTCATATTTGAATCTTTCCTTCTGCGGTTAAGAAAACATTTGATGCACGTTTGATTTGGTGAAAGTTTAAGCACAAGATGACGGGGACGTCTTCTCATCTTCATGTTGCTTTAAGTTGGTGTTTCTCCATTCGGATGAACGCTCACGTTGATTTTCGAACTCTTAATCTAATAACTGAAGGCCTTCCATGTGAAAAGAGGCATTTCCAAAGAAGGACTTTCTATCCAAGCCTTTGCGAGGGGGTCAGAACGACTGGACTAAAGCTCTTATCTTGTGTTTTTCTCCTCTGTTGGCATTGCTTTGGGTTTGAACATGCCATTGAACGCTTTAGAGAATCCAGCTGTTGCGAATGGAAAGCATCTGCAGTGCTTCTTCTGCTTCTCATTCGGCGTTCAGATATCCACATGTGTTATTGTCAGTAATGATCGCTTACTTGTAACTCTTACTTTTATTTTTATTTATATCAGATCTTGAAAAGTGTTACCGGATGTTTCTCTTTGGGACAGTGTCTATCACACACACACCATGTTATACAATCTGATGCATTTCAATTAGCTGCCAATTAAACAAATAAAACATTTTATAAAATAATTTATCCATCGAGTTTTTTTTTTATTCCTCGTTTGTGTTTACATACACCACAGTACTTGTTGTATGATAATGTAGAATTAATATGAATATGAAGCACATCAACAGCCATAGTGAATTAAATAATTTGTCATTTTGTGTAAAGCCTGACATGTGAAATAGACATATATTTTAAAATGGTTTATTTAAACCTAAATGTGTGTGTGTGTGTGTGTATATATATATATATATATATATATATATATATATAGTATATATATATATATAGTATGTATATATATGTGTATATATATGTGTGTGTGTGTGTATTTTTATATATATATATATATATATTTATAAATATATATATTAATATATAATATATATATGTATATTATATATAATTATATATGATATATTTATATTATATATATGATATTTATATATATATTTATAAATATATATATAAAAACAGACGTGTGTGTATTTTTATATATACATTTATATATATATATATGTAAATTATATATGGAATTACATATATAATTATATATAGTAATATATATATTATATATTTATATATAATATATTTATAAATAAATAAATATTATTTATTTATATGTATATATATATGTATGTATATGTGTGTATTTTTATATATATATATTTATAAATATATATATTAATATATAATATATATGTATATTATATATATGATATTAATATATATATATATATTTATAAATATATATATAAAAACAGACATGTGTGTGTATTTTTATATATACATTTATATATATATATATATATGGAATTACATATAATTATATATTTATATAATATTTATAAATAAATAAATATTATTTATTTATATATTTATTTGTATATATATATATATATATATATGTATGTACACACACACACACACACACACACATGTCCACATATATTTATTATTTATATAATATAATTTATATAATAATATATTTATATACAGTTTGTAATAATGACATGATGGTTCGTAAATAACAACAGACAAAAATAACCCTGTGCAAATGTAGTTTGAATTCTAATAGTTATTAGAACTAATAATATATTAGTATATCTAATAATATTCAGAGTTCATAGGTCAGTGACATCCCAAAAAATAGCTTGCTGCACTGTCACTTTCAGTTCAAACTTATTCATCATAATTTTCAGGTGTTTCGTTTTATACAGAACATGATAAATAATTCATAAAAGATGATAGAGTAAGTTTACACTTTTAAACACATTAATAAAAGAAAAAAAAGCCTAAATATGAAATCACACACACAAAGACTGCTGGTGACATAAGCGATGGTGTGTCGCCCCCTTATGGCGTTTGTTTGTCACTGCACACTTGTGATTTGCAGCCTAGTTCAGCGAGGGGCGTAAAACAATCGTGTCATTTAATGCAACAACCACACGTTTTCATTATAACTACAGGATAATAGTTGAACTATAACGCTGGTGATCTGTGAAATATAAAAGGCACTGCATGCGTCTTGAGGAAGAACGTATTAGCCGGAGCTACTTCTCTGTTTCTGTCTATGGCGAGTCACGCAGGTACTGTGCTACTCCGCAGCGGTCGTCATCCGGCTCGGGCTAAAATAGTCCGAAAATAAACACTTATTATAGGCGTAGTGATTCAGGATAAGACAAAAACACGGTTTGGAAGATGGATTCATGATGTACCCGCTCATTATATAAATCTTGAACAAAAGAAAAGTTACAGAGTGTACCTTTACACAGCATGAGCTCATTATCTACTCTCTGAAGATGCTGAAGGATAAAACAGCAGAAGGACCAAGAGATGCATGATCAAGCGTCTCTGTTCCTGCTGTTTGCTCTCAGAGGAGCTTCAGAGTTTTACACTCGTTTTACACTTGTCTTGAAAACATCCAAAGCACTTTCTTTTATCCCTCGACATAATAAATCAATAAAAACCACATCCATGAAGTTTGTTTCTTCTTGTGAAGAGCTCACATCCAGCACTCACCAGAGCTGATCTGCCTTCATTTTGCTTTATCAGTTGCATTGCAAGAAATAGACATTTCTATAGCAGAATCATCTCTCTCCTCTGAGTTCAAGCACACATTAAACCTCATTCCCTGGAGAAAATGGACTGCCTTTCTGAAGAACACTCTCACCATCCATTCAATGCATCTGCGGCTTGACCTCCAGACCCTTCCGGCAATATCCGACTCTATTCACACAGAGCAACATCAGGACATCTGGATTCACATCCATCATGATATCCCTCTCATATTTGATAATGACATTGCAGGTCATGATATTATTTTATTACACACACACACACACACATTCTGTACGCATACATTTTGCATGATGTTCCAGTGCATGAGTGTGCAAGATTTATGATGCATATTTCCACTTCAAGAGGCTCCTAATGGACCAACTACATTACATTCATGACAAGTTTCCTCTTTTTTGTATATTGATTCAATAATAGGGTGAAACTCACAAAAGCATGTTCACTTCAGAATTAAAATTTCCTGATAATTTACTCTCCTCCATGTCATCCAAGATGTTCATGTCTTTCTTTCTTCAGTCGAAAAGAAATGAAGGTTTTTGAGGAAAACATTCCAGGATTTTTCTCCATATAGTGGACTTCACTGGGGTTCAACGGGTTGAAGGTCCAAATGTCAGTTTCAGTGCAGCTTCAAAGAGCTCTACATGATCCCAGATGAGGAATAAGAGTCTTATCTAGAGAAACCATCGCTCATTTTATAGAAAAAAATAACAATTTATATACTTTTTAACTACAAATGCTTATCTTGCACTGCTCTGTGATGCTCCACACATTACGTAATCATGTTGGAAAGATCAAGCGTGATGTAGGCGGAAGTACCGATCCAGTGTTTACAAAGAAAATGTGCAAAGATTAAGTCAAACAGCCTTTACAAAAAAAGGTAAAACAACAATGTCAGACGATTTTGAAGTTTTGAAGTTCCGCCACGCCACACGTGACCTTTCCAACATGATTACGTAATGCGTGGAGCATCACAGAGCAGTGCAAGATGAGCATTTGTGGTTAAAAAGTATATAATTTTTTTTTTTTTTTTAGAAAATGGCCGATGGTTTCTCTAGATAAGACTCTTATTCCTCGTCTGGGATCATGTAGAGCTCTTTGAAGCTGCACTGAAACTGACATTTGGACCTTCAACCCGTTGAACCCCAGTGAAGTCCACTATATGGAGAAAAATCCTGGAATGTTTTCCTCAAAAACCTTCATTTCTTTTCGACTGAAGAAAGAAAGACATAAACATCTTGGATGACATGAAGGTGAGTAAATTATCAGGAAATTTTAATTCTGAAGTGAACTAATCCTTTTTAGGTCAGAAAAATCAAACTCAGTTTCAGGTGTCATGACACCCAAACACAGTCAAACAAGCAGCAAATTAAAAAGGACTGGGTGAAATTATATAACCAGGTTTTATAAGAAATCAAGAGAAACCAAAGAACAATGACCATTCTGACTGATCCAGAATCAGGCCAGTGCATAAGCCAAAAACTAATGAATCTATTACGCGTATATTCTGTGTGCAAAATACTATTCTTTTTAAAATAAATCTGCTTTGGAATGTTTATTGTGAATATCCCAATACAGACACATGCATTCGTGATGTAAGACATGAACGACATCTGAACATTCTGAGATACAAAGTTTATTGTACATTTGCCCATGAGCTCATGGATTTGAGTGACTACATGACGGATATGCTACATAATAATCAAAAGCTATATATATAGAATGGCATTTTTAGCGGTTCAGAACATGCCGGCAAGCATTTGCTTCTCTTGAGAAGAAAAATAAAAAACAACAGCACTCATCGTTTGTGAAAAACAGCAATCATGGATTTGATCCGTAAACATAAAGGCAAGGTGGCTGCTGATAAAATGACATTAGCTAAAGCCATGGTGTGTTAGCGGTAAAACATCATTTCTGTCAGTGTGAATCACATGAGTGTCACTTATTACCACACATAGACAATAAACTTAAGGCTTATAATGTGACATGCGTGGGCCTTTCCTTCTGCTGGATTCATGCGCAGACATGGACAACCTTCTATCTGAGAAGATTTCTTCTTCAAACAAATGTGTAAGATCCAAAAAGCAAAACGTTTGGTCCATCATATTGAAATACTTTTGAAGTAAAAGAAAACGTAGCCAGCATTACTTTCATATACTCAGACAAGTGTACACTGGTTAGTGCTGGTCTAGCTTGCATGATCGTTCTGCCAGATGACCATGTAAGTCTTGCTGGTTAACTGAATTAAAAATTCACCACATATGCAGATAACAAATTCATCTATTGTAACGCTTTACAATAACCCAGCAAACACAAATAGAACATTTTGATAACGTTCTCATATGTTATGCGAACGTTAAAGGGGCTGTGTGTAGAATTCAGAAACTCTTGTTATTAGCGACACCGGTGGCCGTTAAGTGAACTGCAGCAACAACTTATTGCTCGTAACGCACAAGACATTGAAGGTGATATACTCATGGCGAAGTTCTTTTTCATTCTTCACTTAGAAGTAAAAAGTTGTCAGTGAACATCCCGACGCAACGTTTGTAAATATGTGCTGCGCGTTTTCCTCTCAATAACAAAATAAACGCAACAAGAGAAAACAGCAGTTCAGAAAGCATCTGATCATAGTGATGTGGATATGTTTGAACCAAGCGTGCAGGTGTGGTGAGAAATCAAGTCCCCTAGGAATCGGGTCTCCTTTAGGACCCTGAGTGATCCCATTGGTTCAACTGGCTTTTAATGGGTAGTATTTTTAGCGCCTGAAATCACGTTATGATTTATATTGTTTTTTAATGCGTTATAATGACCATTAATGTCTTTTAAATTACATGGTTCATATACTAGTATATAACTGAAGCTATAGGTTTTTTTTTAGTTAGCTTATGTATTAGCATAGCAAACGTCTACCCAATTAGCCTGCTGGCTTAGCTTATATTAAATTAGGTGATTTGCCTCCAATATCTGTTTCCAGTTCGTTTTATTATGCAATTCATAGGCATTTATTTTATATTTCAAGCATGTTGTTTGTGCACTTAATGTAATAAACATCATACAATAGTGAAATAGGTTATAATTAGTCAAGACATCACAACAACTACTTTTGATCAGGCATTACTGCCTGGGTCCTAAAGGAGACCCGATTCCTGGGGGGAGGCGATTTTCGGTTGAAGCTTTAACTTTAATTTCTACATTTCTATTACTTGAGTTGTTTTGAGGTAAACTGTACTAAACGATTAGGCGGGAGTGTGTGTGGGCGGGGCCTTGATAGCGCGCGGCTACGCTTCATGCTTACTACTGCGCAGACTCAGGTCCCGAATCAACACAAGATGTCGGTGCCATATTGGGACATTGGCGGCTTCACTTTTCTACAATGGAAGAGAGTGGAGGTGTGTTCTCTGTATTTTTGTACAGTCTATGTTTATTGAACCAGCGCTGCAACTCACCGGCATCATGTCGACAGATGAGGTAATTAAAATTACACTGTTATGATAGTTTGATTATAAAGTATCTGAGACTATATCTGGCTATGTGAGACTGTAGTTTGAATTAATCCCCTTTCTTTGCATCACACGTGCATTAATTTTACAGTACAGAATAGCATTATCTTGATCACTGTCTATGCATTAGTTTCATGTGTCATAGAACGGAAGAGGCTCTCGGTACCTCGCGTAACCGTCACATCCTTTTGATTTTCCCGGCAAAAACGTCCCGAGTCCTTCACATAAAAATCCAACCTAGGAAGTCGGTAAATATCTAGTTTTTTAAGTTTAGTTACAAGCTGTTCAAACATTGTAAATAAAAAAACAAAAACAAAAAAACAATCAATACACGAAAATTCTTACATATAGCCCCTTTGGGAACATTCCATTTGATCATTCTTCAAACATTATGGGAACGTTACTTTTGAATGTTCTCTGAACGTTCTGAAACAAGTAGTAACATTTAACAAACAACTAAACAATTCCATGAACAATGCATAAATAATGTTTTTGCGCAAATGTTTTGAGAACGTTAATAAAGACCAGAAAACTTGGAATGAATGTTCTATTAACGTTACTTGATAAACATTTGTTTAAAACTTTAAGAAAACCTTGCCAGAATGTTTCCTGATAGCTGGGAAGGTTCCATTACCTAACATTAGTTAATGCATTAAAGGGTTAGTTCACCCAGAAATGAAAATAATGTCATTTATTACTCACCCTCATGTCGTTCTACACTCGTAAGACATTCGTTCAACTTCGGAACACAAATTAAGATATTTGGCCGATTTCAAAACACTGCTTCTTGAAGCTTCGGAGTTTTACAAATCGAATCAGTGGTTCGGAGCGCCAAAGTCATGTGATTTCAGCAGTTTGACGGTTTGATATGCGATCCGAATCATTGATTCGACACAAAAGATTTGTAACGCTCCGAAGCAGTGTTTTGAAATCGGCCATCACTAGATTTTGTTAAAAAGTCGTTATTTTGTTTTTTTGCCGCACTAAAATATTCCCGTCGCTTTATAATATTAGGGTTGAACCACTGAACTCACATGAACTGTTTTTAGTACCTTTCTGGATCTTGAGAGACGCTTTAAGACATTAACAATTCAAATAAAAAACAAATAAAAATTCAACTGTTCATTGTTAGTTCATGTCAGCTCAGGTGCATTAAATCATAAAAAGATACAACTTTTGATTTTAATAAGGTATTAGTAAATACTGGAATTAACATTCACTTATCCAAGAAGAATGCTTTAGAAGTTATTGTTACTTCACGTTAACTAATATAGTTAACTAATGTTGAACAAATGGAACCTTATTGTAAAGCGTTACCAGATTCAATTGAATCTCATGTAAGTGTGTTCAGATCTTAAACCTCTCTGAGTTTCTCGCGCCCCAAAAGCTGGTTGTGTTTGTCTGTTTGTGCAGATCTACAAACTGTCTACCGTGAAGATTGTGAGTCAAAACAACGGCATTTAGAAATACATTCACAAGCATTTCAGAACCAAACTGACCTCAAGTAAACATTTACACACAACAGAAAAAAACCTGACAGTGTTATAAAAGATACCAAAGGCAAAAATACAGAATATTCTTTGGAAAAACAAATAGAAACCAAGCAAGGCAACTGTGACGATATTCAACTCAAATCACTATTACAGATTCACCGATTGAATGTGCAGAACTCGACTATCTCTTACAAACAAGTACAAATGCGAATACTATGGTACTTCTCATCCGATAGCATATTTACGCAGGTATTGACATAATATTGTTTTTGTAAGAGATTGTCAGATCTGTCACATGACCCAACTCAAATGAATCAATGACTTTACTCAATATGTGTCTGTTAGGCTAAAAGATGTGCAGCCATGTTTACCACAGTATTCTGACTTCACATTTATGTATATATTGTATGTTCTGTGAATCCAGGAAGTAATTCTGCTGCTTTTACTTAATTTTAAGCATTTTGCATTCAGTTCAGGGACACCGGGGCTAGTTGTCACACAGCGAAGCAGTTTTGAGTCAAAAGTGCAAATACACTAATGTTTGCTTTCTTTAGCATTTTTTTTTGTTTGTTCAAAGCTTTTTATTTAGATAGTATTACATATTTCACTAACAGCTGTTTCTGTAACATGTGACAACATGCCCCACTATAGATACAGTAGAGCAACACCAAGGTCATGGGTTCGATTTCCAGGGAATGCATGAGCTGATGAAACGTATTGCATTGCAACATAAGTCAGTTTGGATAAAAGCATCTGCCAAATGCATAAATGTAAATTAACTATTTTTTCTGGGCAACTGCTTTTTTCATGATTTTGTCTATTGAAAATTTTGCTTTCAAGTCTCAGCACACCATGAGAAATATTCACTGGAGTGAAAAGACTGACAACTAGCCCCGGTTTTCCCTCTATGTCTAGCACAAGCAACATTAAAGGGTGTGTTAGAGAAAGACTGTCGGAACACAGGCGATATGGAAGACGAGTTGATGTAAACTAACTATCCTCTTTGGAGATGTTCAGACTGACGCAAATGACGGTACAGCGACTTCTACAGGGAAACATTACGTTATATCCGGCCGACTGTCCGGTCTCCCTACAGACATTTTTGTTCATTATGGTTTCAAGCAATAAAACAAACAATAAAAAAAGGCAACAGAGCATCAATTACATCAGAACAAGGCAAAACAATACGGTGCATTTCTCACGTAAAATTAGTGCATTCAAAAGATACGTTTTCCTTGTTTCATGAGTGAGTACACAGATTCAACTCGCTAAGAGAGGAAACCAAGTTAGTTCATGTTCAACTTCATCATTCAACTACATGCTAAAAAATGCTGGGTTAAAAACAACCCAAGTTGGGTTAAATGTTTGCCCAATGTGCTGGGCAGTTTTATTTAACTCAACTATTTTTTAAAAATGACTATATGTCTGGCTTAAAATGAACCCAAAATTAAAAATCAGACGCATAATTACTAGAAGCAACAATAATAATCAAAAGGTGAACATTTATTAATAAGCAACTTAATAAATGTTTATTGTTTAATTATTATTCATTAAACGTATTAATAAATGTTCATTTCCAACATGTTTTGGGTTCATTTTAAGCAAGCAATACAGTAATTAATAAACAATAGTTGAGTTCAATAAAGCTACCCAGCAGGTTGGGCAAACATTTAACCCAACCGCTGGATTAAAACAACCCAATCACTGGGTTTGTCCATTTTTAACCCAACTTGGGTTGTTTTTAACCCATCATTTTTTTAGAGTGTACATCTGGCCCTCATGTTTTCTGACAGCATGTATTAGAAAATGAGATGTTTTTATATATATATATGCTGAATGGCTGTGAAGCAGACACATTACGTTATTAAACGGATACTTTTGTTGTTACAGAAATAGTTTATATACAATGTTTTTAGAAATTGCTTTGGAAGGTTTAGTATCTTTAGGAAAAGAAAAAAGATATTAGCAGAAAATAGGCTTTTTTTACCTTTTGAAGAAGCTGTACGAAATTAACTTTAAATATACATTCTTTCTAAATATTCCTAATTTATCAACATGCAAATTATTAATCCAGGGTGTATTAAAAAATTGTAAACTTGAGAGAAAGTGATATTCTATATTTCATATGTACTTGAATTTCCTAACCATGGTATTAATTTAGGGAATATTGTGATCGACATTAAGTGACCTGGTTTAAAGACGTTTTAAAATTCACAAGCTGTCGTGAAGTACATTCACAAGCGAACATGGACGACACTTTTCAATGGGATCGTTCAGCCAAAATCTCAATTCTCTCATTATTTACTCACCCCCATGTTGTTTATCAGAAACGATTAACATGACGACACATGCTAGTGGATGAGTTGAATCAACTCCACAGCAACTACATAAATTTATCCACTATCCATTCAGAAACGTCCAGTTTCATTCTAAAAGTTGTAACTTCTTCCTGAGTCTCTCCATCAGTGTCGACTCCGGTTTGAACAATGTAAGGCTGAACACCGTTACTGACAATCCTCATTTTGGCTGCGTGAGATTCTCCAGCTTTGTTGTTGTTGAGCTGTTAAAGCTCCGCCCTCTTCTGGAAAAGGGGCGGGGAGCAGCAGCTCATTTGCATTTAAAGGGACACACACAAAAACGGCGTGTTTTTACTCACACCCAAATAGGGCAAATTTGACAAGCTATAATAAATGATCTGTGGGGTAGAGCTGAAACTTCACAGACACATTCTGGGGACACCAGATACTTATATTACATCTTGTAAAGGGACATTATAGGTCCCCTTTAATAATTCCTGGAGCTCAAATAGGACAGCATCGCACTTGGTCATGGGTTTGATTCCCATATGAACTTATACAGTGTACACCTTGAATGCAATGCAAGGCGCTTTGGATAAAAGCATCAGCCAAATGACACAGGAGTGAGAAAATGATGACAGAATGTTTGCGTTATTTTTGGGTGAACGATCCCTTTAACCGGAAACACTGACAATGTGCAAATCCATTATAAAAAGATAGAAATGCACCACATATGAAATGATAAAGACTGTTGCAGTGGCTCTCATCCATCTAACCTGATGGATACGCAAGTGCTTGGCTCCCAGAAGTCATTGCTGGCACTTCTGAGTTTGTTTTCAGCGCGATACAACTTCAACGGTTGCCGACTCCACCATTCTTCCGCTCGTGGAGCTGTGCTTGTGAGAGAAACACTGCTCTTTTAAACACGCCGTCTTGCGTGCATTTTACTCCAGAAGCTGGTTGAATCCTGCTTTGCAGTGTCCCTCGTAGTTTTACTTGGGTCCGGACCAGCCTCTGTCTCCGTAGGCACCGTCGCCGGTGGCGGAATGGGGCGACGGGGCGCACAGGTCAGAGTCTGTGTCCGACTCACCCTCCGCGATGTACGGCCTCACTTTGGTGCAGCGCGACACACCGCTGAAGTAGGCATTGTTGAGAAAGTCCAGGTTTTCTTTGGACTGCGAGATGCTGAAGCCGCTGAAGGAGCGTTCGAGTTCCTCGTGGTCCACCGAAGGGATGGATATGGAGGTGTCGCTCTCGGCTCCGGCCTGCTGCTGGGAAAGAGCCAACGGGCGTCCGTCTTCGCCCACGTTCCCGCGAGAATGATGCTGTCCCGCTCCGCGAGAGCTTCCGTTGTGGCCGGCGGACGAGCGCTCGTGGGCCGGAGGTGGAGGAATGCGCACTAGCGAAGGGTCACCCATTGGAGATGTACCCTGGCCGGGATCGGGGAGGGTTTGAGGGTGCCAGGACGTGGAGGGCGGGCAGTGGTGATTGACGCAGGTCGAGGGTGGCGGGTCAAAGTTCTTCTGGCCAGCTGAGCTGTTGGAGCGGATGATTTTGGTGATGGAGCCGCTCTTCTCCATGTGCTCCACCGGACTGTGGTATGGAGGCGCCGGGTCGGGCTCCTTAGAGGCGAAGTAGGCATCCGTCTCAGACTGTGGGATGCCCATGCGCTGGATGTAGATGTTCACCAGGAAATCCAGTTTTCTCTCCATTGACATCACCTGCAAAAGAGGAAGATCTCATTATTATTCATGTCTGTGCTGTCAAATGATTAATCGAGATTCATTATAAAAGGAAAAACAAATATTTGCTTGCGTACATTTGACATAAAATGTATTAGTATAATTCTCATTACCAATATATTTTTTGATGAAGAAGAAGAAATAAAGACTAAATGTAGCTGCGAGCAGCAATTATCGGGGTTCAAGCGTTTTAAGGCATTTAAACATGCGTAAAAAGGATGTTTTAATTAGCAAGCCTGTAACCATCTTAATCATAGATGGAAAAGACAATTAGAGCCAATCCAGGCAATAACCATAGGAAAATTATGGTTTATAAAGCTTTTTAACAGTTGAGGTTTAGCCAAAAACCTAGGACTAGTTCACCAAAGTTGGTTTTTGAAATAATCGCCAATATTTAACGAACGATTCGATGGACAGCGGCAGTCCTAGAGGCAAAGTTGCACAGAATGAGGAGTTCTACCATGTGGTATGAATGTTGTGGGCGTGTGCTAAAAATTGTGCGATACACAATACTTTATGCACTTGAAAAATGTGAAGGCACCCCCCGGTGGCTGATTTCTTTTGAATTTCTCACAGGCCTCTAGGGCCGTGAGTCAAACAGGCCCAGTGAGTTTCGTTCCGATCGGCCTCTTCTCTGATAGCTGCTCAAAATTCTTTAGCCGATGGCGGACATCTTTTTTGAGATACATCAGTGTCCTCATTGACAATCATGGCACCTTGGACAGAGACACTGCATGCCAATTTTCAAGTCAATCAGACTAATTGTGAAGTAGTTATAGCTGTTTTCATGTTTTTTTTCCCTGTTATAGCGCCACCAAGTGGCCAGTCGCCACTTCCTTTTTCATGCAACCACAGAATGAGCTCTTACATAGGTGTGCCAAGTTTGGTGAAAATATCTCATTCTGTTCACGAGTTATAGCCATTTTAGGAAAAGTTGCTCCACCCACTTTTGACGTTTTGGCAGCCCTTAAGGACCGAGAATGGAAATTTCAACTTTTTTTGGATAAATATTGACAATCAGACTCTAGAGAATCTTGCTGCACTGGTGTGGTTCCGATTGGGTCAAAAACCTTGGACTAGTTTGCAAAAGTAGGTTTTTCAAAAAAATCCAAAATACCCGAAAATTGAATCGAATCCGACACATGCATCTTGTCTTGAGTCAATGATTTTTGTACTTTTGACAGCTGTAGCGCCCCCGTCAGGCCAATCGGGGTGAGCCTTGGTGACGTTGTAGACTTTGTGAGTACCAGCCCTCAAAGTTTCAAGTCTCTATGACTTACGGTTTGGTCTGATCACTTTTAGGGGCGAATGCTGATCCTTGGAAAATGTAACAATTACAATAGAGTTTCAGGGCTATGCACTTGAACCCCTAAATATGGTATTTTTTCCCCTGAAATTTTCAAATTAGACAATTTAGTTTTAGATACACATTTAAACATAATTATTTTGGAAACATTCTCCATGGAACCTCCATGTAAAATAATAGGTTCACTAGAAACCCTGATTAGTTTGAACAGACAGACAGAGATCAGTGTATTTCACATTGATTGACCTGTTTCTCCACTTTCCCAAGTCGTCCCATCATGCTGGGATCCTCTGGCAGTTCTCCATCTGTGGTTCCTTTAGGACGATCCTTGTCTGTTATCGGAGCGCCTCGACCAACAATCTGATCCACTCTAACAGTCAATTAAAGAGAGAAAACCTCTAGAATAAAAACTTGATAATTTTTCCTGCAAAGATCTGTTTTAGGGGAAAATATGTGAACCAGTGATTCATTATACATGGACAAACACACAACAGAATTCCTTTTTGATATTCACCAATATTTAAGTACACTATATTTATTTAAATAATTTGATTTATTGATTCATTTGTTACAAAATGCATCAAAGGAACATCTATTTCCATTACATGATCATTAATCACATTGTTAGTTACCCAAAGTTTTTCAACAACATTCATATCAAAGAAACAATAAACCATATATTCTATCTTAAAGCACAAAGCATTGTGGGATGTAAATAAATGCATGCAGAGGGAGGGATATGATAATGAGGGGGTGTGTCTACACACATAGACAGAGATGATTGGACAGAAAGAGTCAGGCCCTCCAGACGGACGTTTTCTGTTGATATTTGCCATTTTTGAACAATGTGTCAACGTGAAATCACATCGCCTGTCATCTTTAGTTGCGTATTACAGTAAAATGCAAATGTAATCATCAATTTGACACATTATCCAAAGTTTCAGATGATGTACTACACTAGCAGGGGTGCGTCTGACCTGAGACGCTATATACGGTTTTCATCAAAGCATCAGATGTTGCAACTATCCAATTTGCTCCAAATAGTCGTTTGAAAAACCACTGCATGTGCTCAGCAGAACGCTGGGAATCAAGCATTACCCTGCTGATTCCGCATGAAGAAAATTCACTTGCGAAAGAACAAAAAATAGTGCATCATGTGGCATGCCTGAAATAACGCCATGCCGACATGCATAAGCCAAAACAGCGATGCTAAATGAAATGAAAGAACCATTTGGACGTGTGCATCTCCATTTGCTGCTTCTTGCTGCTGTAACTCTTCATTTCCAAACAGCAGTGCAGGCAAACTAGCTTAACCAGTTTTAGTTCAGCTACATGACTAGTAACTCACCGAAATGTGATATTTGGGTCCCCTGCTTTTCTCTCAACTAAGCGTCTCTTGTGATTAGTCCAGTCGCGACAAACAAAGGTCATGAAGTCAATTAAGAGCTGATTATCAGAAGCTGCCTGCAGCGTTTAGACCGTTTAAACTCAAATAGACTAGTTTGTTCAGGCAGACACTCTTAGAAGAAAAGCTTCTATTTACAACCTTAAAGGCTCTGTCAGGCGCTTCATCATGGGGTCATTTTGTGGAATTAGTTTTAGTTAATTAATTTAGTTTTAATTCGTTTTTATTTTTTATTAAATTTTATGAATTAAGCAGCTCATACTGTAGTGGCCAAAAGTGATGTTCGGCCTAGGAAAATTGACATTTTCATGTCAATTAATATTATTAAAATTATTAATATTAATATTATTAAAAATGTTTTAAAGATTTTGTAATCATATTGCATAGTTGTGCTTGGAGTCGATTGTTTTATTTGTGGTAATAATGCAATGAAACATGCCAAATTGCGCAACATAATTTTTGGCCAGGCTGTCATAAAAAGAAATTATGAACAAATGCTAAAACAACTGATTATGTTGTAGTCAATGTATGCTTTTTCCTGTGAGCTTTTTGTTTTTCTATGCATTTTTATTTTGCATAGTAAAATAAAATCTGTAGCTGTCGATGCTCGTTGTTATTTTTGTTTATTTCTTTTTTTTGTTATTGAGAAAAAAGGTGTGCAAGACATATTTACATATTCATCGAATCATTGCTCTCAGCAGTGTGTATGGCGTCTGGATACGGAAGCTTGTTTCCGCCACTAAATAAAAAAAATGAAAAAAGGTAATTGCGACTTTATATCTCGCAATTCTGACTTTATAACTCGCAATTCTGACTTTATAACTCACAATTCTGCCTTTATAACTCACAATTCTGCCTTTATATCTCGCAATTCTGACTTTATATCACGCAATTCTGACTTTATAACACGCAATTCCGACTTTATAACACGCAATTCCGACTTTATATCTCGCAATTCCGACTTTATAACTCGCAATTCTGACTTTATATCTCGCAATTCTGACTTTAGATCTCGCAATTCTGACTTTATATCACAAAATTCTGACTTTATAACTCGTAATTGTGAGAAAAAAAGTCAGAATTGTGAGATAAAAAGTTGCAATTACTTTTTTAATTTTTTTTTATTTCATGGTTTATTTCCATATCTGGATGTTCGCTGCAAAGATATTTCCAAAATTTTTTCTTCTAAGCAAAGAACAAAAAAGACCTTCGCCGTGAGTGTATTGGAGCATTGAATGACGTTCAGTCTCTTGTGTGTTACATGAGCAATAAGTTGCTGCTGCAGTTCACATAACGGCCACCGGTGTCACTAATAACAAGGTTTTCTGAATACTACATACAGTCCCTTTAACCAAGTTTAATGTTTTGTTCTTCCATTATACTTTTAAAAAATATATAAAATATTTTCCTAAATTTTGATGGTTTAAACAAACTTGCAGGGGTCATTAAAAAAACAAATATCACTTTTGGCCACTACTTTATCGCTAGAAAAAAAATTAAATAATCCGTTAAACATCAAAGTATTATGCAATCCTCTCCTTATATAGAACCTTTTTGGCCTTGAGTCATGAACCCTAGGGTTTTAAATAGAGCCTTTTTCTCTAAGAGTGGAGTTTGTGGTCAGTTTCTACTAGCCATGTAGTCTGAAACAGAAGCAGGTTTCTTCATTTGTCTCTGGACAGAGATCTAACGCAGGCCCGGGAGATGCAGTCTGGGGCGTCCTAACCTAGAAGACAACTGGGGCGACTCTTTGGTTCCTTTGGTTGAACACTTCTTTGGGCGAGGGGTGCTGGGACCCGGAGGACCCAATATCATATCTAACCTGGCAAAGCAAATAGAGTAGAGGACAGCACAATGCAGAATGATGTGATACGGCGCGAACGTCAGGACCGAGAGGGGGAGAAACACAAATCAACAACAACAAGCCCAGAGATTCCCAGAAAATATATTCCAGACATACTTTATCAAGTTTACTACGATAAAAAGCTCCCTGATCGGTGCATTGATATCAGCGATCAACATGTGGTGAAAGTATGCCTTTAGTGTTTTAAAAATATAAAAGCAGGAATATATTTACATGTGTGAAATCATAACCACATTCATACATACAGAAGGATTTCTCTAAAATAAGATGGATGTGACCGAAGTACCTGAATAGGCAATTTATGCGCATTGAGAAGTGTTGTTTTTTAAGGTTTCATGGGTCAGTGATGATGATGTGGATTTCATATGGCTTTGAAAAACTTTTATACATTTTTCTAACAAACTTTTATTTTAATGACTATAACAATGATAAGTAAAATAAATGAATAAATAATAAAACATGTCAAAAAATAACATAAAATCTTACATATTTATGTGTTCTCTAATAAAATACATGTTCATTACATCTTGAGTATAAGTAAAAAATAATTTTACAAATATCATGAATTTCTGAATCATGAATATCACATTTTAATGATTCGAAAATCACAACTAAACTTGCCATGTCATAAAAACTGGTCAATTATCTTTTATTTTTTTACACAATTATCTATTACTTTTGAAACACGCAATCAATAAATAAATAAAAAAAAAACAATATTTTGTAAATAAATAAAACAAAATATTTACTAGAAAATACTTTTTAATTACTTATTAGGAATTTGGTGTCATTATAAGAGTTTGATATAAATATATGAATGTTTAAAATTTTTTGTATTTTTTTTTGTCTTTTCCCCCCTATTTTTTATTTGTAAGTGTTTAATTATGTATTTAAGTTGGCTTGAAAATGGCAACTTACTGAAATGCTATTCTGTTAGATGAGCCAAGACTAGCAACCACTCAGAGTACCCTAGCAACCACATAGTAACACCCTAGCAACCACCCAGAGCACCCATAGCAACACCTTAGCAACTAACCCGAGTATCTTAGCAACCGCATAGCAACACCTTAGCAACCACTCAGAGTAACCTAGCAACTGCATATCAACACCTTAGAAACCACCCCGAGTTCCTTAGCAACCGCATAGCAACACCTTATCAACTACCCTGAGTACCTTAGCAACTGCATAGCAACACCTTAGCAACTACCCTGAGAACCCCAGCAACTGCATAGCAACACCCTAGCAACCACCCAGAGTAGTTTAGCAACCACATAGCAACACCTAACCAACCACCCGTGTACCCTAGTAACCGCATAGCAACACCCTAGCAACCACCCAGAGTACCCTAGCAACTGCATAGCAACACCCTAGCAATCACCCAGAATACCTTAGTACCCACATATAGCAATACCTTAGCAATCACTCAGAGTACTCTAGCAACCACATAGCGACACCTTAGCAACGACCCCATGTACCTTAGCAACCACATAGCAAACCCTAGCAACCACCCAGAGAAGTTTAGCAACCACCCGTGTACCCAAGTAACCGCATAGCAACACCCTAGCAATCACCCAGAGTACCCTAGCAACTGCATAGCAACACCCTAGCAATCACACAGAATACCTTAGTACCCGCATATAGCAATACCTTAGCAATCACTCTGAGTACTCTAGCAACCACATAGCGACACCCTAGCAACCACCCAGAGTACCCTAGCAACTGCATAGCAACACCCTAGCAATCACCCAGAATACCTTAGTACCCGCATATAGCAATACCTTAGCAATCACTCAGAGTACTCTAGCAACCACATAGCGACACCTTAGCAACGACCCCATGTACATTAGCAACCACATAGCAAACCCTAGCAACCACATAAAACCCTTGCAACCGCTCAGAGTACCCTAGCAACCACATATCGACACTATAGCAACCACCTTATCTATCTGTCTATCTAAAACTTAAACTTTCAAATTGAAAGCTTTTAAAACTACTTCAAACTTTCTTTTTCAAGCCAACTTAAAGTTTGTCTCAATGAACTTTTTTATCTAGTTATTGGTTATTGTTCTAATTATTATTTTTAATTTTTTCATGTGTTGGTGGTGGGTATTACCAAAAAAGGAAAAAAAGTGAAAGGAAGAGAAAGTAGAAGGAAAAATAAGGAATAACTATTGGTAAAAAAATATGATGTCTTTAAAGGAAATGTTCATTTGTATAATTGTATTAAATGAGTTTGAATTGAAAGACATAATAAAGTATATAAAAAAGAAAATACTTCTACTTCAAAATTTCATGTTTAATTCAATGTGTTTTTTGTTCTTTGTAATTATTTGTGAAATTTACTAGCAATTTCTGTGAGATCCTACACCAGTTTCTTTCAAAGTATGAGCTGCATTTTCAATTATTTTTGAATAAATTTAATAATTTCGATATAAAAATTGAGTGCCACATCATTACTGACCCACATATAACTGCTAAAATATCATGATATTATATCTCAGTAAATGAAAATGTAGATAATGTTTCTGAAACTCTGAAGTGTTTGGGTGTTGTATCTGTACATATTCTGACAGGTATGAGAACAGTGAGAGACGTTTAGGAAACTAAGCCATGCAAACACAAGAACACACACTAGTGTAGTATGTATGAGTCGAGTGTGAAGAGGGAAAGAACAGCAGATTTGAGGTGTATCTGCTCTTGCCTGGACTGCAGATTTTTAATCCGCGCCAACATGTCGAGATGTCCGGCCGAGTACTGCTCGATGACATCCATCACGTCATACGGCCGCAGACTCTCTTTAAACTTGCGCTTGGACACCATGAACCTCATGATGCTGCGGGACAGAGAATTCACACACATTATCACCGTTAAAGACCTTCACACACACAGATACATGAGTGAATCTCTGAGAGCCTGTCCAGGGTCATATTTCACCCCAAAAATATAAAGAAAGAATGAAGAATGTATTTTGCTTTCCTATTTCTAGGACCCGGTGTTATTTTAGTATTACTGTAGTTTCACTAGTGTTTTGAATTAGTTTTCATTTTTATATTTTCTGTTTTTGTTTGAATTTTAGTTTTAATAATTTTGTGTTTTGCCATTTTTATTAATTAAAAAAAAAAAAAAAACTTTAAATTTTAGTTACTTTAGTTCAAATAAAAAAGAGAAATGTTGACTTGATTTCCAATGTAGTTTTTATTAATATTTTGAATTAGTTTAAATTTTTTATATTTTTGGTTTTCATTAAAATTTTTAGCTAATGTTTTAATTTTTTTGTGTTTTGTCATTTTAATTATTATTATTTTTTTTTTTTTTTTAAATATGTCTATATAGTTTTTATTCATTTTATTTCAGTTTTAGTTATTTTAATTCATCTAGTTAAACTAATTAAAAATTAAAAATGTTGCCTTGGTTTTCAATAATATAGTTTTTGTTAAGATTTTGAATTAGTTTTTATATTATCTGTTTTTGTTTTAATAATTTTGTTGTGTGTTTTGTTATTTTTATTAGTTTTTTAAATATCTATATAGATGTTCTTATTTTTTTATTTTATTTTATTCTTTTGGTTCAAGTTAAACTAAATAAAAATGAGAAATGTTGCCTTGGTTTTCAATATTATAGTTTTTGTTAAGATTTTGAATTAGTTTTTAAATTATCTGTTTTCGTTTTAATAATTTTGTTGTGTTTTGCCATATATATATATATATATATATTTTAAATATATCTATATAGTTGTTTAATTAATTTTTATTTCAGTTTGAGTTTTAGTTATTTTAGTTCAAATAAAAATTAGAAATGTTGCCTTGATGTTTAATATTATAGTTTTTGTTAATATTTTGAATTAGTTTTTATTTTTTATATATTTCCTGTTTTTATTTTAATTTTAGTTAAAGTTTTATTTTTATTTATTTATTTTATTTATTTTATTTATTTTAAATATGTATATCATTGAATTTTTATTTCAGTTGAATTTATTTTAGTTCAAGTTAAACTAAATAAAAATGAGAAATAAGTTCAAGTTTTTTTATATATTTGATTTTATTTCAAAGAAAATATTTTATGGTTTTAATTTTGGACCATAGGATTTTTACTATTAATTTTGCAGTAAAATATGACCTGTACATCTGGTTTCTGTGAGATTTAGTCCAAGACACTGGTATATATTTTTGCCGTTTGATACTAACCTTCAGTATTCAAAATATCTCATGCAAAAGAGTCGCTGGCATGATCTGAGCAATGAAAGTGTGAATGTAACGAAGGATTCAAAAGTCTGAATGTAACAAGTTTTGTATCTTACATTCAGGAAAGACTGAGTTAATGAGGTAATATTATGTGATGCAGAATGCTCTAGTATTATCAATAATATTACACGTCTGATGGAGCATTAAAGTCCCTTCTGAGTGATGCTGCCTGTCTCATCTTTGCTTACCACACGGCCCTGATGGTAACTTTTAGTCCCGGCGTTAAATCCTGAGGGACAAACTCACAATGGCAGCTCTTATTGTCATCAACAATGTCTTCTCCGGGAAGGCTGGCTTCTAAAAAACACAACACGGACAGGAGGACTCTAGAGTTAGTGCACAAACCCCCTAACCCTCCATTCAACTCAACTCAGCCTCGGTTATCTAGCTCAGTCCGACAGCAGATAGGTCAGTGCAAAGACATTTTTATAACTGCTTATCCAGGAGACGGGAAATCTGAGACAACCGTGGCCCAAAATACAGCAAAGCCATACAGTGACCCCAAAACACATTTGGACACTTAAGACAAAGTTAAACTGATAATAAAGATAATAAAAAATCAAATCATGTGCTATTTATTTTTAAAAACAGAAGAGAAGTTGGTTTTACACTGGCAGATTTTTTTATGTTTTTGAAAAGAGTCTCTTCTGCTCACCAAAGCTGCATTTATTTGATCAAAAATGCAGTAAAAATTGTGAAATATTATTCCAATTTAAAACAGCTGTTTTCTATGTGAAAATATAGTAAAATGTAATTTATTCCTGTGATCAAAGCTGAATTTTCAGCATCATTACTCCAGTCTTCAGTGTCACATGATCCTTCAGAAATCATTCTAATATGATGATTTGATGCTCAAGAAACATTTATGATTATTATCAATGTTGAAAAAAGTCATATTTGTGTGGAAACACTAAATCATCATATTAGAATGATTTCTGAAGGATCATGTGACACTGAAGACTGGAGTAATGATGCTGAAAATTCAGCTTTGATCACAGGAATAAATTACACTTTACTATATATTCACATAGAAAACAGCTGTTTTAAATTGCAATAATATTTCACAATTTTGTACTGTATTTTTGATTATTTAAATGCAGCTTTGGTGAGCAGAAAAAACATTAAAAAAATCTTAATTAATACAAAGTTTTGACTGCAGTGTATGCAAAGAAATAGATAAAGTATTTGTGTTTGTTAAATGTCAGTGAAACTTGTTCATAGTTAATGTGATGAACTACAGCTCCAACATCAGTGAGCAAAAAATTATGAAGTTATATTATGATATTTTGTATGGAATGCAGTGACATTCATACATGTTTAAGCGTGACTTAAAAGTCCAAACACATTGTTGAGGTGCCTGTATAAGCAAACAGCAGTAAACTATGACATATAAGTGAACTAATATTTTTTTCAGCAAACTGATTTTTGGATTCAGTGAAAATCCATTTTGCAAAGCAGGCCAGTCAAAAGACATTTAACGAACTGTTTGACTATGAGTGAATTAATAAAGCACTGTTATTGGCCACAAAGAAACAGTTTCATCAATTGCATTGACTGTTTTCAACTATTTCTAGTGATTGATTAAACTTGAATGTAACGTAACCTTGAGTTTTCTACAGCAGCGGTTCTCAACTGCTTTTATTGCACGACCCAACACAATTCCAAACCTGTAACCAGAATTAAATGTAATACAGGGTCATTTTCTTTTTCAAAAACCATTTCTGAGTCGTGACGCACCAGTTGAGAACAACTAATCTAGAGTCATTATCACTTAAATTATCCAAGTTTCTTATATCCATGCAAAACGCTGATTGCATCTGTCATTTTGGCCCACAGTGTCTTTCTCCTGTGCTCCCATATGTAAGCACAGACCATCTGGTGTGTAAAAATAAATCTACCTGTGCTTATTATGCCAAATATACCACAGAGCCTTAAAACAACTGTACAGCTCCAAACCCTGGAGTGAATAATGATGGTCTGAAATGGGTTAATGAGGTTGAAGAGTTGTTCCACAGCTCTGTGGTGTTTCATTGCATTCACGTTTCCTCCTCAAGACTAACTAGTTTTCCTCACATGCAGGTAAAGGAGCAAAGTTTGCAGCCATCCACTAGCACTAGTTCTAGGGTTGGTAAAACGGGCTCTAGTGGTGACCAGCCAATTGATAATCTCTTACTGATTAACCCTTCAATTGCTGCGATAGGAGAGATGGTAATAAAGGCTGGTTATAAAAACAGCGACAAAACAGACCTGCTTTAAACCTAGAAATGTCAAGGAACAATGCTCATAATAATGAAGAATAAAATGCATTCTGAATTTAGTAAATCCTCTGAAGGTGAACCAGTTATTATTGTTATGCAGTTATCCAAAGCCTCGATGCTTCAAATCAGTCATTCACCGTCAGAGAAATGACACACACTCTTTCTTGTATGATGTGAAATGTTCAAGTACTCAAAGAGTGTCAGTGTTTAAATACAATGAAATGACATTCAAGTGAAGGTGCAGTCTGAATCAGGACAAGGTTTTCTCTTACTGTTTGATATGTGTGTGAACAACATCAAGTATGAATGCTATTCTAAATATTGCTTCTCTTTCAACTATACATTAAAATATATGCTAACCAATTTATAGATATTTAATGACCTTAACAGCATCATTACTAGTACAGCATGACTAGTTGCAATTGCTAGAAGTTTCTAAAAACAACTAAAATGAGAAAATATAATGTTACTAATGTGCTTTGATTGGATTTTAATGTAACTTACCTTCAATTTTAAGTATTGCTTTGACTCAAAATGGCAAATTTGTTGCCAGAACCCAATAATCATGTATATATTCATGTTTTAGGACATTTTTCACAAGCTATGGGACTTTAGTTACAAAATTAGATTGATAACTGGATATTGACTATTAGTGGCACCTTTTTCATATATAAAAAAAAAAAATGCAAAAATAAAAGTACTAATTAAAATCATATTTCATATTATATAGAGAGCAAAATATTTTGGCATAAAACAATAAATAAAAACGTCATGCTAATTGTTTTAAATTAAACATGCAAACATTTCAACAGAAAAACATCAGATTTTCAACTTAGACTTTTGGAAAATTGCTCAAAATCAAACAGAAAGCAAAATGGACAGTCCAGCATTTAAAGCAGGTAAGATTTTACAGACTGGTATATCCTCAGACCGCTGTGATGTACTCAATACACAAGTTACAATGACATGGATCCAAACAAATCACATTTTAATCATTTTTCTCTATTAAACGAGTTGTGGAGATATGAAGCTCCTTAAATACTTCTTCCTCTAGGAGTATTTTTGTAAAATTTGGTGCATGTCCTCAGATTGTCATGGCGTCTTTGTGCACCAAAATTTGTTAAGTTTGCACACTGCGTTTACATGATACAGGCCCAAACGAAAATGTAACATGACCCCATATGGCTACATATGGGTGAGTTATATACATTTGCATATTGCAGCACCACCTAGTGGCTGAGTTACACTGAATTTGGTACACAGCCTCTTAAAGACGCGTATGCACATATGTCTAAACTTCATAAAGATCAGACAATCATACTTGAGATAACTGGACGCTGAATTTTGGTTGACTGCTGGTGGCCATTTTGTCCAAATGTCAGCTGAATCCCTAAATGCAGGTACATTAAAGGGATAGTTCACCCAAAAATGAAAATTCTGTCATCATTTACTCACCCTCAAGTTGTTCCAAACCTTTTTTTCTTCTGTTGAACTCAAAATATGGATAACCAAACAGCTGATGGACCCCACTGACTTGGAAAAAATACTTTGGGAAGCATGAACTGTAGTTCACCCAAAATTACAGGCTAAGTAAATGATGACAGATGTGTAATTTTTGGGTGAATTATTCATTTAATCTCTCTTTACCCTCACAACTAATGGACAGAGTTTCAAAAACAATATTTTTCATGATGTGGATGCCGTACAGAGTATCTGAAGTTCTCGTTTGAGTCTCTTTAAATTCATCCCAGCGGTACTGAGAGAGATATGCAGTCAAATAAGAATGGAAAATCTTATATACTGTAGCTTCAAATGGGTAAAAAAAAAAAATATATATATATAACAAAGTGAGAGCTTTAGTCAAGAGAGGTTTGAGCTTTACTTTGAATGAAACCCAATTAAAGCACATAAGCAACTAAACTGGACTAGTAAAATATGCAAGTTAATATTCAGAACAACAGCATGATTGTGTGTGATACTTAAAAAGCTATTAATATTAAAACGTATATATATATAACCAAAACCAAACTCAAAGCATTTTTGCAGAGTGGTAGTTGTGCTGTGACTGAAGCTGGTTAGTTTGATTGAATATGGGAGCTCGACCCATCTGAATTGCCTGACCTGGAGAGTTCCTGTGTCTCAAATCTTCCTCTTGCATCT
The DNA here is from genome assembly GCA_037950665.1 of Hypophthalmichthys nobilis. NCBI lineage: Eukaryota > Metazoa > Chordata > Actinopteri > Cypriniformes > Xenocyprididae > Hypophthalmichthys > Hypophthalmichthys nobilis. Next base: position 1,122,628 of record CM075471.1, read on the forward strand.
CAATGAGCACTTTAGCATCAGCATCCAACATAGAAACGGAAAGGACAGCATCAGGATCCACATTCATCAGAAAAAACGAGGGGAAAATCATAAACGCACACATGGATTACAAAGGTCGTCCTTTCCACAAGCTGCTGCTGTCCATGTGATTCTGTCACATATTTTTTATCAGGTTTCACAGCTGACAACTTATGCTCTTCCAATATAATAATTGTACATTCTTAAATCAAATGTCAAGGTTTCTGAAAACCACTTGAAACAAATCATTGAATTTGCACTTTGTGGAAAGTGTAACCAAAGCACAGATTTTCTTTATAAATTATATTTAAATATTCAAACAAACACAGTCTAAAAATTCAAGCCAAATGTTATGATTGGTATGTAAAATAATATATATTTATGCCATAATTTATGTCATGAAATCATATACTGCATTCATACCAATCATAAAACTATTTATCTTAAATATTAAAATAAATTATCACACATATTAGCTAATAAAATGATTAGCTCAAGAATATTTGTTTCACAGATTCTCCACAAAAACATTGGCAGCAAATGCAACACTCGACTCGATTACACTAATATAAACTTGATATGCACAAATAACACAGACACTGATACAAAAATCACATGCAATGGCACAACAGAAAGACAGAATAAGAATCCTGATGTGTGGAACTATGAGATTGTATCTGGATTGTATTAAATTAATCTAGTTTCTGTCTTCTCACCTGTAGATAATCAAGCTAAGGATTCTTCTAAAAATCTCAGTGCAACTTATTCAAGTGATCTCGGACATCTAACAAAGTCACTTTGTATTTTGGGGATCAGAGACCAAGTCCAATATACTTGAATGGGGGAATCTGCTTGTTACACTCACATTTAACTCTTTCCCTGCCAGCGTTTTTTTAAAAGTTGCCAGCCTTTTTTTATCAACACTTAAATTTTAACATTTTAAACAAAAAGCTAGAAAATCACATTTATTTCAAAGACTACAACGTGCATAAGCAATGTTTTTATTGCTTGTTTCTGCTCCTTTTTGCCTGTGTTTTGATCCGGAGATTCAGTACTCTTTCAGAAGATGCGTAACAGCGCCCCCTACCGTATAACAGTGAAAACACAGAAAGACGGAAAATTCCGTCAATGGTGGGGAAAGAGTTAAATTACATATTTCAAATCAGCAACAAAATCTGACATGAACTGGCCCATACATTTTATTTCTTATGCTCAAATAGCATTAAAAAAGCTTATATTTCATGGCAACCGGAGCTTCTAACAGCAGCTGCAGTGATGCGATGACTTTACCAATTGCTGATTGGTTCTTTAACTTAGAAGGCGGGACTAATTCCGTCATATTGCACATTGCACTTTCTCCCATTCATAAGTAATGTGTGTGCAGCGTCTGTGTATATCTAAAGTCTTTGATGCCCAACCAGTTTAAAACGATCTCAAACACAAGACCTCTGATTGGCCATTGTGTTCATGCACTCAACAGATATGTCTGTGATTGGCTACAATGATCAACGCTTCAAAAACCTGTTGTAAATAGACATCTTTTCACCGAACGCTTACACAGATACACATGGGATATATCCCTAAAATATCTGCTGATAGACAGATCTGCTGATAGCCAATCACAGACATATCTGATGAGCTCTTGAACACAATGGCCAATCAGAGGTGTTTAAGAATCACAGTTTTAAAATTTCGACTAGTTTTTCATTGTCTGACATTTTATCCAAAGCAACTTCAAGTACACAAACTACAGTGATGTTGCGCTTCACAACTGTGACTGCTGTTTGAGTCTATAACTATTAATAACTGTGATGAGTGTCAAATGAATCTGGATAGACCTATACATGACTTCTTCACCGATTAACACCTACAACAACCTACAACAAATCACGACCAAAGCGTACAAATACAGAAGGCAACACTGCATAAGCGCACAGGACCGGGTTGGTTTCCCTCACCTTCTGAGTTCTGGCGGGACGCGGCCCCTTTAAAGCGGAAGGCTTGTCTGGCCCGACTGCGGTCGCCGAAGCTGAGGCTCTTGGGTACTTTGGACGGACTGTCCTCGATGCTGTTTGCGCTAGGAGAGCGTCGGAGGGGCTGCTGGCCCTGAGGAGAGTTCTTCCCTTTGGTTGCAGTGTTTCTCGGGCTGGAGAACACGCGCTCTTTCAGACTCACTTTCTGACTGTGAAGGGTAAAACGGTATAACTGTTAGAGACTTAAAAGACAAACGTGTTCAATTTGCATTCAAAAACTGGAGTTCTTTCTAAAACTGTTATCCGGGGGTAAGAACTAGCTGATTTGGTTAAAGCTGCAGTACGTAAGTTTTCCCTCTTTGTCGCCATCTCTGTTCAAAACCTGCAATTGCAGTTATTGCGGAATTATCATCTTTACATGGGTTGTGCATCGGCAACGTTTTGAGGAGAATGTGTGGGTGTATTTAAAACACATCTGACCCATTCCATTTATGAATTACTGACAAACTTGCATCACATTAAGTTTATTTCTGTACGTTAAAACTGTGCAGTCTAAATGGATGCAAATTTTATATGCAATTCAAATACATAATAAATGCATAAAATAAATCTTAAATATTTTTGAGTGTATTTTAATTTAAAGCTGCTGTCCGTAAGATTTGCCTCTTAGTCGCCATCTCTGTTTGAAACTTGCAATTGCAGTTTTATGCGGAATTATTATCTTTACGTGCATTGTGCATCGGCACGGCTCCTCAGCGCGGATGAATCTAATGTTTGCTGTCAGTCACCATACTGGTGTGGATACTGTACTTTGGAATCACAGATTGTAGTCTTGAAGTATGACCAAAGTAGGTAAAAAGTAAGTAATATGTCTGCCACTTTTATTCTGACCAGCTGAGGGAAAAAGCATTAGGCCTATAAATCGTGCTGCCAATGATGATTAAATCTAACGATCGCTTAGCTCATATCGCATCAAACTGTGCAAATTATTATTGTTGTTATCTCAAATTGTTAATGTTAACAACATCAGCATTGCGTGACTGTGTATTTAGTGCTTTTTGACCACGGCTGAATCTCCAGTTGTCACTGATGATTGTCATTTGGACCTTTCTGGATTATAATCCGCCATCAAAATTATAAATTTAATCTACTAGCAGGGACTCCTTTCTTTCTGTTTACAGATGTGACGTAATGGTGCAAAGACAAACTGCTGCATGCTCGAATTTCCCGCGGAAATCCACCAGTATTGATTTATTATAAAACATTATTACAAGCTTACTGTTGTGAATCGGGCTAAGGTGAGGAGATAGTTTTGAACACCGGCTGGTTATGTACTTACTCAAAAATTGATTTAGGATATTTTTAACCCAAAAAAATTACGGACTGCAGCTTTAATGGAAAGTAGTAATGTTTACTGTGCATACATTTTGTATTTACAGTTGTATTCAGTACATTCCCAAAAATGATTACAAATAAAGTACAATCAAACAGTACTGTTACTCATATTCATATCTGAATGAACTGCTGATCTGCATTACATAACGTTTTTTAATGAATTTTATTATAAAGTGTTTTCCTGGAGGGAAGGAACTGGAGTTTCCGTGTTTCGTTGTAATGTGGGCGGATATACTGATGTGCATTTGGCTTATTAAACGCTACACATCTGTCTGCACACAAACAAGGTCAAACTAATACACACACGTGCACACATAAACAATGTGTTCATTGATGTGGACACGCATTGCTGGACTGGTAAAATATTTGCACACAAACAACATCTCTGAAACACATCCTGTGCTGACAGATCTGATGGCACTGAAAAGGACATGATGCATGCAAAAGAAAGCATTAAAAATGACATTTAATATTAGAAGAAGCACTGTTTTGTGGTGTCTGTGAAATATGATTTTCACTAACCTCGGGGAGGGTTCAGGTTGGGCTTCCTTCCTGTGTTGGAAAACAAAATCATACTTTTGAATGCTATGATTTGAAGTCCTTTAACAAACTGAACACTACCTTCAAACAGGTTACCATTTCAAACAAATATTAAAGGGGTCATGACATGGATTTTTTTAAATTATTTTAATATGTTCCTTGAGGTTCATTTATAATGTTAAATATATGTGTGGGAAAACGATAATTTTCAACCTTCATTCTGAACCTCTGTCTGAAATGATCTGTTTTTAAGGCGCGGCTCCTTTAGCAACTGAACGGCAGTGGGCGGGGCCTATGATGCCAGGGGGCGGGGGCTATGATGCGATGATGTGTAACTATTCGTCAATGTCTTGCCCTGGAGGCAGTCGTATGCAAATGTATTGAGATGCCACAATTCAATTCATTAACACATAAACACATTATTTTATCTGAGAGAATCAAAAATAAAAGTCATTTTAAAAAATGCCATTTTACGTTACCTAAAGGAGAGGCCGGATTTGCTCTTGAGGTTTCTCAGTAGATCGAGCTGGTTCAGGGGAGGGATGAGTCTGGAAAAACACACAGGAGCTGTTGGCACACGGATGATGTGTGAAGAGGAAATGCTGCGCAATGCTTATGCAAATCTGGAGCTTCTTTTGGGCAGAAAAAACTGACAAGGACTATTAATAAATATACTGCTGACTGTGAACTTAAATTAAAGATGGACAGAGAGAGAAATGCATATGAAAATCACGGCATAATTTGTTGAGATGCTTTGATGATTTTTAACAAACATCACTGCTGCTTTCTAACATAAAAGACAAGGACTAATAATAATAATATTGCCTGACTTAAAAGTCACTAATAAGAGATTCATCTGCATATATGGGGAGGGGGGCTCAGTAGAGCTTAAGTAATTTTTATTTTCTTATGCTCACCATGTTTGCAATTATTTGATCAAAAATACAGTAAAAATTGTGAAATATTATTACAATGTAAAACAGCTGTTTTCTATGTGAATATATAGTAAAATGTAATTTATTCCTGTGATCAAAGCTGAATTTTCAGCATCATTACTCCAGTCTTCAGTGTCACATGATCCAATCATTCTATATTATATTATTATTTGAAATAGAAACATTTTGTAACATTCTAAATTCTATTTTTGATCAATTCAGTAAATAAAAGTATTTCTTTCAAAGCAATTTTAAACAGTAGTGTATATCAAACAATATTATATTTCTTCTGCATTGAGTGATTAGTGCAATAGATGCTTCATGTCCATTTAATGCATGTCATAAACATGTGACTTTAAAGCTTTGGCATCTACACACTCTCTCTTATGACTCAAAAGCAGCATTAGCAGATTCAACACATCACGTTACATGCATAACCCCTGCTGATTCGACATTTGATATGAAAGCGTGATGTATATAATATGCCACGCACAGGGAGGGAGTGTGTGGACAGCGCTGTTAACCTTCACAATCTGCACAAAACAGCCTGAAAGGTCAGAGAGCAGATCAATGTATAGAGAAGTCTGAAGAGATCTCATGTGACACCCCAGAGGAATGCTGGGATAGAGAGAGAATCAGATGGAGGATGGGAATGTGTGCATGTACCTGTACATGGGCACCGATACGGTCCTCTCGTAATAGTCCCACGTCGAATGGAGATCCGTGCGATTCAGGTTTGTGGCGTAAAACCTCCAGGCAGCCTGAGAGATCATAGTCATATTACAATATAGCATACATTAAAGGAATAATTCACCCAATAATTAAAATTCATACAGTTTTGAAGTGATACAAGGGTTTTCATTAAGCAGTTTTTCATTAAATCTATGGATGGATAAATATTTGCAATACTGGGAAAAATGAATTGTGTGCATTTGCTTACTGTCCACTGTATGATCTGATATATATTTTCATTAATATAACTTATGTATGGATGCATAGGTGAGCAAATGACTGTTATAATATTAAACAAGTTCTAAATGCCAAAAAAAAATAAATTAAAAAAATTATACAAAAATGATTAAATAATGACAGAATCCAATGGAAGCTTGTTTCACCAACTAAATAAAAAAGGTAATTGTGACGTTTTATCTCAGAATTGCAAGATTTAAACTCACAATTGCAAGTTATAAAGTCAGAATTGCTGAATTCTGCCTTTTTCTTGCAATTGCGAGTTTTCATCACAATTCTGACTTTATGCGGTAGCGTAAAAAGAAACTTTGTTAACGATGATTGGATATCTCGCAATTATGACTTTAAAACTCGCAATTCGGACTTTAACTCGCAATTTTGACTTTATATCTCTCAATTCTGACTTTATATCTCGCAATTCTGACTTTATATCTCGCAATTTTGACTTTATATCTCAATTCTGACTTTATATCTCGCAATTCTGACTTTATATCTCGCAATTCTGACTTTATATCTCGCAATTCAGACTTTATATCTCGCAATTCTGACTTTATATCTCGCAATTCTGACTTTATATCTTGAAATTCTTACTTTATAACACAATTCAGACTTTATAACTCGCAATTCTGACTTTATAACTCGCAATTCTGACTTTATATCTTGAAATTCTGACTTTACAACTCGCAATTCTGACTTTATATCTTGAAATTCTTACTTTATAACACAATTCGGACTTTATATCTCGCAATTCTGACTTTATAACTCTCAATTACGAGAAAAAAAGTCAGAATTGTGAGATAAAAAGTCTCAATTAACATTTCTATTTTTTATTGATGGTGGAAACAAGGTTCCATAGAATCCTCATTGTTTTAGGCGAGCTGTAACTTTATTGTTTTATCTATAACATATCTTGATTTGTGAAGTGTGTCAGAGATCTAGACAGATTCAGTTTTATTTTCCCAGTGAACTGGAGCTGAAGACACTGAACGTAACTGGGACGACGAGAGGAGGCGTGTTTTACCTGAATGAGGCCGGCAGCGGGATTTCTGCGCTTCTCGAAATGTTTCTGCCGATGCTGTTCCTGAACTTTCAAGGCAAACCCAGAACCCAGAATTCCCTGCGGAGCGTAAAAAGAAACTTTGTTAATGATGATTGGACCTAGTTTTTCCCGAAACTGAGTCGTGTCGTCTATTACAGTGTCACGACATTAAAGAGGTCAAAACTTCTGTTTAAGCGCTCTTTTATTGGGTTATTGTTTCTCTTGAGCTTTAGTTACCAGGTTTTGGCAGCAAAAACAATCTAAAAATTCAGTTTTGTTGCAATTTAGTCACAATATTTGTTAACAGAACATTTGCTGTTTGGGTGTGAATGTGGACGGTCAGTTTCTGAAATATCTAAGGCTTTCAGTAGATGGCCTGGAAAGGATACCTTCCAAATTCAGGTAACACTTTACTTGAAGCCTTTATATATATAATGCATTATAAAAGTATTTTAATGCATTAATTATGCCTTATAATGCACTGTATGATTTCATGATTAATTGTAATCACGGTTATAATACATATCTCTTCATTTAGAATGTATAATGCATTAAAAAACATGACAAACCACCATTTTCAGATCTCAGGAATTTCAATAATCTGCAAATATTATAATGCATTTTGACTTTGGCTATAATGAATTCTACATATAAAGATATAATGCATTATTATATACATTATACATACATTTAAAATGCTAAGGTTAATCTAAGGATTAAACTAAGGTTCCAGTAAATCTGAAATGATACACCATAATTCATAAATGTGTTTACACTAAAGCAGAAGTGAAATGAAGAAAAACACATTAAGCAGGCAGAGGGATTTTTTATAATAAACTACACTGATGTAATTCAGCGTTCTGCTCTCTCCACACAACAATCCATTAAAAGCCTGTTAGACTTTATTTGTTTGTTTCCTCACGAAGACTCACAGCAGGCAGCGCGAAGAAGGACACGCCGATCAGGGTGAAGGTCGCGGCGAGGAGACGCCCGTTCCAGGTTATGGGATATTTATCGCCGTAGCCGATGGTCGTCAGGGTGATCTGTGGAACATTGAGGGAAACTGCCGTCAGCTTCCAGTTACTCATGAAATCATTTCTGTTCCTGCACAGTAATTCAATCATCGTCATTGGCTGCTCTCTAAGATTTCTGGGTCACATTTTACAAAAAAAAAAAAATATTTTGCATAAAAAACAAAGCATATTTTCATATTAGTGGGTTTGAAGATTAGGATTAAGATTAATTAAAATGAATTAATTTCCCTCCAGTAGATGATTCCCATTAGATTCTCATCATATATTCATACACAAATACTTAACAATTTATATATATATGAAAAAATATAAAGAAATATATAATATAATATAATATAATATAATATATAATGATTAGCTTTTGATTTTGTTGATGTTTTTTTCTCTTTCGGAGTAAAATTTGTTCAAATTTTATATATATATCAATAAAGAAATAAAATATTTTATATAACAACATAACATAACATAACATAACAACATAATGATTATCTCTTTTGAATTTGTGTTTTTTTTCAATTTGGGAGTAAAATTTGTTTAAATGTAATGATATATATATCAATAAAATATATCAATAATATATATATATATATATATATATATATATATATATATATATATATCAATAAAAAATAAAATATTCAATATAATATAATATAATCTCTGGTCCTTCTAGTGTCGTGATTTAAACATCACTGTTCACACAAGAAGCAAATCAGAAAAAATAATATTAAAAACTGTAAATTATGCAAGTCCACGAACTCCATCCACACAAGATTCCTCTGTGATCTTTCTGAAATATCATCAAACTCAACGAGTGATAAACATCCCTGCATAATTAATAATCCTCACAGACGTCCTGTGTGTAAACTTCAGCTGTTAGTCTATCTGATGTCCTTGGGTTTATTTCCAGAGGAATCACGCCAGAGCTTTACTGGCACTCGCTGCAGTCCCGAGAGCAACTGCTGCCAGAGTTGATTAACCATATAATAAAGCTGAAAATATGAAACACAGCAATGCAGAAGCACTTATACACCAGAACAATTACAGAACATTCATTGCAAGAAAACAAATAGTGTTTATCAGTCTGTAAATGGAAGAAGCGAAGCAGCGAGTTGTCAAGGGAATGATCTCCCAATGCAATCTGTAGTAACATCGATCTCAGACCACATTATGAGAGATCTGTGGACACGGTACATTGCTTCAAGTGTATTTGTTAATGGCGAGGAGTGCGAAATGCTTACCAGACCCCACCAGAGCGCATCGGCGTAGGTTTCAAACATCTCGTTATCCTCTTTCTCAGCGAGGTACACCAGGAACGAGGCCAGGATCAGACACAGGAAGCCAATGTACCAGGCTGTGATCAGTTCCTGTTGAGGGCACATGCATGCACACGATCAGTAAAAATCAATATCAAGTGTCATACTTGTTGCATATTTAAAAGTCAACAGCCTATGAATGATAATGCACTGAAGTGGCATAAAAGAGCCCCTACTATGCTATTTTAACAGGGCGGTTATGATTTCACTTTTTTAACTTTAATGTTGTAATGTTGCTGTTTGATCATAAACAACATCTGCAAAGTTACGACGCTCAAAGTTCAATGCAAAGGGAGAAATTTTCTTTTACAGAAATCGCTTTAAGTGGCTGGTAGGGACTACAACGAGCTTCTCCTCGGGTTGGTGACATCACAAACCCCAAAATTTACATAAACCCCGCCCCCGAGAACACACAACAAAGGGGGCGGGGCCATGTTGGGCTGCTTTAGAGAAGAGGAAGAGTTGTTGTAGTAGAGTGTTGTTGTCATGCCGTCATTTTACGCCGGACTGCTTCACAAACGAGGATCAATTCAACACAAAAGATTAACATGACGGCACATGCTAGTGGATGAGTTGAATCAACTCCACAGCAACTACATAAATTTATCCACTAACCATTCAGAAACGTCTAAAAGTTGTAACTTCTTCCTGAGTCTCTCCATCAGTGTCGACTCCGGTTTGAACAATGCGCGTGAGATTCTCCAGCTTTGTTGTTGTTGAGTGACCGAAGCGTGAGCTGTTAAAGCTCCGCCCTCTTCTAAAAAGGGGGCGGGAGCAGCAGCTCATTTGCATTTAAAGGGACACACACAAAAACGGCGTGTTTTTGCTCACACCCAAATAGGGGCAAATTTGACAAGCTATAATAAATGATCTGTGGGGTATTTTGGGCTGAAACTTCACAGACACATTCTGGGGACACCAGAGACTTGTGAAAAGGGGCATAATAGGTGCCCTTTAAAATTTACTAATTTTGTTTTGGAGTCTTCTACAATAGATTTACATGCATCCAAGGTCAAAAAGCACTTTAAATAACTTTAATCAGCTACAACTACAGTGTTTGAGGGTGGGGCAAAGTAGACATCATTCACAGCTGCCAATGAAGACCATAGGATGGCATTATGCAAATTTGTTATAAACATACGTAGGTTCAGCAGGAAGTGAGACTGGAATGACTCATTTCAGGCAGTTCAGAATCACTTCTTTTTAAAAGACAATAACTCCATTTATCTGCTGTATTATACACTATATGAAAGGGAATAATGAAAACACCTGCTACCATTAAATCACTGCACAGCTCAACTCCTGAAACAAGCCAAAGAAAAACAACTTCATAGTTTTTGCTCCGTCAGCATGTGCGTCTCTTCACTCCTTCAAATGCACCTTCCTGTGGACGCTAAGAAATGGGACACCACTTAAACACAGAGACTGCAACTTTACGCCACTGCGACTCTTTTTAGACTGAAAAATGCACTGCAAGCGCATTCGCCCACTTTCTTGCCCTTGAGAGAGAAACGTCACCTGAGGCTGAACTCACGAGTCACGACAGCACCTGAATGAATGACAAGACGCCTTAATCAGACCTCTGACTGCTGGCTGATCCACTTCACTGCTTAATCTGGGCAAGAACTGATTGTCCAGAGAGAATCGAGTGTAGTTCACTTTGTTAGTTGATGCCACAATAACAAAAAACTCAAATAATGTCAGTCTGCGAAGAGCTATACAGAACACATGATCGAACATGCATGTAAGACTTTGAACATTCAAAAGTTTGGGATCGGCAAGATTTTTGAAAGAAGTCTCTTCTGTTCACCAAGGCTGCATTTATTTGATCAAAAATACAGTAAAATTTGTGATAAATTATTACAATTTAAAACAGCTGTTTTTTATGTGAATATATAGTAAAATGTAATTTATTCCTGTGATCAAAGCTGAATTTTCAGCATCATTACTCCAGTCTTCAGTGTCACATGATCCTTCAGAAATCATTCTGATATGATGATTTTATGATCAAGAAACATTTATTCTTTGATGAATAGAAAGTTCAAAAGAAAAGCATTTGAAATAGAATTTTTTGTAACATTATAAATGTCTTTACTGTCACTTTTTCAATTTAATGCGTCCTTGCTGAATAAAAATATTAATTTATTAAAAGAAAAGGATTTTGTAATGAATATACAAAAAGAGGAAGTTTCATGTTTGAGAAAGAATTTCATATCATCAAGTCTTCATCTTTCTCACAATGTTACATAAATATATGTTTCCTCTTCCGTTTAATATACCCGGCATGAATTATTAATCAAACTAACACTGTTATCTCACAGACGGCTATCCTTTCCTCACGTCACCCTGCTAGCATGCAACTCCTTTAAAACTCATTTATATTTCAGCATGTTTACTGTCAACGTGCAAAATATATAATGTATCCGTTTGTTTGAGAAAATGTGTTTTCATCACCAAGACAACAGCCGATGTTCCCCGTGTGTTTTCACAGATCAGGAAACTGCTGGGGAACCAAAAAATAATGAGCCGAGCTAAAAATTGATTCTCTCTGCAACTTGAGGAATGGAATACAAGCAAACTATTTCTAGAAATGTTTATATTTTAACTCTATTACGTGTGGTTTGAGTTGCATTAACGTTCCCAAATGCATTGAGCTCTATGAAGTCAAGCATCACCCTAATCATTCCCTCATCTACAGAGAACGTTCTGTCAAAGTTATGAACAAACGTTCTTCCAGTAACATTAATAGAACGTTCACTCAAATCTGGTCTGCAATAACGTTATCACAAAAAACGTTGTTTATACATCGTTCATGGAACGTTTTTGAAACATTTTAGTTGCACTGTTTTAACTGTTATTACTTGCTACCTGTAAGAACATTCAAGAGTAACATTCTCATAGTGTTTGCAAATGGAATGTTTTCTCTAACATTCACATAACCAAAAAAACAAACAAAAAATTGCTGGGTTAAAAACAACCCAAGTTGGGTTGAAAATGGACAAATCTAGCGACTGGGTTGTTTTAACCCAGCAATTGGGTTGTTGTAACCCAGCAAATGGGTTGTTTTAACCCAGTGGTTGTTTTTTTTTTACACAGCGATTGGGTTGTTTTAACCCAGCGATTGGGTTGTTTTAACCCAGCGAATAGGATGTTTTAACCCAGTGGTTGTTTTTTTTACACAGCAATTGGGTTGTTTTAACCCAGTGAATGAGTTGTTTTAACCCAGCGATTGGGTTGTTTTAACCCAGCGGTTGGGTTGTTATAACCCAGCAAATGGGTTGTTTTAACCCAGCGAATGGGATGTTTTAACCCAGCGAATGGGATGTTTTAACCCAGTGGTTGTTTTTTTTACACAGCAATTGGGTTATTTTAACCCAGTGAATGAGTTGTTTTAACCCAGCGAATGGGTTGTTTTAACCCAGCGGTTGGGTTGTTATAACCCAGCAAATGGGTTGTTTTAACCCAGTGATTGGGTTGTTTTAACCCAGCGAATGGGATGTTTTAACCCAGTGGTTGTTTTTTTTACACAGCGGTTGGGTTGTTTTAACCCAGCGAATGAGTTGTTTTAACCCAGCGGTTGGGTTGTTTTAACCCAGCGAATGGGTTGTTTTAACCCAGCGAATGGGATGTTTTAACCCAGCGGTTGGGTTGTTTTAACCCAGCAAATGGGTTATTTTAACCCAGCGAATGGGTTGTTTTAACCCAGCGAATGGGATGTTTTAACCCAGTGGTTGGGTTGTTTTAACCCAGCGAATGGGTTGTTTTAACCCAGAATTTTTTAATGGGAACATTGGTGAAACGTTCTTAGAACATTTTTTGTTAACTGGGCCATTATTGCGCAGCTTATATTAAGTTCAAACACCTTCAACTCACTCCCAGTTTTATTCTAACTTTTCACAGTATGATTCAAAGACATATTGCATAAAATTCAAAACTCTGCATATTCCTGTCAGTTCTCAGTCTGCAGTCATGAGCCCTGCATTTACAGTACTAGTTTATGTCTTGCCAAGTCTATCGATCGCAAACCTCCAGCTGACACTTCATCAGGACGTCTCATTAAGCATCGCCCCCACTTTGGCCTTTTCCTCCTCTCCTCAGAACAGCCACACGGAGCCAAAAGACGCCGTTCCACGACCTCTCAAATCCACTTTAACTACGAGCAGAACACGTTGGGCTTGACAAATGACACATGACAGAATAACTGCTGTGGATTCAATCCTCAATTTCTGCACAGCAAAAAGCCTTGTGGAGGTGCAACCAGAAAACCTCTCAAAATCATATTTGGTCCATTTGCCATTTTTCTTGAGGGCAACTGAAACAGGATTAATGACTATGGAGTTTAGAAATTGGGTTTATATAATGTTGATTCATGCTTCAGCTGCATTGTTTGAGGGCATCAAAAGACCTCAAAATATCTGTTTAAAAGTCAACTAAAAATGCATTTCCATAATGTGACATATTTTTGCACATGAAGCGTAAAAAGAAAGCGATACATTGTTACATTTTGAATTATTTCTCTAGAATAACACGCACTGATGAATCTATGACAATAGACCAGGAATATGAATTTAATAGAGTTAAAAGAGTCAATGTTGATTTCATGTTGATAACAATTGCATGGAAAGACATTTAATGCCATACAGTAAATCTTTTCTGAAACCACTGAAATTACCAGATATGCATTTACTTCTAACGAATGGACCAGATGCATAAATTAAGTTAAAAGGGCTGAATTGATAAGCATACAGAATTGCTTTCTCTAAAGCAAATAGACATTTATCACCATATATCTCTTCTGAAAGCCCAACAATGAAGATTTCAAACAGAAAGTATTGCAACAAGAAGAATGACTGGCAAATTGAGATTTTTAAGAAGCAGCACAAAATCATTTGCCTGGTTACCTTACAGTTTTAGACATGTTTTCCATGTTTAGTTACCTTGCTGTGAGCGTAGACGACAGATCCCAAGAGTTTCCAGGTTCCTCCACGGCGATCCATGCGGATCATCCGGAGAATCTGTAGGAATCGGAGACTCCTGATAGCGGAGGTGGCAAACACATTCCCCTGTGTTCCAGCGGCCAAAACCGAGATGGAGGCAATCAGGACCATGATGTCTGAGAAACACAACAAGTGACAATATAAACTGATGCTGGGATCAAGCTAAACATACAAGAACATAAAACATTCATGTGACAATGTAAATGTACATGCATTTAGCACAGACCACACATTTTATCTCTTTATACCATGGTCTGTCTGAATACTCAATTCTGATTGGCTGGAAGATGTGCAATAAGCCTATTAACAAGCAGAATCACTGAAGGAAAGAAGAGAACAGAAAAAGAGACAAACAGAAACACAAGAACTACAACTGACTTCAGCCACAGCCTTAGATGAAATCAACTGAAGATAAAAGAAGACATTAAATCTCTCCAGATTTCAGCAGAGGATGATTAAACAATTCCACAAACAGCATTACAGCTTCACATATTACTAACCAGATTGACTTCATTTCTGTCACTGATCTACAGAAGTTCTTACTCAGAATTAACAGAACTTTAACGCTCATGTTTGTTTCATTTGAAGTCACCGTAATGGTGATTTGTATTACCATTAATTGGGCTCTCAACTCTTATAATGTGTTTGTGTTCACTGTCTGCTGTGACAATGTGTTTGTCTAACGCGTTTGCAGTAGTGAATAAAGCTGAAATGAGATCAGATGATCAGTTATAATCCTTGTGAAATGGAACAAATTAATGATGTCGTTTTACTGCAACATGAGATTACACATTGCAGAAATTAGTTAAAAGATAAAACAACGTGTGATAGGAGAGCCAGATGACAATGTTGATTATCCTCCATTTGTTTTTCTTCTCAAGTCACGTCTGATCTTGCATCTCGTGATCTTGAGTCTCTGCGAGATCTCGTGTCACTGTGAAATCGTTCCTGCAATCAACAGGTGTGTGGTCTAGTGGTCCGGTCGAATCATCTAGTGTGTGTGTTCAGAGGATTATAATGCCTAAAATCGGTTGAAACTGTCATTATGTCTGTAGTCTCCCACAGTTTTGAAAACGGCCTTAAACAGAGGTTTTTTTTTTTTTTTTGATCATGTAGATGTAATTCAGTTAATTTCAACTTAATAATAGTCTGTTATAGAATGCATTCGGCATGAAGCATGTCACCATTGTTGAGATTTATATCTCTGCGTAAGAGGGTCTATGGTTACAAAGATGCTTGGGAAGCTCTGCAGCGGTCAACCTGAAGCTTTCACCTGCACACCCACTGAAGCTAAAAAGGGTTGAGCCTGTTCTATATCTGGATGAGAAACCATCTGAGAGACTGAGTAGCTGCGGGAAGAGGTGTTAGAGAGGCCAGCGGGTCTGATCAACCTGTGGCCTGAGTGGGTCCTAACGCCCCAGCACAGTCGCAATAAGCTGTACTGTATAAAGGGTGTCACCCTGGTGTAAAATAGGCCATACAGCACATCACATACTGCCCAACGCCCCAGTACAGTCGCCATAAACTGTACTGAATAAAGGGTTAAAATAAACCCCAGAAAATAAGGGGTGTAACCCTGGGGCAAAAACATTCCCTACATTACATCACATACCATGCAGGTAGTTAGTTTCACATCACAAATGATATAATACTTTATTTAGATTTCTGTGATGCAAAACATCATTACTCCAGGCCTCGGTGTCACATGATCCTTCAGAAATCATTCTAATATGCTGATTTATTATCATTGTTGGAAACAGTTGTGCTGCTTAATATTTTTTGGAACCTGTGATACTTTTTTCACGATTCATTGATAAATAAAAGGTTAAAAAGAACAGAATTTATTCAAAATAGAAATCCTTTTTAACAATATAGGCCTTTACTATCACTTGTAATCAGTTTAACACATCCTTACTGAATAAAATTATTAATTTTGCTTTCATAAAAGAAAGAAAAAAATGGCTGAGCCCAAACTTTTGAACAGTAGTGTATATTGTTACAAAATGTTTCTATTTTGGAAAGATTATATATTGTTACAAAATATTTCTAACTGCAAAAAGATTTCAACACCGACCGTCGTTGAAATCTCTGTAACCTGTGCAGTCTGAACCGATCCAAGCGAGGTAAAGGAACAAAACGACCGTCATTGAAATCTTGCAAAGGAACAAAAGCGACCTTCATTGAAATCTCGTAAAGGAACAAAACCGACCATCATTGAAATCTCGTAAAGGATTACAACACCGACCGTCGTTGAAATCTCGTAAAGGAACAAAACCGTCCGTCGTTGAAATCTCGTAAAGGAACAAAACCGACCGTCGTTGAAATCTCGTAAAGGAACACAACCGACAGTCGATGAAATCTCGTAAAGGAACAACACCGACCGTCGTTGAAATCTCGTAAAGGAACAAAACCGTCCGTCGTTGAAATCTCGTAAAGGCACAAAAAGCGACCGTCGTTGAAGTCTCGTAAAGGAACACAACCGACAGTCGATGAAATCTCGTAAAGGAACAACACCGACCGTCGTTGAAATCTCGTAAAGGAACAAAACTGTCCGTCGTTGAAATCTCGTAAAGGAACAGAAACGACCGTCGTTGAAATCTCGTAAAGGAACAAAACCGACCGTCGTTGAAATCTCGTAAAGGAACACAACCGACAGTCGATGAAATCTCGTAAAGGAACAACACCGACCGTCGTTGAAATCTCGTAAAGGAACAAAACCGTCCGTCGTTGAAATCTCGTAAAGGAACAAAACCGACCGTCGTTGAAATCTCGTAAAGGAACACAACCGACAGTCGATGAAATCTCGTAAAGGAACAACACCGACCGTCGTTGAAATCTCGTAAAGGAACAAAACCGTCCGTCGTTGAAATCTCGTAAAGGAACAACACCGACCGTCGTTGAAATCTCGTAAAGGCACAAAAACGCACCGTCGTTGAAATCTCGTAAAGGAACAAAACTGACCGTCGTTGAAATCTCGTAAAGGCACAAAAGCGACCGTCGTTGAAATCTCGTAAAGGCACAAAACGACCGTCGTTGAAATCTCGTAAAGGAACAAAACCGACCGTCGTTGAAATCTCGTAAAGGAACACAACCGACAGTCGATGAAATCTCGTAAAGGAACAACACCGACCGTCGTTGAAATCTCGTAAAGGAACAAAACCGTCCGTCGTTGAAATCTCGTAAAGGAACAAAACCGTCCGTCGTTGAAATCTCGTAAAGGAACAACACCGACCGTCGTTGAAATCTCGTAAAGGAACACAACCGACAGTCGATGAAATCTCGTAAAGGAACACAACCGTCCGTCGTTGAAATCTCGTAAAGGAACACAACCGTCCGTCGTTGAAATCTCGTAAAGGAACAAAACTGTCCGTCGTTGAAATCTCGTAAAGGAACAAAACCGTCCGTCGTTGAAATCTCGTAAAGGAACAAAATCGTCCGTCGTTGAAATCTCGTAAAGGAACAACACCGACCGTCGTTGAAATCTCGTAAAGGAACAAAACCGACTGCCGTTGAAATCTCGTAAAGGAACAAAACCGACCGTCGTTGAAATCTCGTAAAGGAACACAACTGACAGTCAATGAAATCTCGTAAAGGAACAAAACCGACCGTCGTTGAAATCTCGTAAAGGAACAAAAACGACCTTCAATTAAATCTCGTAAAGGAACAAAACCGACCGTCATTGAAATCTCGTAAAGGAACAAAAACGACCGTCACTGAAATCTCGTAAAGAAACAACAACGACCGTCAATGAAATTTCGTAAAGGAACAAAAAACGACCGTCACTGAAATCTCGTAACGGAACAAAAACGACCGTCAATGAAATCTTGCAACGGAACAAAACTAATTGCTATTGAAATCTTGTAACAAAATAAAACCAAACACCACTGAAAATAAACAATGGAACAAAACACAAAAAAAAACCAACGCAACAATATTTAAGATGACACACAAACACATCACGAATCAGCACATGAATCTCAACAGTGGTGACAATGAAAAGTGTCATGCTGCAATGCATGCTGGGAACAATAGTACAAAACTCCCAGCATGCATCACAGCATGAATAAATTATGCAGCTGAATTGTCCTATTATTTTCTTTAATTGTAACTATTTGCTGTTATTTTTTGCTGTGGTTTTTGTTCTGTCTTTTAGGGGCTGTTTACACGACACCGTTTTCAACTAAAAACGTACAACTTTTTATGCATTTTGGCCGTTCATTTACACAACAACAGCGTTTTGGTGGCCTGAAAATGCAAACTTTTAAAAACGGGTTTCAAAGTGCAAGGTTTTTAAAACGGTCTCTGTGTAAACAACAAAAACACGAATCTGTGAAAACAAGGACTTCATGCACATGTGCATTACATGTTAAGTTTAATACAGCGTTTTTAGTCATTTTGTTCATGTGAATGGGGATTGTTCTGACAATGGTGTCATCTGTACGTGGAAAACTCAGAGGATAAACTTCTCCATTTTAAGCATATCATTGTTGTGTAAACGTACCTTAGTAGCTTTATGTGATGTTCAGAGTTGATCTGATTGTCTGAATATTTTGTTGTCACCATTGTTGAGATTCATACACTGATTGGTCATATCTGTGTTTGTCATTGTAGTCTACAGTTTTCTGTCCAGTTCTGGTTTATTTCTTTGCTCTTGGCTGACATATGGTATTGCTATGGCTTGCTTGTGGATCAGATCTGACAAACAGGAGCGCCTGCCCAAATGCTGTCATACCACGCGTGATGGTGATCTGGACCAACACAAAATTGCTATCTGGGAAGTGGGCAGAATGCTACACCTAACGAGCCGCAACTGACGAAAATAACTGAAAATAATGACCTTCCAGTCAAATATTGCACTTCAAACATCAATAACAGCTTTAAGTTGGCAAATGACCATGATATAAGCGGTATAATCCGTGGGATAAACCATGTGAATGCAGTGCACTACAGTTCAAAACTTTGGGGTTGGTAAGATTTTATGTTTTTGAAAGAGTCTCTTCTGCTCATCAAGGCTGCATTTATTTGATCAAAAATACAGTAAAAAATTTGAAATTTTGTATGTGAATATATAGTAAAGTGTAATTTATTCCTGTGATCAAAGCTGAATTTTCAGCATCATTACTCCAGTCTTCAGTGTCACATGATCCTTCAGAAATCATTCTAATATGATGATCTGCTGCTCAAGATTTTTTTTTTTTTATGTATTTGTTTGTGGAAACTGTGATACATTTTATTTTTCAGGATTCTTTGATGAATAGAAAGTAAAAAAAAAACAGCATTTACTTGAAATATAGTCATTATAAATGTCTTTACTGTCACTTTTGATCAATTGAATGCATCCTTGATGAATACAATTCATTTCTTGATCAAGTGGGTTTGATCATTTTTATTGAAGGTACAAATTTAGATCACAAATTACACCACCTAAAATAAAAAGCCTGAAAATGTCAGTTTACGTGATTTGATTTTTATTACTCACATTGTGTAAAAACAGTTTTTTTACACAATGTGAGTAATAAAACAGTTTTGGACATTTTGGAGTTTATTTCATTCAAGTACATATGAGCGGTGCTTGTATGACTAAAAAACACTGAAAAAATTGAGTTACTAATTCAATTTTCACACAGAAACTGCTAGTAAATTTCACAAATAATTACACAGAAACGGCAAGTAACACATTGAATTAAACATGAATTTTCGAAGTAAAAATGATTGTATTCCAGCAAACTGGACTCACCGATAACACAAAAAGGTTTCCGGGCGAATTTGAGTCTTCCCCTCCATCCTCTGTATCGACAACAACATCCTGCAGACCAGATCCTCACGATATATTCCACTCCGAAAACCACGATGGTTACAATTTCCTACAGACACACAGATAGACGTCGAGTTAGCATGACAGCATGACACTGTGATCAATGTACATGTGTTCATCAATATCTGTGATATTATATACCAGGATATAGAGGGCGTCTTCAGAGCTCTTCTCATATTCTTTGATGGTGGAGAACACGGACAAAACCAGACAGGAGAAAACCAGCAGAAACCTGAAATGACAAGAGAAAAACCAGTTTACCTGATGTGCATTTGTGCAAAATAAGACCAGATGCATGTATTTATACAGCTGATTTGATGAGCATAATGAATGGTTTTATCACATTACACCTTTTAAGATGGAGTGTACTTGTGTAATCTGTCCTTCAAATGCCACATTAAAGTGTGTAATTGCATTGCTGACACTGTTTTTCTCACCATCTCTCTGTCAGCGTGAGCTCTGCTGCGGTTCCTCCACAAACTCAATAAGAATCCTGCAGGAAGTGCTGAGCTCGGCGCTAACAGCGCTAAAGCCACAGACATGTGAGTAATAGCGGGATATCAGGCTAGAGCTAACACACGCTAGCCCTTGCTACACATTACACAAACTATTTATTGACAGGAACATTAGCATTCTCATAACACGAGACCTCAGACGGCCAATATGACTGAGTAATGTGTTTTACATTATCATCTCAACGCAGCTAGCTCACCTGCCATCTACTCTATAGAAAAGCTAATCTTTACAGAAAGAGGTTACACCACAAGCAATGGCAAAATGATTATCTTTTATTAATTTATAAAGCTGTGTAATGTCGTGAGAAACGTTAAGTTGACCCAATTTCTTTTAGTGTGTCATAGCTGTTAAATTTAGGTACATTTTACTCAAAACATGGGATGAAATTTATTTAGTTTGTTTTTACCGAGAAGGCAAGTACTAAAATAACTAAAATGAAATAAACTAAAGCTAATAAATAAAAAATAAAGTAATAAAATGTATTTAATAAAACATAATTTAAAATGTATTTTAAAAAAGTAATAAAATATATTTAGCTAATATAATGACAAAAACACATAATAAAATTACAAAAACTTTAATTAAATTTAAAATGGAAACAGAAAATATGAAATAAAAAACCTGAAAATTAATATAAAATATTAAAAACCGTCAACTATTAGATCTAACGCAATTTCATTAGAAAAAAAAATTAAAATAAATAAATAAAAATATACTGTAATGTGTGTATACTTTATATATATATAATTGAAATGTATTATATATAAATGAAAAATAAATAATATAAACACATGCACATATATTTTTATACATATACATATGCTGTATACATATACATATACTGTTATATCTAATGCAATTTCATTAGAAAACAAAAAATAGATAAAATATACTGTAGTGTGTGTATATATATGTATATACATATATTATATATAATATTAATATAATAATATTACATATATGCACACACACACATACACATACATATATATGTGTGTGTGTGTGTGTATATATTTATTTACATATTCATGTATCATAGTACGTACTGTGTCTAAAGTATTGCTGAGCAAAGAAAGAAAGAAAGAAAGAAAGAGAAAGAGAGTTGCAGTAATATGCTACAGTTTGGTACTTTTGTGTATTATTTTCACATATTTTAAGTACTTTGATCATCTTTGGTCATTAAATCTTGACCTGCAGTAAGATTCTTCTCTGTTTCTTGTCTTTACGGCTCAACATGAGTCTGTTCAGCATGATAATAGAGGAATCTCATTTTCTCTACAAGTTCACTTTAAAGGTTCATGGAAGGGAGAAAAACTACTATTCACACAGATTTAGTAACCGTGATTGATAGTGATGGCGCTGTACTGATGAAGACACGACACTCTTGATTTCTGTTTTCGCAGCAACATAATTTCACTCAGTAAAAAGCTTTATAAAAGAGTGAAGTAATCCTTCCCAGCGGGAATGTAAAGTGTAATTGGACTTACGTTCGGCTCCACTGGCCAAGTGTGCTCAGCTACAGAGCGCAGACGACTCCTGAGCACTTCAGAGGACTTTTCTGCCTCTTTAGGTCTAATTTTACACTCACAAACATCTTGATCAGCAGATTCTTCTAATGAATATCAAGGGGGAACATGAGCTGGACTGTTCGTGTTTAATCAGGATTAATTAGCTGGTGATTACATGAAAAGAACAAGCAAAAGCACACACACACACACCGATACTATCATGTCTATAACTTCAGGCATATAAAACATTTGATCTGCGTCTGTGCGGCTCGTGTTTCTGAATCCAGTCGTGTCCTCTGCAAACAGCCTCTGTCCACTGGATTGGATGACAAGACTACCGCTCTAATTATAGATTATCGACCCCAAACAAAAACTCCACATCAATGCAGAGAAGAGCTGTCTCGCCCGCTCCTGCTGAGAACACGTGAGAGACGGGAATCTTTCCCCATTTGGGATGCAAACGATTTTCCAGTGGAATCAAACAGGCCTCCTGGTTCAGGCTCATCTTGCTTAGCAAGTTTAATGTGTGAGAGCAGCGGAAATGTAGGGAGGGATGCATTTTGCATTAAAAAAACATGAATTTCCATGTGACGTTCATCTACTCTACTGCAGTGTGAGATGATCCTGTCATTGATTAATCACTGATTACAAACACACACACGATCTCACATGTGAATTTCTTTATTCATCACAGCAGATTCATGATTTCCTCATCCAAACTCACACGCTTTAGAAAACGGATAACACTCCTGATAGTTTCCTTGAGATAATTGAACAGTCCCTCACAGGAAGCTGCTGTATTTCCGTTCCTTTACACTAATGCATTCACATCGCGTGTCTTTCCTCATCTTCTCTTTTCATACTCTCTTGATTTACTCCTTCATCTCTAAATCTCTGATTCACACTAAATCAGCAAAGCAGGATGGAGAAACCAAAGACAGAAGCTACTTGTACATTTCCTGGATGAAACAGCAGTAATTACAACACTGCAAGAAACAACATGGTTTTTGCCATGTCATGAATTTTTAATATGGAATGTAAAGGGAGATTTTTAAAACGTAATTTTAATCATTTTTAGCCATTTCTTAAGTATCAGGTTTTAAAGAAACCAGCACAACTTTCTCTGAAATCAGCATTTCTGATCTCACTCTAATTTAAATAGCTTAAATTCCAAACAAATTCCTGAATTTGAATTGATGTAGCAAACAGAATGCAGTATGCGGTATGAAAGCTTCTTTCCGCCGCTGAATAAAAAAATAAAAAAGGTAATTGCCACTTTTTATCTCACAATTCTGACTTTATAACTCGCAATTCTGACTCGCAATTTATATAAAGTCGGAATTGCAAGTTATAAAGTCAGAACTGCATGTTATAAAGTCGGAATTGCGAGTTATAAAGTCGGAATTGCGTGATATAAAGTCGGAATTGCGAGTTATAAAGTCGGAATTGCGAGTTATAAAGTCGGAATTGCAAGTTATAAAGTCAGAACTGCATGTTATAAAGTCAGAATTGCGTGATATAAAGTTGGAATTGCGTGATATAAAGTCGGAATTGCGAGTTATAAAGTCAGAATTGCGTGTTATAAAGTCGGAATTGCGTGTTATAAAGTCGGAATTGCGAGTTATAAAGTCAGAACTGCATGTTATAAAGTCAGAATTGCATGTTATAAAGTCAGAATTGCGAGTTATAAAGTCGGAATTGCAAGTTATAAAGTCGGAATTGCAAGTTATAAAGTCAGAATTGCATGTTATAAAGTCAGAATTGCATATTATAAAGTCGGAATTGCAAGTTATAAAGTCAGAATTGCATGTTATAAAGTCGGAATTGCATGTTATAAAGTCGGAATTGCGTGTTATAAAGTCGGAAGTGCGAGTTATAAAGTCGGAATTGCGTGATATAAAGTCAGAATTGCGAGAAATAAAGTCAGAATTGCGAGAAATAAAGTTGGAATTGCGTGTTATAAAGTCAGAATTGCATGTTATAAAGTCGGAATTGCGTGATATAAAGTCAGAATTGCGAGAAATAAAGTTGGAATTGCGTGTTATAAAGTCGGAATTGCGAATTATAAAGTCAGAATTGCATGTTATAAAGTCGGAATTGCGCGTTATAAAGTTGGAATTGCGTGATATAAAGTCAGAATTGCAAGAAATAAAGTTGGAATTGCGTGTTATAAAGTCGGAATTGCGAGTTATAAAGTCGGAATTGCGAGAAATAAAGTTGGAATTGCATGTTATAAAGTCGGAATTGCGCATTATAAAGTTGGAATTGCGTGATATAAAGTCGGAATTGCGAGTTATAAAGTCGGAATTGCGCATTATAAAGTTGGAATTGCGTGATATAAAGTCAGAATTGCGAGTTATAAAGTCGGAATTGCGAGTTATAAAGTCGGAATTGCAAGTTATAAAGTCAGAACTGCATGTTATAAAGTCAGAATTGCATGTTATAAAGTCAGAATTGCGAGTTATAAAGTCGGAATTGCAAGTTATAAAGTCGGAATTGCAAGTTATAAAGTCAGAATTGCATGTTATAAAGTCAGAATTGCATATTATAAAGTCGGAATTGCAAGTTATAAAGTCAGAATTGCATGTTATAAAGTCGGAATTGCATGTTATAAAGTCGGAATTGCGTGTTATAAAGTCGGAAGTGCGAGTTATAAAGTCGGAATTGCGTGATATAAAGTCAGAATTGCGAGAAATAAAGTCAGAATTGCATGTTATAAAGTCGGAATTGCGCGTTATAAAGTTGGAATTGCGTGATATAAAGTCAGAATTGCAAGAAATAAAGTTGGAATTGCGTGTTATAAAGTCGGAATTGCGAGTTATAAAGTCGGAATTGCGAGAAATAAAGTCGGAATTGCGAGAAATAAAGTCGGAATTGCGTGATATAAAGTCAGAATTGCGAGAAATAAAGTTGGAATTGCGTGATATAAAGTCGGAATTGCGAGTTATAAAGTCAGAATTGCGTGATATAAAGTCGGAATTGCGTGATATAAAGTCGGAATTGCGCGTTATAAAGTTGGAATTGCGTGTTATAAAGTCGGAATTGCATGATATAAAGTCAGAATTGCGAGAAATAAAGTTGGAATTGCGTGATATAAAGTCGGAATTGCGTGATATAAAATTGGAATTGCGTGATATAAAGTCAGAATTGCGAGAAATAAAGTTGCTATTGCGTGTTATAAAGTCGGAATTGCGAGTTATAAAGTCGGAATTCCGTGATATAAAGTCGGAATTGCGCGTTATAAAGTTGGAATTGCGTGTTATAAAGTCGTAATTGCGTGATATAAAGTCAGAATTGCAAGAAATAAAATTGGAATTGCGAGATATAATGAAACATTTTTTTCGCAATTACCTTTTTAATTTTTTATTTAGTTTGTTTCCATAGAAAAGCACTTGAAAAGCAAATATAGATAGATAGATTTACTCATTTAGCAGAGAACATATGCTGGTTTCTCTCCATCTATGACACACACACACACTCATACATTAGCGCGCTCATTAAACCTCCTGCGTTAATGTTTCTTTTCTAATTTACTGTTTGATTCTCGAGTCATTGCTCTGACGCTCCCTGAGCTTCTGCTCACCTGATTACAGTAATTACAGCTATGAGACTAATGACGTGCAGCTTCACAACCCTCTGAAGACCTCCTGCTGACAGTGACGGACACGACAAATATTATCAAATATGAACCTTCCTCAAACTGAATGATGATGCTGAAACATACTCGAGCGGAGCAGATCCGACAGGAATGAAGATTTCAGAAACAAGCGAAACAAGATAAGAGTAATAAAGTGATTTAAAGAGTCTTGATAAGTGTTTCCTTCAGCATTTTACATGTGATTACACGGCTTAAAACACAACCAATGAAGAACCTGCAGCAATATTCATTCAAAGATCCGCTGTTTGGACTACTAAAATGTTAAAACTTAGATTTGAGGTTTTATTTAATTCAAAATCTAAAACTGCTCTTGTGAAATAAATGTGGAATCTGCAGGAAGATCTAAACTTAACAGCATGACCACCATGAGCAATCAATGGCGTCACAGGTGCATTTCCACCTACTCGTGACCCTCTCAAACACAAACACACACACACACACCGGCCATAACTGGCTCTCTGGAAATGAATGTGTGTGTGTGAGACAGTGATTGAAAACACACTAATAGCACATGACAGCTCTCATTACTACAGTCGTTCTGAAGTGTGAAGGTGGTTAGAGAGGCACGTGACATGAGCTCAACGCTGCTGTCTTAAAGTGACAGTTCACCTGTAAATGATCGTTCTGACATCATTTACTCAGAGCAACGAAGAATGTATGCATTTAATAAAAGCATACAAGCCTCATGGGACATTAAGCACTTTAAAGATATTTCATGATATTTACAGTCATTTTTTACAGTTTAACAGCGTTATGCAAAGAGCGGCGTGAACATCCTGATAAACATCTACTTCTGTGTTGCACCGATGAAAGAAAGTCATACGGATTTGGGCATTGAGTTCTGCTGTTTTAGGTGATCTGTTCTTTACACACTCTCATCGGACGGTGTGTGTGTGTGTGTTCAGTAAGACTATAAAACAGAAGCTGGAGGCTGAAGGTCATGAGAGTTTTTCGGTTGGCCGAGCTGTCAAAACTCTTTCTCTGCTGTAAAGAGAGAGAGAGAGAGAGAGAGAGAGAGACAGATGGACACCAGTGAAGAGGACGAGTGCACGGGACAGAGAGAGAGAGAGCACAAATACACGACTAGTGTTTACCACAGTCATATCACACACACACACACACACACACACACACACTCAAACTCATGTACACGCATGTGCACATGCACACACACACACACACACACACACAAGCACGCACACTCACACAGACTCTCACACTCGTGCTCACACACAGACTCAAACTCACACACACACATTCACACGTCTGGACACACCCTCACTCACACACACACACACTCAATCGCACATGCTCACACGCACAGACACTCACACACACACACATGCTCAAACACACACACACACACACACACACACTCACATACAGTACACACACACAGACTCACACTGAATATTAAATATTAATTGCAGTAGTACATAAATCATCATATTATAAATGCTTTTGCAAAAAAATATGAACAGAATCAGAATTCAACAAGATGAATGATTACAAATGCATGAATACTGACAGGGATTTCTATTCATCCTCCTCTGTTATAGTCAATAATTCTATATTAATGTTCACCTGAAGATCAACTACAGACACATGAGCCAATGAGAGAATGACACAGAAACACACGATCTGTTCTTTACTGCATTACAGATGTGCTGCTTCATATATACAGAAATAAAAAACCAGGGAGAGCAAATCTACATCCTACAACACCATCAAAAACTGAAGAGATGCAGAAGAAAGAGTAAAAGCCGAGACTGAGGCTCTTCACACGTTCTGAGGAGACGCGCTGATTCACGGTGTGCTGTGACATCAGTGTGTGTGTGTGTGTGTACTTTCGTTAGGACACTGTGTTTGATTGATGCTTTTCTCGAAGTGACACGTTCTGCAATAAAAGAACGTTAATAAACCGGTAAACCAACCCTGATGTGCTTCTAATGCATGTGATTTATACTGTCAGCAACACCAAGGTAACGGTTCAGAATGTTTATGAGCAGGTAAACAGGAAGATCAGCTGAAGCACACAGGTGAGTCACAGCAGTCAAGTCTCTTTTCTTTTCCAAGAGCAGGTTCGATCCGATTAGCCGAAGACGAAGACTGAGGAAGACAGACGAATGACGGACTGACGGCAGGTCAGTATCCACGATACTCGCCGACACAAACATGCACGTCTCTTTCATTTAGCTGATCTGTGTGTGAATTAAATGATGACGGAGGCATTGTGTTACAAACACAGACTCACATTTAAACACTCTCATATGATTTATTCCCACAGTGTGAAGGAATCGCTACGGGAGGTTTGTAACTTTATTTTGCTCATTAAACTTCCTGCCGGTTGCAGCTGGTCTGGTCATTTAACTGGAGCAAAGCCAAAGACCAGCACCGACGGATAAATACCAACATATGCACCTCTATCACACACACACACTTGCACTCATTCTGGTATAAAACATCATGTTTTTCAATCTAATCAGGTCTTGATGGATGTAGCACACTTTTATCTCACTGAATATCCAGTTTCACTCAGAAATATGTCATTTTATAAAAGGTAAAATGAGTTGTTTCATGTTGACTTCATGGTTTCTGCCAACAGCATCATCTCAGGCTGTTGTGTGACTGAAATAGCAGCTTTTAGACGGCGCAATTCAACCTACAAAACAGCAAGAGCATCATTTTACACAGCAGAAAGCAAAAGGCCACATCCAGTCCTTCATTTATCCTATTATGTTGTTTTTTCCTCTAATAGGACGTTTGTACTTTGACCCACAAAACTGGGCTTTACTACCCTGACTGACAGACTGACTGACACACAGTCCTCTGCTTCACTTCATGTGTCCTGTATTATTATTACAATTTAAAATAAGTGTATAATAACTTGTAATTTAAACTTAATTTTTTAGCATCATTACTCCAGTCTTCAGAGTCACATGATCCTTCAGAAAGCAACATATCAGCATATTAGAATGATTTCTGAAGGATCATGTGACACTGAAGACTGGAGTAATGATGCTGAAAATTCAGCTTTGATCACAGGAATAAATTACACTTTACTATATATTCACATAGAAAACAGCTGTTTTAAATTGTAATAATATTTCACAATATTACTGTTTTTTTTTTGTTTTTTTGTATTTTTCAAATAAATGCAGATTTTATAAGCAAAAGAGACATTAAAAAATATTAATTATTCCAAACTTTTGGCCGGCTACATTGCCACAAACAGATCATATTCCTTTAAACCCTTTACTACAAACCTAATGAACTAATACACCACATAAATAGCAGGGGAAAAAAATGCAAAGAAAAGTGGAAAGAGGGAAACAGAAGAGCTTCTCTTTTGTACACAAATCAACATCAGAAGACGTGAAATATAGCCTAACAATCCCATCAACACTAAAAGCTTGAACTAAATCTTTGGTCACTATAGATCAATGCATGAAAACCTTCAGCTGGTGTTTATGAGGCGTACGTCTCCTTCATCACTATAATGCTGTGGCACACAAACATCTCCATATAAACCAGATGGAGCAGCAGATGAATCAGTGTTTCAGTGCAGGGCAGATTGCCCGCACACGCCTCTGTCGGCCTGCGACCATGCTGCTTTTTTCACAGCAAACTTAAATGGTGATGCCTGATTCACACCTGAGCTGAGAGGTCACACATGCACATACACACAGACAAACACACACACAGCCTACCTGGCTCTATAATGATGGGTATTAATTAGAAAAACTGCTGACGCCGGCTGCAGAAGACAGCAGAGCTCAAAAGGCCACATAAGACATGAGTTTTAAAGCACAATGTCATCACATGAGAGGTGTATGTGTCATATTCATCACATCATCACACCGAATTCATCACATCAGCAACACTCACATAACACAACTATGTATTATATACACTCTAAAAAGTGCTGGGTTAAAAACAACCCAAGCTGGGTTGAAAATGTACAAACCCAGCGAATGGGTTGTTTTAACCCAGCAATTGGGTTGTTTTAAGCCAGCAATTGGGTTGTTTTAAGCCAGTGGTTGGGTTATTTTTAACCCAGGGAAAGGGTTGTTTTAACCCAGCGATTGGGTTGTTTTAACCCAGCAATTGGGTTGTTTTAAGCCAGCAATTGGGTTGTTTTAAGCCAGTGGTTGGGTTATTTTTAACCCAGGGAAAGGGTTGTTTTAACCCAGCGATTGGGTTGTTCTAACTCAGCGATTAGGTTGTTTTAACCCAGTGAATGGGTTGTTTTAAGCCAGCGAAAGGGTTGTTTTAACCCAGCGGTTGGCTTGTTCTAACCCAGCGATTCGGTTGTTTTAACCCAGCGAATGGGTTGTTTTAACCCAGTGAATGGGTTGTTTTAAGCCAGCGAAAGGGTTGTTTTAACCCAGCGGTTGGGTTGTTTTAAACCAGCGATTGAGTTGTTTTAACCCAGCGGTTGGGTTGTTTTAAGCCAGCGGTTGAGTTGTTTTAACCCAGCGGTTGGGTTGTTTTAACACAGCGAATGGGTGCGAATGGGTTGTTTTA
This sequence comes from Hypophthalmichthys nobilis, assembly GCA_037950665.1. Lineage (NCBI taxonomy): Eukaryota > Metazoa > Chordata > Actinopteri > Cypriniformes > Xenocyprididae > Hypophthalmichthys > Hypophthalmichthys nobilis. Next base: position 1,152,868 of record CM075471.1, read on the forward strand.
ACCCAGCGAAAGGGTTGTTTTAACCCAGCGGTTAGGTTGTTTTAAACCAGCGATTGAGTTGTTTTAACCCAGCGGTTGGGTTGTTTTAAGCCAGCGGTTGAGTTGTTTTAAGCCAGCGGTTGGGTTGTTTTAACACAGCGAATGGGTGCGAATGGGTTGTTTTAACCCAGCGAATGGGTTGTTTTAACCCAGCGGTTGGGTTGTTTTAACCCAGCGATTGGGTTGTTTTAAGCCAGCGATTGAATTGTTTTAACTCAGCGATTTGTTTGTTTTAACCCAGCGACTGAGTTGTTTTAAGCCAGCGGTTGGGTTGTTTTAACACAGCGAATGGGTGCGAATGGGTTGTTTTAACCCAGCGAATGGGTTGTTTTAACCCAGCGGTTGGGTTGTTTTAACCCAGCGGTTGGGTTGTTTTAACCCAGCGATTGGGTTGTTTTAAGCCAGCGATTGAATTGTTTTAACTCAGCAATTTGTTTGTTTTAACCCAGCGACTGAGTTGTTTTAACCCAGCGAATGGGTTGTTTTAACCCAGCCAATGGGTTAAATGTTTGCCCAACCTGCTGGGTAGATTTATTTAGCTCAACTATCGATTAAAAATTACTGTATTGTTGCTTAAAATTAACCCAAAGTATGTTGGAAATTAACATTTGTTAATTTGTTTAATAAATTAACATTTATTAATGTTTAATGAATAATAATTAAAAAACAAACAAAATAAGCCTCTAGTGATTTTTAATTTCCAACCTATTTTTAAATCAGCTATATAGTCATTTTTTAAAAATAGTTGAGTTAAATAAAACTGTCCAGCATGTTGGGCAAACATTTAACCCAACCACTGGGTTAAAACAACCACTAGGTTTGTCCATTTTCAATCTAACTTGGGTTGTTTTTAACCCAGCATCTTTTAGAGTGTACATTCACAAATATGTTAGCAAAGTCTAACCTGTCTTCCTGGAACACTGTAAAAATGTGTTTTTAACAGTGAAATACTGTAAATAATTTACAGTGTAAAAACTGTCATTCCCAGTATTCTTTTAGTTATGTAGATTAGGGTTTTCTATTCCATCTTATGTTGTTAAATGAATGTTTATTGCATTATATGAGCATCGTGTGTGTGACTAGGATGGTGTTTTGTATTTGTGTGTATGATTGTGCACTTTCTATATATTAGTATTTACATCCGCTTGTGGAAAAGCTGCTTGTGACGAACCTTGTTTCACTTTGATGTGTCTTTCTCTTCAGCACCTGTGACTTTAAGGTGTTTTTAGTATATTAATAATTTAGTATATTAACATTATTTCAGTTTTACTGTAAATTGTCAACTTGTAAAATTTTAATTTTTTTACAGTCTGGCATCCGTTTTATTTTACCAAACATTTTATTTTAAACAGTGTATGAGAGCTTCAGTAGCATTTGCTTTGTAAAACACACACATCAAACTTTACGGCTGTTGTTTGGTGAACATCAGCACCTCTGAACATCATGACAGCGGCAGTTTTGACTCATTTATTTATTTAACTCTTCCTCTCCGGTTTCCACACTGTCTACTACGATCAGCAGTTTTTGCTGACTAGAGCGTGTTACTCTGCAGTTTCCTGTCAACATGTTTTATACTCACACACGACTATCTAAACACACCGCGGTTTAGACACATCTGCTCCAAAAACACAAGAGTGGAGAATTTCAACACATTTCAAAAACACCTTATTAACTACAGTCCTGTTTCCTACTGCCAAAATCAGGACTTATAATGCCTGAAACTAAAGCATTTTGTATACAGTAGGCTACATGTTGTCCCAAAGCATCTTTACACACAAACAGTGCTTTAGTATCTTTGAAAGACGACTATGGCATTGAAAGAAAGCTTTGGAGGAACTAATGAAGAAACTAATCCTGCATCCACACCCACACAACTGCTAATTCAACCAGATATTATCCAGTACTCATGATAACATTGACTAATGGGTCCACTGTTCAATTAAACAAATTACATTACATTAATTACATTACATCTAAAATACATTAAACAGACAATGATTTATGATGATTTGCATAATAAATGTTCAGATACCAATGCAAAAACGTTAGTTGCATACAGTGACCTCAAAAATCGGATCCATTCATTCGATCAAACTTTGATCATTTTAATTGCATGCTATAATGAACTTGCTTTGATTCTTTTGCATTTAATGAATGACATTCAGGCCTTTATATGGGACCGAACATGTAAATTCTGTGTACGTGAATGCATTTGTGTCTCAGGCTCGCTGAGATTCATGGGAGCTGTCCGCGTGCTGCGGTGCTGAAACCAGCCCCTCACATTCCCTTCAATGAGCCGCTGACTCGCACGTAATTGAGTGAGATTAGATGCAGTCGGGGTGAAGATACAGGGTCGCGACTCGCTAGTGAGCATGTCTACGGCGGCTGATATCACTAAAACATGCTGTAAATACATCATTTAAACGCTGATATATAACAACTGCAGAGATCATTCAGTACTATAGGATGTGTTAAACTACTGCCAAAGACTGTGAGGGTAATTTGATGCACAGAAACTGAGCAGATGTGATAGCTATTTACTTGATTAAACAGTGCAAGTGTGTTTTAGTGATCGCAGACGTTTGTAATTCAGCCTTCAGTTGTGCGGTGGTTTATAATACAGGATAGGAGAATCCAGTGCTGAATGAGGAACGACGCTGAAACATTCTGCGGGATTTTCATTGAAATTCCAGGTTCACGTGAGCTCTGGACAAGTTAAAACAAGGAAAACTGAATATCTTACAAGCATAAGATGAGCCTCTAAAAGGCATCAGTTTCTTTGGCTTGTAATGAGAACCTTTAACCTCAACACAACTTGAGAAAGATTCTCCGGGTAAATGACTATTAATAGCAAGCTTTCAAAGTCATATAATGAACCAGCAAAAAGTCATACAGAAGCATATTCTGTTGCTGAACAATCCCATGAAATATCTGTAACTGCATGAGATGCACAACAAAAGCACGGGAGATGACAGATCTTTGAGCTACACATCCTCCATGAAGAACATGAGTCTAGTGCAGAAACTCAATTCAGTGTGACAGGGTTCTCTACTAAACCCAACAACCGTTAAAAAAGCTTTCTTCTTAAAATGATATAAGCAACCAGAAGGAAATCAGTAAAATGCATGAAATGCACAACAAAAGTAAAGCAGATAACAGTTATGATTCATTGCAGTATAAAGGGTTCTTTGGGCAAATATGATTCAAATAAACAAAGCTTTTTAGAGTGAGATATTAAACTATCAGAGGAAAAGTCACATCCAAAAGAACACTGAAACTTCTTTGGGCTAATATGACTCTAAACTAAACTATTAATAAAGCTATTAATAAAAAAATTTATTTTGCCAAAATAAGTAAACATCTGTAAAATGCATGAAATGCACATCAAAAGTGTAGCATAAAACAGTTTTTTTGTCATGTAACAGCAATTTCCCATGAAGAACAAGAGCCAAAAGTCTCAAACAGAATGATTCTCTCTAGTTTCTAGTTCTTTGGGCAGATATGATTCTAACTATTAAGATAAAAAAGCTTTTTAGAGTGAGATATAAACTATCAGAAGAAAAGTCACATCATTTTCTATTACTAGAACAAACATTTTAAACGTGGAATAGAAGCCAAAAAAACACTGAGTTTCAATACAATGATCCACAAAAGGCTTCTTTGGACAAATATGGCTCTAAACTGAACTATTAATATGATTAAAAAGCTTTAAAGAATCTTCTTAATAATATTATTAGCAATCAGATGGAAAATGCACCAATTTCTGTTGCCAAGAAAGTAAACATCTGTAAAATGCATGAAAATGCACATCAAAAGTGTGGCAGATATTAACCCAAAAAACAACCTAAATTGCATTAAAAATGGACAAACCCAGCAGTTGGGTTAAATGTTTGACCCAACCTGCTGGGTAGTTTTATTAAACTCAACTATTGTTTAAAAATGACCATATGTCTGGCTTAAAATGAACCCAAAATATGTTGGAAATTAAAAATCAGACACATAATTACTAGAGGCAACAATAATAATCAAAAGGTGAACATTTATTACTAAATTATTAATAAATGCTTATTGTTTAATTATTAATCATTAAACATATTAATAAATGTTAATTTCCAACATACTTTGGCTTCACTTTAACCAAGCAATACAGTAACTATTAAACAATAGTTGAGTTTAATAAAACTACCCAGCAGGTTGGGCAAACATTTAACCCAACCGCTGGGTTTGTCCATTTTCAACCCAACTTGGGTTGTTTTTAACCCATCATTTTTAGAGTGAACTATTCATATAAACAAAGCTTTAAACAACCAGAAGAACAGTCCCATCATCATCTATTACTAGAAGAATCCCGCCACTCTGTAAACATGTTAAACGTGAAGCGCTTTTCCACAAGGAACACTTTATTCAGCCTCAACACTAAACCACACATTAAAGGGTTTCTGGGTAGATATGGCTCTAGACTGAACTACTCATATTAAAGAAGCTCCAGTGAAGCTTTTGTTCGAGTGATATACAGCTCCTGCCACCCTGTAAACATCCTGTCAAGTGCGTGAACAAAAGCGCGTGAGGAGAAGATGAAAGAGAGCCTTCAGAAGCTCTTTGTTTTGGTGGTTTCAGCAGCAGAAGAACACAGTGTTATACTCACACGTAAGCGTGGTAGATGAACGCCCATCCGCGCGGTCTCTCCAGCACATTGTAGAGGAAATTCTGCAGGCGTCGGTAGAACGCGTTGCGCTTCGGCGGCCTCTTCCCGGAGATGCTGGAGCGCTGTTTGCTCAAGATGCTGCCGCGCTTCGTCGCCTCCGCGCCCGCGATCAGCAGCGCGCCGTCTCGGCTCGATTCCGTCGCGCCCGCCTCCAGCCCCACGAAGCCCACCTTCAGCTTCTTCTCGGCCTGCGGGGCGGGATACACGCCGCCGTTGCGGGATTTCTGCACCATGCTGGAAGTGCTGTCGTCATGGAGATCCGCTGCTGCTGATGCTGCGGGTCTTCCGCCCTTCGCCAGGTGCGAGCATCACTGCGCGCGAGAGGTGCGCGGCGCTGAGGGCGCGCGGAGGAACAAGAAGCCAATAGCGATGCGAAGACGATCTGCAGTCTCTCTCTCTCTCTCTCTCTCTCTCTCTCACACACACACACACAGGTTCGAGCTGGTTTTGGTGTTGAGAAGGAAATGAGACCTGTAGTAAGACCAGCACAGTATATTTGGCGTGTTTAACATTTCCCCAAATTGATTATTTGTTTTTGTGCCAAAAAATGAAAATGATGAGGAAACAGAAGAAATTCCTCATCGTACATATTCCCAGGGTCAATCCTTTTGGTTTGAGCAAGAATAAAGGTCAAACATATATTTTATATTATAATATTGAATATTTTTTCTTTGTAGGTTCGACTGTTCCTGGAGAGCTTGTTTTTGGTGTTGAGAAGAAAATTAGAGCACGTGAGGCTCAGGAAACACAACTGCAGAAGCGCAAGTTGGCAGAAAACGCTGCAGTCTTGAACGGAAACATGCACAGGCATATAGGCTTGTTTTGTTTCCGTTTAATGAGAAGGAAATTAAACCTGCTTGGATGTCAATGGCAAGAATCTTACTCAACCTTGCAGCCATAAATGATTTTCTTTTTGTTCTGAATCTGGATTTGACTGATAAATTTGCATACACTCTAAAAAAATACTGGGTTAAAAACAACCCAAGTTGGGTTGAAAATGGACAAATCCAATGATTGGGTTGTTTTAACCCAGCGGTTGGGTTAAATGTTTGCACAAGTAGTTTTTAAGGAATTTTAAACAATAGTTGGGTTAAATAAAACTACCCAGCAGGTTGGTCAAACATTTAACCCAACCACTGGGTTTGTCCATTTTTAACCCAACTTGGGTTGTTTTTAACCCAGCATTTATTTAGAGTGTTACTTAGCTGGTTTAAGCTGGTCACCAAACGCTCATCTCAGACCCCTCTAAAACCAGCCTACTGAAAAATGTTGGGTTAAAAAACCCAACGGTTGGGTTAAATGTTTGCCCAACCTGCTGGGTAGTTTTATTTAACTTAAATATTGATTAAAAATTACTATATAACCCAATTGCTGGGTTTGTCCATTTTCAACCCAGCATTTTTATAGTGTTCATTGAGCAGTTTAGGCAGTTTTAAAGGTTACTTCAGCAGGTAAGAACTTTTATCATTTAATTGTATTTAATTTAATTGGTTCCTGTTGAGAAGTTTCCTCTCACAATCCTGTAAAAATAAGGCCTGATGTACTGTGAATTTTCAATATAGATTTTTCACAGGTGTTTTATATTTTGAATTATGTATTTCATTGTGTTTTAGAGTCAAAGTGTCTGTCAAACTAATGGACAATATCCTGGAAGAAAATTACCTTTTTAGTTTTACTTAAGTGCAAATATTGAACATTTTAAAGCAGCCTGACCTGTTAGCTGGATTTAACAGGGTTTTGGGTTCTTTTCAGCTGGTCAGGTTGGGAGAACCAAACCAGTCAAGACCAGCACAGCATCTTAGGCTGGTTCAGAAGATTTTTCCCAAATGGATGATTTGTTTTATGTTTAAAAAAAATGTAGAGTTGAATTGTATTGTGGAACAGGCAAAAATGGGAATAAGTGACAAGGAATCATCATACATATTCCCCTTTGTAGAAGAATTATAACAGTTAATAGGGTGAATTGTGGTGAAATCAAAGCTCCATCACAGACTCTAGTGTCGAGTGTTTGCGGTCTCACAGCGTAATCTCCAGATGTCAAAGGAGTAACCAGATCACCCTACTTAAAAACCCATCCACAGCACAGAGAAACACATCAAGCCCTCCATCACGAGCCTGTAGATCCAGACTCCCCCCACTGAAGGAGACGCTGCGTGCTCGTCACACCGAAGCTCCTCGTGTGTTTGTTTCCAGACAGCAGCAGCAGTGTCTCCTGGGACACGAGAGCTGCTCCAGACCCTGCTAATCAAATCAAGAGCAATCTCAGATGCGTCGACACACATCACACCTGCCAGAGCCGACACTCAGAGTGAGCGAGGAGCAACACATGACGCTCTTCCTCTGTTTACAGCATTAAATCAGGACATTTACTGGAGATGCTGAATGACTGAAGATGGTTAGTGATGTTTACTGACAAACTGATCAAAATTAAGTGAGTTTGTGCTTAAAACAAGAAAAAAAATTAGTTTATTTTTCTGACCCCACCGACAATGTTTTTATTATTATTTTAAGCATGTACTCACTTAATTTTGATGATTTTTTTTCAGTAAACAAAACTTTAATATCTGAAGTCATTTTGATTTTCCAGTAAATGTATCTTGATTTAAGAATTTCTAGATATTTTTACTGGAAAACAAGACAAAAATACTGAGGAAAAACATCAGTCAGTAAACAGAGATATTCAGAAAAGATTTTATGATGCTTTCAGAGCATTGTAACCCTTGAAATTCTGGGTATGATCGTTATATTCCGGGGCAAGTTGACACTAATTGGATTCAATACAATTCACCAAAAATCACACTATGAAAAAACAAAAAGTCAGATAAAAACAGCAAACCTTTAACATTAATACTTCTCAAACTTTACAAAAAAATTAAACATGAAAATATATGACTTTTTAAAAACTGTATTTAACTATACTACTGTATTTAAATAACATATATAGTTACGTATATATAGTTATATATAGATATATATATATATATATACTGTATGTATGTATATATGTGACCCTGGAGCACAAAACCAGTCACATGGGTATATCGATTTTTCTTTTATGTCAAAAATTATTAGGATATTAAGTAAAGATCATGTTCCATGAAGATATTTTGTAAATTTCCTACCGTAAATATATCAAAAATGTATTTTTGTGAGTGGATATGCATTGCTAAGGACTTCATTTGAACAACTTTAAAGGTGATTTTCTCAATATTTTGATTTTTTTGCACCATCAGATTCCAGATTTTCAAATAGTTGTATCTCGGCCAAATATTGTCCTGTCCTAACAAATAGTTATTTCAAAAAATTGACCCTTATGACTGGTTTTGTGGTCCAGGGTCACATATAGTAGTGATGTCTGGAAGGGATATTTGTTTTTAATGTCCCTACAAGTTTGATTAAACCATCAAAATATGAGGAAAATATTTTATATTTTAAACAAAAAGTGTCTTAGAAATTTAAAATCAATACATTGTTTTATGTGACAGAGTAGGCAGAATGATTTTAATATCACTTTGCAGCAAAAACTCTAGACTAAAATATACAGTTCCCAAAAGTCTTGTGAAAAAATGTTTAGTATGTGTTTTGAGGCCTTATTTCAGTGACTTTTTTTTTTTTTCCAAGAACCATGCATATACATAATTCTCTCAAAAATACAAACATGTACATACATGTTGCTCACATATTATTGTAGCCTAGTTTCTGCTGAATACATTGTAATGAGACTTTAATATTTTAATATTTAATATTTCATTAATATGTTTATAAGCAACTGAAAAAAGCACAAATGTCAGGGCATGTCAAAACTACTCCTGGACCCCAAATTAGCCTCAGACCCCAGAGGATTAAAATTTAAAATATGAGGGAAGAACAAAACACTACACTTGGTTAAGGTATTTATCTGACAAAATTATTTGGCAAAAAAAAAAAAATGCATAGAAAAAAAAAGCTGACAGGAAAAAGCAAACATTGAATACAACATAATCAGTTATTAATATTTGGTTGTTTTTGCATGTGTTCATAATTATTCTGTATGACAGCTTGGACAAAAATTATATCGCACAATTTGTCATGTTTCATTGCATTATCACAAACAAAACAATCGACTCCAAGCTCAACTACACAATATGATTACAAAATATTTAACACATTTTTAATAAGATTTGAACAAAGGGTGAAAATGTCAATTTTCCACACACACACACACACACACACTTTTTGTTTATTTTTGTGTACTTTATTTTTGTGCACCATCTAGCGATGCCAAGATCATGGGTTCGATTTTCAGCAAAATTTGCATGCATGAACTGATAAAAACTTGCCCAATGACAGTCTCTGCTGATGATCTAAAGGGTCAGAGGGTCAAACCAGCACTGACTCCATCGAGTCCATCAACATCTGATGACGGTCAGCTGTAACGGTACGTCACTAACCTCTCACATACATAAGTGTTTTTCTCCAGCCTAATGCAGCTCTAGAACTTCACTGGAGTCCTCTGAGAATGGAAATACATAATATCCCTCAAATGTAATACATAAAATAATGCAAGTACAATGCAAAAAGTGAAAATCCGCAGTACCTGATATATATATATACACACACACACACACACTATCTGGCTCTTGTCTGCAGTGTAAACACATCCAGATCAAACCTCTCGTCTGTCATTGTATGATGCAGATGGTTGGATGTGAACTCTCACACAGGGGAATATGACAGTATTGATAGATGGATGTATTATTGATCAAGGCCTGAGTGCAATGGCAATCAATGGGTTATTTCACCTTTTCCCCATGAGAGAAAGCCTAAAAATCACTAAATTAAATATAAGATGGACAACAAACACTACAAACATCTGTTTTCTGGCCAGCGCTGGAGGAACACAAAGAAAACCTTAATTATCAGAAGAAGTGCTGCAAAGAATTCATCAATAGAGCGTGTTTGCCGGGTGGAGACATGTTATGCTTCTCATCTCTTCTGGTTTGTGTTGCCATGACAACATCTCATCTAACAATGAGTCCGTTCAGGGTTGTGCGTGTTCATCACCATCATCCTGTAACAGTGCTTCTCCTATGATGATGGGAAACATAATATTAATCATAACCTGACACTGCTGATGGACATGTGAAATAAAACACACTTACTGTATACTTACAGAGATGGCTTTGTTGAGAGCTGAAAAGGATAGCGTTTCAGTTATGATATTTTGATAAAGCAAGCATAACTGATGAATCCTTTATAGTATGAATATGAATTAAGATTGTAAAAAGTGTTGATTTCATGTTGCCTTTAAACACTGAGCTACATCAAACAGGAGGCTGTAAATGATTCAAATAAAGCAAAACAAGCAACTAAAAATCCAGATATACTGTAAAGCTGAAATCATATTTTTATACCCTTAAACTCTTGGACAACCTGGAATTTTAAATGAGTGATTTAGACCCAGGAAAGTCATGAAAAAACAAAATTAAGCAAACCTTTAATTAAAAATAAATACATTCAATTTTAATATGTTGTTTTAAAATACACAAAAATAAGAAAATATTGTGACTTAACCCATGCAAACTTATAAATAACAAGATGTGTGTAATTTGCATAAATATGCACTGTAAAAAAGTTGCTTCCTTAGATTAAGTACAATCAACTAAGTCATTTCAACTTAAATTATATTAAACTGACTTTTTTTTCATTAAAAATGAGTTGAATCTTGTATAACAAAAAAATTAAAAATTGCTTAACTTATTTTGATGAGTAAAAGTAATGTGAAAACATGTCATGACTTATTGATCGTATAATTTTTTTTACAATGTGCACAAATTTGAATATTACATCAAAAGTGATATCATCATTAATATGCTTTTAAAACCTTTTAGGACAAAATGTCCTATAAAACTCCAAGAATCTAAAAACAGGGATCTGTAGTTTGTCCAAGTCAATGCGCTCCAATGTTTGAAAACAATCACCCAAAAAATGTGATTAAAATGGTAAAAAACTAAATGGTGACCAGTTAAACCTCCTACAGTCAAGTATAAGCTAGTTTAACAAATGACATTAGTACAGTCAGAGGATTTGAAGGTTGAAAAGACAATAGAAAAGACAAACCAAAAATGGAAAGTCTTTTCTTCTGTTCTGCACAACTGAATCGTTGGCGTTTATTTCCACATGGCTCTCCAATAACAAATACCAAACAGCACAGAAACGCTGAAGCTGAGCCTCCATCTGCTGAAGATGAAGCTCCAGAACAGATAATGCTGCCACATTTCACCAGATCTCTTTCAGAACGCTGAACGTGTTTTTCAAAGTTGTAAATAAAGAATACTGGAGTACATTTTACAAGAAAATACTTTCTGAATGTCTTCTAAATATTCAAAACATACTTTTCAATGTTCTCTGAATGTTCTAAAACAAACAGTAACATATAAAAAGTGTTAGATTAACGTCCAACTAAAATGTTTCAGAAAACAAAATGGATGTAAACTGCTTAATTCTCAAATGTTTTATGCCGTATTCCAATTTAAATTAAGTTAAATTTGCAGCGTTTGATGGAAACATAGCTATGTGAGTTTGTATATTAACATGCTTTTTAATCCTTGTTTTTGGTCAAAAATGACCTTTAAAACATATCATGTTTTTTAATTCTTTTGATGATTATTTTGGCTTTTTTTGACAGTTTGGAGGATGCAAAATATTGTGCAAAAACTGTTCCATCCAACCAAAATTATCATTCACCTGTTGTAGCTCCCCTTTAAAACCATTCAATTAGACTGGACATTTGCAAGAGATAAGTAAAAAAAAAAAGACCATATGATCATATAAAACCCAACAGCAACTTCTATAATAGTGTTTCATAGTCAGTCTAATCTCATCATGGCTGTTAGTGAGTTATTTCTGCACACTATATACTCTTTGATCCAAAATATCATGCTGTATCAACACAGCAAGCAATGCAACAAAACTCAAACACTCTTGTTATAATCAACGAAGCCGTGTCCTCTGCTAGTTCTCATTATTCTTCATTGATTAATGAGGCATCCAGGGTTCATGCGTCGCCTACATGATTGTGCTTTTACAAATGGTTCAGACTGAGGAGCTCGACCTCCACCTGAGCTGCTGAAGGTGACGTGCGTCCCGTGGGAGGACGTCTGAAGATCGACGGGTTTAGTGATGCCCCTCGACACGAGATCCAGAGCTTAGGCCAAAATCTTACGTGAAATGAATGTGCATCATGCAGACCGATTTCTCTGAATCTCCACTTCATTAGCTTTATATGCACCAAACTTTAGAGTTTGGGCTTTTAGGGTTTTACACACTCTCAGAATAAAAAGGTACAAAAGCTCTCACTAGGGCACTTTTTCAAAAGGTTCACTCTTGGACATTATTTACCTCTAAAGGTACATATTAGTACTTTAAAAGGTAATTTATATACTTTAAAGGTATTCATTTTTTTGGTGACTATTTTCTGAACCTGGTTTCACCTAATGTTCAGATCTATGTTCTGGAAATATATGCAAATTAGTGCATATTTAATGAACTGTTATTAATCAATTTGAGAAATTATTGTGACATCCATTAGTTAATATTTTTACCCTCTTCACCTGTATGTTTTGCCTTATTATTGTGTTGGATTTATATAATTCCTAATCTTAATTTTTTATAATCTTTTTACTTTTTAATTCCTAATCTATAGAAGGGCATCTCAGGAACCACACTCAGGCAGGTCTTTTAGGGTTTCATGGAGGAATGAGGTGTCTGTGTCACAACATCTAGCTACTGGGGTACCTCAGGGCTCGGTGCTTGGACCGCTTCTCTTCTTCATCTACATGTCACTAGGATCTGTCATTCAGAAACATGGTTTTTCCTATCACTGTTATGCTGATGACACACAACTCTACCTCTCATTCCAACCAGATGAACCGACGGTAACTGATCGCATCTCAGCCTGCCTGACAGACATTTCTTGCTGGATGAAAGACCACCACCTTCAACTCAAGCTTGCAAAGACAGAACTGCTTGCGGTCTCAGCAAACCCAACACTTAGTGCTAGGTTCGTCACCCATAACTCCCATCCAGGACAGCCAGGAACCTTGGAGTTGTGACTGACGATTAAACTTCACAGATGATATTGCTAGAACTGCCCAATCCTGCAGATCTGCCTAATACAACATTAAGAAGATCAGGCACTTCCTATCGGAGCATGCTACACAACTCAGCGAGGTGCCGCTCGCATCAAATAATAATCTTTTTTTGATGACACAGTGACATCTTAACTTAAAGTTCTGTATTCAACTAATAATATCAATCGTAAGTTCTCTGAGAATTAGTCTCATGGCAGCATTTCTCCAGCACACTGTGAAAGGAGACGATGGATCAAAGCTCTTATGTGGGCCAAACGCACATCTGACTGCGGCACCTGTGACCCCGTTTCTCTACACTACACTTGACTGTTTCTAGTGCAGAAGACCTTGAATAAATCCACCTGCTGTAACATACAGACCTCTGAGCTCCTTTTATCTACAACACACTGACGTACGGCAAGAACTGAGAACTGAGTTCAGTATGTTCACATGCACCTTCTATAAACAAGGTGCAAATTAGTGTCTGATTACCTTTTAAAAGGAATAAAAAAAATGACGTTCCCGTTCCCTGGAATAATATGCATTAGGTTTGTTGGACAAACATAAAATAACCAGCATGCTCTTTTACATAGTGTTGATGTTGTTTTTGTGCTCTACTAGAGCAGGTTTTCATGCTTGAATGTTGATTATTTTCCTCATATTCTCCATTGTTCAGCTCCTCTCTTCCCAGTCTGTCAGTAACGCTCTGTTTAGTTCCTGTCTCTATGAAGCCCCTCCTTCTGAAAAGCACAATGTGCTCTGATTGGTCGGCTGCATGGAGCAGCGTGTTGTAATTGGTCAAGTGCTTCGAGTGTGTTTGGGAAAATGTCCCGCCCCTTACCATGACCGCAAGTTTCAACTAACTCAACCAGGACCCGCCCCTTTATGTTACGTATTTTTAGAATGTTTTTACTTTTTAATTCCTAATCTATAGCAGGGCATCTCAGGAACCGCACTCCAATGGTTCAAGTCCTTCCTCTCAGGCAGGTCTTTCAGGGTTTCATGGAGGAATGAGGTGTCTAAGTCGCAACATCTAGCTACTGGGGTACCTCAGGGCTCGGTGCTTGGACCGCTTCTCTTCTGCATCTACATGTCACCACTAGGATCTGTCATTCAGAAACATGGTTTTTCCTCACTGCTATGCTGATGACACACAACTCTACCTCTCATCCCACCCCTTTATTCTGTGTATGAATTATTTAAATGAGGAATATTGTGATGCGTTCGTTCCCAGGAGAAATCTCAAGACTACAATGGAGGCGTTTGTGCTGAAAAAGGGGGTGACAGCAGTTAACAGGGTTAAATTTGACACTTTTTATCAGTGTTGCAGTCATTCATATACTACAAACTTTATATAAAATACATTCCAAATTAAACTTTCTGCAGGTCCATTCACTGACCTTTTGTTGAATAATAACAAAAGCCCGACTTTCAAGCTCTATTTTGTATCCTATTCATGCAAACCGGCGTGCAAGATGATTGTTGAGTAATAACGTGGTTTTATCTCCAGCACAAGATAACAGCATCACCAAGCAACTTTTGTCCAGGAGAAAAAATGAATAAAACATTTTCTTCTCGACGTTCAGAGATAAATGAAACGCACACACACTCACAGTAAAGCATTCACAGTCATTATATGATAAGAATTTAATTAAAATCTTTATTTCATTACATGTGTTACATTCAATATCCAATGTTTCTTTTGGACACATATATGATGATGGCATAAATAAAAACAAGCGTTCATCCGTTGTGCCGTCCCTAATCAATAGTATAAGATGCGTGAGCAGAACTTCACACCCGCATATTTACATAGAAAGTCAAACTTTATACAAAGTCCATGCCGTCAATATTTACACACGGAAAAAGAGATGCCGTCGAGCAACCATCCTGTGCGCTGGATGTGGGTCATTACAGTTTGTTCTTACAAAAAGAAACATTGTGTCAATAGGGAGCTTCTGAGCACAAAAACGGGACTTTTAATTCTCTTCCACAATTGTTACCATGAATAACCGGAGATCAAAACTGCCGTTGTGTCTGGGTGACGCCTCATTATTCTATGACACGAGAGGTGATCACCGTATATAAAGGCATTTTTATAATGAAAACAGAAACAAATAAATACAGGCCAACCAGAATGAGGATGGAAACGGGAATATTTTGTATCTAAAAGTGCTTTCTAGAATATGAAACGACAAGGTGAACAGATCAAATTGACAAATTCAGCTTGATTTGAAGATAAAAAATGCTGAATAAATGAAACCTGGCGAATGAGAAAGTGGGAAAAAATGAGTCACAATATGTGAGAAAAACTAAGTAAAAGAAATAAATAAATGATAAGCCCTTATAATGTCTTTCGACTGAAATGCATTATGGGTCAAAGTAAAGTCGCATCAATAGCCAATAAGGACCTGCCCGCTGAAAATCACTATGTACACCGTAGTTTCTTTGCTTTTGGCAATTTACGGCAACAAAATGTCAAGCCCTCCGTCATCCTCGGACACGTGACCGAATATGTGTTTCTCAGTCATTCCTATTAAAGCGCCACTGAACAATAATAAAAACAAAAGTTGCGACTTTTTATCTCACAATTGTGAGTTTATATATATCGCAGCTTTTTTCTCAGGATTGTGAGATATAAACTTGTAATTGCGAGAAAAAAGTCAGCTGACAATTTTGACTTTTTCCTTGTAATTCCGAGTTATAAAGTCCTAATTGTAACATATAAACTCGCAATTGCAAGAAAAAGCCATAATTGTCAGCTGACTTTTTTAATATATTCCAATTCTGACTTTTTTCTTGCAATTGTGAGTTTATGTCTTACAATTCTGACTTTCTCTCACAGTTGTGAGCTTATATCTTGCAGTTTTTTTCTCAGGATTGTGAGATATAAAATCGGAATTAAGATAAAAACAGTCAGAATTGCATTATATAAGAATATATAGACTCAGAGACTTTTTTAATATATCTTGCAATTCTGACTTTTTTCCTCAGAACTGTGAGATATAAAACTAATTGCGAGGAAAAAAACGTAATTGCGAAAAAAAATTGTCAGCTGACTTTTTTATATCTCGAGGTTTTGACTTTTTTCTCGCAGTTGCGAATTTATATCCCTCAATTATGATTATTTTCTCAGAATTTAAGATAAACTAATAATTGTGAAAATTGTGATATAAACTCGATATTCCGAGAAAAGTCAGAATTGTCACCTGACATTTTTATATCTCGCAATTGACTTTTCTCGCAATTGCAAGTATATATATATATATATATATATATATATATATATATTTTATATAAAATCTTACAATTCTGACTTTATAACTTGCAATTACAAAAAAAGACAATTGTGAGATATAAAATCGTAATTGCATTTTTCTAGCAATTGTGAGATAAAAAGTTGCAATTACCTTTTTTATTTTTTATTCCATGGCGGAAACAAGCTTCCATACATTCCTCATGAAACAATTCTCGGAAAGAAAGCAAGCAGTGCTGAGGTGAGCGCACTGAAGGACATGATGAAGAATGATCTGAAGATGAAGACGACGTGTGCAGGAAGGAAGCTAGTGGCATCACATCATTGGCTGCTGGAGATTAGTGTTCATTTCAATAGTGCTTCTACAGGAAACGGCTTCACATGAGGACGTTCTTACTGTGGCAGTCCTTCAAATAATAAACATGATCAAATAAAACGCCACTCATTGTGAAGTACAGTAACGGGGTGAATCTCATGAGAGTCAGATTTCACTCCAAAAATAAATTGTATTTTGTTTGAAGAAAAATAAAGCCTGTTTTTAGGAGTTAAGATTGTCAATTAATATCAAATGTAAAAAACATTCTCATTAAAACAATGCAAAAAACTCATTACTGTAATGTGCAAAGAATAATGATTTATTTTTAAGTATTTATAAATCATGGTGATATTTGTTGTACTGCTTTTTAATTATGCCAATTTAAATGAAATACAATAATTGTACTACAGTGTTTTTATGGTATTAGTGTAATGAGAATCACATTTGAAATGATAAATAAATGATTATTTATTAAATTAATAATTAATTAATTAATAAGTAATTTATTTTAAACAAAAAAAATACATGCAATGTGAATTTGGTGGAAAATTAGCTTAAATGGCATGAAAATAATGTCCCAAAAATCATAATAAAAATGTAATTAACGAGGAAAAAAACCCCCGAAAAACAGGCTTATTTTCTTCAGGCAAAATATAGGAATATATATTTTGCACCAATATAATTTATTTTGGGATTGAAATGTAACCTTGACAGTTTTTGTGAGATTCACAGGAGAAATAAAGGCTCCGTTTTAAGATACGGAACAATAATCATCCTGTCAGGTGGGCACTGATCGTGTAGAGGTTAAGTTGAGCAAGTATTTGGCCAATCAACGTTAAAAACGTAATTCACCCAAAACCACCAACTCGAGTGCAGATTAATTCCACCTTCGTTTGCGTTCGTCTGCGTGTTTGTTTATGGGTTGAGGCTCGTCTCACCGACCTCCATGAACAGCGAGGTGTAAAACTCTGGCTCTAGCTGTTTGTTACGATAGCGGTTCACGATTTCTGCGATTTTCTGTTTCCGCCGCACGTGTGGTGGGCTGTAAGAGTCACTTTCGAGACGTTTCCTCCGACATGCGTTTATAACAGTCTGTCGCACCAGGAATCCTGGAGAGGGCGAGAGAATGACAAATTCATGATTCCAGACTTTAGTTTTCACCCATGGGACACACACACACACACACAAACAAACATACCCAGTGATCTCCTGCTAACCACCATGTTGTCCACTAGAGGAATGACCATGTTGAATTTGCCCATAGCACCATGTAGTTTGATCCGGAACAGACCGGTCTTCAGTGGATGGATGAAAACTATGGGAACATCCTTCTCTGAGGAGCTGGACCTGAGAGAGAACACGTGAGGGCGAATGAGATCATGTCAGGGACTGAAATCAGTCTTACAAACTGTTTATTACCTGGAAGCGCTGCTATTGACAGCCGTCTCCACCCCGGTGCTCGTCTCCGCCAGTAACTCCGACACAGGAAAGTTTTCTGCAGGAAAAAGGACACAAGTAAAACTACATTGAAAAAGAAAGTAGAAACAATTTTCACATAATTACAAAGAAACAACAAGTAACACATTGAATTTTGAATCGTAAAGACTAATAATCACTGTACCTATGTCATCGTATCGCTCAACCCACACGACCAACACTTTGGTATCCGGTCCCAATGGCGGTATCGTCCTGCCGGACGGCAACTTCTTGCTTTTCACTGTAGGGGACTGACCGCAAGAAATAAACATTATACACTACCGCTCAAAAGTTTGGAATAATTACGATTTTTTTTGTGTTTGAAAAAAGTCTCTTATGCTCACCAAGGCTGCATTTATTTGATCTAAAATACAGTAAAAACAGTAATATTGTGAAGTATTGTTACCAATTAAAATAGATTTTTTCTATGTGAATATTTAGTCAAATGTAATTTATTCCTGTGATAAAAGCTGAATTTTCAGCATCATAAGTGGTCTTTTGTGGCTTTTCGAATGCATTCGACCACATGAGCGTCTACACTACGAAAGCAATCCGGTCAAATGCGTTTTCGACTATCTTTGGAAGTGGTCAAAAGTGAAAAACATCAAAATGTTTTACACCATGTTTACACTTGTATTTAGCGTCGTCCACTTGTGATCCGATCGACCAAAACGCACCTTAATACCAGGTGAAAACAGGGCCACAGAGATGAATGGGTGAGACTATACAATTTGCTCACTTTTACATAATTTTTCAAAAAAGAAAAATCAGCTACAATGAAGAGCACACACAGAAATGGAGGAGTGACACCTTAACATTTACGATGGAGAACAAATGAAAACACACATAACAGCAAAAAATGCTTTTCTTACTTAGATTTTTTTTTGTCTTGTTTCCAGTCCAAATATCTAAAAATTCTTAAATCAAGAAGCATTTTCTAGACAAGTAAAAATTATTGTCTTGTTTTCAGAAAACATAAGTCAAAATTTAGTGAGTTTTTGCTTAAAACAAGCGAAATAATCTACCAATGGTGTAAGCAAAATAATCTTGTTTTCAGTTTGAAATAACATTATTTTGCTTGTTTTAAAACAACTCACTTAATTTTACAGTGTGTAATATTGTGACAACTGCAAAAAAAAAAAAAAAAAAAGATATAGTACAAAAAAAATCCTAAGAGTCATTTTATTGTTATAATAATGACTTTATAATGTCTAAACAAATCTAAAAGAAAGCCATTGAGTAATCCTCTGCAGCCATCTAGTGGCTGTAGTTAAAAATTCATGTTATTTTAATTTTAAAAGTGTTTGTTTTCCGGTAGATGGCAGCAATTGTCCACTAAACCATCATCAACAATCATCATGAATGAAATTGAGAAATTTTATATTAATGTATATATTTAAATTATCACAAATTGATGCAAATAAATAATAATAATAAAAAAAAACATTAATCGCCCAAAACTGCACAACTTTACAGTAAAATATTAATAAAGTGAGTGATATTACATAAAAAAAAAAAAAAAAAAAAGTTACATTATGTTACAAAATCACATTTTACTCTGATTATGTAAGGCAGTTGGACAGAAAAAGGAATATTGTTGCTCTATGTGTAATAACATAGCAAGCAACATAGCATAACATAAGTGATAAATTAGCCTATTTTATTATATGCATATTACCATAATGAGATGAGTGATAGCCTTTATCTTTTGAATGTTTCCCCTCTTCCTTTTCCCTACTTTTTCCTAAATTGGACTCCTGGCGGCTTAGACCTTTTTTCTTACCATAATTTCAATTTGTGTTGATTTTCTTCTCCCACACCCCCTCTCGCTCTCCCTACAGACGTCACCTCAACCTTCTCGCACTTTTGAGTGAGAGTGAATGAGAAAACAAGATGGATGAAGTTCGCCACCCCTGTCTCGTGTGTTTTATTGCTCGATAACTCCTGACAGACACCACAGACTGATGTACTGGCCAGCTGAAACCGTTTAACAGTAAGTGCCTCATTACTGAAGTGATTTAAAAGCTCAGAGGTCTGAGAATGAGATGAGAAGTTACCCGTTGCGTGGGTCCCATGTTGTCGGAGTGGTTGGGGAAGA
The DNA here is from genome assembly GCA_037950665.1 of Hypophthalmichthys nobilis. Classification (NCBI taxonomy): domain Eukaryota; kingdom Metazoa; phylum Chordata; class Actinopteri; order Cypriniformes; family Xenocyprididae; genus Hypophthalmichthys; species Hypophthalmichthys nobilis. The sequence continues at coordinate 1,172,869 of CM075471.1, forward strand.
GCTCCAGTGTGAGGTTGGGCTGTTTCAATAAACTGGGTAACAGCTCCATCTGAGAGTCCGAGTCTGCCGTGGGGAAGCTGTGCTCGGATGACTCCGCTGCATTAGGAGAGAAATGAACATTTGCCGTATTAAATAAATCAATATTAATTCATTAAATGGGTTAAACGCATTAGACTAATTGATAAATCAATACGGCATTAATAGTCCTCAGCAGCATGTGACCGAAAAGATACTTTTTGCACAGCCGCAAACATAATCAAACCTAAAAGTGCTTGAATACAGCAACAAATCACAGAACAGCGTAGTGTAGAAACAGAGCAGGCAGAGAAGTTTACCGGATGAGTCGCTGAGAGACGGTACGACAAATGCGATTTCTGTCAGAGCGTCTGCATAGTAAAGCACCCGCTTCTCTCCGTTAAACACACCACCCCCGGTGTCGCCCAGAGTCACTGAATCATCTGCACAAAAACAAACACATGACACCTCATCAGCTGCTACATTATTCTACATTATGAGCATCATAATCATTTAATGTTTTATCTTTATAGTCTGATCATGAAAAGATTGTTTGTATGTCTTCAGATAATCATGTTGACTTTTTACATTTGCAAATTATGTGCATTGTGATGATTACATTTATAACGACAGGAAATGTGTGTGTGTGTACCTGGTGTTTCAGCACCGTTGGATGTGTTGATGGTCCAGCTGGTGAACACACTGCCCGTCCATCCCGGATGCTGCCCGACCTCCACCGGCCATCCCAGAGACAACAGCAGCTCCAGGAAGTGTGGCTGCACGTTTGCCGATGACTCCACGTTCCTCAAGATCTACACACACACAAGCTCATTAATATTCTATTAGCTGTACTGATTTATGCACATCTGTGACTGTACACAAGCTTCATTAGCTGTGCAGTTTCACAGCAGGGCACTTATGAGATTTCACCTCTTGACTGCTCTTCTGTCCAGCTTTCATGTAGAAGATAAACACGGTGTCACACGGTCGGGACGGTAACAGGTCCAGGTATCCGATGTCATCGAAAAAGCCTGACACAGATGAGTCCAGAGCGATGAGGTGAGGAGGCAGTCGACTGTTTCCAGGCTCCTGAGAAAACACACACACACACACACACACACACACACACACACACACACGATATTGTGATTTTGCTTAACATATTATTGTGCAAAATAAGTGTTATTTTAGTATGATTGAGATACTATTATAGTTTTTATTAATATTTTGAATTACTTTTTGAATTTCTGTTTCAGTCTAATTTTAGTTGAAGTTTTAGTAATTTTAGCTGTTTCTGTCATTTTTATTTTTATTTCAGTTTTTGGATTAGTTATTTTAGTAGTTCAAGTAGAAAATGAGAGATGTTGCCTTTTAAAAATACATATTTTCTTTCATTTAAGTTTACATTTATTTTATTTCAAGTAACGAAAACTTTTTTTATGCATTTTTTCATGTAGATTCGGGTTATAAAATGTTCAAACAAACTCTTTATTTAAAAATCACTGGACTACATATAAAATCCAAACACCATCTTCAGTTGTAAAAACACAGGTAGTAACTATACACATAAGTCACGTGATCCGCACACATGTAGAAGTAGGGTTGCAAAATTCCGGGAATTTTCAAAGCTGGAAACTTTCCATGGGAATTAACTGGAATTATTGGGAATAAACAGGGAATTTGCAAAATTGCAGGTTAGCCTATAACAGGGTACTTAAATGTAGTTGGAAAAAAAAAAACATCTTGCAGCATAATTTTAGTTAAAACAACCATATTTAATGCAATTTTAGTTTAATTTTTAACCTGCACATTCCTCAATCACATTCACACAGCACACTACTTACTGCAGGGCTATTGAGGCCACACCCCCTGCATGCACTGTGCATTCCCCCAGTCCATAACATGCACATTTGATCAAAAATACAGAAAAAAACAGTAATATTGTGAAACAGAAAACCATTATTTTAAATTGTAGTTATATTTTGAAATACATAAAAATATAATTTATTTCTGTGATGCAAAGCTGAATTTTCAGCATCATCTTCAGTGTCACATGATCCTTCAGAAATCATTCTAACATGCTAATTTGATACTCAATTATCAATGTTGGAAACAGTTGTGCTGCTTAATATTTTTTATAACCTGTGATACTTTTTTCAGGATTCTTTGATGAACAAAATTTTAAAGAACAGCATTTATTTAAAATAGAAATCTTTTGTAACAATATACACTACCGTTCAAAATTTTGGGGTCAGTATTTTTTTTCTTTCTTTTTTTGAAAGAAATTATGTGTGAAAATTGATAATAAAAAAAAAAAATAATATTAAATTGATATTGTTAGAAAAGATTTCTATTTTGAATAAATTCTGTTCTTTTTAACTTTTTATTAATCAGTGAATCCTGAAAATAGTATTACAGGTTCCAAAAAAATATTCAGCAGCACAACTGTTTCCAACAATAATAACTGAGTATCAAATCAGCATATTAGAATGATTTCTGAAGGATCATGTGACACTGAAATAACACATAACAATTGCTGCAATAAAATATATTTATTTGAAATATTTACTAAATTAGAATTAATTGAATGCGAAAAATAAATAACTTATTTAATGTTATAACCAAACAAAATGTTTATATTTGTTTTTATATGATACATTTTATATAAATATTATAAATTTATATAAATTTCCCAAAATTTCCAATTAATTCCCATAAATTCCTGTTAAGTTTCCAAATTGGAATATTTCCAAAATTCCCCAGGTTAAGTTCCTGTGGAAAGTTTCCAGAAATTTACCGGAAACTTTCTGCCCCTTTGCAACCCTATGTAGAAGTCACATGACTACCAAGTCATCCACATAGTATGCTTGCCAGACCCACAGTAAGCAGTGGGGAATACCATCAGCTGTTTTTACAACTGAAGATAGTGTTTGGATGAACACCGAAACATCTTTTTTCTTTTCATGTACTCCACTGATTTTTAAATAAAGAGTTTGTTTGAACTCTGTTGAAACTCTGGTGGCTGTCCGTTCTCATACCTTGAGCGCCTCTAGTGACAGGAAGCCGAAATGTGAGAGGAAAAGGCGTGCGGTCTGAAACTCTTGAGCAGGAGGTGGAGGTTTACAGTCTGTCAGTGGGTCTGGGAAGGGTTTATTCCTCCATAAGTCCTCCGTGTAGTGCTCCAGTTTCGTCTCATAATCTATCTGCTTCCCCATCACGGCCCGCAGCTTATCGTGCTGCTGCTCCAACTGAAACACACACAGTGAAGATGAATATAGCATGTACTTCGATAACACACACACATTACAAATTACAAGCCTAGCAGAGAGGTTTAAGTGTGTGATGTTGAAGATAACAGAATGTTCTGAGGCTTTTATACCTCCTTATCCACAATGTCATGGAGATCCGGGATGCTCAGGTCAGCTTTCACAAACGGAATCTTATCCACTTCTTCTGGGAACGGTCTGTGCTTGACGTTAAACCGAATCCCTACGTCGTTTTTGGGAATGGGTCGGCTTTCAGGAACAAACACTTGCTGTAGGAGAGACGGATATAAACAGACAGTATAAGCTCATAATCATTCCCAAATACAGAATCTGAGAAGCCACATTCTCTTGAAGGACATTGTAATAGAGTGCATTAGTGCCCGTCCACTTTTTTCAGTAGCGTTGGTTCCGCAAGTAATTTTTCCATTAATTTAATAAATCGCAAAAGCGTTATAATGAACCAAGCCAACCAGCTACAAGGTGAATCACAACATTAGAAACTTATTTGAAGCAAAAAAAGGTACAAGACTGTGAATTTCATGGCTTTTATAAGGAAAAGAACTACAGTCCCATGAAGCATTGTGAACAACAATCAAATTAAAAACAATGTAGACATAAAGACACACATATTTAAATATTTTCAGAGCATAGGGAGACGTTCATTCGTCATTCGCAGTGTTGCATGGGAGTGGGCGGAGCTAAAGAGCTCTTTTGCTGTATTTTGCTTGTCGCAACTCTCTGATTTGTGGAATTTTCTGTATAGCATCATGGGTAATGTAGTTTTCCACAACAAAATCACTTGTTAAACGCAATCAACTTAAAAATAAGTTGAAATAATAATGGCTGACAGCTTCAACAGAAGCAAACACCATCGATTAACAACCTCAGAACTCACAGTAGGACTGTCTTTAAAATTTATAAGTTATTGTTAATAATTAAATTTCCCTATGGAGAAAATTAATAAAAGTTTTTACTTCTGGAACCCGACTGTTGCACTCTATTACAAACAATGGAGAAATATAAAACTATCCATTTAAAGTCGTCGATTATATCTACTAAAAACTATAAATTTATAGCAAAATATGCATATTTATACACAAATGTTTAAGTATTTTGACATCTCCATTACGTCCTTTGCAGTGCTTCATGGGAGTAGGCATTCCCTGCAAGCTCTTTTGCCATGATTTTTCAGTACAGCATCATGGGTAATGTAGTTTTTCACCACATATTCAGTTGTTAAACGATTATTTTTAAAATAAGTTAAAATAATGGCTTCAACAAATGCACATACCATCGGTTATCAACCTCGTAGCTCATAGTGGGTCTGTCTTTAAAGGTTTTTAAGTTATCATTAAAAAATACTTCCGGAACCCGACTGTTGCACTCTATTGCTTCAATCTGGCTACTGAAAGCACATCTCTGTTCTGATTGGCGGTTGATGTTGCATCTTACCTTCTGATTGGCTCTTGCCCCTCGAGGCTGATGGAAGAGCTGCATCGTCCATGCGTGTCGACCGGACATGCCTCTGATTAACATGGTGACTGATGGACAGGGGTCTGCTGACACGTGCACAAACATATTAACAGGAAATCAGAGCTGTAATGTACTGGAGGAATGAAATGTGATGGGTGTTTTCCTCACTCTGTTCGTTTCCCAGCGGCTGCTCCAGCATGGCGATAATGACGGAGTTATCCAGGACGAAGTATCTGAAGTTACTGTGAGACGTGGAGGTGAGTCGGGAATATTTGATGAGCGTGTCCTCGTTCAGCAGACTGCAGGGCGAGGCGGGGCCGCTGGGAGACGGGAACGCACCCAACACCTGCATTATACTGGAACACACAGCAGCACAAATCAAGAGAGGCGTACATATCGTAAGAGAAAAATCAAATAAATGATTGTTTATGAAAGATGCTCACCATGATAACGTGGCCTCTGCAGCGTCTTTGACCCTCATAGATGCCGGATTGTGCTCTTTGTCTCCTTTGTACTTCACTTCCTGTTCGCCAGTTTTGGACTTACTACCCGAGATGCCGAGTTCGACAATTTCCAACACCTCGATCAGACAATCCTTAGACACAACAGAAGAGTATACAAGACTGACCTCATAAAGCTTTGTTTCGGTTTCAGTAATAATTGCTGGTGCTCAATTTTTAGCATTTACGACCTCTAAACAGGTGCAGTTGAGGTCTGACTGGCCGTACCTTCTCATTGAGCATGTCGGGGTGTTCGGTGAGCCAGACACACAGGCAGTGGAAGGCAGCGACGATCATGGAGTGCAGGTCTCTGGAGTGGAGCGGAGCGGGACGGCTGCACTGATACACGATGTAACTGCACACAGAGCTGACCGCACGCTTACGATCAGACGACTCAACGCTCACCTTCACCTGTCCAGAAAACAAATGTGTATTTTACTCATTTTGTACACAAACGGTTCAAAAGTTTGGATTTTTTAAGTCTCTTCTTCTCACCAAAACTGCATTTATTTGATCAAAAATGCAGTAAAAACAGTAATATTGTGAATAAATATTGTGGAATATTGCAATAATTCCTGTGATGGTAAAGCTGAATTTTCAGCATCATTACTCCAGTCTTCAGTGTCACATGATCCTTCAGAAATCATTCTAATATGATGATCTGCTGCTCAAGAAACATTTATGATTATTATCAATGTTGAAAACCGTTGTGCTGCTTCTGATTTTTGTGGAAACTGTGATACATTTTATTTTTCAGGATTCTTTGATGAATAAAAAGTATAAAAGAACAGCATTTATTTGAAATAGAATATTTTTTAACATTATAAATGTCTTTACTGTCACTTTTGACTAATTTAATGCATCCTTGATGAATAAAGGTATTACTTTATTTATTTATTTTGAGTCATTTTTACCTCAAACTTTTGAATGGTAGTGTATCACAGTTTACTATATTATATTAAATTAAATCTTACAAACCCCAAACCTTTGAACTGTAATGTATGACGGTTTCCACAAAAACCTGAAGCAGCACAACTGTTTTCAACATTAATAATAATGATAAATGTTTCTTGAGCAGCAGATCATCATATTAGAATGATTTCTGAAGGATCATGTGACACTGAAGACTGGAGTAATGATGCTGAAAATTCAGCTTTGATCACAGGAATAAATTACACCTTACAATATATTCACATAGAAAACAGTTATTTTAAATTGTAATAATATTTTACAATTTTTACTGTATTTTTGATCAAATAAATGCAGCTTTGTTGAGCAGAACAAAAACATTAAAACTCGTAATTATTCCAAACTATTTAAAAAAGACCCTCTGGCTATAACCATTTTATTCTATATAAATAAGCAGATGAATCTGTCAGCGTACCTTGGCGAGGCCGGCCAGCAGCTCGAGTGCGGCCAGTGAGATGCTCATGTCGAGTCTCCATTGGGAGTTCAGTCTCTGGGTGAGCAGGTGGATGCTTCGGATCAGCAGCCCGGCCGCCGTGTCTGTGTGGAGAGCTGGGATATAACACACAGCACGCCACAGACAGCGGGTTAGTAACACACACACGCACAACGCAAGCCAGGCACAGAGACATGTGACGGCAATGATAAACCATACGCATGAACACAGACAAGCACAAGAACAAGTTACAGACAATGATGATCATCTAGTCCAGCAAAATCATAACAACAAGCCGCGTTAGGCTTCATTTGACATCATGCTTTGAAAATAAATAAAAAAGCATTCATTATACAGAACAAAACTGGTTAAAGACGCTCGACAGCTTTGGGTTTAAAGAAATGCACCATCAACATGTTGGACGGACACCATGCAACTTCTACAAACATGCAGAGATGCATTACGTCACATTCCTGGGATGAATGCTTTAAAGGGGTCCTATTATGCTTTTTTCTTTAGTGTGTAATGTTGCTGTTTGAGCATGAAAAAGGTCTGCAAAGTTTCTGAACTCCCTGAAACGCCTCCATTGTAATCTTGAGTTTTCTTCCGGGAATGAACACGTCACAATATTCCTCATGTAAATTATTTTAAACGCAGAATAAACGGGCGGGGCCTGGTTGAGTTAGTTAGTAGTGTGTTGAAACTGGTGGTTATGGTAAGGGACGGGACATTTCCCATACACGCTCAAAGCGCCTGACCAATCACAACACACTGCTCCAGCCGACCAATCAGAGCACATTGTGCTTTTCAGAAGGAGGGGCTTCCTAGAGACAGGAATGTTATTGACAGACTGGGAAGAGAGGAGCTGCAACAATGGAGAATATGAGGAAAATAATGTGTTTTGGGAACATTTAAGCATGAAAACCTGTTCTAGTAGAGGCCAAAAACAACAAAGACTTTGACCTTAAAAAAAAAAAAAAGGGGGATGGATTAGTTTTATGATATGTTTGTGGTGCTTTTATGATGTTACTGTACTGTATGCTTTGACCAAATGGAAAAGAGCAGCGTGAATCCACAGAAAATCAAAAGAAAAATCATGTGGGATGGCACTAATAAAATAAACTAACCCACACCCTGGTTGGTATGGGAAATGTGAGTGTGAATATAATAAACGGGATCATTTATAGAATATGACAGTCATTCTGGGATTTCTGCTGATTAATAGTTCAATGTGTGAAACCTGTCATTTACATTTATGCATTCAGCAGATGGTAAATGCATAAGAGGAACGAAAGCAATTGGTCAAAATCAAACAGTCGAAAGCTCAAACGCCTCTAATGCAGCTCAGATGTGGCGGTCGGTTCTGCATAGTGTCCCTTACCATAGTCCCTCAGCAGGGCCTGGGCGGGACGTTCGCTGTCTGGAGTTGTGGCCTCGGAGCTGCCCGCGCTAGCATTGCTGATGCCGCTGTTATTGCGACTGTGGCTCTTAGCCAGAGAATGGCTTCCATCCACACTGCCCTACAAAACATTCACACCAGCACTTCATCAATGCCATTTTTAAAGGATTAGTTCACTTCAGATTTAAAATTTCCTGATAATTTACTCAGCCTCATGTCATCCAAGATGTCCATGTCTTTCTTTCTTCAGTCGAAAAGAAATTAAGGCTTTTTGAGGAAAACATTCCAGGATTTTTCTCCATATAGTGGACTTCACTGGGGTTCAACGGGTTGAAGGTCCAAATGTCATTTCAGTGCGGCTCTAAACGATCCCAGACGAGGAATAAGAGTCTTATCTAGAGAAACCATCGGTCATTTTCTAAAAAAAAATAAAAATGTATATGCTTTTTAACCACAAATGCTCGTCTTGCACTGCTCTGTGATGCGCCACGCATTACGTAATCACGTTGGAAAGGTCACGTGTGATGTAGGCGGAAGTATCAATAAGCAAACGTGCAAAGACTAAGTCAAACGGCCTTTACAAAAAAAGGTAAAACAACGATGTTGGACTATTTTAAAGTTGGAGGAATAAATGAGATGGAGTTTTTCCCCCCACTGCAATACTTCCGCCTACGTCACGCGTGACCTTTCCAACTTGATTACGTAATGCATGGAGCATCACAGAGCAGTGCAAGACGAGCATTTGTAGTTAAAAAGTATATAAATTGTTATTTTTTTATATAAAATGTCCGATGGTTTCTCTAGATAAGACTCTTATTCCTCGTCTGGGATCATGTAGAGCTCTTTGAAGCTGCTCTGAAACTGACATTTGGACCTTCAACCTGTTGAACCCCAGTGAAGTCCACTATATGGAGAAAAATCCTGGAAATTTCTTTTCGACTGAAGAAAGAAAAAAACATCTTGGATGACATGGGGGTGAGAAAATTATCAGGAAATTTTAATTCTGAAGTGAACTAATCCTTTAACTGGTGAATCGTGGTCGTTTTTTACCACATATCATCTTGCAGACACTTCAAGACTCAAGACACTCTTCTCTTTTTGAACTCATAAATTACAAATAGAAAGTATAACTTGTACCACTTCAGCTTGGGCACCAACAGACTCCAACAGAGCCGAATCCTGGACGATATTCAGCATCGCCGCTGTAAAAAGACAAAGTTGAGATTTCAGCAAAAATAATTCTGACAGATTTTTTTTAGGCTACGTCATATTCCTTTAACCGTCACTTTTTAAAAATACTCGAGACCAATAGCATTTTAAGGGAAGATGAGGTTTTAGAACAGACTTTATATTGCCAGTTTGCATAATTTAAATTTTTAAATTTATGAAATTAAACCGCAAGGCTTAAGTTGATTGTCATGATGCAAAGTGGGCTGTGGTAAAATCACTACATACTTCCTTATTGCTTTAATGACAATGTTTTTTTTTTTTTTAAATAATTAATTCATAATACTAATATAGTTATTATTCTAATATAATAATATAAAATAGTATATACATAGTTTGTTTTATAATATATCACTTGACAAAACAGTAAATGGACATAATGAACAGGCAGCCGTACCTAGTATCATCTGTGTATTGATCGAGTCTGTCTCTGTTTGCAGGGCGCCAATCAAAATATTGACCAATCGCAGCTTCAGGGAGAGGAAGGTGACCGCCTTGTCATGGAGCGAGGTTTCATCATTGCTGAATTTCCCTTCCAAAAGAACCTGCAAATGTAATTAGAAAACCTGCCAATTAAATTTGTTTTTGTTTTTTTTCTCAGAATATTAAATTAGAGATCCCAGGAAGATTACTAGATAATAAACCCCTTTTACCTCCGATTTGACATTGCCAAAGTGGTGAGGAAGAGGAAGCATGGATAACAGGATATGGATGGAAGCTCTTCTCAGCTCAGTAGGGTTCACATATGACTTAAACTTGGACAACTCTCTGATGGCGCAAAATAAACAGGAAAAAGTGCATTAACAATCAAGCATGTAGTAAGGGTGTGAGATACGTATTGTCTAAGATAATATGGAAGCTGATGTTATTGAGTAGGTCACTCACTTTGCAAAAAACAAACTTAAATACACCTAGAGTGCATGTTTTGTATCCGGTTTCACTGACATCAGAAAACATTGCTCACCGATCCGGTAGGATGGTCTCCAGTGCAGATATGAAGTATGGAACCACAACATTGATCCCTTTGAGATCGGAGCAGAACAGAGCCGAAGAGTTCAGGATGATGCTGGCTAGAACCGGCCTACAAATGAAGTCTGATATCTGAAGACCCTGGATCAGGACCATGTAGAACCTGACAGAACCATCAGATACAGGACAGAAGTTAATTTAAGTTAATGCACCCCTATTATGCTTTACAGATATTCCCTTTCATGTAGTGTGTAATACAGCTGATTGTGAGTGTCTGCAAAGTTTCAAAGATCAAAGCACAGATAAATGGAGTTATTATCTCCCAAAAAAGGAAGTGATTCTGAATTGCCTGAAACGAGTCATCAGTAATTCCAGTCTTACTTCCTGCTAAACCTATGTAGGTTTGTGACAAATTTGCATAATGCCAGCCTATGGTCTTTATTGGCTGCCGGCAAACAATGTATACTTTGTCCCGCTCTCAAACACTGTAGTTGTATCAGAGACTGGAAGAGTTTGGTTCGAGTTGTTTATGTCAAGAAGATGCCGTTTTCTGCTACCAAAGCAAATCCACTTTTGATGGGACTGAAACGTTAAAACTGACGCCATCGTTACTGTTCGTATCACTGTTTATCAAGTTCTGAGGAAGAGCTGAAATTCAGATATGATAATGAGCATTTGGTTTACGACCAATCACAGCAGACTGGGTCGGCCTACCAATCAGAGCAGAGAAGGCTCTCGGAAAGGCGGGGTTGAGGGGCCGAATCACTGATCGAACCGTTTCAGATAATGCGAGAAAATAGCTGATGCTGTAGTGTATATTATGAGAAAATTATAAACTTGTATGCATGTACACTTATTGTAGGAGACCTAAAACAAAATTTGGAGCCTTCAAAATAGCAACATTGAGAAGGTGATTGCTTGAGACCAACTAGCGATTACCTGGACAGGTACACTGGAAGTATCTCCTCTCCAGTCTTCTTACTGCAGAAGATCCTGCACAGCGTCCCACACGCTTCGGCTCGACCAGCCTCGTAATTGTCAGGAAACTCGTTGGCGTCAAACATAGGGTTGGACACCATGGTGTCCGTGGACATCTGAGACCCTTTACGCCTCAGTTCAACTCCAGCTTGAGTCGCCAGGGCTGAGAGAGAGAGAGAGAGAGAGAGAGAGAGAGAGACGGACAGGGAGAGACACAAAAGCAAACACTAAGTGACACTTTCACATGCGTACCGCAGGAAGCCATGACAGGGATTACCGACAAAGAGATCTTACAGGTAGAGAAGTAAAAACGGTGCTCTAATCTGCTAAATGTGACTATAAAGGCATGAAGATATTAAGATTTTAAACTTTTTAAGCTGTAAACAATGTGTATTGTGAAAAGTGCTATATAAATATTTTTGACGACTTATTTTCTGATCAAATAAATACCAATCCTGGATATTTTGTGGGATTTTTAAAAATGTATTAATGATAAACGTATATATTCACCTTAAAGGTGTCAACGTTGCATTGAAAAATGCATTGAACTTAATAAGGAGCAAAGCACTGCACAAACGCTGTCAAAAGCACAGCATTAAACAATTTCAACTATTCTAACTTGATCTTTTGATGCACTGACAATAATTAGACAAATTGCATGATATATTACAATGGCATATTATGAGGATGCATATAGACAACTTCAAAATTTAAAAATGTTGGACATTGTCCACATTATAAACATTCTATTAATTATTAAAATGTTCAGTTTTCAAATATTTTACACTAGTGGTCAAAAGTTTGGAATGATTACATTTTTTTTTTTTAAAGAAAACTGATGGCAAGTACAGTAAAAACAGTCATATTAAACTATAAATATATATTTTATCCTAACCAAGTCTGCATTTATTTGATCAAAAATACAGTAATAATTGTGAAATATTATTATAATTATAAATAGCTGTTTTCTATGTGAATATATTGTAAAATGTAATTTATTTCTTTTGATCAAAGCTGAAATTTCAGCATCATTACTCCAGTCTTCAGTGTCACATGATCCTTCAGAAATCATTCTAATATGATTTGCTGCACAAAAAACATTTAAAAAAAATCATAATTATTCCAAACTTCTGACCAGTAATGTATATATTTGAATACTGAGTGAAAGGGGTCCTATTAAAGTCACTCTGTTTAAATGTTAATACATATTAATCATCATTTGTAGCTATAAATATTCAAATTATAGAAGATTTATCCTTTCACAAGAGTTTATTACATTTGTTTGACAGGCATAATTTCATTTGCAGTAGGAAGCGAGTGCTAATCTAATGGGACTTTTGCGACAGCAGCACGTTTGTATCTATTTGAAGACACGGCCTTGTTTGGATCATGCAAAATCACATCGTAGTGCCATAATGTGAAATCATGTTTGTGCTCGAGCGACTTGAGATAGAACAGAACACGCTCTTCTACATCTCCTGGTCAGTCTCCCTGTTATCAGAGCATGTCAGTTGGATTTCATGTCAGACAAACGTTGATTAAAGGCCAATTTTTATAGTCCAGCATCCTAAATTAAGACATTAAGGCACAATATGGCTGAAACAAATTGCACCAACAACCACAACATGCAGAAATATCCATACAAAACATAAAAAGAACAAATGAAAACTGAAGGAAATGAATCAAAGGCTAACGTAAAACAAAAGCTGTCAAATAAATGCTGGGCAAAAACTCAAAATAACATTGGTTGGTGTGTTTCTTTGGAGAAGATCAGTTAGTAGAGGTCCTTCAGGAGATGGTATGGGTAGGAACTAGTTTTAATGATGGCGGGTAAGTTGAATCAAGGAGAAGGATCAAGCGCAACAAACATTCTCGGGTCTCGGCGGCCACGTGACGCTCGAAAACCATCGGCACTGTGGTCTCGGCCAATGTCCCACCTTAGGATCCTGAATATTTGTTGCAGTTGAGCCAATGAGATTTGGGCAGCAGTCAAAACACTCCCCGGACCTTTAACTCAAGCAGTTTATGCGCAAGTCTCTTGCCCCAAGAAAACAAGTACTGCAACAATGAACGAGTGACAGTGTAACCAAAGAAAAAAAACTGAAATGAACCAAAAACTGCAACTGGTAAAGCTTGTGTTCCTACTTACAAGATTTATAAGAAAGAAGAATTTGGAAAAATGTTGCTGCAAGATAACAGAGATAAAATGGAAACAAATCAAAGAACAGCAGTAGTAGACTTCAGTAAACTATTGTTCTGTTTTTGTGGTTTTAACAGACACAAGGAGACCATTAAAAAGAGTTTCAATTACCCATCAATCATGCAAAAATGAAAACTGAACAAAAACAATGCAAGTAAAGAAAAGATGTACGCAATGCTATCAACAACTCACTACATAAAACACTAGATTAATCCCACATTCTCATCAAAATAAAAGCCTATTTGTTAGTAATTTATTCATACAATAGAACTTTTCAACTGACATCTGCTGCAATGGCTAAATAATCTAAACATACATGTAAAAATAGTGATAAACCAATTTCAATGGAGTCAATTAATCAGCTAATATTTGTCATGTCCAATTAACAGAAGTGTTTGCACCAGTTCTAAAATCTATCGAGAGATTTATCAATGCATGTTTTTCCATTTTCATTTATGCATTCGGCAGACGCTTTAATCCAAATTGACTTAGGGTGTGTTCACACTTGTAGTTCAGTTCACAGCCATTTTTAAACACCAAACCTAAAGACACAAAAACGGCTTTCATGACTTTTTTTTTGGACGCAACTTACCGAACATCCTAGAGCCTCGTTCAGACTGTCAGTCCAAATCTGATTATTTGTATATCCGTTTGGAATCGGATCTAAAATTATTAACGTCCACACTGTGAATCGCAACTGTTCAGATCTGATTTGTGTGTCAATGGCGCTTTTTCGTTTTCCGGAATATCTGCATTGGTTTCTATGGCAATGATGTTGCGTTGGTAGGTATACGCCAAAAACAACAACCGCAACAGTCTCACAAAACATGTCTCAGTTATAGCCTATTGCTAATTTCTGCTCGTCCAGCACTTTGCAACAACACAGCCTTGTTTCTGCAGCGACTTTCAGCTTGTTTCCAATAACAACGTTTACGTTTTACGTTGCGTGAGAAAGTCACATAAACCATGCAAAATCCGTTCAGAACAGTCAGACTGAAACGGATTTCCAGAAATGCGATTTGAATAGGATTCCAAACCACATATGAATGTAGCTCAAAACGGATTTGTAAAAATCGCATTTCATGTGATTTCTGGCCGTTCAGACTTGCTAAATCTGATCGGATTTCAATCGGATATGCACAAAAATCAGATTTGGACTGACAGTCTGAACGAGGCTAAAATGTGCTCGTTGTATGTGCGTATGTACATATGATGGTATTTTTACCAGCTGAGAACTCACAAAGAGCTCAGAAAATGTGTAAAGGAGTCAAAACATCGGCAGGAATCCTTCCGCATTCTAACATCACATCACGTTTTTTGCTCGTTTAGATGTCTTTGGTCCATGTTGTGTTCATATTTCAGTCGAACCGCACCAGTTTGCACGTGTCTAAATTAATTGTTTAACATTTACAAAATGAGTCTAGAATAGCAGAAATAAGCCCTTTTAATGAAAATAAAGGTCCATGTTTAATAAAAATGTTTATGAAGTTAAATGAAAATGTTTAGCGAAACCAGATATTCAATATTTAAGAGATCATTGTTTAATTTAGTTGTATACATGTTCACATATCCATTTATTTTGTTCTAATATCTAGTAGTTTACTGGGTTTTACATAATTTTTTTGTAGTGTGGTTTTGGTGAAGTGTAGTAAAACAAACATCGTCACATGTGTACCTTGCTTCTTCTCACTGCTGATTCCTGATGGTTTATAGGACAATTAATATTTCGTTACATTTATATAGCGCTTTTCTGGATACTCAAAGCGCTTTACATATGGAAGGGGGAATCTCCTTAGCCACCACCAATGTCCAGCATCCACCTGGATGATGCAACGGCAGCCATATTGCGCCAGAACGCCCACCACACACCAGCTTATTGGTGGAGAGGAGACAGAGTGATAAGCCAATCAGTGTATGGGGATGATTAGGAGGCCATGATGGACAGAGGCCAATGTCTCGTGACTCAGACTCGCGGTTCTGAGTCACGCGAAAGTATAAATCAGGCTTCACAGAGCAATCACACCAGATTTCGTTTTAATTTAAGCAAACCTACCAAGTGTGAACACACCCTTACATTGCATTAAGGAACACATTTTATCAGTTCATGCATTCCTAGGCATCGAACCTATGACCTTGGCATAGAGTCATGATCTACTGTTTGAGCTACAGAAATACAGTTTTCTGTCATTTACTTGTATTTTAAATACAATTTTAGGTCTCTATGTGTGTATGGTTGGCGAATGACATATTTATTTTTATAAGATGTTAACGTACAAACAATCATAAAATCCAGAACATCAAAGATCTCAAAATGCTTGTTTAACAGCATCTACGCTAGTGCAACACCACTGGAGACGAACCCTGAATGTGGTACAATCTTGCAGGTAGGAATATTTTGTAAAAGAAAAAAGAAATAAAAACACCCTCAACAGGTAAAATAAGTAGAGAAATGAAAACAAAGAAAAACGTGTGACTGCAGTATTGATTATAGCAGGTATTCTGGTCTTACCGGTCATGCTGCTGTCTCTGCTCAGACCGGAGTGGAGTTTACAGTGAACCAGCGCAGCGTCAAACAGCCACTGGCCAAACAGGTTCAGCACGCTGTTGACCTTTGGTCGGGTCGGAGCCGGTAGCGGTCGGGGCTCGGAGCTTGTCTGGTTTGGGCTGGAGAGAGGGGATGTGGAAGACGGCTGGTGCGACACTTTGGTCTGGCCAGTCTGTGGAGCGGAGAGTAAATTAGAGAGGATTTTTTTGTTATTTTGATTTAAACTTTTTAGTCAACATGAAATGTGAAGCATTTGTGAGGATAATAAACAAGAAAGAAAAATGTAGGGCAGGACTTTAGTTACGTATGTTAACAAGTTTCTGTCGAGTGGTTTAAAAGACTGTACTGTCAACTGTACACACACTATCGGATGAGAACAAAAACTGAACTGAGCTGAGCTGAATAATGACACTATTGTCTTCATACCGTTGAGGCTTTGCTGGTTGTCTTCGCAACAGCGGTGGGGCGGTGCCTGCGGTTGTGAGGGGGCGTGGTGTTAGTTGTTGTTACGGGTGTCGGCATACTGAGCCTATTGACAGGTGTGGGCGGAGCACTGTCCGATCGGGGGCGGGATATACCTGTGAGACAAACGAAACAGGTAGAGAAGCAAGAAAACCAAAGAATTAAAACTTAAAGGCTCAGTATGCCACAGAAAAGAGGGATAAAAAAAATACAAGGACACTCGAGAGATCACATCTGGACACCTATTCAGCCATAAAGCACCTGCCAACATGCCCAATGTTTATTTAATTGCAGGACAATATTCATTTCAGCCCTAAAATTTGAGAAAACGCAAAAAAGTTGAGGTCTTTTTAGACGTTGCGACATCTGATGCTTCTTGGATTTGGCCATTTCAACGTCATCAGCAAGGCAAGACAAAACAATTATTAAACAATAATGCAAAGCTGTACAATAGATATTTTAACCACATTTGTTGTATAAAACTATTTTATGTGTAAAATGGAACATGTATATTCATGTTGCTTCATGGTAAGTACTGATTGGGTCAGTAATGCACGATTCACCAACTTTAAAGGAATAGTTCATCCAAAAATTACAATTATGTCATTATTTACTCGCCCTCATGTTGTTCTAAACCTGTATGAGTTTCTCTCTGTGAAATGCCAACATGATGGTTTGAATTGACATGATGCTGAGTAAATGATTATCATTGTTGGGTGAATTATTCCTTTAATCCACACACAATAATCTTGAATCCAAACACAGATGTCCCTCGCATTACAAGCCAATTTCTTACTTGGTTTGTGTAAAAGAATTAACTATATTGGGCAGTGATTTTGTACAATTTGATTTCAAATGATATTTGATGACAAGGTTGGAAACTAGGTTGCATTTTAATTCTACTCCTTTTACAATTTTATTCCAGAACTTTTAGGGTGAAAATTTTGTATGGTACACTCTAAAAATTGCTGGGTTAAAAACAACCTAAGTTGGGTTGCAAATGGAAAAACCCATCGGTTGGGTTAAAAGTTTGCCCAACGTGCTGGGCAGTTTTGTTTAAAAATTACTGTACTGCTTGCTTAAAATGTCCATTTTCAACCCAACTTAGGTTGTTTTTAACCCAGCATTTATTAGTGTGTAAGTTCTTAAATACGACTCGTTTTATGAGTTATGCTTATAACGCGAGAGAAACCTGTTCACAGCATTTCAAAGAGATGCAATGAAATGCAACCAGCTACACATTCCATTAAAGACATCGGATCATCACTGATGCGTTTCCACACAGCATCCCAACTCAGCAGCTGATTGGCTGAAAAATGCTGGTAACCCCTGCATTCAAATCTGGTTATTTGCCTAAAACCTCTGTGGGCATACTGATTGGCTGGCGAAAGAAGCAGATGATCTCCCTTCTTGACATTCTATGTTCCAGAAGACTCCACAGACAGATTTAAACCAACAGGTCATTGATTGTTGCCTGTAAGAGGAAAGCTGATATTTCAGAGCCATTTCATCATGAATACCTCCACCTCTGCCACCTCACAGGAGACATTAAAGACCCCATATTAAAGAAACATGAAGTTGGAGCAGGACATCAAAGGCCTCATCTGCTTTTTCCAAATATACAATTGCCAAATCCTGGCAAAATAGCAACTGGACTGATAGTTCAATAAATTGGTTGAGAAAGGAAATCTGAAGAACAATAATTTGCAGATGAGGTTCTCATTTAATTTACATTTTAAATATGCATCTGTTTTTTTTTTTTTTTGGCATAATCAAGAATTTGGATGATCTTAAAGCTACAGACGGTCACTAAAAATGTTCTTATTTTATGGGGTCTTTAAAAGAAAGTACAAGATTTTATGCCATTTTAATGTCAGTTTGGTTTTGTTTCTCAACATGACATCATCTGGAATAGACTGGATACCAACCAATCAGTATGCTCACATTCATTCTGGGCAAAGATTCAAGGCCCGTTCAAACCGAGAACGATAACTATTTTAGCATCCACACCAGCGGACGATATTGCTCAGTTCATTTTAAGCACGCTGAAGTTTTGGTGTCTGACACTTTAAATGCTCAAGCTCTTTAAAGCAGGATGGATTCTGATTGGTTGTCAATGTTTTATTCGTTCATCAGCTTGAAAACATTTTGAATAGGATTCCATCGATATTGTATCATTATAGCTGTGGTGTGAACTCTGCTATTCTTTTATATTTAGAATGATTTTTATGACTATATCTTTATTGTTATTACAGCTATCGTCCTTGGTGTGAACGGACCTTTAGTCTTGCATGGGAGCAAAAACAAGGCAATTAACAAGATAATTAATTACATATAAATGATTTCCAGAACACAGATTTTTGAGCTAAAAGTGCTTGTGTTTGCACAAAGCACCTCGCAATAACTACAGTCCTCATCAAACACCCTCTTGATTAGTCAGAGGCGCGTTATCAAATACCATAAGATGGGAGCTTGTCTCGAAAATTGTTCCGAGAAACAGCAACACCTGGGGAAAAAAATGGGATTACACACACAAGAAAGACAGGAACCTCAAAAAGAAAGAATTACAACAAAACATTTAAAAACTCCAAACACCTCCATGAACAGAATCAGGTAGTCAAACCCACTGTTAGTCACTAACTGATTGGGTTTGGACAGGTTTAGTGTACCTATAGAGGGAAGTCTGTCTCGAATATTGCTCCTAGACACTGTGACTCCTGAGGAAACATAAAACAAGACCTCTAAAGAAATGTTAGAAACTGAGAAGCACACAAGTGAGCTCAGAGTGACAAACCACTGAGCATGTGCAGTTAAGATTACTATAACTAACTATACTGAGACAATACTGTTCATTCTTGGAACAAATTTCAATTAAATATATTCAGTTAAAAGCAAAAGATATTTGCTGTAGACAGGAGCATCTTGAATAGGGTTGCAAATGGGCTGAAAATTTCCGGTAAATTTCCAGAAACATTCTAAAAGTTTCTGAAAATTTCCCAAAAATCCTGGAAAGTTTCCAAAAAATGTCCACAAAAAGTTTCAGGAAACTTTGCAACCCTAGTCTTACTGTCTGTATGAACAAATTAACCAAATCAAGCCCATTTTCTATTCAATTTAAATTCTGATTTTAAACGCCTGAATGTACTTGAACTTAAGTCAATTAAACCAGACTGTGCTTTGCTTTTTAAAAATAAAGTTACAGTTACAAAATACTTTACTGACAGACTTAAAACCCCATTTCCACTGAAATGTTGCAGAATAAAACATATCACACTGCAAATGATATTAACAAGCCTTACTCCTAGTTTAGAGAAAAATGTTGAGTTAAAAACAACCCAAGTTGAATTAAAAATGGACAAACCCAGCGAGTGGGTTGTTTTAACCCAGCGGTTGGGTTAAATGTTTGCCCAACCTGCTGGGTAGTTTTATTTAACTCAACTATTGTTTAAAAATTACTGTATTGCTTGCTTAAAATGAACAGAAAGAATGTTGGAAATTGCCATTTATTAATATGTTTAATGAATAATAATTAAACAATAAACATTTATTAAATTGCTTATTAATAAATGTTCACCTTTTGATTATTATTGTTGCCTCTAGTAATTATGTGTCTGAATTTTAATTTCCAACCTATTTTGGGTTCATTTTAAGTCAGTCATATAGTCATTTTTAAACAAAAGTTGGGTTAAATAAAACTACCCAGCACGTTGGGCAAACATTTAACCCAACCCAATCGCTGGGTTTGTCCATTTTCAACCCAACTTGGGTTATTTTAAACCTAGCATTTTTTTAGAGTGTGATTTTAACATCCAAAGTAATGTTTCTAATCACCAGCTGGCTTGTTTCTCCAAATATATTATGTAAAGAGTAAAGCAATTACATGTGATGATTGTAAATGAAATCATTTCAGAAGGACTGGGAAATAAAGTAAGTTGAGTAAGAGTCCATCAAATGCACCTACATTGCAACAAGCAACATTATGCACTTTCGGAGTGGATAGCAGCACCATTTTGGTGGAAAAGGGGTAAAAGTGATAAGGGAAGAGCACAGTTGTATGAGTACCAGAAGAATGCAGAGTTTCATGACACTCGAGTTTCTTAGAAACAGCAACACCTAGAAATGGAAAGACAGTCAAAGCTGGTGTTCATACATCACTGCAACTGAGCGTCAAACAATAATGAGAAACATCAAACCACAGAGAATAAAACATCTGAGATTAGAATGTAGTGCAATAAATAATGAATGGAAAGCTTTATAATATATGCAGAGGCTTTGTTGTACAAACCATCAGGGGTGGGAATCTTTCAGATCCGATTCTGATTGACTGGGAATCACAATCAGAGTCTAAAACAATTCTTGATCTACTTTTGTTCTTATTAATGAATGAATCTGAATATCAATATTATCAGTGCATGTTTATTTTAAGTAAATTTTAAGTACTTTTAAATAATTTAAATAATTACAAATTAACAACACATCAAAACAATTGTATGTTAAGATTTATTAACTTTTTTTCCTCTCTCAGCATTATTGCCGTTTGATCATCACTGATAACAGGCCATTCACACTAACTACAGCACTGAAATACAGGCGGGTGAAACGTGCAAAGAGCACGTTTCTTACACTGCATATGAAGCCTGTGATCGTCCTTGTATTTTGCTTCAACTATGAAAACTTATGCAAGTTTATTTACTTGTTTAACGGTTTTGTGTGTGTTTGTGTAACTGGAAGCAAACAGAATACGACTCTAGTGCACACAAGTACCATATGTGCATATGCGGTAAAAAAATAATAACCTCCGAATCGATTCATAATTACTGGAAGAGAGAATCATGATACAGAATCACAGAGAATAAATTTTTTCTCCCACCCCTACATACCATGGTACTGAATGACCACCATATTAATTTATTTCATAGAATATCATGGTAGCAGTAGCATCCTAAAAAAACAATGCAATTCATAAAAGAGCCCTGAATGTTGTGAATATTCACAGATCTTACCGAGGAACGCATCCACGAGGCAGCTGACGCCCCTCATAGCTCTGAAGAAGATCTGAGGCAGCTGTTTGAGGCAGGGGTGCTGAATGACCTCGTGAGGAACGCCGTTTCCCCCCAACAACTGCTCCTGAAACTTCGGGGTGGAACTCACTATGACGGGATTGCTCAGGTCCACAGGGTTACTGAAGGGGAGAGAGATAATTGAACAACTTGTGTAAGTATCCATGATCAGAATGGATCCAATAGCATACAAATTTAAACAAACAGAGCTTGATTCTGTTTCAAATCAACTGTTTCTGAAGCGGAAATCAAGGGAAATCAACCTATTAAAAACACAGACAACATAAGGACAAAGTCAGTTTTACTGCAGACCTGAGCATGTGTAGAAAGCGATACCACGTCTGAGCCACGCAGTCGTTGTCCATCTCAGCGGGGATGAGGCTGGCGTCTTCCTCTGGCACTTTAAACGGAGGAAACGACGGGCCGTACATGAACCGCAGCAGCCTATGTGGACAACAAAACAAATAAGGTCAAACAAACAAAAGCTTCGACATAAGTGAAAAGGCTGTCTGCTACGGAAGCTTGTTTCCACCATGAAATAAAAAATAAAAAAGGTAATTGTGACTTTTTTATCTCACAATTCAGAATTGCATGACAAAATCAGAATTACGTGATATAAAGTCAGAATTGTGAGATAAAAACTCGCAGTTGCATGTTATAGCCGCTGGAGGGCTAAAAGTTACAGTGTACCTTTAAAATGTATTAGTAAATGTAGAAATGAACATCATCTAAGATGAATAAATGCTGTAGAAGTATTGTAAAGCTGCAGCTATTTAACTTCTGCAGGCCTACGGTACCTGGAAGTGAGAGCAGCGATCACTTTACTCCACTGTTCCACCACCGGAGGGTGATGTCTCCAGTTGGCCAGCATCTCTCGGGCGGTCTTCCAGTAGGGCGGCGTGGGGAAACAGCGCGTGCAGGCCAGGAACCAAACCTCAAACAGCACGCTGATCAACTTCTCTGCCAGCTTCTCTGCTATACCACCTACAGGAGACACAGGCACAGATACCTGTTATTACATGTTAAGCTTTATTGGCTTTATTGGCAACTGGTAAATACACTTTAGGGGTTTAAAAGCAGAAATTTTTACTGAAATATTTCCTTAAAAAAAAATGTGTTTTGAGCTGAAAAAAAGAAGAAATTCTCCTGTGCTGGTAGTTTTCATATGCAAAAACATTAAAGGGGACCTATTATGCCCCTTTTCACAAGATGTAATATAGGTCTCTGGTGTCCCCAGAATGTGTCTGAAGTTTCAGCTCAAAATACCCCACAGATCATTTATTATAGCTTGTCAAATTTGCTTCTATTTGGGTGTGAGCAAAAACACGCAGTTTTTGTGTGTGTCCCTTTAAATGCAAATGAGCTGCTGCTCCACGCAGCCAAAATGAGGATTGTCAGTGTTGGTGTTCAGCCTTACATTGTTCAAACCGGAGTCGACACTGATGGAGAGACTCAGGAAGAAGTTACAACTTTTAGAATGAAACTGGACGTTTCTGAATGGTTAGTGGATAAATTTATGTAGTTGCTGTGGAGTTGATTCAACTCATCCACTAGCATGTGCCGTCATGTTAATCTTTTGTGTTGAATTGACCCTCGTTTGTGAAGCAGTCCGGTGTAAAATGACGGCATGATAACACTCTACTACAACAACTCTTCCTCTTCTCTAAAGCAGCCCAACATGGCCTCGCCCCCTTTGTTGCGTGTTCTCGGTGGCGGGGTTTATGTAAATTTTAGGGTTTGTGATGTCACCAACCCGAGAAGAAGCTCGTAGTAGTTGTTACAAGCCGTTTGCTTAGATGCAAAACGTGCACCTTCTCTCATTTCTTTGTTAGTCAATGTTAGATCTAGTTAAATACAGAACTTTGTTCTATTTTAGAGGGAAACAACATTGTGTTTGTCCATGGCATCGTACGGACCTCCCACAGTGGGCGGCGCCAGTAGAGTGTCATTGATGCGCAGCAGGAAGAGGAGCAGCACTTCCCAAGTCTCTCTGGCCATGCCGGACGAGTCACGTGCCAACTTCTGCACCGCAGACAACACTTGCTGACACAATTTAAAGTGCACCAGGCTGAAGTGCTCTGGTCTGGAAGAAAGAAACATCCATATTCAGAATCATAAAATGCAAATATGAAGTGCTACAATTATTAACAGTTTATAAATACTGTTCTAGTCTGAGTTGTTTGGATGCATGCTATGTTGTGCATCATCGGCAATTAAACACACCTGGGCAGGAAAAGGTTGTGCAAGTGTTTCAGGATGGTTTGGACATATAGGTTGGGCTCTTTAATGATAGGCTGTGGTATTGAGTCTCGTGGAGACACCAGGGCCATTATCCAGTCAGTGTAGACGTCCACACACAACTTAACCGTGTCTCCATCCAGGGGGAGCGTCAGTCCATAACACAGCACCTCCATGGTCCATTTCACCTGAGGAGGACAAGCACAGCATTAGATGGATAAATAAGCAACTAAACCGGTTTGAGATGGATCAACCATCCTTGAGTTTGAGAGGGAAAAGTTTGATGCATGTTTATGAGTAAAACACATCTGACAGCAGGAAAATAGAACTCAACTGGAACTCCATTTTTGCACAATTATATTCCAAAAGCACTGGTCAACATTGGCGAGCAATGAGATGGATCAGAGGTCAGAAAAAAGGTCAGGAAAAAATCAGAGGCAGAGAGGGAATTGGCAGGATATCCTCTCCTCTTATCACAGTACACAGAAGCCTACAGGAACCACACGCACAATGCAATGGAGGTCAGTGAAGAGACACACACACACACACACACACACACACACAAAGCAAATGAAGGTTTGTAACTAGCACTGAATGACACACACCCAGATACACAAACAACAGAGAGAACTAAACAAGACCTTAAAACGTACTCAAACGTTTGCACTAATAACATCACAGCATGTCTTCCATTTTAGATCAATATGTAACTTGACCAGCATGTTTTGTTTTTAACCAAATTATGCAAATAAGCAACTGAGGAAACAACACAGCGCTGGTCTTTAACTTCCTAATAAACCCTTTTTTAGGAACTGCAACATTACATGCTTGATGAATTGGTCTTTATATAGCAACCTTTAAAGAACAGTAGCTTTAAATTTCACTTTTGAGGTCTGATGGTGTATAATTTATGATTAAGAACAAAAAATAAAGTTTGTCCAGCAATGTTCACCTTAATTTATGTATAAATTGGAGCATGGTAAAAAAACAAATTCTGAGTGAAGGGCACGTGTGTGATTCATATAGAAAATAATACAAACCGTCTACTAATGAAAACATTTATGACCTGCATGAAAAATTAATTAATTAAGCCACCAAATATATGAAATATGAAGAACAAAAATCACAATTTTGCTTATATGGTGCATATGATCTCATGAAAAAACATTTTAGGCAAGGCATATTTATACAGCACATTTCGTATATTCATTTTTGAAATAAAGAAGTAAATTAAAAATAGATAAACTAATTATGAAATGAGATTAGATATAGATTAGATAAAAGGACATGTGCAAAATACAGTTGGATCATCACGAGAAATATTTATGGCTGGTAAAACACTCTAAATTATCCTGTCATTGGAAGGTGTGTTAAAAAGTGAATTTGGACCATATCAAATATAAAAGATAAACTGCACATGAATTGCGCTGAGGAAAACAAACATTTTCCACCTAAAAACCTCAGCAGAAGTTAACATTTAACAGGTTGTACTTCTGAATTAATTCAAACATGCCACCCAGTAAGTCAACCTTGAATTCTTCCTGCCGCAGCCTCGGGTTTGAATTCAAGATTCTTCACAGATGTGAGGTCTTATGAAACACACACACACACACACACACACACTTTTCTTACCTCCTTGTCAGTCTTGAGGAGACACTCGGACGGCGCTCCTCCGAGGCTGTTTCCCAGGGGACGCACCACAGCGTTTGCCACGTCTCGACCCACGCCCGATGGGTAAGTGTGTAACACACTCAGGTGGCCCTGGTCGCTCTGGACCACCAGGTGTAAAGACCGCCACTCAGAGTACATGACCGCGACTTCTACTGGATCTGACTGCGACCTGAGGAGAGATGCACATGAGACCTATTATGCCCCTTTTCACAAGATGTAATATAAGTCTCTGGTGTCCCCAGAATGTGTCTGAAGTTTCAGCTCAAAATACCCCACAGATCATTTATTATAGCTTGTCAAATTTGCCCATATTTGGGTGTGAGCAAAAACACACCGTTTTTGTGTGTATCCCTTTAAATGCAAATGAGCTGCTGCTCCAGAAGAGGGCGGAGCTTTAACAGCTCGCGCTTCGGTTGCTCAACCACAACAAAGCTGGAGAATCTCACGCAGCCAAAATGACGATGGTGTTCAGCCTTACATTGTTCAAACTGGAGTCGACACTGATGGAGAGACTCAGGAAGAAGTTACAACTTTTAGACGTTTCTGAATGGTTAGTGGATAAATTTATGTAGTTGCTGTGGAGTTGATTCAACTCATCGACTAGCATGTGCCGTCATGTTAATCTTTTCTGCAAAACCCGTATGGACGCCCACAATTCATAGCGTACCTGTTTGCTAAACAGAGCTCGGACAGAAACGCTCCTTTTTTAGCAATCGATCTTGCCAGGGTCAACTTTCAGGCAATCCAAGCTAACGAGACTCTAAATAGTGTTCTTTGCTCATCTGTGGCGCCAATGACAGAACAGTTCACATGCTTTGCTTGAACTTTTGCCATGACGTTAGAACTGCTACACCGTTGTCGCTTGCAGAAACAAAATGGCAGTGCCGTGGTTGGAAACGTACAGATTAAGGGGCGGTAATATTATTACTAGGGGAGTAAAATCTGAGCAGCTCGTTTTTTCACATGCTTGCAGAGAAATGCTTGCCAAAACAAAGTTACTGGGTTGTCCTTTTTCACATTTTCTGGGTTGGTAGATGCACCGGGGACCCGATTATAGCACTTAAACACAGAAAAAGTCAGATTTTCATGATATGTCCCCTTTAATTAATTGTAGGAGTGTATCGTTTAGGGTTATAGTTAACTAAAATTAAAAAAATAATAAAAAAAAAAAAAAACATTTTTGTTACTTGAAATAAAAATTAACTGAAATCAAATCTTAAGCTTACACTTATTTTGTGTGTGTTTTAGTTTTTGGTGAATAAAACAATACATTTTTGCACTGAATTTCCAGCAAAAAGAGTTTTGACATATCCCATTACGGTGATATGAAATTACCCGTCCCTTTTCATAACAAGCTTCCTCTTATCAGACATCAGAGTCTGTTTTCACACACAGAAGTGATGACAAACTATGCAGGATGCTGTTTTGATAAAAACACAGAATGTTCCGTGTCGATCACCTGACCCTGAGCAGTAATCTGACACGCGGAACTGTGATTTGAACTATCAACCAGTTAGTTCATTGAAAACTATTGAAAAACCTGCCAGCTCTGATATTATCCAGACACTGCACAAGAGTCTCGTTTTCTTCACTAATCTAGACACAATCTGAGCGGTCTGCTAAGATTAGAATGAAAACTTTAAACATGGAGCAGAGCCAAATGGATCTCAAACCCTCAGAAATAACACCGCTCATCTTGTGTAGAAAAAAAGACTAAAATATATACACAGCACAGAAGTTTACCAATGCATATTACTTCATTATTTGATGTTTCTCTTTAACAAATCATTACAGCATTATATATACATATGCATATATGTATATGTGTGTGAGTGAGTGTATATACACTACCAGTCAAAAGTTTGGACACGGTAAGATTTTTAATGTTTTTAAAAGAAGTTTCATCTGCTCACCAAGGCTGCATTTATTTAATTAAAAATACAGTAAAAACAGTAATATTGTGAAATATTATTACAATTTAAAATAACTGTTTTCTGTTTGAATATATTTTATAAAGTAATTTATTCCTGTGATCAAAGCTGAATTTTCAGCATCATTACTCCAGTCTTCAGTGTCACATGATCCTTCAGAAATCATTCTAATATGATGATCTGCTGCTCAAGAAACATTTATTGTGTACAATATTTTTTTTTTCAGGATTCTTTGATGAATAGAAAGTTCAAAAGAACAGCATTTATTTGAAATATATTCTTTTGTAACATTATAAATGTCTTTACTGTCACTTTTGATCGATCTAATGCATCCTTGCTGAATAAAAGTATTAATTTCTTTAATTTCTTTTCAAAAAAATAAAATAATAATTCTTACTGACCCCAAACTTTTGAACGGTAGTGTATAATGTTACAAAAGCTTTGTATTTCAGATAAATGCTGTTCTTTTGAACTTTCTATTCATCAAGGAATCCTGAAAAAAAAAGTACACAACTGTTTTCAACATTGATAATAATCATAAATGTTTCTTGAGCAGCAGATCATCATATTAGAATGATTTCTGAAGGATCATGTGACACTGAAGACTGGAGTAATGATGCTGAAAATTCAGCTTTGATCACAGGAATAAATTACTTTATAAAATATATTCAAACAGAAAACAGTTATTTTAAATTGTAATAATATTTCACAATATTACTGTATTTTTAATTAAATAAATGCAGCCTTGGTGAGCAGACGAAACTTCTTTTAAAAACATTAAAAATCTTACCGTGTCCAAACTTTATATATTTTATACACACATGCAATATTTTTACGTTTTATGCTGTTTGATTCATATACCATGATACCTAAATGGCACGTCAAAATACTGTTTGGTTAAAATATTCATGTATCAGGTATTAACATGTTACTCTAAGGTAAAAAAAAAAATACTATGATATCTACTCATTAGCGCATATGTTATTATACAAACAATCTCTTACTGACGACCACCAATAGATGAGTAATCCTTCCTAAAAATCATGTCCAGATGATGTTTTCTTTTCAACTTCCGTAGCCGATGTGTTTGTTAGCCTCTGTGTTAACCGAACGGTTACGAGTCAGTGAAGCTTTAAATCTTAACACAAACGTCCGAATTCATATTTATATATTCATTTTACGCCCTTAGAACATTTATATGCAAATAATACTCAATTTATGAAAGATGGTGAAACGCTACAGTCTATTAGCATCTCGCGAGCTAAGCTAACACAGACTGATTCCCAATGGTGACTGGGATTAAATCCACGAATTTATCGCTAAACATTCAAACAGATTAGCAAAAAAAAATAGAATTACCTTCCCTGCTCTTAAATAAACCAGACAACATATAAAATATGCTCGTTTTCCCAGCTTTGGCGCGAATCAATCTGATGCATGTTTGTTTGACAGCTGATTCCAGTCTCACGAGCGCTTCAAAATAAACAAATGACAGCCGTCAATCATCGATCTCTGATGATCATCCCTACTTCAAAGACATTAACCTTTAAATCTAAGGCAGTATTAAAGAGCATTGTATACACAGAAACAGGCCGCAATGCGGGACTGTGGCGGTGTCTCAAAATCTGCAAAGCTCGCTAGCTAGATAGCGCACTTGGTTTCAAAACAAAGACGCTTGGATGCTAGTAAATAGGCAGCTAACAAGTTTCCGTGTCTGCTTTGCCTCAAAAATACTGGGTAAGCAGGCATCACACTTGGATTTTAAACTAGAGTGCTCAAAAATGCTGTCTATGTAGGCAGCTCACTAGATTTTGGGAAACGGCCCTTGTGACAGTTGTCCGGAGCGGACACACAAACGCAACACACACATATGAATACACAGCGTTACCTGATTCAGTTCACATATCAATCAGTTGCTCGTTCTGGTAATTTTGCCGGGGAAACGGGTTTGATCGAGCAGCATGTTTGTCGGTAGATCCGATGAGATCAGATCCGCTCCTCCATCGTCTGCACGGGCGGCGGGGGTTTGGCTGGCTGCAGTGGCTGATGTGAGCGGCGATGTCCGATTCGCGAATGAATCGTTCATTTGAACCGGTTCTTTCCAATGATTCAATCGCACAGATTCGCGAAAGCGCCACAACATTTTACACAAATTTCTGTCAGGTAAGTAACACAATAATGGTCCCAATCATAGCGCTAATAGTATCAAAATCACACGACTAACTACAGTAACAACGGCCTAGTTTATATATTTCGTCGAAAATAGCTGCGTTTTACAAATATTCATTGAACTACAGAAAACGATCACGTGAACATTTACGAAAAGGTACAGAGGCGGTAAATAGTACCATGGTAATTTGATGAATATAATTACATTTAAAGATTAGAATATTCATGAGATGCCATAAATGGTAGTTTAGTACCTTAATAATTCGATTAAATTGGCATGTCTACATGTCTAAAACATGGCGAAAATCACACATTATGAAACGTAAATACACTAAAAATCAACTCAAAATATATGTTTGAATCTCATTTTGAACATTAATGGTATATTTCTGTGAGTGACAACTCGGTGAATCGTTTGTATTGGTGCGGTTCATTTAAACGAAGCATCCTAACGAATCGGTTTGTTCAAATGAGTCTGACTTCGCTATGCTCCTCCTCCAGGGGCGCAAAAACTTCTGAGGAGGAAAAAGACATATATTAAGAGAA
Organism: Hypophthalmichthys nobilis; assembly: GCA_037950665.1. Taxonomy (NCBI): domain Eukaryota; kingdom Metazoa; phylum Chordata; class Actinopteri; order Cypriniformes; family Xenocyprididae; genus Hypophthalmichthys; species Hypophthalmichthys nobilis. The sequence continues at coordinate 1,202,920 of CM075471.1, forward strand.
ATATTTAGGGCAGGTGTTGATTGGCATGCAGTTGCAAAGGATAAAATGTTTTGCTGAAGGGTTGCTGTGTTGAATTGTTTGCTGCTTGTAATTGATTCTTACTCTGTTCATTGATATAGGCTATGAATAAAGTTGAAAACAGCGCCCTCATTTGGAAGAGACATCAAATGCACTCTTTCACGTGTTTTTCTACTACCATTTGTATTTAAAGCCAGTTAACTGCATGAATTTTCATTCTCAATTCAAAGCGATTCTTTTCTTTTAAAGGCAATCTGTGAATATGCAACACAATAAAATTGGGTTAATAAAGTTCTGCATCATTTATTGAAAGTAGTTGTAATTGTGTCATCATAAAATTGTTATTATTACTAGCTGCAGTTGTCACTGTAAAATCATATCTCATTCACTGTGAATTATGCTTTTAGAATGTTTATTTATTTATTTTTTGATGGCATTAGTGGTTGAGTTTTATTGTAGCTACACTTTCTGAAGTATTTTGTCAGAGAATGTGAGATTTTGTATGCAGACATGGACAAAATTGTTGGTACCCTTGGTTCATAAGAACAAAAAAGCCTGTGAAATAAATCTGCATTGTTAATCTTATAGATCTTTTATTTAAAAAATTAATTTCAAACCTTTCATTGAAGTTAAAATGGGAAAATAGGAGAAAATAGGCCCACCCCCATCTGGTTGGTTTGCTGTCAAAAAGCTCTTTTTTTAGTTTCATCTGACCATAGAAGCCGTTCCCGTTTGAAGTTCCAGTCGTGAATATACTGGAGTTTGTTTATGGATGAGCGAGGAGGATTTTTCTTGAAACCCTCCCGAACAATATGTGATGATTGTAGGTGCTGTTTGATCATATTTTAGGCTTTCTGACCACAAGACTCAACTAATCTCTGCAATTCTCCAGCTGTGATCCTTGGAGAGCCACTCAAACTCTCCTCCTTGCTGTGCATTTGGACACTATAGACACACATCCTCATCTTTAGTTGATTGGAACTTCTTAATTATTGCCATAATGGTGGAAAAAGGAGTTTTCAATGCTTTAGCTGTTTTCTTAGAGCCACTTTCTATTTTGTGAAGCTTTGCTGCACATCAGAACTGTATTATTTGATTTTACCTGTTCTGATGGATGATTAAGGGAATATGGCCTTTGTGTTTACTCATATTTATACTCTTGTGAAACAGGAAGTCATGGCTGGATAATTTCATGCTTCTAGTCACCCTGGTGTGCTAAAAATGTAAATATTGATGTGAATATACTTCAGAGATATTTTACTCATAAGAATTTCTTGGGGTACCATTAATTGTATCCAGCGTGTATTAGAGAAAAACATTTATTCATATTGAGATTCCCCCATTTTAAATTCTTATACTGCAATGAAAGGTTAGATTTTTGTGAATTTTTTTTAAATAAAATATGTAAAGGATTAATGATGCCGATTTATTTTCACAGACTTTTTTGTTCATCGATTTATTGCATTTAACATTACCTCTAACATCTACACACATATATATTTACAAACTTTTATGTTAGATGCGATTAATCATGATTAATTTATTTGACAGCATATATATACAATAGCATGTATATAATATATAATAATTTTATATTAAAAATGTTTTAATATAACATATATACTAATATATATATGGGTCATTGAAGAATAAGGTTTTTAAAAGTGTAAAAAAACATAATTGAGATATAATTAATTTTGAAGTTTTATTAAGTGTTAACAATGAGATTATGTGGTTTTTATAATCAATTAACACTGCTTTTGTCATTTTTTACAAGATGGACAAAATTTGTCCCAAAAAAGTCATTCGGTTTAACCAAAATGACCTGATGTTTCGGGACATGCGTATGAACAAATGAAAACATGAATTTTTAAATAGTTAAGAGAGAGTTAGTTACTTTACTTCACGACCATGTGGTCCTTTGCAGGTGTCTGAATGATGTCACATCCTGTCACCTGATATTGACCGCATGATCCAAAATGGTCCCTTTATATTGGTTACTCCGAATGACATCAATGAAATTAATTTTTCCGGACATTCTTTCTCATAACAAAGCAACGACTTCTACACATAATTTTAATACCATTTTGCACTATGTTGATATATGATGTTATAAAATCATGTATATACATTTATTAAGATATTTTAATCACAAATGAAATGGCTGTATTGGCCTTTGGATGGTTAAACCAAATGACATTTTGACACTTCAAAATTTATATGTAGCAAAATATAATTAAAACATTTTGGATTCAATAAAAGAGATCTAGTTGTACTACCTTACATACTTTGGATGTCATATCTTTGTTTTTTATTATTATTAAGACCTTTGGACAAAAAAATGACCTGTCACGTCATTGACCCATATTTACATTAGAATATATCTTACATTAAAAAGCATTTTTAAAAAAATATAATCAAGTCTAATTTAATTTATACTTTGGCATCTCTAGGTTTAGATTTAGCTTGTATATTTATCCTGGACAGGACTGTGTAGTGTGCAGTGTAGTGCACTAGGTGGCAGCAAGTTCACACATGCATTATGCGAATGCATCTGTAGACAGGGCTGTTGTCAGGGGGACAGCCTTGTGATGAGGGGATCCACCCATAAACATGTCGTCCCAAGCCAGTAAATTTATGCAACGTCCCTGACTGCAGGTGCTGCTCATATTTACATTCTCAGTATGACAAGATCAAATATAATATGGTGAGAATATGTAGAAGGAAAGAAAGAAATCACGTATAATAATGCATGAGGATTGTTGTGCTTGCTAAGTAACTGTAATGACTACAGAGAGAGTATGTTTCTATTATTCCATACAGTAACAATCATTGACGAAAAACACGTGCAAATTTAAACCTCCGTTTGAACAGACAGGAGTTTGAGTGTGCAGAGAAGTATACTTGTTAGTGACGGATTGTGCTTCTTTTCTGTGATGAGTACTGTGCACAAAACCTTGATTGCAATCTAACAGCGAGTTTCTTCTTTTCATCGTGAGACCGACCCCCTTATTTAAATCCAACCTCTGTGTTTGTGTTCCTGCCTTTAGAAACAAATCATTTACATGTGAAATCACGCTATAGTGTCTCTTAGCGTAATAATGCTGCTGTGCTTTGTACAGTATAGATGCTGATTGCTAGAAAACATGAATAGTAAAGGCTGTGTTTTGGTACTTACCAATGTCATTGAAAATCCTTTAACTATATTGCCGTGAGATACAATGAGGCTGATTTTTATTGTAAGGTTGGTGTATTTTTCCTTTTGTGTGGGAACCTTTTTGAAAATGGATATAGACTCACTTTAAATGCAGACTGCTGAACATTTATATTTTATATTAATGTTGGGCTTTATGGGTCTGGAGAGGGTGGCAGTGAAGAGAGATGTGTGTATGTGTGCACAGTCTGTTTAGACTCATCAATTGTAATGGCAGAAATAACTAGATTTAAAATTTTCTGAAGAAAATGATGTTATGTGGTTTCTGGGGTATTCTAGGTCAGCAAAACAAGTTACACAACTATATTTTATAAGTTCATTACAATCTCTAATCCTAAATTTAAAAACCAAAATGTCCTTGTTCATTTTCTGAACTCTTCCTTTTTATTGTCTTGTTGAAAATATGATGTTTTACTGTTACTGATAATGCCCCTTTTACAAGATGTAATATAAGTCTCTGGTGTCCCCAGAATGTGTCTGTGAAGTTTCAGCTCAAAATACCCCACAGATCATTTATTATAGCTTGTCAAATTTGCCCCTATTTGGGTGTGAGCAAAAACACACCGTTTTTGTGTGTGTCCGTTTAAATGCAAATGAGCTGCATGCTAACCAGAAGAGGGCGGAGCTTTAACAGCTCAACAACAACAAAACTGGAGAATCTCACACAGCCAAAATGACGACGGTGTTCAGCCTTACATTATTCAAACCGGAGTCGACACTGATGGAGAGACTCAGGAAGAAGTTACAACTTTTAGAAACTGGACGTTTCTGAATGGTTAGTGGATAAATTTATGTAGTTGCTGTGGAGTTGATTCAACTCATCCACTAGCATGTGCCGTCATGTTAATCTTTTGTGTTGAATTGACCCTCGTTTGTGAAGCAGTCCGGTGTAAAATGACGGCATGACAACAACACTCTACTACAACAACTCTTCCTCTTCTCTAAAGCAGCCCAACATGGCCTCACCTCCTTTGTTGCGTGTTCCCGGGGGTGGGGTTTATGTAAATTTTAGGGTTTGTGATGTCACTAACCCGGGAAGAAGTTTGTTGTAGTCCTTAAACAGAGAATTCTTTAAAAATATCTCCCTTTGCATTGAACTTTGAGCGTCGTAACTTTGCAGATGTTGTTTATGTTCAAACAGCGACATTACACACTAACTAAAAAAAAAGTCAAAAGTCAAATCATAATCAACCACCGCTTTAAAACATAAAGGTTCTTTATTAGCATTGGTGGTTCCATATAGAACCTTTAACATCCACAGAATCTTTCCACTGCACAAAAGGTTCTTTATAGTGGAAAAATATTCTTTTTAGATTATTAAAATGTTCTTTACACTATGAAAAACAATGCCTCTGTTCACTGAAAGGTTCTTTGGGGAACCAAATATGGCATCACTTCAAAAAAAAAAAAAACCTTTTGGAAACTTTGTTTTTAAGAGTGTACACTGCATTTTGAAAATAATATGCGTTACGATCAGCAATTCATGGGAGAAAGTATTGTAGCATTTTATTTTAAAAAACAGCACACTTCACCTTTAAAGGGATAGTTCACCCTAAAATGAAAATTAAATCATCATTTACTCACTTCGGTTGTTGTTTTAATGCTGTATGTCGTTCTTTCTTTTTTGGACCACAAAAGGGGAATTTTTAAAAAATGTTCCACTGACGCTCTGTCCATATTATGGCAGTGAATAGCGACCAGCATAAAAAAGACGTAACAGAATGATTTGATGCGACAAGTGTTGTATTTTCCCAAGTGTTCTGGAGTTTATGATATGGATTTGGTGAAAAACAAACCAAAATTTAATGTATTATTTAACGAAAATCCTGACCTTGGTTCATGAGACTCTATTAGCGCCGCAGTTCACTCTGACTCGCCCAGAAAATCAAGATTAATAAATATGCGACATGAAATAAAACACCTAGAAATCCCAAAAAAGTATCCATGCACTTTCTTCACTGAGTTCTTCACCGAATATCTCCAGACCGATACAGATGTGAACACGACTTTTTGTTGCAACGAACGCAACGCATATATTCACCTCAGAGAAGAAGGTGCATGTCACATTTTTGTTAATCTTGATTTTTTACAACTTGTGTGTTTTTGGAGTGAATTAATAGAGTCTCACAAACTTGCAGTCATGCACAGAAGATCAACGGTCAAGAGCAGGATTTTTGTTAAATAATACATTATATTACGGTTTTTTTTTTTTACCAAACCCTATCGTAAACCCCCAGAACACTTGATTAAAAGCTTGATGCTGGTCGCTATTCACTGACATTATACTGACGAGCGAGAGCGGGACGTTTTTTAAAAATTCTCCTTTTGTGGTCCAAAAAAGACAGTAGGGCATATAGCATTAGAACAACACTAAAGTAAGTAAATGATGACTTAATTTTCATTTTAAGGTGAACTATCCCGTTTATTGTTATCGTCTTAATGACAGCCATCGGCATGAGAGGTTAAATATCCGGCAGCTAAATGATCTCCATATCACCTCTGAGTAGAGAAACACAGACGGAGGAGCGACTCTTCGGCCTCCCACACCGACACTCCACGTCCAAGGCCACTGAAAGCTTTTCAATCGCTCTTAAACTCTGCAGAACGCCACTCGTTCTTCATTAATTGCCCGTGTTGTTTTAAATCCATTGCTGTTGTCTTGGCAGCGGCAGGACGGCGGGTACGACTCTCACTGAGGACGCAGATACAGTCATAGCTCTGGGGGAGATGAATAATACAACGCTACACTCGTTTAGACACACAGCCAAATGAATACAAACGCATTTACAGTCAGTGGAACACTGAAGGACAGAAAGGCTGAGAGTTACTTGCATCACTATTATATTGCTATTGTTATTGATTTGAACAAATATATAACAATCTTAGAAGAAAAGGTTCTATATAGAATCTTAAAGGGTTCCATCAGTTGCTTCATATATAGAAGCTTTTAGGGGTTCCATTTTAAAGGCCCACTGAAGTGCCTTGGAACACGCAGCATTATTCAATGTGTTGAAGTAATTTCAACTGAAACAGGAAGACAGGGCGAGACATATCGAACAGCTCCTCCCCTTTTTCGAAAAAGACTTAATTCGCCTCAATGGAAAGCATATCGTTTCCTATCCTCTATATAGTGCACTGTGACATTGACCATGAAGAAAACAGTAAATGTGTGAACAAGTGACCGATTTCAGCCACTGCTTCAGCGTCTATTTATAACGTAGGGGGCGAGATTCTAGAGAGCATTTGATTGGTCAGAAAATCTGATGAGAAGCTGAAGTGCGGCGTGATGTCATTAAAACCGTTGATCCATATTGGCGGAAAGTAATGTGACTGTAAGTTTTGAATGCTTATATCTTCTAAATGCGATTTTTGTCATTGTTTTGGAGCACACTTGCTTACACTCTAAAAAATGCTGAGTTAAAAACAACCTAAGTTGGGTTGAAAATGGACAAACCCAGCAATTTAGTTGTTTTAACCCAGGTTAAATGTTTGCCCAACCTGCTGGGTAGTTTTATTTAACTCAACTATTGATTAAAAATTACTGTATTGCTTGCTTAAAATGAACCCACGTTGGGCAAACATTTAACCCAACCGCTGAGTTTGTCCATTTTCAACCCAACTTGGGTTGTTTTTAACCCAGCATTTTTTAGAGTGTATAGATAATCTTAAGGCTAACATATCCATACTAAAAGCCAAAAAACTATCCATTTTGAGATCTTGTAAACACTCATGTTTAATGGAAGTATTATCATGCAATCATTTAAGACATTTGTCCTTATATAGAAGCTTTTTGGCATAAAGCGTTCTTTAAAGTTGAGTCAGAAACCCTAGAGTTCTAAATAGAACGCAAATGAAGAGTTTAAGTGTAAAAGTTTGGCATCAAAAATCTATTTAAATGTCCATAATTTGGTTCACTGCAAAAAATGCTTTTCTTACTTAGTATTTTTGTCTTGTTTCCAGTCAAAATATCTAAAAATTCTAAAATCAGGATGCTTTTACTAGACGAGTAAAATTACAAGATATTATCTTTTGTTTTAAGAAACAAAAACCCCACTTCATTTTTTTTTTTCAGAAAACAAGAGATAATATCTTATGCCATTTTACTTATCTAGTAAATGCATCTTGATTTTTTAGATATTTTGACTGGAAACAAGATACTAAGAAAAGCATTTTTTTTCAGTGTAAAGCATTATTTAAAACTTGTGTAACACACTAAAATGCATGAAAACTGTGATTGCCATGTTTAGTTCTTGATGTTTCTTCTGATTACGAGGAATAAACTGAGATGCAGCTGACCTTGAATTATACAGTGAAAAGTGGCTCTCCTCGAATACAGCAGGAGGATGTTGAAGTCTGCAAGCTGTGCATAATGCATACAATGCGTTTTATCATATCTCTCAATGCCATGGCATAAAGCTATATTTAAACTTCCACTTTAAATATTAGTGGAATGACGGGCCCCATGCAAATCTGTTATTATAGTAAATTTAATTCCACCATTAAGCTTTTCGAAAGCCTTTTTAATCATCCATTATTCATCAGTATTGTCACTTTCGCTCTTTTTGCTCCACTTAAAAGGTCATCATGCGGAATGAGTTAAGAAACGACTGCGTTCACAGCTGCACGTCAACCATTAGCTCACTAAACATTTGCATATTTTGTTCAGTCACTATTCCATATCAAAACAACAATGAGGTTGGCAACGTGATTAAACATAATTAAGACTTCATTAGGGGTCCTTTGTAAACACTTTCCTCCATAAGGCACTAACTTGCTGGTTTTGCTGATTGCTAATGTGCTTTTGAATAAGTTATACAAGCCGTGACTGCTTTTACCAACCAATTTCATTATTCAAAGAGCAAATGGCAGGTACGTTTTAACGTCACAGGGAACAAAGTATTAGACGGCATGCAGCAGAAATGGCTCATTCCATAGTGATGATAATCACATGACCGCCCACATTTACACGTCAACTAGGCCAGTTTGGTCTTTGGAAATTCAGCCCACCAATGTGTTTTATCATTCTTTCTGATAAGAAACTAATGTTTACCATGTTTGTGGCTGTTTTGGGAATTTTGTTTGACACATTTAGTAGCAAGTATCCATTAGAATAACTATATGCACCTTATCAAAGCTGAAGTCATTTATAAATGTGCAAGACTTGATTGCGATGATTACGATAATAATAAATTAATATGATGTTACTAGTTAGCAAATTCAAGCATCAAAATTCACTGTAAAACTTTGCTCTTACATTAAAAACAAGGTGGATATTCTGCCTTGTTGTTGTTTTTTACTTGTTAATGAAATAGCCTTTAGGATGCACAGAAATTCTGATCACAAACCGTGTCACTAATTTCTTGTGCATTGTTTGCTGCACTATGTTTTGAATGTATAATTTATATATTTTGAGTATTTTCCACATTGTGTATCAACTATTCCAGATTTACCTTCCTCTAAATGGTATTTACATGACAGTTTTTGGGCGGAATAAACTGTAAAGTGAACAAACAGAGTGGCACATTTCAATGAAGATTGTTTCACGATTGTTTTTACGCTTTACAGAAAGACTGTTATTGAAGGATGGAGGAGTTAGAAACTGCGGTATATTGAACCGACTGCAAACCCGCAAAGAGAACAGGGCGTTTTCGTATTAGTCTTAAAGGCACCACGACAAAAAAACAAGAGGCAGGAAGATTCAGAAAAATTATAAAACGTTAAAATTAAAAAATATTTTTGGTGCATGAACCGTGTTAACTGACTTTAAATGATATGATAAAAATATATGATATATGTCTCCTTTTCATAGTCAGACACAAGCTGCAGATCTCTAGCACTGAAGTATTGAAAAAATATACAAAAGCACGGCTTTTCTCTCACACCATCATATTCTGTATCTCTCTCGCTCTTACTCACACACTCTCACCTGGGGAACCCCCACTCTCATTTCTCACCAAACACCAACTTTCTGAATGTCTCTACCACTTTTTCTCTTGAAAATAGACCATTTCTCTCTCTCTCTCTCTTGTAAATGTCATAGTGGTTGTGGAAAAATGTATTCTTCCTTCACACATTCAGCAGTGATGGACTGTCCAGGCGCTTGCATATATCTCTCTGTTCTCTATAAATGAAACTAACCTTTACATAAGGCATCATAGTTGATGGCTCGGCAACCACACAAGGGTTTTTCATGAACTAGGCACATTTGCAGACTCTTAAGAATAACTGCATTTTCACATTTGTCAAGAAATGGTGAGCGATGCTTGACCACTTCGATGCTACAGTGCTGTGGGTGGTTACTAGTGCATTTCTTCAAAGTTTCTAAGATGTTTTAGTTGCTAGGGTGCTGTGGGTGGTTACTAGTGCATTTCTTCAAAGTTTCTAAGATGTTTTAGTTGCTAGGGTGCTGTGGGTGGTTACTAGTGCATTTCTTCAAAGTTTCTAAGATGTTTTAGTTGCTAGGGTGCTGTGGGTGGTTACTAGTGCATTTCTTCAAAGTTTCTAAGATGTTTTAGTTGCTAGGGTGCTGTGGGTGGGTGCTAGTGCATTTCTTTAAAGTTTCTAAGATGTTTTAGTTGCGAGGGTGCTGTGGGTGGTTACTAGGGCATTTCTTCAAAGTTTCTTTGGTGTTCTAATTGCTAGGTGGTTGCTAGGGTGCTTTGGGTGGTTGCTAGGGCATTTCTATAAAGTGTCTAGTCTGTTCTAGTTTCTAGGTGGTTGCTAGGGTTCTGTGGGTGGTTGCTAGTGCATTTCTTCAAAGTTTCTAAGATGTTTTAGTTGCGAGGGTGCTGTGGGTGGTTGCTAGGGCATTTCTTCAAAGTCTCTATGCTGTTCTAGTTGCTAGGGTGCTGTGGGTGGTTACTAGGGCATTTCTTCAAAGTTTCTAAGATGTTTTAGTTGCGAGGGTGCTGTGGGTGGTTGCTAGGGCATTTCTTCAAAGTCTCTATGCTGTTCTAGTTGCTAGGGTGCTGTGGGTGGTTGCTAGGGCATTTCTTCAAAGTTTCTTTGGTGTTCTAATTGCTAGGTGGTTGCTAGGGTGCTGTGGGTGGTTGCTAGGGCATTTCTATAAAGTGTCTAGTCTGTTCTAGTTTCTAGGTGGTTGCTAGGGTGCTGTGGGTGGTTGCTAGGGCATTTCTTCAAAGTTTCTAAGAAGTTTTAGTTGCTAGGGTGCTGTGGGTGGTTACTAGGGCATTTCTTCAAAGTTTCTAAGAAGTTTTAGTTGCTAGGGTGCTGTGGGTGGTTACTAGGGCATTTCTTCAAAGTTTCTAAGATGTTCTAGTTGCTAGGGTGCTTTGGGTGGTTGCTAGGGCATTTCTTCAAAGTTTATAAGGTGTTCTAATTCCTAGGTGGTTGCTAGGGTGCTGTGGGTGGTTGCTAGGGTATTTCTTCTAAGGTGTTCTAGTTGCTAGGTGGTTGCTAGTGCACTTCTACGAAGCTTCTAAGGTGTTTTTGTTGCTACTTTGTTGCTAGGGTGCTGTGGGTGGTTTCTAGGGCATTTCTTCAACATTTATAAGGTGTTCTAATTGCTAGGTGGTTGCTAGGGTGCTGTGGGTGGTTGCTAGGGCATTTCATCTAAGGTGTTCTAGTTGCTAGGTGGTTGCTAGGGTGTTGTGGGTGGTTGCTAGGGCATTTTCAACAAAGTTTCTAAGGTGTTCTCGTCGCTAGGTGGTTGCTAGGGTGTTCTGGGTGGTTGCCAGGGCATCTCTACAAAGTTCCTATGGTGCTCAGAGTAGTTGCAAGGTTGTTGCTATGGTGTTGCTGTGCTCTGAAATTCTGGATATGTAGATACGGTTGTGGTGATGATGGTGCGTCTGATGAATCAGTACAGTAACAGCACAGATGATCTGAGGAGTCCTTCATGTCTGCAGCACAAGCACTGCCTTCACACACTCAGCTCTAATTCTAGTGTGAGCTCCAGTCACTGTGATGCTTGCTTTAGGTTTGCTGATCTAAATATGAGTTCTTGTTAAGTGCACGGCTCTCTTCTGCGTTCACACAAACAAACAGTAGAAAACTCTGATAGCAGGAGTGTGGCGATAAAGACCGTTTTCGGCAGCTCGTCTCATTCTGCACGGAGCAGATCATCAGCACGTACAAACACGCCGCGGCTTTTGCATTATGCATTGGCGTGTTCAACGTACTTTTGTTGTAGAAGCCGGAATCCCTCCTCCTCACCCGCAGCACCACAGCAAGCTTCTCATTTTCCCTGACAATAAAACGGAGCGCGGGCTGAGACTGATGAAAAACACGATTGCTCCTGATATCTTCTCAGCCTCCGATAAGGAGCGGTTGTGGTGTTTTAGGGAATGGGATTTGCGCATCATAAAATAGTAGTTTCATATGATGGAACTGGCTTTTTGGAAATACACTTCAAAATACAAATGCTGACTTTTGACTCCTGTGTTGTATTCCCATGGTGGAGAATATTGAATGATGTTTAGCTGAGGAAACTAGTGAACTGCAGCAGTTTATCTGTTATTTTTCTTATTTATTTACTAATATTGCAGTTAATTTATAAATTTACTAATGCATTTCAACATTTTGTATTTTTATAGTTTAGTTAAAGTTGTATAAATTAACTTGAGTCAATGTATTATGAATGAACAACAAAAACAGTATTTTAATTAACATAAACCTAGATTAATAAATGCTGTAAAATGTAAATGTTCATTGTTCATGCATTAACAAATAAAATATTTTTGTAGGAGGAGTTCGAAAAAGTATAAAATTCAATATGGTGGACAGTAAGTATGATGGAATATGGCAAATTTGGTATCGTAGGACTCGGCATAAGCCATCAAATCTAATGATGTAAGTTAAATGACAATATGTTGAATTTTCCATATGTTATAAGCATATCCCTAGGGGGCGCTGACCTAAAACTTTACAGGTCCTCTCAGAACATGGTCTTGATGAATCATACCGAGATTTGTAACGATACATTAATGCGTTCGTAAAACACCGCATTTTATGACAAAATTAAAAATGGCTGGCCAAAGAAAATTGGATATTGTTCAATTCAGCATGTCTCAAGGAATCTAAGGAGACCATCCTCATAATTTTAGGACAAGGCATTCAAAAGTTATAATCTCGGCACCAGTAGGTGGCGCTGTGACAATACTGTGCTTGTACCCTCAAGTCATGCCTTTAATGACATATACTAAGTTTGATGTCAATACACAAAATCATTGCGAAGATACAGCATCAAATCCATTTTTGCATGTTCGCGTCAAATTCATTGATGCGCTATATGAAAACGGATTGGCCGATCAAAATTCTTTTAATAACTTTTTTCAACTTTTACATACCAAATTTCTTGCAAATTGGACAAACGCTCTAGGAGGAGTTTGAAAAAGTAGGTTTTCCAAAGGTTTTCCCTTTGGGGCTTGACCCCTAATGAATTGAACCTTATTGTAAATTGCTACCTCATTTCTTTTAGTGAATTTTGAGTAAATAATGTGAAAAAAAGTTTGTTTTGTGCCATCAACCAGAATCAAAACCTGAAATCAGTTCTAGTGAATATTAGATTTATCCAGTTAGTTATGTCATCTGATCAAAATAAAGTAAATCACCTTTTGAAAGTAACTTGATGCTTCAAATAAAGATTGTATCAATTACATCGTTACACCAGAAGGTGGCGACAAGTGACTTGCATTTGTCATTGCATCATTCAGTCAAGAGATTCATTCAAAAACGCTGATTCATCCAGTAATGAAACAACTGAAGTCTTTATAAATGAATCATTCATTCAATCAGATTAATTAATTCAAATTAAATATCCTTTTAATAGACTGCAGCAATTAACATTTTATCAGAACCTCGTTTATCCAGCTACTTTAAGTCTAGCTAACCTATTTATCTCCATGTTCAGGATCACTTATGCCAAACCACATAACTTCATAAACTGTCAGATTAACTAGTGTATGAAGCTAAGCAGTTAAGATTGCTTATGACATTCACATGCATTGTTCTTGAGCATAATGGCACACAAAACAACATGATAATGTCCTTTTTTCTGAACTCTATCACAGCTAATAGGCTTTCCAGTGCAATTACAGCTCTTTAGAATCAGGTAACCTTTAGATGATTTCAGATGTGAGTCATCCTCGTGTAATTTTAGCTGCTGTGCGCTTCTAACTTGATTGGCCTTGAAACAGACAATTAGATAAATATGACACGAAATGACGGGAGCTGGATTGTTATGGAATGGGCCTGGACTTCAGAGCATCTTTGCAACATGCATTCAACCTGCAGAATCAAATGCAAACGTCACTATTATGTATTGCTCATATTTAACTTCTGCTGGTTACTTGTCTAACTTGTCTCTGTGCTGTTATTTTTCAGTGACTGGGCTGTGAATTTTGCTGTCAAGACGTTTAAATGAGCAAAAGTAACACTGAAGTTGAGCTGCACGAGTTATCGTTAAAATATTGTGATCTCGATTCAAACACCCACGCGATCTTATACCTAAATGACAGCGATTCACCTGTATCTATTAAAGCTTTGACAAGTACAACATTCAGATCTGCGTTCTGATCCAGAGAGAGCCGTTGTCTTGTATAGGTATGAAACAGCTTCACAGACTGTCTTTTCAACCACACAGTGTCATTATTTCTGTCTTACAAATGATCAGATTATCACAGAAGTACTGAGATAAAAGTTTATAGCTTGGATATAAACACTGATGTCTACAGAAGCGATCAAAATAGAGTGAATCACCTTTTGAAAGTAACTTGATGCTTTAAATTAGACGCTTTAGATTGTATCGATTGAGTCACTGAATCAGATTTGTTCAGAAACGCTGATTCATCCAGTAACGAAACAAGTGAAGTCTTTATGAGTGAGTCACTGAATCATTCATTCAATAGTTTCATTCAAAAACACTGACTCATCCAGTAATGAAACAAGTGAAGTCTTTGAGTGAGTCATTGAATCATTCATTCACATCAAATGTAAAAAAAAAAAAATTCAAATGAATTCAATATTTTTTAAATAGACTGCAGCAATTAACATATTATTTTGTTTAGTTGTCTGTTCAGAATCATGGGAGAATTGCAATCTCCATTAATTTATCCAGAATCGTGCGGCTGAAGGAAAAACCCAAACCATTCCCAGACAAACACTTTTTGTTCAGAAAATGCCACTTTTAGCATGTTGCACATCAAAACTGCGTCGAAATCATATACTAAGTAGGTACTGTATTTGATACAGAGCTTCACGCCTGTTGAGAAAGTATGGTTGTATAATATGCATGCATGTAAATGCCACTGAAAGCCACATTTTCTTTCTTTTCTTTCATTTCTTATTTTATAAAAAGGTATGAGCAAGGCCAAATAGAGCCTAATAAAGAGGCAAATTGCGATGCTAATGCATGCATTGTTTTTGTGCTCTGGAACAATGCGGCATAATGGAGCAAATGTCTGAATTTTCTGCAGAAAATGAAGCCACATGTTTGGATGATTACTGTGGGAAAAACTTGAAAGAGGCTTAATTGTACTGTATACATATGGTAATTATGATGATAGAGAGTGATAACCGTGCGTCGCATCAGAAAACAGCTTCCTCTTTTTTTAGTTCTTAGCCTCAACGACAGATACCACAATATGATATCAGACCACCTGTAAATATTACAAATTCAAGTTGATCTTATGAAACACAAAGTAACTTGAAGCAATCAAACTTTTATCTTAACCTGTGAAGGAAATGACACTAACTTAAAGGTGGTCTTGACTTTTCAATGACATATTTAGCAATATGTGTAAGATTGAAACTTGACTGGTGGTTGTTCAAAAGCCATAATGACCTTTAAGAAAAGACTGAGTTGTGCTGAAATCTCTCAGGTTTGTTACCAAGCTAAACTTCTGCACAGTCCTGTATACTTCACAGTCAATCAGCTCTAGCACCATGCTAATAACCCCTCGCGGTGGAAAAACCCCAGCTTTGCGTGCTCTTGGACATATCTAAGGTATGGCAGTGGTGGATAAAGGTTAAGATAACTGTCGTCTTCAATTAGCATGTTTCAGTTCACAAATGAGCTAACAAAGCAGTTTTTGAACAGCCGTTTAACCTCATTCTGATGCATACTGTATGCTAAGCTCTCTTTTTTGTTTTTGATGTGAAAAGTTTTGTGTATTTGTGGCATGTGGGATCAGTGACCTTTTGCTGGTTTTTAACATTTAGTTTTCTGATTAAATTATGATAAATGCTGGTAGGTGACGATGGAACGATTAGCAGTTATCAGCGTTTTGATACTGATCAGCAATGTCAGAAAATATACGGCGTTAAACTAAAATGTTTTAGTTATATAAAACTTATATATATATATATATAAACTTTTACGTTAATCTTTTGCACTTATATTATATTATATATAATTTTTATTATTTTTTTACATTAATCTTGCACTTAATTGTATATATATATATATATATAAATTTATTACTTTTACATTAACCTTTTGCACTTAATATTATGTTGTTATATGTATATTTTATACTTTATGCATATATATATATTAACCTTTTGCACTTATTTTGTTTTATGTATATGTTTTAGTATATTATATATTATAGTACACTATATTATATATTTAAATCTATTTTTTACATTCATCTTTTGCACGTAATTGTTTGTGTGTGTGTGTGTGTGTGGATATATATATATATATATATAACTTTTTTACATTAATCTTTTGCATGCTTAATTATATAGTATTAAATTAGAAATCTACTTAGTAGTCAGTACAGAGCTGTGTTCTAAGACAGAGAATGGCTTGTAATTTTAATTTAATTTTTTTATTTAGTATTTTATTATGTTGTGATCTTGTGCATTATTTACAGCTACTTTTGTATTTGATGTTTATTTGATTTCATAGATAATTTCCATAATTTTCAGATTGCACATTTTCAATTAATCAGTTGAATTAAAGTACTTGGCTTTTTTTTTCTTTCTTTTTTTTTTTTTGACAGTGTCTTTTTACATGAAAATAATTTCTAAGGGGCAAAATGTACATTTCCAACTCTGTACAAAACAACTCTTTTTATCAAGCATTTAGTATCCAAGAAACAAGCGTTAAGCTTTATCAAATCAAAACATGTCAGCATCTTGTTTTTGTCACGCAACAGTCCTGACACCTGAAACTGAAATTAGCAGACGATGAGCATGTCAAAATATGTCAGGTGTGAAAACCAAATGGGCATGTGATTTCTTTTTTAGGCCCGAACAGCACTGAGGTGTGAACTAAATGATGCAAGAAATATAACAGCTGCTTTTAATGTCTGTAAGACCTGCACAAGGTGTGGTTCACAAATGGCAACTCTCATTATAATCTTAACTAACACAGCAACATCAAAGAAATGAAACATTACCTATGGTAAACTGCATGTAAAAGTCATTCAAACAGCATTTTATGCATGCATTTTTAAAACAATTGTTGAATTATGTGAATTAAGAACAAAAAAATACGAGCTGAGATAAAGCTAAAAGGTGATTAAAAATAGTGAAAAACCTACGTTTAGGTAAAGTGAAACCTATAATGTTGATGTTATTTTTTTTTTTTAAATCATCTGAATTGAAAGATAAAATGTTAAAAAAGTATTTTCTCTACCTTAAAGCTGTTCATGTCAGACTTTCTGTTTAAATAAGCCTTTCCTAAGAAATTGAGTGTACTTTAAAAAAAGCTGCGCTTTAAGTAAAACTACATTTCCTCTTGAATTAAAAAAGAAAATCCGCTAGATAGTGTCCTGCGCTTTAAAATGAAATTAAAAATGCAGTCTTTGATGTTTTCCCCTCGTTTCCCCTATCCTCCCTCTTTTTTTAAAGCATGCACATATTTTTTCCCTCTCTTTTCCATGGTTTTCTCTTTGGTTTGTTCCAAATTCCGAACCATCTGTGGGTATGTGATACTTCTCTTCAGTACAATGAGCCTGGGCAGGGAGGCAGTGTTTCCCATAATCCTCCAATTCATTCAACTCTCACATCATATCATGCAAATGGGGCTTGCTGTCTCAGGACCCGCAATCCTGTTCCAACCGTATGCCTGAGCCTTGTGCGATACAACAAATTTATTATGCATGCATCGCACTAGGCTTATGGTAATAAGGTATTAAATTAGTGCTGGACATTATTGCTCCCCCAGATCATTTCTGTTTCAGAGATTTCTCATAAAAGACATTGGATGTGAAGGGAAACAGATTGGAAGCCAGATGAGGTGACGTTCATTTTTCCATGCCTGTATTTGACATTTCGGATTGCTGCCGTTGCTATCACAGTTCTTCTTTTTTAGGTTTTTTAAGCATCACGTTTGGACAAACAGTCACAATTTTCATCTGTTAAATCTTGGAAATGAAACCAAATTTGTTCTCAAACGTGGTGTAAACACACTTGACTTGACGAATTACACCTGTCGGTTTGGTCGAGAGAATTGTTGTGGAATCGCACTTTCACCATAATTTGGCCGTGTAATAGTGTTTTCTTAATGGAACAGGCGAATTGTAAATACGCCACTGTAAACATTAAACGGAACCTATAATGCCCCTTTCTCAAGATGTAATATAAGTCTCTGGTGTCTCCAGAATGTGTCTGTGAAGTTTCAGCTCAAAATCCCCCACAGATCATTTATTATAGCTTGTCAAATTTGCCCCTATTTGGGTGTGAGCAAAAACATGCAGTTTTTGTGTGTGTCCCTTTAAATGCAAATGAGCTGCTGCTCCCGGCCCCCTTTCCAGAAGAGGGCGGAGCTTTAACAGCTCACGCTTCGGTCGCTCAACAACAACAAAGCTGGAGAATCTCACGCAGCCAAAATGAGGATTGTCAGTAACGGTGTTCATTTCATAAATTCAGTCCGGTGTAAAATGACGGCATGTCAACAACACTCTACTACAACAACTCTTCCTCTTCTCTAAAGCAGCCCAACATGGCCCCGCCCCCTTTGTTGCATGTTCTCAGGGGCGGGGTTTATGTAAATTTTGGGGTTTGTGATGTCACCAACCTGGCAAGAAGCTCGTTGTAGTTCCTACCAGCTGTTTGTTGTAGTCCTTAAACAGAGAATTCTTCAGAATAAAATATCTCCCTTTGCATTAAACTTCTGAATTTCCCAGAATGCATTGTTGTGTTGATTTGATTTGAAATTCAACAGTTTAATGGCCACACAGGAATAGAGTGCAACAGTCGGTTCTGGAAGTAAAAACTTTTTCAACTTATAAACCTTTATAGACAGCCCTGTGAGTAACTAGGTTGTTAATCGTTTGCATCACACAAAATCCCTATAAATCATTCTAGATCATGAATATGCAACACTTTATCAATCACCGCCTGTCATGACGAGTGCTGACACCGATTAATACATCTCACGTAAGATTATACATTTAGTTATGTGTTACTGTGGCTCTCAAAAGAGTCTTTCTACTTCATTATATTTATATGACAATCACACAATAACAACACAAGGAAATCCCTGGATCCACTGGGATCGTTGCAGCAGCAAGTAAACACTCATTATGAACTTCCTGAGGAACAAAAAACGATTAGCAAACATCTTGTTTCATAATGTGGAGCAGCATTTTTTCTCTTTGATCGTGTGGTCGACGTGGCCTTGAATGGAAAGTACAGTCGAGTTTTAGCTTCACAGGTTAGAAATGAGATTTTTGGGGCAGCAGGAGGTTGATTTTTAGGGTCACAAATGCAAAGAAACGAAACTATCACACGTTTCATGACTTGCTATTATGTTCTTTTGTACATAAACTGACATGAGGTGTTGGACACAAAGTGAAAAAATGACGCCTCTGCAAAAAACCTACAAGGTGTCGTGAAGCAGTAAACGCTTGCAAGAGCTTCTCAAAATGTCGGCAGCCTCCACAGATCACGGCGCTCGGCCACACGAATACTGAGCGATAATGTCCAGAACTGCTGCTGGCGTTTGACTGAATGGCCTGTATTAAATCAGCTAAAGCAGAGTTAAATTAACTGCATTTAATTGTGTTAAATTTCACTCAGTGGGAGTTGATTTAACTACAGTGGTTTGGTTTTTCACAGTACCGTTAGACACATTAATTGAGAATCAGTACAGGCGAGAAACCGCTGGCTGCTTTTCTCAAAACCTTTCTCTCTGTTTTTAAACACCGTTTCTGCTGATTGCATGAGTTTCTTCTCTTAAAACATCCAAAAGCGATTTACTTAAAAACACATCAAACGTCTTCTGGTTAACTGCGAAGCTAAAGCAGCTACATACTGAAAGTGTGAAGAATAACCGAACTGAATAATTTGTTGAGTTTCTTCTTTACTTTAATCACAGAATCACTGGAGCTACATGAACAAAACCTGATGATCATGAGCTTCAGTGGAAGAACAACATCTGACCGTCACATAACCAATGACATTTATTTATTTACATTTGATTAGTAACGTTGAAATAGTGCAGAATCTTTCAATATTTAAAATTAAAAATATATATTTATAAAACCTTAAATATAATATTTAAATAATAATATAAAATATTACATAACACTAACATTTAATAATTATATTATTTCTTATATTAAATAAATTAATTTAACATAGTAAATAGTAACATAAATAATTGTATTAAATATTAAATAAATAAATAATAAAACAATATTTATTTTTAACATTAAATGAAGTGAATAAAACACTAATATTCAATAAAAACATTTTTAAAAAATTAATATTAAATAAAACAGTATTAAATAATAGTATTAAATGAATCAATATTAAATAAAATAGTAATATAAATAATGGTATTAAATATTAAATAAATTAATATTAAAAACAATAATATTAAATAATAGCATTAAATATTAAATAAAACAATATGAAATAATAATATTATATATAAAATAAATTAATATATTATATATTAATTAAATTAATATTAAATAAAAATTATTAAATCATTATATAAATAATAGTATTAAATATTAAATGAATCAGTATTAAATAAAACACTAATATTAAATAATAGTATCTAATATTAAATGAATCAATAGTAAATAAAACCTAATATTAATAGCATTAAATATTAAGTAAATTAATATTAAATAATATAATTAAATATTAAATAAAACAATATGAAATAATATTATATATAAAATAAATTAATATATTATGTATAATTAAATTAATATTAAATAAAAATTATTAAATTATTATAAATAATAGTATTAAATATTAAATTAATTAATATTAAATAAAACTAATATTAATCTCATTAAATATCAAGTAAATTAATATTAAATAAAACAATAAAATTAAATAATATTATATATAAAATAAATGAATATGAAATAATAATATTCAAATGTTTATTTTTCTGTAATAATTTGTATTTCTCAAAATCATAAACAGTTTATTTCCAGGTTGTAGATTTTTGGACGCACTGCGTGTGACACACTACATGAGCGTGGCGCGTCATAATAACCATTATTTCTGTAATTCTGTCATATTCACTCAGATTAAAGCCGTGCATTAATAACGTTTTCATGACTAATTAATAGTTTGCACCTTGCCAAGAATCGTTTTCTTCCACCACTAATTCTAATTGGTCCAATTAATCATGCAAAAGGTAATTAGCATAGTCAAATGAGACGTGAAGCTTGTTGGTGCTCCGGGGAATTTGCCATGTTTTTTTTTTTCCCTCTTTTTGATACAAATAAAGAATTAGTCAAGGGTGGTGGTAGATGGGATCCCGGGCGTTCTCACCATAATACTAATGACCGTGTGTCTTTGTGGCGCGGCGCGTGGGAATGACAGATGCATTCACACAGGGAACTGGCACGTCAATAGAGAGAGAAGCGCTCAATAAGGGATGTACACGAGAGAACAAATGCAGAAAAAGAGGAACACTTCCTGTCTGGAGTTTGAGTTTAAATAGATATGTGTAGTCGCACTCAAAATTGATCAGTTTGTCAGAGGATTGAAGCAGAATGACTGCGTTAGATCATTTCTTTTTCTTTACACTGAGACGTTATTATAGGAGGAAAACCTTGAAGGATGCTCGTCCTGAGAAATAGACCTCAACAATGTCTCAAACTGTGCTCAAATTTACCAAGATCCCAAAGTTTGCAATCAAAAGTCAGAGTTCTAAATTTAGGAGAAACATCTGTGATCTTTATTTATAAGGGTGTTACTGTAAGCCTTCTAAAAAGCAACTGCATTAACTAGGATATAATATAAATTAACTTCTTAACAATTAACAATTATTGCATATATTTCATAAGCTCAGTGAAGGATGAGTCTCATAACTGTATCTGTACATCCACGCCTTTCAGACTGGCTTTGTCTGAGATTGAAAGCAGCAGAGCGTGATTTTATTTCTTTATTTCTCTTCTTATTTATTGCTGTGAGATGTGACATGGAGAACAGGTCCAGCTCCTCATACGCTGTCAGCTGTGATTGGCACGAGTCTGGCAGCTTATTTATTTCACTGGGGTTTGATCAATACTCAGGAGTTCTGGCTAAATTGCCTCCATTGCTTATGACTCACAGAGAGAGTGAGGGGGAGAAGAGCCGGCCTCGGTCTGAAATGCACAGGAATACGCTGTCAAAAATGATCTGTTTGCATCGGTAGACTCCAACAAGCCCACAGAGAAGATAGACAAAGAACTGGGTAGAATCAGCTTGAGCAAGTTAAATTCACTTAAATATGTATACATGAATATATACAGTATATAGTGCTGTCAAAATGATTAATTGTATCTAACATAAAAGTTTGTACTTATATATAATTATATATGTGTATATATATATAATTATATATGTATATATATATATATATATATATATATGCATATATATATATATGTGTGTGTGCGTGTGTATATATATATTATATATATATATATGCACACACAAACACACACAAGCTTTTATGTTAGATGCGAATGCGATTAATCATGATAAATAGATAGATCAAATGAACGAACAATAGATAGAATGTGATAGATAGAACAAATGATAGATAAAACGAATGAAAAAGTGATATATAGATAGATGATAGATATATAGAACAAATGATAGAACGAATGATTGATAGAAAGAACAAATGAACAATAGATAGAACGAATGAACAAACGATAGTTCGAACAAAAGGTAGATAGAACAAACAAATTAACTATAGATAGAATGAACGATACAACGAATGAATGATAGAACAAACAAAAATGATAGATAAAACGAATGATAGAACGAATGAATGAACAATAGAAAGAACAAACGAATGATAGAACGAACAATAGATAGATAGATAATAGATAGAACGAACAAATGATAGATAGAACGAATGAAAAAAGATAGAATGAATGATAGAATGAATTAACAAATGATAGATAGAATGAACGAACGAACAAACAATAGAACAAATGAAAAAACGATAGAACGAACGAATGATAGAACGAATGAACGATAGATAGAACGAAGGAATGAATGAACAAACAATAGATAGTTCGAACAAAAGATAGCTAGGACAAATGAATTAACTATAGATAGAATGAACGAACGACAGAATGAATGAATGAACTACAGAACAAACAAAAAATTATAGATAGAACGAATGATAGAATGAACGATAGATAGAAAGAATGAATGAATGAATGAAAGATAGATAGATAGAACGAATGAACTGTAGATAGAACGATAGATAGATAGTTTGAATGAAAGATAGATAGAACGAACGAACGGATGATAGATAGAATGAACAAACGATAGATAGAACGAACAAAAAAACGATAGAACAAATGATAGAACGAACGAATGAACGATAGATAGAATGAACAAACGTTAGATAGAACGAACGAATGAACAAACAATAGAAAGAACGATAGATAGTTTGAACGAAAGATAGAATGAATGAATGACAGACAGATAGATCTGTTTCTTTTACAGATAAAATGAGCCAAAAAAGAGATTTTACTCGGACTGAAAAGTCAAACATCATGAAATGCCCATAGGAAGGATGAAATACTAATGCAATACTAGAAATTGCAAAGTTAAGGCATGACCAGTGGACAGCGAAATGCTCATTGGGAGAGAAAAGACACTGCAAATGAATTAAGAATTAAGATGAAGAATTAGGTGTGAAACCGTCAGGAACCCTTTAGTCTCCAGCGCCACCATCTTCCAGAACTGCAACCTACCTGGAGTCTCCAGAAGGTGTCAGGATCTCAGAGACTAGGTAAAGAATCCAAAAAAAATGACCTCAAGCTGGAGTGTTGTGAAATACATGAAATATCGGCTTTAAAGACAGACAGATTGAGAGTGACTCTTGAAGGACCAGCAGCACATCCTCTTGTACCACTGTTTGAAGAATTCATCTTCCAGAATCTGGCAGCAAGTTTTGGCAGTTCATTTTTAGTTCATCTCTGAAAAGTCCATCTTGCAGAGATGGACTAAAAATGAACTGAAATGTATTTTCTGTTCCCATTGTTCCTGCGTTTGGCTCTTTCCTTAGCTCCCTTGTTTGTTGCTATAGTGATTTACCCTCACCTGTCTCTTGTTAGCTCCTCGTTATCTTGTGTGTGTTTAAACCCAGTGTTTCATTGTCAGTTCTTGTCCACTGATGACTGTTTTGTTGATGTGCTCAGTTTTGTTCCTTGATTTTCTGGTGTTTTCGGGTTTATTTGTACTAGTGATGTCGAAGTGAAGCTTTGCGAAGCACCCAGGCTTTCCTCTCAACTGTATCGTAAAAAGGTTCATTAAGCTTTCCAAAACGGTGCACACTAACTACAAAAGGGTGGGAAAAGCTTCAATTTTTGGACTGTTTCATGTAAAAAATCAGTTTCTGCTATGAAAAGCGTATAAAACAATAAAAATAATTAGTCTTTCACGTGTCATTTTACTTACACATTTTGAATAAATGAGTCTGTGAATACATTTCTGGGGGAAAAATAGACAAGCTTAGGCATATATTATCAAAGTAAATGAAGATTATCATAGGATGGTCAGTTGAAGTACTGGAAATGAATACAAACGGAACATGCACAAAACTACACAGGCAAATAAGTATTCGTATTATGATATATTCTTATTAAAAAGCTTCGGACGTCACAGATCACATGGTTATAAAATGTATACATACACATATACACACACATATATATATATATATACACTACCGGTCAAAAGTTTGGAATCTGTAAGATTTTTAATGTTTTAAAAAGAAGTTTCTTCTGCTCACCAAGGCTGCATTTATTTAATTAAAAATACAGTAAAAACAGTAATATTGTGAAATATTATTACAATTTAAAATTACTGTTTTCTGTTTGAATATATTTTATAAAGTAATTTATTCCTGTGATCAAAGCTGAATTTTCAGCATCATTACTCCAGTCTTCAGTGTCACATGATCCTTCAGAAATCATTCTAATATGATGATCTGCTGCTCAAGAAACATTTATTGTGTACAATTGTACAAAATATTTGTGTACAATATTTTTTTTTCAGGATTCTTTGATGAATAGAAAGTTCAAAAGAACAGCATTTATTTGAAATATAATCTTTTGTAACATTATACACTACCGTTCAAAAGTTTGGGGTCAGTAAGAATTTTTATTTTTATTTTTTTGAAAAGAAATGAAAGAAATTGATACTTTTATTCAGTAAGGATGCATTAAATCGATCAAAAGTGACAGTAAAGACATTTATAATGTTACAAAAGATTATATTTCAAATAAATGCTGTTCTTTTGAACTTTCTATTCATCAAAGAATCCTGAAAAAAAAATATTGTACACAAATATTTTGTACAATTGTACCGTGTCCAAACTTTTGACTGGTAGTGTACATATATATATATATATATATATATATATACATACATATATGTATGTATGTATGTATGCTTTCTGTTATTTTGCAATTCATACAATACAATTACTATGCATGAATACTGTAGTTCTGTAGCGTTTTTTTAGTTTTTCTGAGTAATTAGATTCAATGTGCCTTCGACTTCACTGGAACAACTTTGCTTTTGTAAATGTTCTTGAAAAGACACACTTGTCCATCTTGATCTCGTTCACATTCGCTGTATGTAGCTGCTTTAAATAGCTCTCAGTTAACCAGAAGACTTTGAAGTGTTTTTGACGGTTGCTTCTTGATTCTGTGACATTTTAGTCCCAAACCACCTGCACATCAATGCAGAGAGAAACGATCAGAAAGAGAGAGAGAGAGAGAGAGAGAGAGGGAAACAATGAGAGAGAGAGCTCCTCACTGGACCTTTGCCAACATATTATTGTGGTTACATCACTTCCTCTTTCAGAGACCAGAGGAAAATCTTATTGCTCTTTCATAGTTCAGGACACAGTTATGTTTCATTTACGTTTCAGTTTTGTCTCAGATATTCCATTTGCTCTCAGTGTTGTCTCGGAGAAACAATTGTGATATTAAAACATAATTGAATCATAATGTATATGACACGTGATCGTCCAAATGTACAGTATTTATACTCCTTCTTTGTGAAGCTTGTTTACATGTATGGCATTTTGGGAAATTTCTAGGATGTCAAATCAAGCTAAAAACATGTACACATCAAGTCTGTATTTTTAAGAACGTAAACATTGTTAATCTAATTGTGGCTG
The DNA here is from genome assembly GCA_037950665.1 of Hypophthalmichthys nobilis. Taxonomy (NCBI): domain Eukaryota; kingdom Metazoa; phylum Chordata; class Actinopteri; order Cypriniformes; family Xenocyprididae; genus Hypophthalmichthys; species Hypophthalmichthys nobilis. The sequence goes on from CM075471.1 coordinate 1,228,737, forward strand.
CATAAATATTTGATATTAAGTAAATTAGATCGCTAGCTAAAAACATTTTTATAAATGGATTTCTATCTGGGAGTCAATGCCATTAGCAGCCGGTCGCTGCTGCCGCGGGGGTCCGTAATTAACTCCAGTCAAGTGTGGCTAAATATTTTTGACATTTTTCCTCGTGCAGAATTAACTGTCACAGTGGAGAGAGAGTAACCATCTTGTCACGTCAGGTTTATATAAGGCCGTCTCTCTCAGTAAAGCTCATGATGGATGGAGATGATGGAGTGTTTGATGAGACACACACATGTAAAGTAGATGTGAGCTCTGTATTTTCACCCTCTTTTAATCTTCATTTTAACGTGCGTCCTCGGACACGGCTGTGTTCACACTATCTGTGTGTCAAAATGCTCTTCAGTGGCTTTTCTGGGTGCAAGAGTCACGCTAATCGAACACCTTGATAACAGCACAGGATGTCACAGCTACATACTGAACATACAGCAAAGCCACATTTTAGCAGCAAATTGTTGGTGACATTACAATAGGAATGGTTTAGAATGTAATGATAGTGTACTGCATGCTATACATGCACTGTGTGCTGTCTACTATTTTAAAAAATTTTCATTGTTAATGAAAGGTGTCAGAATACACAGTGTGTATCAGTGTGACCATCAGAACTGGACCACGGAGCAATGGAAGAAGGTGGCCTGGTCTGATTAATCACGTTTTCTTTTACATCACTTGGATGGCCGGGGCGCTTACCTGGGGAACACGTGGCACCAGGATGCACTATGGGAAGAAGGCAAGCCGGCGGAGGCAGTGTGATGCTTTGGGCAATGTTCTGCTGGGAAACCTTGGGTCCTGCCATCCATGTGGATGTTACTTTGACACGTACCACCTACCTAAGCATTGTTCAGACCATGTACACCCTTTCATGGAAACGGTATTCCCTGGTGTCTGTGGCCTCTTTCAGCAGGATAATGCTATCATCTTCTATCTGTCTGTCTATCTGTCTGTCTGCATCACCTTGTCGGATTGTCTTTCCTCTAAGTGAAGATGTCTGTGAGTTGATTTCCTGCTTTTGTAACCCTGATAATCATTATGCAAAGACACTCATGCAGAAGGATTATGTTACGCTCTAAGACTAGTCATAAATAGCTGAAAAATAACTTCATTTCATTCCCTTTAGTGCGCAATACAAGAATCCCACTTTGTTTAATATTGAAAGCATTTCCGATTCCATCACATTTGGGAGTATGAAAATCAAGTTCATTTTGTATCTGTCAGATGCAGCTGGAAACCTAAGATCTACAGTATATGAGATGACAAGTCATTCCAAGCCTTTCTTTCTTCAGAAATGATGAGTAATGTTCACAATGCTCTTTTTCATTCAGTGCAAGCATACTGTGACCAGTGGCCGTCACAATCGCTTCTCTTCGGCCGTTAATATAATTGGCGCCAAATTTGGTGCAACGCATCTTTTGAGGGCGAGTAAATGAATTCTCATTTTTGGGTGAAATAATTTGTTAATAAATGAGAAAACAGCCTTTTTTGTCTCCCTCCATCATTAACCCATCCTCGTGCAACCACTAAACAAAACCACTAAAAAACAAAAACCCTCCATCTCTTTGTTTTTAATGAACTCAGTGATGGAAATGTATTCGATTAAATCTACACAGACAGTCAAATTGTGTGAAGGAAGCATTTACAGAAGCAATGAAATGTCACACACTAAAGCTTAAAGTCAACATGAAATCAAAACAAACTATTTTTTTCCTCAATTCATGTTTCTTGTCTTTTTGTGAACAATTCATCATGTTATGCTGAAGAAGAAAATGTTTTCCTCATAATAATAATAAGATTTGCTCCACCTCTAAAACATCATCTCCCAGGCTGCATCCGAAAACAGTCAGTAATTCCATAAAAAAATAAAATTACAAACAAGGACAAATAAAACAGAAGAAAAGATACAAATTAAATAAACAATTTAGTCTACAACTAATAATAGCCAACTATACAACAATTGTAATCAAATGTAAAAATAAAACTCGGGTATAGTCACCGTATGAATTAAATATACACTGATTCTTATTAAAGTTATTCATTGAAGAGCAGTGAATGATTCTCGTTTTCTTTTGTAGTTTGACATTAATTAGTTAACATTAATGACACCGACAGCAGCAGGTTTATTAGGCTGCTGTCACTTTAAGACCGAATGCACAGATCTAATATACTGACAAGCATTAATTACTTTTACATCAGTTTATGTTCACTTAAGACATAACCAACTGCGTTTAAATTAAAACTCGGCAAGATGGGCATTTTGACATGTTATTGTGTGTATTTGTTCATTCAAGCACACAACCGAAGCCCAAAGTAGCCTATACTTGTCCGTGTTTCACGTTATCTCGGATCATGCGCAAAAAAGCCTCTTTTTTAAAAGTCTTCTAAAGTTCTAAAGTCTCTTTCGCAGCTCAATAACACTTTTAACTCTTTTTTAGTATCGAGCAAGTCCGACAGGAGACTGTATATTACAACCAGTGTTAATTTGACAGCAAATTTTGATTTGGTTTTAGTCATAGTCTTTTGACTAAAATGCCATTTAGTTTTAGTCATATTTTAGTCATCAGAAATTGTTTTAGTTTTAGTCTATTTTTAGTCGACTAAATATCATAAGATTGTAGTTGACTAAATCTATAGTAGATTTAGTCGACTGAAATCTAAAGGGTTTAATTAAATTGTAATGCATTAAGTAAGCATTTCTCTAACAATACACAGATCCAATACACTGATATACATCTGATATTCTGCAAAATGTTTATGTTCACTTAAGACAACCAACTGTACTTTACTTGCCAAAACTGATGTTTTTGACCGTTCAAGTGCAAAAAGACACGAAAGAGAGCTCAATTCAGTGCTTTTCAGGGATTGACACACTTATCATTGAGGTACTATTATAGTTTTTGTTTAAAATTTTGATCAGATTTGATTTTTAGTTTTTCTGCTTTCATTGTAATTTTTAGTTTTTGCGTGTTTATGTCTTTTAGTTTTTGCTTTTAAATGTCTGTATAGTTTTTATTACTGTTTTAGTTATTTTACGTCAGGTTAAGCTAAAGCTTAGAAACTAGATTAAATAAAACATGTTTACATTTTTTATTTATATTTTATTTTAGTTAACCCTTTCAAGTAATTTCAAGTAATGAAGATTGTTTATGGTTTTAGGTTTAGTTAACTATAATAACCCTGATACTTGTAAAATAATGTGTTAATCTTTCCTTCCTGTGACAGAAGCTACAATAGTTTACTATGAATTAAATGGAAATTAAACTCGTGTCATTCTGAAGTGCAAATACATTCTCAGACTCTTCAGCACTCTTCTTCATGAGCATTTGAGTATGTGGTTAAAAACTAGCCTAGAGCGCCGTCTGCTGTTAAAGACTAATCTCAGAACCGATTCGAGAGAGTATCGCGATGCATTCAGAAAATCTCAGAATCGAGTGATGCATCGATTTATTGTCCCAGCCCTAGTAATTACTTTTTCAAAATAAGTACCTACTCAAACGAGTATGCGATTTGGGACGCAGCCCTAGACTGAACGATGTTATTGAACAATGTTCATCAATTGTTTGCACAGATCTGTAAAATCCGGCTCCATACCGTCATACTTTTCACAATCCAGTCCATTCCAGATGTATAAAATCAAGTCACTACATTTCTGCAGGCATTAAGGAAGTGGAATTGTTGTGTTGTCGGTTTCATGTGGTCTTTAACAGTCGCTGTCTTGCATCTACCTGAAGTTATTGAGTTCATTTAACTTCCCTATTGCTTATTTCATTGCAAGACAATTAAAGTGCGAGCTCAGATGAACCGTGCAAATAGAAACCTGCCGAAACCCTCAACTAAACACAATAAACGCTGCAGAAAGAGCTTCTGGTGTGGTTTTGCAGAGAGCTCAGGAGAGCAATCACTGCTTATGAAAGGATATGCTGCTCTCTGCAAGTCATTTAATTAGACTGAATGCTTGTTTCACTTTCTCTAATGAAACACAATAAGACTTGTGTGGCACGGATCCGTTTTGTAGCCTTTTTTTTTGACTGTGGGTTAAAAAACAAATCTAAATCTAATGAGATGAAAACACACACAGACCTCTCTCTATGCTTTTCTGTCGTGTTTTTTTCCCTTTCCTTCCAACCAAAGCTTAAATAAGTCCCATCATCTCCATGACAACCGATGCGCCGGCAACATAGAAACATATTAATGTAAAACCATGGCAACGTTTTCCAATTGAATTAAGCAGCACCTGTGCACATTACAGAAGGAGATAAAAGAGCGGAGCGCTGGTGGGGCTGTTACACACAGCTGTGCCCACACGCCTTCAACTTCCACCATTATTCCCCAACAAATCCAACGTTTGGTGTTGTTTGTATGCACATATGTCCAAAGTGCCTTATATAAGACGAAAGACATGAGATCTTCTTCAGGTTGTGGTGAATGTGATAATTCATCTATAGTGTATCATTTCACTTGAGTGAAGTGTTGCTGATGTGGTAAATAATGAGTGAATGTCAGATCTTCAGATGTTCTGGAGAGTCACGGAGAGTCTATAAACAGAGAGATAGAGAAATTAGCATCAAATAAGACAGTAGAAAGAGAGGAGATGACAGGGTCAACATATATATATATATATATATATATATATATACACATACACATACATTATATATATATATATATATATATATATTAATTTTTATTATAAATATATATATATTTCTCAGATAGATATATATATATATAGTAGTCAACATTTGAAGTGGATCAAAAAAGTTAATCAAAGTTGTCCTAAGAAGAAGGTTTTAGGACAACTTTGATGAAAGGTTTTGATCCACTTTAAATGTTGACTGTATATATATATATATATATATATATAATATATGTATGTATACACACACTACCAGTCAAAAGCAGCAGATCAGCATATTAGAATGATTTCTGAAGGATCATGTGACACTGAAGACTGGAGTAATGATGCTGAAAATTCAGCTTTGATCACAGGAATAAATTACTTTATAAAATATATTCAAACAGAAAACAGTTATTTTAAATTGTAATAATATTTCACAATATTACTGTTTTTACTGTATTTTTAATTAAATAAATGCAGCCTTGGTGAGCAGAAGAAACTTCTTTTAAAAACATTAAAAATCTTACCGTGTCCAAACTTTTGACTGACAGTGTATGTGTGTGTGTAATATATATATATATATATATATATACACACACAGATTTTGTTATATTTTGCATATAAATATTAAAATATAATATATATATATATATATATATATATACACACACACACACTTTTAATTATACAAAAATTATATAAAGTATTTTTATTAATTTTTTTTTCTAATTTTTCAGTTCTTCTTATAATATAATGTGCAAAGAAATATTTTGTATTAAGTAAAATTATAATTATAATGATATATCTATATAATTATATATATACAATTATAAAATTATATATATATTCCATTGCACATTATATTATCAGAAGAATTGACAAGTTAGAAAAAAAATTAAAATGAATTAATAAAAAAAAAAATTCAAAATGTATATATATTTATATTAAAATCTTATATATAATTTTTATTTAATATAAAATATTTTATTGCACATTGTATTATCAGAAGATAAAATTAATAAAAATCATTTGTTTTTGTTTTTTTGTTTTTTTAGGTATTTTATTTCACTTTTCTTTCTATTAAATTATAGTACAGTTGTGAATCATGATTTGCTACTTGCTATTGCTGATTAATAGTCAGTGCTATAGGGTGAATATTTGCATGTTGATGCTTCAGTGTGTTCTGCATCAGATATATTTGCATTGACTGTTGGACTTTTAATTAGGAACATCTTAGAGAGCATTTGATCATACGGAAGAGAATTACTGTACATTTTCAATGTATACTCGACAACACTTTGAAGCCAGAAGCCTTAATGTGTGTGTGTGTGTGTGTGTGTGGAAAACAGTAGAAAGATTTCCAGGTTCTCCATTGTGTGTTTTATTCTCCAGCTCTGGAATAACAGTATCTCTCCATCAGTAATGAATGGAGCTCACAGTCACCTTCATACAGCAGCAGCATCTCTCATCCGAACTAAAGGAGATGGAGAACGCTTTCAAGCTAAAGATCTCATACCCTCCTACATCTCGACCGCGGCGTAATTGCTGAATGTTATGTTCCACATGCTGAAAAATAACAGCTGTATCTTATGAATATTTATGATAAATATAGCTATTGGTGATAAATATTTAATTGTAGCTCTTTCCGAGGCCTGTTCATTTGCACAGACTGAGAGAGGCCTGTTTAACACTCATTCTATCTATCTATCTGTCTATCTGTCTGTCTGTCGTTCATTCATTCGTTCGTTCTGTCTGTCTGCTGTTCGTTTGTTCTGTATGTCTATCATTCATTCTATCATTCGTTCTATTTGATTGTTCGTTTGTTCATTCTGTCGTTCATTCTGTCTGTCTGTCTGCCGTTCGTTCATTCTGTATGTCTATCTATCATTCGTTTGTTTGTTCGTTTTATCTATCATTTGTTCATTCTATCTTTCGTTTGTTCTATCTATCTTTATTTTGTTCTATCTATCATTCGTTCTATCGTTCATTTGTTCTATCTATCATTCTCTCGTTCGTTCGTTCTATCTATCGTTCATTCGTTTGTTCATTCTGTCATTCGTTCGTTCTATCTGTCTGTCTGTTTGCCGTTCATTCATTCTGTATGTCTATCTATCATTCATTCTATCGTTTGTTCTATCTATCTATCGTTTGTTTGTTCGTTCTATGTTGTTCATTCATTCTGTATGTCTATCTATCATTCGTTCTATCTATCATTCGTTTGTTCGTTCTATCATTCATTCGTTCATTCGCTCTATCTTTCATTCTTTTGTTCGTTCTACCTATCTCTATCTATCATTTGTTCTATATCGTTCGTTCTCTGTCTATCTATTGTTCGTTCCAGCATTTGTTCTATCTTTCGTTCATTTGTTCGTTCTATCTTTCCATCTATCGTTCGTTCGTTCTATCGTTTGTTTGTTTTATCTATCTTTTATTCATTCGTTCTATCTATAATTCATTCTATCTATTGTTCGGTTGTTCATTCTATCGTTCATTCGTTCTATCTATCATTCTTTCGTTTGATCTAGCTATCATTCTTTCGTTCGTTCTATTGTTCGTTCCACCTGTCGTTATTTTGTTCTATCTATCTATATCATCCATTGTTCTATCTATCGTTCGTTTTCTGTCTATCTATCTATCGTTTGTTCTATCTATCACTCCTATATATCTACCATTCTATCATTTGTTTGTTTGTTCATTTGTTTGTTCTATCTATCGTTATTTCGTTCTGTCTATCATTAGTTTTATCGTTTATTTGTTCTATCTATCATTCTTTCGTTCTATCGTTCATTCGTTCTATCTATCATTCTTTTGTTCGTTCGTTTGTTCTATCTATCTATCTATCGTTCTATCATTCCATCTATCGTTCTTTCTATCATTCTATATATCGTTCTATCATTCTATCTATCTGTCCTTCTATCTATCTATCTATCTATCTATCTATCTATCTATCCTTCTATCTATATGTCCTTCTATCTATCTATCTATCTATCTATCTATCTATCTGTCCTTCTATCTATCTATCTATCTGTCCTTCTATCTATCTATCTATCTATCTATCCTCATAATCATTTAAACTAGTAAAGGCAAAAGAGGAGATTAAAACAGTGAAACCCTTAAAGAAATGCTGGAACTGCAGCATACACACATTTGAACTCTTGTGGCATCTATAAACCCATTAACTGATAAAATTATAGATGTTTCATTAGGAATAAACAACATGCTTGAGGAATTTTCATGGACATCTCATCTGTTTATCCAGTGTTTGTTGCTAGCGTTGGCGCTGGTCCTAAACCCGCGATAGACAGAGTCCACAATGATCCAGATAGAAAGAGAGAGAGACCAGTGGGGTAACATAATCATGTGAGATAAAAGGAAAATCCTGTTACGCACACTAACACACAGCTTACATCAAGAGCCAAGAGAGAAATGGGAAAAATGTACTTCTGATAAAAAAAGCCATGTTACTCTTAAAACATTAATGCCTCAATGAAAGCTTCCAACACTTTCCGAACACCCTCCTCTCTGAATCCATAAGCAGGGGCCGCGCGCATAATGGTGAAAAACAACACTTACTCCCCCCCACTTTCTCTCTCGCTCACTAAAAAGCCTGATGGCTTTGTGTATCATGTTTTTCAACCTTCTCTTTTCAATCCTGCACTGAGTTCGACTTTATGTTTTTCATATTCTCCTCTTATTTTTTTTCCTCTTCCTCTTCTTACTTCCTGTGAGTCAGCCGTTAGGGAGGAAATACCATCCAGCTGGACTTTATTTCTAATGCAAAAACAGGTTTTAATGTGCAACCCTCCAAACAAAGGCAGGAATCCACCGCGATGTTTTCTCGTCGGCTCTTGTAAATTCCTGTACACCTACTTCATTTGTAGGGCTATTCAAAGGCAAAGTGCAGTTAGCGAGGTTGTGTAACCTTTGCTTATTTAAGTGTGTCATGAGCTGAAAGTAGCTTATGTAACTTTACTAGATGGCAAAAATCTGTAGTCCACATAATGCGACATGCGCTCTGACAGCCTAACTAAAAAGATATTTCTCCTCGCTCATCAAAAGAACAACTTGCTTGCATTGTCTCGTCTTATTTTGTTGTCGTGTTGCAGTAGGAAACAGCTTGGTTTACTCGCTGTGAGCAGTGAAAGTTCACCTAAAAATAAAATTCACCTTCATATGGCTCAATGTTTAGGTAAATGTTCACACTACAGTAAATGTTTGGTACGGAAGCTGTAAAGCACTACAAAGACACAATAAACACCATGAAAATAGTCTGTGCGACATGAGATGTAAATTTAAGATGTTATTTTCTGATAATCTGCTCTCAAGTTGCACATATTCAAATATGGCACATGCAAAAAAAAAAATGATGTTCTTCCTTAGTATGTTTGTCTTGTTTTCCAGTACGAATATCTAAACATTCTTAAATCAAGATACATTTACTGGAAAAGCAAAATGACTGAAGATATTAAGTTTTGTTTACTGAAAAATGCTGGGTTAAAAACAACCCAAGTTGGGTTGAAAATGGACAAACCCAGAGATTAGGTTGTTTTAACCCAGTGGCTGGGTTAAATGTTTGCCCAACATGCTGGGCAGTTTTATTTAACTCAACTATTGTTTCAAAATGACTATATGACTGACTTAAAATGAACCCAAAATATGTTGGAAATTAAAAAAATCAGACACATAATTACTAGAGGCAACAATAATAATCAAAAGGTGAACATTTATTAATAATAGTTTATTGTTTAATTATTATTTATTAAACTTATTAATAAATGTTAATTTTCAACATACTTTGGGTTCATTTTAAGCAAACAATACAGTAATTCAGTAATTTTTAAACAATAGTTGAGTTAAATAAAACTACCCAGTAGGTTGGGCAAACATTTTTAAGCTTTTTTTTTTTTAGAATGTATCAAAATTAAGTGTTTTGCTTAAAACAAGAAAATAGTCGTTTTCCCTTTGAATGAAGTTTAACCCCCATTGACTGATATTTGTTCTTGTTTTAAGAATAAAATCACTTACTTTTGACATTTTTCAGAAATCAAAACTTAATATTTTAAGTCATTTTGCTTTTTCAGTAAGTGTATCTTGATTTAAGAATGCTTAAGAAAGAAATTAATAGCATTGCACTGTAAAATGTTCTAAAAAGTTTCTGGCTTCATTTTTTTTCATTTTTGCAGTTATATTAAACTGATTTTTAAAAAACGAAGTTGAAATTTGTTAAATTAATTGGAAAAACATTTGTTGCCACAAGCCCGTGACTTATTGATCATATAATTTTTAAAAATGTACAGATATGGAACGATAAGATGGTGAGTAAATTGTCATTTTTGGGTGAAATATTGTTTTAAGTTCTTAAAGGATTAGTTCACTTCAGAATTCAAATTTCCTGATAATTTACTCGCCCCCATGTCATCCAAGATGATTATGCCTTTCTTTCTTCAGTCGAAAAGAAATGAAGGTTTTTGAGGAAAACATTCCAGGATTTTTCTCCATATAGTGGACTTCACTGGGGTTCAACGGGTTGAAGGTCCAAATGTCAGTTTCAGTGCAGCTTCAAAGAGCTCTACATGATCCCAGACGAGGAAACCATCAGTCATTTTCTAAAAAAAATAAAAATTATATACTTTTTAACCACAAATGCTCGTCTTGCACTGCTCTGTGATGCTCCACACATTACGTAATCATGTTGGAAAGATCACGCGTGATGTAGGCGGAAGTACTGATCCAGTGTTTACAAAGTGAACGTTCAAAGACTAAGTCAAACGTCTACAAAAAAGGTAAAACAACGATGTCGGTTTTGAAGTTGGAGGAGAAAATGAGATGGAGTTTTTCACCCTACCGCGGTACTTCCACCTACGACACGTGACCTTTCCAACATGATTACGTAATGCGTGGAGCATCGCAGAGCAGTGCAAGATGAGCATTTGTGGTTAAAAAGTATATAAATTTAATTTATTTTTCAGAAAATGGCCGATGGTTTCTCTAGATTAGACTCTTATTCCTCGTCTGGGATCATGTAGAGCTCTTTGAAGCTGCACTGAAACTGACATTTGGACCTTCAACCCGTTGAACCCCAGTGAAGTCCACTATATGGAGAAAAATCCTCAAAAACCTTCATTTCTTTTCGACTGAAGAAAGAAAGACATAATCATCTTGGATGACATGAGGGTGAGTAAATTATCAGGAAATTTGAATTCTGAAGTGAACTAATACTTTAATTGACCAAATACAGTATGTTTAATAGGGTTTAGATGCATGTGTTTCTTGAGATGTTCACTTCTCAGGGAGAGATTTTTCCAAACTTTGGCTTTGGAGAACATTGTGATGTTGTCAAGATAAACCTGTCATTCTTTATTCTTCTAGATGAACTGCTGGAATATTGCTGACACATTACATAACCCGCGCAGCATTCCTTCAAACCTTTTAGATGTGCAGAGAGTGATTCTGCCCTGATAGCGTTTGAGCTTGTGCTGTTCCGGTTTGAACAATGTAAGTCTGAACACCGTTACTGACAATCCTCATTTTGGCTGCGTGAGATTCTCCATCTTTGTTGTTGTTGAGCGACCGAAGTGCAAGCTGTTAAAGCTCCGCCCTCTTCTGGAAAAGGGGTCGGGAGCAGCAGCTCATTTGCATTTAAAGGGACACACACAAAAACGGCGTGTTTTTGCTCACACCCAAATAGGGGCAAATTTGACAAGCTATAATAAATGATCTGTGGGGTATTTTGAGCTGAAACTTCACAGACACATTCTGGGGACACCAGAGACTTATATTACATCTTGTGAAAGGGGCATTATAGGTCCCCTTTAAAGGTGCCCTAGAATTTAAAATTGAATTTACCTTGGCATAGTTGAATAATAAGAGTTGTGTACATGGAAATGACATACAATGAGCCTCAAACACAACTGTTTCCTCCTTCATATGTAAATCTCGTGCGTGAAAAACACCACGGAAAAACAGGCGAATCTCAACATAACACCAGCTGTGACGCAACAGTCAGGATCATTAATATGTACGCCCCCAACTTTTGCATATGCCAGCCCATGTTCAAGGCAGTATTAACGTCGTGGAGCTACACAGTCAAATCATCAGACGTTCTGCAGGTATTGTGAAGCAATGACAATAGCGAAAATGGCAGATGGATCCACAATAACTGTTCATGACCCATGATATCATGATATATTTAGTGATATTTGTAAATTGTCTTTCTAAATGTTTCGTTAGCATGTTGCTAATGTACTGTTAAATGTGATTAAAGTTACCATTGTTTCTTACTGTATTCACAGAGAGCAGAGCCATGTCGTTATTTTCATTTTTAACCCGAAAACACTTGTAGTCTGTATAATTCATAAACGCATCTTCATTCCTATCGAGTCTCCAACTGTGTGTAGCTTTAGCCACGTTAGCCGTGCAGCACTATCAAACTCATTCAGAATCAAATGTTAGCAAACATCCACAAAATAAATGCCATACTTACGTGATCTGATATGCTGCATCACGAACAGTTTGTAAAGATCTAGTTATATTGTGAACTCCAGTATTGTTTATGCAATGTTTAATGGAGTTGCGAGCTTGGGGGCGGGAGCACAAGCATTTAAAGGTATACACACCCCAAATCTGAGCATTTTTAATGCCACCCCAAAATAGGCAGTTTAAACATAAAAAAATCTATGAGGTATTTTGAGCTGAAACTTCACAGACACATTCTGGGGACACCAGAGACTTATATTACATCTTGTAAAATGTCAATTCGAGGGCACCTTTAAACAGTACTGTCCTGAGCGACATTTGTTCACATTCATGTTCTCACAACATTGCATTGTTAGAATTCATAAAAATGTTACCAGCCAACTGGCGACTGACACAGCTTCATATACTCGACGATGCCAATTTTTACTCCTATTTGGCGCTTGGCGAGTGTTAATTTTAGGCACTGTTTATAAGTGATTGATTTAAATCACTCTATAGACAGCAACTCTATTTCACTCCACATAAAATAGTGTACATGAAACACTAGTCTCTTACAATCAGTGTTGGGGGTAACACATTACAAGTAACACAAGTAAAGTAAAGTAACGCATTACTTTTAAATTGACAACAAAATATCTGAGTTACTTTTTCAAATGCAGGTTACTTTGTTTTCCCATTTATTGACTGACCCATTTATTTTAGTTACTTTTGCGTTACTTTTTCTTATCTGGGCTGGGTTTGTTTTTTAATAACGATTTAGTTCTCTTTTTGGCACATGTAAAGTCCCTTTCACACCAAAAGTGAAATGTTGAGAGAAATCAAGAGTAAATGCAGATTGTAGTTCTAGACTAAATGTGAACACATTTAGTCCTCTCGCACAAAAACTGATTCGGTATTCCTCAAAATATAAATAAAAAACTCAGAATATTACGCAAACCAGCAATAATTAAATATGGTTTAAATACACTTTATGTATTTAATCTCACTTTATTAAGCAATGTCTTTTCTGCTGACCTTCAGTTCAGCCATGCTAATAAACACAGGCTTACATGTGTGAATTTGCATTTCCTTCAGCCTGAGGCTCATTTATTTCACTTCTGGTGTGAAAGGGACTTTACATTTGCCAAAAATAACTTTTGGGTTTTTTTTGTAATTAAAAAACAAACCCAGCCCAGATGAGAAAAAGTAACGCAAAAGTAACGTAACACATAATTAGTTACTTTTTTAGGGAGTAACGCAACATTGTAATGCATTACTTTTAAAAGTAACTTTCTCCAACACTGGTTACAATAGAGTTTGACATTAACATGTTGCTAAATTAATGATATGATGCTCTAGTAAGCATAAAAATATGCAGAACACACAAATATTGAGTAAAATAGTCCATTTTACCAATATGCATTACTCTTGAATAAGGTGTCTTATATGTGCATGTGTGTGTTTGTGTTTTTGTGTGTGATGATCATCCCAATTATTAGGAGTGTCTCCAGACCCCCGCCGGTCCCTGGCTGCGCTGCACACTTAGCTTATTAGTTTTAGTGAGGTGTCTGGTGTAAATCCGCTGCACTTCAACGATCTGATAAGTGGCTCGCTTCTTCCACTTTGTGTCGTTACCTCAGCTGAACCTTTTAGCGCCGCTCTGAAGATGCAAGGACAGGCGAGGGACCTGTGGACGGGCTCTTCATTAGCTAAACTCTTACACACATATGATGGAAGAGGTTTATTTGTCATCATGAGGCAGTTCAGTGTAGAATATCTGGGTTAAACTGGATTGCAAGTGATGCAGCTGGTTAGGAAAATACTCTGAGCATGTTTAATATAAACTGTTTACATTTACCTGATGCTGCATGTTCACATGACATCATACACCTGTGTCTTGGCCAGAGTTATTTTAGTATATGCTGTTATGGTTTTTATTAATATTTTGAATGAGCTTTTATTTTTATATTTTTAGTTTTCATTGTAATTTTGGATAATTTTTTTGTGCTTTTACTTTGTGCTTTGGCCATTTTAAATGTAATTTAAAAAAAAAATATTAGTAGTAGTTTAATTTTTTTAAATAAAATTATTAATATATTTAAATACATATTTAATAATATTTTTATAAATATTATTGTAATTTTATTATATAATATAAAATATTATATAAATATTAAATTAATTTAGGTTTATTTTATCAGTTTTAGTTTTAGTTCAGTTTTATTTTTTATTTATTTCATGTCAGTAATTGTAGTGCTTCAAATTAGATTTACTTTTTTAGTTTCTAAAGCAACATTTCTAATTTTCTAACATTTCTACACTTTTTTATCTTATATATATATATATATATACACACTACCAGTCAAAAGTTTGGACACAGTAAGATTTTTAATGTTTTTAAAAGAAGTTTGGTCTGCTCACCAAGGCTGCATTTATTTAATTAAAAGTACAGTAAAAACAGTAATATTGTGAAATATTATTACAATTTAAAATAACTGTTTTCTGTTTGAATATATTTTATAAAGTAATTTATTCCTGTGATCAAAGCTGAATTTTCAGCATCATTACTCCAGTCTTCAGTGTCACATGATCCTTCAGAAATCATTCTAATATGATGACCTGCTGCTTCAGCTTTGATCACAGGAATAAATTACTTTATAAAATATATTACTTATAAAAAATATACATACAGTATATTTTATATATATATTTATATATCACCTTTATTTCAATTAACATAAAATTCAAAGATGTTGACTAAAAGGTGCTTCATTAAGTCGCAGCATGTATTGTCATTTCAACAAAGGCCGCGTCAGATGTTTATCTTCTTTTAGTTTCAGCAGAAGCCTGATGTTCACTGCGTTTAACAGAGTAAAGCTTTGATCGCATCACATGATGATCTGCTCACCTGCACAAAAACACTAGGGTGGTTAAAGTGATACGATCAGATGACAATACCATGGTATTTTGATGTATACAGTTCCATGCTATTGCATCATATACAAAACCCTGCATTGTAAAAAGTGGCAACCTTCAATTCTTTCCTTAAAGAGATATTTCACCTGTTTAACCCTTTAACAAGTCATTTTGTTTGGTATAATTTAATGTATCTGGGTCGATTCAGTGATGTTAAATAAAATTTTTGACTTGAATAAAACTAGTTAATTTAGATGTTGCTATTTTTCAGTGTGGAAACTGTTGAGATATAATATAAATATAATGTAAATATTAGATGAAAAAAATTCAAGAAAAATTAGATATGTCACCTTGTCATTTATTAACTTAAATAAAATAAGTTAAATACTAAAATTACTAAAGCTAAAACTGAAATTAAATTTGAGCTAAAAAGAAATATATAAAAAAATAAAATGACAAAAGCAAATTACTAAAACTTAAACTAGAATTTAAATGAAAAATCTATAAATAAAAGACAATTCAAAATTATAATAAACACTATAATAGCATTTAAATATGCTAAAATAACACTGCCTAGCAACAGCATAGCAACACCCTGATAATAATTAATTTTAATTTTTGTAATTGTAATTGTTTTTGAAACTATTTGAAACAAAGCTGAAATAAAATATAAATGTATATATATATATATATTAGTTGAAAAAAATAAAACTTTGAAAAATGAAATAAAAATAAGTAGTAAAAGTAAAATAAATAAAAATAAAGATATTAGATGAAAAAAATAATAACAAAAATTAGATAAAACAAACTGCAATAAAAAGTCGAAGTACTGAAATTACTAAAACTAAAACTGAAATTTAAATTTAAGCTAAAAAGAAATATAAAAAAACTATAGAAAATGACAAAAGCAAGTAACAAAATTACTAAAACAAAAATTCGAATAAAACCTGAAAATTTAAAAATAAAAATAATTCAAAATAATAATAAATACTGTAATAGCATATATTTAATACTACAATAACACTGCATAGTAACACCCTGATAATAATTAGTTTTTTAAAATATTTACATATTTTTAAATTATTTAAATATTTTATTAAATAATTTTAAATAATTTTGTTAATTGGAATAAAATAAAATTAAATTAAAAAAATGAAATAAAATATAATAAAATAAAATAAAAGAGGGGGAAAAGTATACGAAAATTTAAAATGTTGCCCTGGCATCGAAGTGAAATAAAATAAGCCGAAGTACAAAAATTACTAAAAAACTAAAACTGAAATACAGATAAACTAAAGCTAAATAGAAATGTAAAAAATAATAATAAAATGACAAAAGCAAACAACAAAATCACTAACATTTATACTAAAATTAAAATAAAAACTGAAAATATAAAAATAAAAGCTAGTTCAAATTAATAATACATACTATAATAGTAGTATATAGAAAATACTAAAATAACGCTGCCTGGAAACCTCATAGCAACACCCTAATAATCAGATGCAAGTGGCTGATTTGTGTATTACTTGTAAGATGCCTTCTTATTTTCCCTCCTCCTCCTCCATCTTCCTCCTCCTCATGTGACCTTTTCTCTTTCATCCGCCATGTTTGGTAAAGGTCACACTTGTTGTGATTCCTCAGTGTGGATCTGATCCGAACGAGAAGCCCTGTAATGTATAAATATGTCCGTGATGCTGTCAAAAACATGGAAAGGCCAAATCATCATGATGAGGTTTATGATTACTTATTAACGTTTTGTGTTTCTTTTCTTTCGTAGGGACTGACAGCTTATAATATCATCCTAACAGCAAACTCTGCATTTTACTGAGCAATGCGAGCGTCTGCAGGCCTCTGATCCACAGAAGATGGACACACAGAGGAGTCACATGATCTTCTGCTGTGATGCTCAATGTGCACATGGTGAGAGAGCATTAGAGCGATTCAGTGAGGATCACATTCACTTCATCACAGCACACTTTATACAGATGTGCTTAAAAACTCTCGTTTTACATTTGAATCGCATCTCCCAAAACGGACCAGGTCCCAAAAACACGTCACTGGTCTTCTCAATGCATATAAAAAAATGATAGCAAAATAAATAGATGCATTTACTTTTTCACTAGGTATTTTGGCACAAATGTCTCTTTAATTTCAGTGGTTTTGGGCTTTTAGCAGGCAGTCATGTTTAGAGCATTGAAACCATTGAAATTTAAGATATTTAGAGATATTTAGTAAGGACATTTTTGTTTACTTTCATGACAAACATCACATTCACCTCATGAAAACACAGTTTCTATCGTCAATGTTCTTAAAAACTCTCATTTCCATTTGAATCACATGTCAGTGGATCTCTACTGGTGGATCAGCTCCCAAAAACGGGTCACCGGTTTTTTATGGGACCTATAATGCCCCTTTCACAAGATATAAGTCTCTGGTGTCCCCAGAATGTGTCTGTGAAGTTTCAGCTCAAAATACCCCACAGATCATTTATTATAGCTTGTCAAATTTGCCCCTATTTGGGTGTGAGCAAAAACACGCCGTTTTTGTGTGTGTCCCTTTAAATGCAAATAAGCTGCTGCTCCCGACCCCTTTCCAGAAGAGGGCGGAGCTTTAACAGCTCAACAACAACAAAGCAGGAGAATCTCACGCAGCCAAAATGAGGATTGTCAGTAACGGTGTTCAGCCTTACATTGTTCAAACCGGAGTCGACACTGATGGAGAGACTCAGGAAGAAGTTACAACTTTTAGAATTAAAACAACCTAATCGCTGGGTGAAAGCAACCCAACCACTGGGTTAAAACAACCCAATTGTTGGGTTAAAACAACCAATTCGCTGGGTTAAAATAACCCAATCGTTGGGTTAAAACAACCCATTCGCTGGGTTAAAATAACCCATTTGTTTGGTTAAAACAACCCATTCGCTGGGTTAACCCATTCACCTGGTTAAAACAACCCAATCGTTGGGTTAAAACAACCCATTTGCTGGGTTAACCCATTCACCTGGTTAAAACAACCCAATTGCTGGGTTAAAATAACCCATTCGCTGGGTTAAAACAACCCAATCGCTGGGTTAAAACAACCTATTCGCTGGGTTAACCCATTCGCTTGCTGGGTTAACCCATTCGCTGGGTTAAAACAACCCAATTGCTGAGTTAAAACAACCCAACCGCTGGGTTAAAACAACCCATTCGCTGGGTTAAAAACAACCCATTCGCTGGGTTAAAATAACCCATTCACCTGGTTAAAACAACCCCATCGTTGGGTTAAAACAACCCAACCGCTGGGTTAAAACAAACCATTCACCTGGTTAAAACAACCCAATCGCTGGGTTAAAACAACCCAATCGCTGGGTTAACCCATTCGCTCGCTGGGTTATCCCATTTGCTGGGTTAAAACAGCCCAATCGCTGGGTTAAAATAACCCATTCGCTCGGTTAAAAACAACCCATTCGCTGGGCTAAAATAACCCATTCACTGGGTTAAAACAACCCATTTGCTGGGTTAACCTATTCACCTGGTTAAACAACCCAATCGTTGGGTTTAAACAACCCATTCGCTGGGTTAAAATAAACCATTCACTGGGTTAAAACAACCCATTTGCTGGGTTAACCTATTCACCTGGTTAAAATAACCCAATCGTTGGGTTTAAACAACCCAATCGTTGGGTTAAAAACAACCCATTCGCTGGGTTAAAATAACCCATTCACCTGGTTAAAACAACCCAACCGCTGGGTTAAAACAAACCATTCACCTGGTTAAAACAACCCAATCGCTGGGTTAAAATAACCCATTCGCACGGTTAAAACAACCCAATCGCTGGGTTAAAACATCCCAATCGCTGGGTTAAAACATCCCAATCGCTGGGTTAACCCATTCGCTTGCTGGGTTATCCCATTCGCTGGGTTAAAACAACCCAATCGCTGAGTTAAAACAACCCAACTGCTGAGTTAAAACAACCCATTTGCTGGGTTAAAACAACCCAATCGCTGAGTTAAAACAACCCAACCACTGGGTTAAAACAACCCATTTGCTGGGTTAAAACAACCCAATCGCTGAGTTAAAACAACCCAACCGCTGAGTTAAAAACAACCCCTTCGCTGGGTTTGTCCATTTTCGATTGGGTTGTTTAAACCCAACGATTGGGTTGTTTTAACCAGGTGAATGGGTTATTTTAACCCAGCGAATGGGTTGTTTAAATCCAACGATTGGGTTGTTTTAACCAGGTGAATAGGTTAACCCAGCAAATGGGTTTAAACAACCCAATCGTTGGGTTAAAAACAACCATTCGCTGGGTTAAAATAACCCATTCACCTGGTTAAAACAACCCAATCGTTGGGTTTAAACAACCCAATCGTTGGGTTAAAACAACCCAACCGCTGGGTTAAAACAAACCATTCACCTGGTTAAAACAACCCAATCGCTGGGTTAAAATAACCCATTCGCTCGGTTAAAACAACCCAATCGCTGGGTTAACCCATTCGCTTGCTGGGTTATCCCATTCGCTGGGTTAAAACAACCCAATCGCTGAGTTAAAACAACCCAACCACTGGGTTAAAACAACCCATTTGCTGGGTTAAAACAACCCAATCGCTGAGTTAAAAACAACCCCTTCGCTGGGTTTGTCCATTTTCAACCAAACTTGGGTTGGGTTCAACTTTTAGAGTGAAAAAAAAAAATTTAGAGTGTAAGAACAATCATGTAAATGGGAGTGAAAAGGTTTGCTTGTGTCATGTTCACATCTTACTCTGATCATTGGGAATAATCACATTATTACTGCACATGTTGTCATTTTCTATTTGAATAGCATGTGAGTGAATCTCAACTGATGGATCAGATCCTAAAAACGGCTCACAGGTCTGTTCAAAAATCAATGCTAAATGCATATTTAAAAAAATGTGAATAATCATGTGTTTGACAGCAAGATAAATTCCATTAGGTATTTGGGCACAAATGGTTTCATGCTTTCAGCAGCCAATAATTATTAGAGCATGAAGCATTTAGAAACAACATTGGAGTTTCAATGCTTTTAAGGACATTTTTGTTTATTCTCATATGATAAACAATTGTGGAACCACTTGATGTCTAGTGCAAGATTTGGAACAAAACCAGTTGAGAAGTGCTGCTTTCTGCGACTTACAATTAACAAAAGACTGATGCACTAATAATTGCAATCAAAATTCACCAGCTATTGTTCTGGCAAACTGTCTTGGCTAACTGTGTACTTACTTCAAACCTGTTGTTGAGATGTGAGTACACTGCAATTATGTGTAATTATGACTAGCTCATTATAATGCGCAGCAGGGCGAGTGTAAGTCTAGATTGTGTCTCTTAGCGAACGCGGTCAGCGCAGTATGAATAAAGCTATTGTGGAATGTTGCCCAAACATCTCGAATCGCACGAGTTGTCCAGACAATGTGACGGATTGAACCTGTACTCACGTTACTCTCAGAAACCCGAGAGCCATTGAAAGATCAGATGAAGTTTGTCAATCACACAGAGTGCCTATAAAACACTGGATTTACAGCAGAGACACGTGCGCGGCCGTGTGAGGGTCAGACTGTGTTGTTTTGTATCAGCAGACAGTGTGAGTGTTCATTTGGGTTTTGTCTAAGGCAAACATCAGCATTACTGCTGCCCAGACTGTGTGTTAGTGATTTATACCACACAGAAACACAGCTAACACCACTTAGTTTATTAAGAAGTGTAAAAATCTAAATAGTAGATTCATTTATTGTTGTATTTTTGTTAGATTTTTCCAATTTAATCATAATCCTGACCATCATCATCATCATTATTATCATTATTTAATCAGTATTATTCTAATATATAAGTAGCTATAATATACACCTTTGTCTTATTCATTCATGCATGTTTTTTTTCTAATTTATATTAATTTTCATAATTGTCATATTTTTTCTAATTTTCTTGTATAATTCTTGCTATCTAATATTTCTCTCTCTCTCTCTCTATATTCCTTATTCCTATTTTATTAACTATAAATGTTTTTTCAAATGTATTGTTATATACACAGAATATACATGCATACATAAATACATATATATTATTAACTGTAAATGTACTTTTTATTTATTATAATATATATTAACTGTCACATGTATTTTTTCAATTTTTTCATCATTATATATACCTAATTATATGCAATTTTAAAATTAATTTATTTATTCATATATATATATATATATACACACACGTATATTACAGCTGAGAATGTGTGTGTGTATGTATATATATATATATATATATATACCTTCTTAGCTGTAATATACATTTTTTCTTATTATTGTTATATATTCTTACCTTTATATATATGTATGTGTGTGTTCTTATTCATTATTTTTATAGACATAGAATATATATATATATATATCTTATACATTACTGTTACTCTTATTTTATTAACTATACATGTGCTTTTATATTATATATATTATTCTCATGTTATTAACTATAAATGTACTTATTAGTTTTTATTAATTATATTATCTAATATTAACTGTCAACTGTCATATATCATAATTAATTCATTATTATTATTTTATATTCTTAATTATATGTAATTATCAAATTAATGTATTATTAGTCATATATATATACATACATAAAATATATACATTTTTTCTTCTCATTTTTCTTATATATTCTTAGATATATTAATATATATCTTAAATATTTTGTTCTAATTATTCCTATTAAGTACAGTATGTTTTTTTTATAGTAAGTGTTTGTTTGTAGTGAGAATGAATGACATGAGAGAGTCTAATAAGAGTATATGAAATAGAAAATTTGTCCTATTGATAAAGATACAACATTTTTGAAGGACATTTTCCCCTGAGCTCATGTATAAAATCACAAAACCTCAGCCAAATGTGAATAGTTATTGTTTGCTCTTAATTTTGTTGCACTAGTGCTAAAATATATATTTTATATATTATAAAAATTAGATATTTTTTATTATATTTACAGACCAACAGACAGACAGACAGGTGCGCTCCATCTATTAATCTGAGAGAGAAGAGGAATATGTTTTCTTTCAATCTCAGCTTTCAGAATCACCCTGTTCTTGTGGAGTTGACAGAGCGGATTGTGCTGGAGTTGAGTGCATGAAAAGCAACAGAAAAATGACAGAGCGTCTGATGATAACCAAAGTGCTGATCTTAGTCATTTTGTTGGCTTCGAGTCAAGTCTTTTGTTGAGGGAAAATTTGACTCTTCAGCAAGTGGAGTGCACTCGTTTTGATTTTGAAATGTCACAATCATTACGAAGAAGCGAGGTCTGCTCTGACATTTATTATTTATAATGCAAAAGCTACGCAATAAGAAAGACCTGATTGAAAACCCCGCAGGAAGGATTATGGATTTAATGATTTCGAATAACCAAAGTAAACATGAAACAAACTGTCTTTACTGGCATGTTTGAAGACGTTTAGGGGAAATAGAAGCAACATGTCGCCATCACGTGACATAACCATATTGTGTACATAAGAAAAGGTTATGCATATATGAAGAGTGTTGAGAAGCTTCTTATGTTAACTATTAATGTACAGTGTTGCTCCTTTAGCCAACAGACAAAACTATAAAACAGTTGCAATCACTGGGTTTGTCCATTTTCAACCCAGCTTGGGTTGTTTTTTTAACCCAGCATTTTTTTTAGAGTGTAGATTACAGGACAGTTTTTGATTTCACTTTATTGTTTACTATAGATTTATTTTAATTTTTTACATTTTTTTTATTTTACTTTTGATGGTTCCAGAATGGAAAATCACAAAAAATAAAAATAAAAACAGACAGCCAAAGACGGCTCTTTCAACTGTCCGTCTGTTGTATATATTTCCATTACTGATGGTCAGGGGCCGAAAGGGTTACGGGAGGATAAAATAAATATCCCTGTTAAAGGCGCACAGTACTTTCTCACCAAAGCAAGCAAACACAAGCTACAAACCAAAACAAGCACACTTACAGGAATTGTTCGCCCCAATAAAGAGAATTCTGTCATCATTTACTCACGCTCACGTGGTTCTAGAGCATTATGGCTTTCTTTATTCCACCGTCGCTCTAAAATCTCATGCCCACACCCACATATAGTGCACTGCGTTCTGTTTATGAGCCAATGTATGTACAAATGCAAATGAGGTTTGTATGGAAGAGCAGAAGATTACCAAAATCAATCAGCAATTTAGACCTGTTTTCTCACAAAGCATCTGCTTTTACTGTGCTTTCTTCAATTTCATTGAAGTGCAGCATGAACTTTCTACTAAACGTCTCCTTTTGTGTATGACAGAAGAAAGAAAGAAAGTCATAGAGGTTTGGAACAACATGTGGGTGAGTAAATGATGACTGAATTTTCCTTTTTGGTTTAACTGTCCTTTTAAATGTGAAAAGCATCTATCAGCGGACACTCATATAGCTGCAGTCAGTAATATGAATTCTGTATACAAGCGTTCAGAAACAATGAATGTGAGCAAAAGGTTTAACATGTTGGGACATAAGTTTATAATAAGAGTGGATTCTTTTGTTCATTGAGGTGGTTTGTGATGAGAGCTCAACGCGACGTGTTCAGCTCGAATAAGCCAGCCGTTCGCTGACACAGTAATCATTTTGACATTTAATAACACTTGTGTAACCTCCCTTATTTATTGGCCCTCGCTTATTATGGGAGAACGTACTCGCGGTCTCTCTTCACACACATCTGTGTCACGCTAAAGTGTGTAATTCATTTACTGTAAAGAAGGTAATGACTGCTGTTTTTAACTATTTTCCAAGGTTTTTGTGACCCACATATGGTCTTTTTCTTTTCATGGAAATTATGAAATGCAAAGTGTCATCTGCTTTGTTAATTGGCTAAGTGCTGGAGTAATTGGATGAATTTCAAGAAAAACATGTCTAGGTCTAATTTCACCCCCAAATCAATTGAAAAAAATGTAATAGAATTAATTTTGCATAAAAATTTTAAGCCTTGTGACAATTAAGCACATTTTCTTCTCAAATTCTCATTACTGTAAATGTCTGAATGTATTACATTTTTCTGTTATTTTCATTATCCTCATTTCTTTTTACTGTAATGCATTTTTTATGAAACTAGCATGAATTAAAGGCAAAATACTGTATACATAAAGTTTATATTTAAATAATAGGTCAGTGTAAATATATAGGCTGTGTGTGTGTGTGTGTGTGTGTGTGTGTGTATGTTACATATTTACAAACTTTTGTTAGATGCAATTAATTGTGATTAATCAGTATATACTGTATATATACACTACCAGTGAAAAGTTTGGACACGGTAAGATTTTTAATGTTTTTAAAAGAAGTTTCGTCTGCTCACCAAGGCTTCATTTATTTAATTAAAAATACAGTAAAAACTGTAATATTGTGAAATATTATTACAATTTAAAATAACTGTTTTCTGTTTGAATATATTTTATAAAGTAATTTATTCCTGTGATCAAAGCTGAATTTTCAGCATCATTACTCCAGTCTTCAGTGTCACATGATCCTTCAGAAATCATTCTAATATGATGATCTGCTGCTCAAGAAACATTTATGATTATTATCAATGTTGAAAACAGTTGTGTACTTTTCTTTCAGGATTCCTTGATGAATAGAAAGTTCAAAAGAACAGCATTTATCTGAAATACAAAGCATTTGTAACATTATACACTACCGTTCAAAAGTTTGGGGTCAGTAAGATTTTTTTTTTTTAAAGAAATTAAAGAAATTAATACTTTTATTCAGCAAGGATGCATTAAATTGATCAAAAGTGACAGCAAAGACATTTATAATGTTACAAAAGATTATATTTCAAATAAATGCTGTTCTTTTGAACTTTCTATTCATCAAAGAATCCTGAAAAAAAAATATTGTACACAAATATTTTGTACAATTGTACACAATAAATGTTTCTTGAGCAGCAGATCATCATATTAGAATGATTTCTGAAGGATCATGTGACACTGAAGACTGGAGTAATGATGCTGAAAATTCAGCTTTGATCACAGGAATAAATTACTTTATAAAATATATTCAAACAGAAAACAGTTATTTTAAATTGTAATAATATTTCACAATATTACTGTTTTTACTGTATTTTTAATTAAATGGTGAGCAGACCAAACTTCTTTTAAAAACATAAAAAAATCTTACCGTGTCCAAACTTTTGACTGATAGTGTGTATATATATATATATATATATATATATACTGCATGTCCTATATATACTGTATGTCCTATTTATATATACATATACTGTATATAGCATTGACATAATTTTTTTCACCAATTCGCATTGCTATATAATGGAAAAAAAGGCTTTGTCAAATATACTTTTTTATTAAAAATAGATTTAATTTTTTTTTAAACTTACGGAACCCCACACATGACATGCAGAAAAAAAAAATAGTAGGCTAAATCATTTAGCAAATCGAGGGAACGAAATAATAAATCGTGCACGCAATTTAGGAAATCGAGGGAACGAAATAGTAAATCGTTCACGCGATTTAGCAAATCGAGGGAACGAAATAGTAAATAGTCGCACTATTTACTTTTTTTTCCCTGCATGACAGGAAATATAAACTGCATTAAAATTGCAAAAATAATTATGTTTGGATTGTTTCCGAACTGGTTTCCACATCCCGTCTTGCTATTCGTCGATATACAGATAATAACGGTTGTTTCTATGTCGGCCTGGGGTGCGTTTCCCGAACAACGATGTAACTCGCTGCTGAACTACCATAGTACGATGCATCGTTGAACAAATCAACTAGCTATTCACGACTGTTTCTTGAAACCGTATTGTAGCAAACCACGTTGGTGAATGACGTCACGCAGGTGGTGAGTAATAACTTCTTTAAATTAATCTGTTTGCGATAGAATTAATGCTAGATTTTTTGCTTTTTTAAATTACGGACATGGCATTAGAGGACTAATTCTCATATTTATTTTGCTTTATTTCCAGATTCCAGCACGTACGCACATGCGCACTCTTCAAAAACGGTGCTTTAAATCTCTTGACAAACTAAAATATATAAATGACATTTGTATATATTCGAAATAAAAGATATACATTGTACTTAATGTCAGCTTGCTTATTTTGCTCAAGATAATGATTTATTAAGTCCACATGTCATAAAAACAAGAAACTATACTTCTAACCACAGCTTGAGAGCTGTCGTTCCAACCACACAAGTTTGCGATGCAGTTTGCAAGTGTTCGTTTGAACTATGGTTTCGGGAAACACCAAATCGCTGAACTGCGTAAGTAACGACGGAACTTGCGATGTTAGTTGGCTAACGATGCTTTTAGGAAACGCACCCCTGGTCAGGTCTCAAACAAACAGATCACAGTTTTGAAACACCAGAGATTCACAATGTTCTGCATTTTGGGGAATCAACAGTTTCCTTATAGTTTCTTTCTTGTAATTTTGGGGTGAAATAATGACCCAGACATGTTCTTGACAGGTTTTGTGAGAATCGAACAATTAAAGTGGTATAGTGGTAATTGGTTTCTGGGGGTCGTTGGGTTGCAGCTTATCAGTCCTTCATAAACAAATCTTTGCACTAGCAAAGTTTTTTTGTCCCTGCTCTTTGTTGAACACAAGAGGATGCTGGGAAGGGAGGCACTACACATTCCAAAGCCATGATGCAATGGAATCCCTGAGCCTGTTAACCCCTAAATATACACACACACGGATACATAAAACATGCATGTGCATGCATATAAATGCAATGCATGAACTCATATGTTCTCTCTTTCTCTCTTGCGAGCGTCTACTCCACATGCCTGTTGAGTTCTCCATCTGTGGCTTTTATTAAACAAGTTCCCACCCTAGGACCCTCTCCAACACACTCACACTAACTGCATGTGGTACAATAAGCATGTTGACACGCACACAGTCGTGGAGAGACAACAAGTGTCCTACTGCGATGACAATGACAGCTCACTCACAACCACACCAAACACACACACAAACACAAATGGCCCTATAGACATGAACACACAGACTCATTCTCACACACATTTGAGCTGCTGTTAAAGTGTACAATTTGCACAGAAAATACAAACAGTTTTGCAATGGAGTTAGTAGTCTGCCCATCAGGAACATTTGATATAATATTCCTTTGCCTCTTAAAAAGCTTAGAAGGAAAGTGTTTCTCATTCTCAATTCTCATTCTTTTAAATTGCATGTCTTCTGTTATAAGATTAAGATGCAAATGCACAGCTTAAAATTAGACAAAATAATTTGCATAAATAAGCAAAAGTATAATTGTACAGTATAATTTGATAGATGGATGGACGGATGGAAGGACGGACGGACAGACAGACAGACAGATAGATAGATAGATAGATAGATTAGTTAAACCCTACCACATGATCTACTATAATGCAAATATACGAATATGATTGAGAATATTTACAGTAATTTTGACTGGCTATTAAAATACTGAGAATGTAAATCAATCAATCACTCAATCAATCAATCAATCAATCAATCTAATGTTTTGACGTGCAAATTAATGATTGACAGACAGAGAGCGTTTCTGATTGGCTAGTTTTCTGAGGGGTTAAAAAGGCGGGACTCTCCACTGTTTATATAGGCTAGGCTAATGATGTTGATGGTTATCCTATGTAGAGGAGATTTTATTCAACTTTAAGTGCATAAAAGTGAATAAAAATTGGGTTAACAACAGAGAGAGAGAGAGAGAGAGAGAGAGGTAAAAAACAGCGGGCCGTCTATCTATCTATCTATCTATCTATCATCTGTTTCGACGTGCAAAATGATTGACAGACAGAGAGCGTTTCTGATTGGCTAGTTTTCTGAGGGGTTAAAAAAGCGCGGGCCTTTCCACTGTTTATATAGGCTAGGCTAATGATGTTGACGGTTATCCTATGTAGAGGAGATTTTATTCAACTTTAAGTGCATAAAAGTGAATAAAAATTGGGTTAACAACAGACAGAGAGAGAGAGAGAGAGAGAGAGAGAAAGAAAGAGAGAGGTAAAAAGAGCGGGCCGTCTATCTATCTATCATCTGTTTCAACGTGCAAAATGATTGACAGACAGAGAGCGTTTCTGATTGGCTAGTTTTCTGAGGGGTTAAAAAAGCGCGGGCCTTATATAGGCTAGGCTAATGATGTTGATGATTATTGTCGAGGAGATCAACTTTAAGCATCCAAATACGTTTTGAGGTCGTTGTTTGCGAAACAGTTATCCAACGCTGACGTCCCACCTCAAATCTCTCTCATCCATCTCTCCTTCCGTCTTTTCCTTCCCGCTCCCATCGGCAGAGGTCGCCTGACATTTCACATGGAGGAGTCAGTGTCAGTGAACCACACAAACACAAGTTCATGAAGCAGGAGATTTCTGTATTCTCTAAAAGTTATATACATCTTATTTTTACCGTATTGGAAATTTGGAAACCTACCGTAAAAAATTAACTGACGATATTTTAGACGCTACAGGATTGTGGGTAGGCCTACTATATAGCTAATAATATAGCTATTTATATTAGTAATATATATATACTTTTCTTATACACTTCTTTTACTTATTAAAAACATAATTTTAATAATATGTTACTGTAGAAATACACATATTTTGTTAAAAAACGAATTCCAACGTAGCTTAAAAAATTTTTTTCACTTAAAATTAACCTATTAACATGCTTTAAGCTTTTTTACAGTATTTCGCGTTGAAATGCTTTTTAAGCACAACACAAGCACGTAAATAAACGCAAAATATCCACCGAGCATCACCGCGCGCGTTTTCATATGGAACAGAACAAATCCGTGAACGGATGTGAGGAGAGCATGAACAGAGGCTCAACCCCTTTCTCTTTCAGTCGTTCTGTTGCTTTTTGTTTGGGTTAACAATAGAGAGAGAGAGAGAGAGAGAGAGAGAGAGAGAGAGAGAGAGAGAGAGAGAGAGAGAGAGAGACGAGCGAACAGAAGCGCGAGCTGCTCTCCATGCCTTCAGTCTAGCGGAGCGGGCGATGGATGTGAGATTTTACCCTGCACCTCCTTCAAGCGTGGGCTCCTGTACATTACCCACCGACACCAGCCTCTCCTCTCTGGACTATTACCACTGCAACAAGGTAATTTACTCCACCATGCGTTGGCTTCTTCTTCTTTACGCACCAGTTCAGTTTCTCTTTCCCAGATGGGAAATAACCTGCTTCATTCACTTCAGGACAGTTTCATCTGTTGCAATATGCACATCATGTTACTTAGTGTAGGCTGCATATGGTGAATGTGTTCTGAGTGCATAACGCGAAACCTCGGCATCTCCGGACAGGGCATCCCAAACTTAGTTCAGTATCTCGGGAATTGTGCACTTGCACAAGCATCACAGTAACAGCTGGGATATTCATGCAAAATTAGTTAAATGTTGCATTGCATATGAAAAGCATTAGGTTGAGTAAACTAAAGTCCATTGAAGAGCTTGTTTCCCGAGGGAAGATGGAGAGCTCCCGTCCAGCTCCTCTTATTGAACATGAATTATAGGATACATGTAGCGCTCTTTTTTTTCTGTCTGGGTGTGCATTAGCTTCATAATTGCTTTGTTGATGGAACTGCATCCCTCTGTGACGTAGTTGCAATTGCACGTGTTAGAAGTAGCGAACAATTAATTAGTTCTTAGGCGCGTTATTTATTTATTACGGGGATCGCGGCTAATCTTTCTGGCAGTGCTGTTTGAGTGGGATGAAACGAGTAGAAAGAGACCAAAAACTGTGCATTTAGCTTTTTCAGCAATATTCATAAAGAACACATGAGCATATTTTAAACTGAATAATGCGTTCATAAGTTTTATAGTTTTGGGCGCGTGACTACTACCGGGTCTAATGTTCTGTATAATATATAGATGCAGTGCTGACTGAAAATGCTATGCACTTGGATTCAGCGTCAGTAAAGGCGGACTAGATTTCAACAGTCAGTTAAAGATGCACTTTACACCCTCGATCCCTCATTTGTTTACGGATGTTCATCCAGTTATCTGTCACAGCGTGAATTAAGAATAATTCAAGTAAATTTTGAGCCCTTATTGCTTTGTGAGTTTTGAAGGTATGCTATAATGCAGCTGTGTAGGCTATATAGAATTCATTTCTAGTTTACGCTGCTTTTTTCCCGGTTGTTAGCCGGTGTTTTGCTTAATTGTGTTTATTGTGTTGCTGGTAAGTTCTCATAAAAGTGTAGTATTTATCTTGTGATCTTGTAGTACGCTTAGGAAACATAAACTGTCAAATTCATATTCTGTTTACACAGAATTCGAAACTGAATCGACGAATTTAGCTAGTCAGGCGTCAATTAAGCTAGCATATTCCAAATTTCGTGTTGTGTTCGTCCGTTGTTAAACCCAACCAAACCTTATCTAGAATGGTAATATTGAAGAATATTTACTGTAATTTTCTAATAAACAGGTTAAATATGAATTTGCACATTATAGTATACAGGAACCAATCAGCTGTGAGGATTATTGAGCCTCAGTCAGCGGCCCAGTAACGTCTTTTCGTTTTACCGCCACTATTTTTCAAATGTGGAGATGCCGTTAATTTCTTCGTAGTTATTTTTTTATTTATTTTTTTAGAAAAACTTGATGTTAAATTGATGTCTTGTAAAAAATAATATGTGGTATATGAATCACGTTGATTATATAATGGTAGAAACATCGGGCTTTACCCGATTATTATTTAATAACCACTCTGTTTTAGAAGCATTGCAGATTTTTTTTCTTAAAAGACAGTCTGTGATAGAGCTTTTAAATTCAGTCATCTTGACAGAGTAACTCATAATTTGCTGATGGGTGTTTATAGTAGGGTGTCACAGAGTTAAGCTTGTGGCTCTGAGCATATGGAAAAGATCAGCCAGCGAATGGAGACCAGAGTAATCTAAGCCAACTCCATAGGTTGAAAAATGATCCTGTGCAAGTGGACATTATGAAACAAAATTTTAGGGGGAAAGCCTGCTCTCCCCACCACAATGGCCCTCTTTATGTGCTCCAGCTTTAATAATGCAATATTCTCCAACATTCTTGAGAGGCCCCAAATGAAGGTCATGTATGGAGGTCTTGCATTAATATGTAACATTTGAGAGTTTGTGTGAAGTGGTTTACAGTGGTGCCGCATGAACCGGAAATAGTTCTGAAAAACTAGGCCATCCATGATAAGTGACTATCATTTCCTGTTGCTAACACACAAACATGCTACATGCTGCATTCCTGAACCACGCATGAGCTTTTTCATGCTTGTATGTGAAGTATGAAACATAGTAAATGGTAGAACAGTACACAAACTATATGTGAAACCAAAACCGGAGTAGACTGGATGATTCCCATCAAGTTTTCAGCAATGGATATGCAGAATTTACAAGTGAATAAATCAAAATATTATTTATTATTTTAGTTATACGCAGTGTATCCCATTGGAGGAATCTGGATTTCAGTTGCCCAGCATTTGTGTTATCCAATACCTTTTATCATTAGGTTGGCAAAATCACATATATTGATATAGATTGAGTCATTAAAGGTGCACCAAGTGATTTTTCCATTTTTTTCCAGTTTTACGTCTAAGAAAAT
The DNA here is from genome assembly GCA_037950665.1 of Hypophthalmichthys nobilis. NCBI lineage: Eukaryota > Metazoa > Chordata > Actinopteri > Cypriniformes > Xenocyprididae > Hypophthalmichthys > Hypophthalmichthys nobilis. Next base: position 1,260,350 of record CM075471.1, read on the forward strand.
GGATCATGATTATTGTTGTTTTTGTTATAGTGACTACCATGTTGAGTTACTAGCCAAATGCAGCTTGCTTTATTGAAGTCACGTTTCCATTTGCGAAATAAATGAATCTCTTGCACTACCAGTGCACACAAGGGGGCGACAGAGTTCACTTTAAATGTGTGCGAAAGCAGGGCCTAAAACTAACTTTTTGCCATAATTGCCAATGGCCGGTGACTTAAAAAAATTTACCGGTCATAAATAATTTTTACCAGCCATGAAGTTATTTTGGACAAAACAGGCAGTTATAACCAGAATTAGGTACTGAAATTTAATAAAGTAATCAAATGCAAAATAACACTATATAAATGAAACATAGATTAATCCTTATTAAAGTTACAAAAGTTATTCAGTCAAGTCTTTTGTTGTTTGATTAACATTAAGGACACAGCAGGTTTATTAGGCTGCTGTCACTTTAAGAGCGAATGCACGGATCCAATATACTGATACACGTGTTTTCTTTCGCAACTGTTGTTCACTAAAGACACAACTTACTCGCCATTATGGACATTTTCAAGCGCAAGAAGACGTGAAAGAGAACTCAATTCAGTGTCCGTGTGCTGTATAAGACGCAGATTTCTGGGCGCACCTTACGGATGTTTGCGCGCAGAAAACTTCCCACACAGCAAGTAACGAATCGAGTTTCCTTTCGCGTCTTCTTGCGCTTAAATATTTCAGTTGGCAAGGCTTAAACTTTCGTGACTATGCAGCACTGGCCCGTCAACTGTCCCGAGCGTCGTTTACGTTCATGTTCTCACAACATCGCGTTGCTAAAGTTCATAAAAATATTACCGCCCAACTGGCGATTGACATCGTTTCATATACTCACCAACACCGATTTTTACTCACTTTTGGCGCTTGGCGAGTGTTAATTTTAGGCCCTGAGCGAAATATTTCCCCATGCAGATTTCGCAGTGGGTTCAAGCCCATAACACGAAACAGAAAGCTGCTTTTGTGTAAGCTGTGCTTCATTCATTGCTAAACGATTGACAATAGACAATGGACATTTTTTTTGCCGGCAAAACGTTCTCGATTTAAGACCAAAAAGCAGAACAAAAGTGCAACTTTAAAGTAAATTCCTGTTGATTTGTTTTTATGCCATTTAGCAAATCTTATACAGTTTTTAAGCAGAAGACTAAGTCCTCATAGTTTGCAGGCAGTTACACCCCAGAGTAGGGAAGCAACTTTACAGCCATAACAACCAGCCAATCGATAATACATTAACCAATGTCATCATCTGCCCTGCAACAAACCTGCCAGATCCATACTTCCAAAGCAAACACGTCTACCGCTGCTAGTAACTGCTATGTTAGTATTTACTCAAGTGGCCATTGGTCAAATGGTGCACAATCCAGTTTTGAGATATTTAGCGTGTAAAAGTGCAAGATTTTGGGCTGAACATTCTTGAACATGCTGAAGTTTCAGTTGAGCCGTGACTCATTCTCACTTTGAGTCGACTGACTTTCTATCTCTCGTTTTCATGAGTGGGTGTATTGTTTGTTAAGCATACGCTCTGTGAATTCCTCCTCTAAAGGCCATCTCTTCATAAATGCATGTTTCACCCAGAGAATATTTGTCGAATGCATTATGACTTGTGCATCGCCCCGGGCTCATTCGCTGCGTTTAAAATTGAAGTTGGATAGGTTAAGAGAAGATGGACCACTTCCCCCTCTTCACCGGTGTTACTGTATTAATGCAGACAGAGATATGCAGACTACAGTTAGAGACAACCCAACTACATTTGACTCTTAGATCATCAAGTGTATTCATAGCGCTCACTTGTTTGATCTTCAATATATCGGACATGAAATCCAGATTGATCCTGTACTTTCGTAATGCATGTTTCTGGTTTTATTGTGAATGATTCATCAGTGAATAAAGATTGTCTTCATTATCTTTCATTAAAATGCAATAATTTGCTCTGCATTTGAAATTACCAGAGCTGTCCGTTAACATTGGCAGACGTAAAAAGGGTTGCAAATGTCATTTCATGTTGACTTGACTATTAGTAAAGCAGACGTCCATGAGAATAAAAGTGTACCATCGTCATTTTTGCAACCGATTCTTGCAGTGAGTTTTCGAGAAGTTTGACTTTCAATTTCAATTGTACATCCAAGTGTCAGCCCTCAAAAGAAAAGGCACCTCAGATGTTAAGCGGCAGCCAAAAAACGTTATCGCTCCTGAATCAGATCCCTGTAAGTGGGTGGCAGTGGCACATTACCAGCTGTGTGACGGCAGAAAACCTTGATTCATTTAAAGCGAGTCTGAGGCCTTAACTTATTATTTAGCCCGTTCAAAGAGTCTGTCTCTCTCTGTCTTACTCTTTGAGCTTGTTCTTCGCTGCTTAAACCATCTAAAAATAACTCGTAGGCCTAGCAATTACTGGAAATGGGTGCAGAGTGCTGCATCTACGAGTGCAACTGTCTTTAGCTTAAATAATACTTTAACCGAAATGCATCAGTGCAGTATATGCAGTGGAAATGAGAGATTTTCAGTGTAACAGCATGTTTTATTTTTATATATGTTTACTTAACGTTGTATATGTTATCTCAAATCGCTCAATCTTGTTCACATTAAGACTAGAGAAAACAACAAGTGAATGAAAAACGAACGAAAAAGATCCTATCAGTTTGTATAAAGCAATTACCTTTTCCTGTATATGACAGTTCTCCTCTTTCCTCGACACTGTAATGGAGATGTGAGATAAAATGAGTCGTCAGGCCAGCTGAGCTGCGTTCGGTACACGGGGAAGTTAATTAGGTGGAAAGAGGCGGTCGAGGCCTAACAGAAGCTGCGCTGAGCCATTCATTTGTATGGCAGAGCGGAGCGATCCGTCTAACGCCGCTGCCACAACATCATAAACCTGCCTGTGAGCGATTGTTCATTCCTTATTTTCATCTATTAATCGTATTTGAGCCTGATTTGTGTGTGTAATGAATGAATGAACAGGTATTTGAATGGCACAGTATGCATTGGTACAGTGTAGTCCAACACTAGATTTTTTTCATCTTAACCTGATCAAATTCTCAAAATAATGCTGCTTTTTTTTTCCTTTCTAGTGCTGTCAGACTTCAGTCAAGGTGTTTATACTAAAAAGATTCATTGGTAAACCTTAATAGTCCTTTGCAATGATTAAAAACATGATCTTTATGAAGTTATATTGGTGAGAGTAAGCCACACCTGTGTTGTAGAAGCGTTCACAGCCCTGCTGTGCACCTGTATTGCTGATGTGCAGTGTGAAAATGTCTGTGCACACTCTGTGGTGAACGAGACCTTTTCAGAACTATTCAATGTTTTGCTTTATGAGTCAGAACCACAAAACTGTTACAAAACTCCAACACTAGTGTGAAATACAAGAGAGATCCACAGAAAATGCACTAAATACTGTGGAAATAAGTTTGCATTTCAGTTCAGATATATATTTTTTATATCTTATTTTATTATTAAATAAATACAATTTATTAAAAAAAATTAAATAAGATAAAATATATATATATATATTAAATTAAATTAAATGCGAAATGTTGAAGGAAAAATACTGAAATAGTATATTCTTGTAAAATCTACACCAATAATGTTTTATTTACAACTTCAAAAAAATCATTTTTATAACACACACACATACACACACACACACATATATATATATGAAAAATGATTTTTCATCATATACATACATATATATTGTAAAATATTTTTTGATATGTATATATTTTATATATATAAATATGTACACACATTTTTCACTGTGTATATGTATATATATTTGTGATGATTTTTGATAATGTACATACATCATATATATATATATATATACACTATAAAAATGATATATGTATATACTGTAAAGATGATGAGATTATTAGAGTGGGATTTACATGAAAATATCATTTTAGTCTTTATTTCTTTTTACTATTTTACATTTAATTTAATGTGTTACTTTCTTTGTAATTATTTGTAAAAAAATACTAGCAATTTCTGAGTGAAAATAGTTTCAAAGTAAATCCTACACTATTTTTTCTTGTTTATAAATAGCTTATGTAGCATTATATTGCTCTCCAGATTGGTATCAGAATCTGTCTTTGAAAAATCTTTTTTGTTCCACTACTACTTCACAGTTATATCGTGATTTCTACGCCCTGGGACGTTAATAATCACTGTACATTTATTTTAGCTGACAGTAAAACAGCTGAACTCTTTGGGTGACCACTGTGCAAAAATTACTTAGCATTTGTTTTTGTTTTGTTTTCCCCAGTATCCTGTATAAAAGCGTCTGCAGCCCAGTCACATACTCCGGCAGTAATGCAGTAAATGTAGCTGGCGTTTTGTGAAGCGCTGTCAGTAGCTGTGGGGGTGCAGCGCAGCAGCGCACTAATTGGCCTTGGCAGAGAGAGAGAGAGAGATAGAGAGAGCGCTGGAGGTTTGACGCGCTGAATGGCTGCTGGCTGCATGGTGAATAGCAACTGATTCAGTAATGCAGCCGGTAAATAATAACGATGCCTGTCCGCGGGGGAAAGAGAGCTGCAGAGACTTCTGGGACACTCGCTGATACGGCCAACGTTAAAGAGGTCGAGTTTAGCACCTGCTGGATGATGTGAATCTAGAAATGTGTGATCATCCCTTCAGGTGAACAGGAGTTTGTGTTAGGATTTTTCTGCGGCTGTGGTTTGGTGATTTAGAGTTGACTTTATTTACTTTCTAAGAGCATGTACATGATCTTATTGTGGATGATTTATAACTGCAAGTTATTATAAAGGAGAAACAAATGCCTTCATATTAATCTTTCATCACAATGCAATAACTTGCTTTGCCTCTTAAACGACTTTTCATTTCAGTTGACGTCGCCAATCCTGCTCTTTTCCGTCCAGTCCAACCACTGTGTCCATTCTGGCAATGATACGCCCACTTTTCACCATCCAATCAATTCCCAGCGGACAGAATTATGTTTTTTATTGTATGTTCAGTTCCACTCAGAAATACAGTATGTCGAGAACAACATTTTTCATCTTGACTTTTAATTAGAGCATTTAGGGTTTTTTTTCAGTTGAGACTAATTGGGAGAAAGTTGTGTAGGCGTTGTCATTTATGCTGTAAATGAATTGCACACTTTTTTGGGACCAAGCTGTGTACGTAAAGATGAAACCAACTGAGCATTTGCATTTAACTAAATGGTTAAAGTGCCAGTGACTTTCTGTAAAATGAACACAATGCTTGCTGCATGGGAACTAAAAGATGCTTTCGCTTATTTAGAGCATTGTGAAAAGAAATAACACTTTACAAAAACGTTTCATTTGTTAACATTAGATTACTATATTAGTTAACATGAACTAACAATGAATACAGCATTTATTGATCTCAGTTAATTTCAACATTTACTGATACATTTTTAAAATCAAAAGTATTAGTTAATGCACTGTGAACTAACATGAACAAAAACATTGCAAGTTCATGTTAGCTAATGCATTGTAAAGTGTTATCAAAGAAATAAACATTTAAACTAATTTGAATGTAGATGAAACTAGAAGATTTGATAGCACTTTACAAAAAGTTAATGCATTAACTAACATGAACCAACGATACGCAATATATATTTTTACAGCATTTATTAACCTTATTTAATATTAGTTAATAGAAATGTTCAAGTTAGTTCACAGTGCATTAGCTAAAATACAACTATGGATCTTAAAAATGTACACTCTAAAAAATGCTGGGTTAAAAACAACCCAAGTTGGGTTGAAAATGGACAAACCCAGCAATTGGGTTGTTTTAACAAAGCGGTTGGGTTAAATGTTTGCCCAGCCTACTGGGTAGTTTTATTAAACTCAACTATTGTTTAAAAATGACTGTATTACTTGCTTAAAATGAACCCAAAGCATGCTGGAAATGAACATTTATTTATTAATAAGTTTAATGAATAATAACTGAACAATAAACATTTATTATACTGCTTATTAATAAATGTTCACCTTTTGATTATTATTGTTGCCTCTAGTAATTATGTGTCTGATTTTTAATTTCCAACATATTTTGGGTTCATTTTATGCCAGACATATAGTCATTTTTAAACAATAGTTGAGTGAACAATATTTAACCCAACTGCTGGGTTAAAACAACCCAATTGCTGGGTTTGTCCATTTTAATCCCAACTTGGGTTGTTTTTAACCCAACATTTTTTGTGTAAAAGTTTGTGTAGCTGTAGAAGTATTGCTCATTGATAGTTCATGTTAACTTAACTAATGTTAACAAATGAAACCTTATTGTAAAGTGTTACAGAACACAATAGTTCTCATTAAATTGGAGAAATGAAAAATTAAAATGATTACACCGCTTCATATATAGAACCTTTTAGAGGTTCCGTCATGGGATCATTTAGCTTTAATTAATCAATTTATTTTAATTAAATTTGATGAATGAAACAGCTCGTAAACATAAACATATTTATCACTAGAAACAATTAATGAAAGAATTATCCAATCATTTAAGACATTTCTCCTTATATATAGAACACTATAGTTCTGTATATGGGTTAGTAGAACACATCAATTAATCTGCATTAGAATTTACTGCCCATGTTAAAGAACACATTGGAATATGACCTCAAAATGAACCGACGAAAAATAAGACCAAACTGGAAGACATTAATTCAAATCCCCCGCAGGGCTTCAGGGCACTTTGATCAGAACCTGTCAGTGCTTGATGTGGGGCATGTGTTTCCTACCCGTCAGCGCCTTACAGAAACGGCGGTACGCTGTGGCGCACGGGTCCACCCGCCACCCGAGACCCCCCTTCAGGATGTGGTGGGCTCGGCAGTAGCTGCACCCCCAAATGCACGTACACAAATAGCATGTCATTTTGGCTGTGTGAACGGGATGAGGGGGCTGGCAGGGTGCATGCATGCGCTGTTTTTCAGGTAGTCAAAAAAAAAACGTTCTTGGATGCATTATATCTCAGCCGACCATAATTGTCAGTCAGCGGTTTGGAGACCCAAAAATGAGTCCCGCTGCCAGATGTTGCCACACTCTGATCGTCACTTTGAAAGACAGAAGTTTATTGTTCTAGTGCACTCGGCGTGCTTCAGAACTCAAAGCCAGTGGATTGTTGACGGATGGTTTTCAGAATGAGAACAAGAGCGTGGCTGTTTAACTCTTAACTGTATGTACAGATGCATTAATTGCACTTCCCAGCAGGCATTCGAGCGATTGTTTTATATCTCGTCATAAAATGGCTGCTTGTGTAAGTTTGAAATAGGAAATATCTTTGTGGCAGCTGAACCTAAACCAAACAGGATGGCAACGCAGAGTTCGCACAGTTTCTTTGTCACCCACGTGTGTGTGGTTTTCAGTTTGTCTCTTTTTGGTCAGGAAGTGTTTTAACCCCTGCTGCACATGTGTGCAGACAATTTGGATTTCGTTGTGCGATTTCGGGTCTGAATGATGCATTAATTTAGCTTTTGTCTCTATCGGTCAGATGCATATACAGTTCATTTCCTGCATAAACCCCATCCGGATGTTATTGACATCAGACGCCGGTTTGAGGCAGATCAGGCTGATTTTGTTTTCTTGTTTTATGTCAGCAAACGTGACCTTTATTCAAAGATCGTGTGGATGAACAAAGGGTTTCTAGTTAAGGTGAAAATGCACCATATTTATTATGCTATCGTTATTGATTTTATCCATTTTAGACTTGATTGCATAAGCATGATATCATCTGAAAAGGAAAGTAATTTTGATGTTACATTTGATGATTTTGTTTTTGGAATAACATGCACTACTAAACCATTCATATTTAGACCAGGAACAAGTAAATAGAGCCCCATAAAAAGCCTATTTTTGTCTCCAACTCAAGCGTTTCTCAATGACTAACTAGTGTTGTTTCTTTGGAGGTGTTCTGCCGTCCTGCTGTGGGGGTTTTTAAAGGAAGTGTTACATAAATACAATGAAAGCACTCACTGATTATTTTTAGCGGACTCGGCTTCATTGTGGACCTGTCACCTCGCTCATCTGCGGCTTTCTACAGAGACCCGCAGAAAAAGTTTTAGTGAAAGCATTTGAGCTCATCTTACTGAAAGCACTTCGTCCGGCTTGCAAAGCGCTCCTGGAAATGAGTTATGAAAGCACAAAGCGCCTGCTAAATCTGTAGCATTGTTGCGGCATTGATAATGAGGGTCCGATAAATGTGAACTGTGCGAAAAAATAACAGTTATAATAATCTTTATTGTGAAGTAGTTGTGAGCTGAAGGTGAGGAAGGGAAAGTCAAAACTACCTCGAAATGCCATTCACAACTCATTTTAAGACCACCATGCAACTGCAAAGAAAACTTTTGATGAAAATTTAAGTCAAACATGGGATAATGTGCACTGATTAATCATTCACAATAGAATGAATGTGTATAAATACAGTATACAAGGTAAAACACAGCTTGACAGTGTGAAATTGACTCTCTCTTCAGGACATAAAGCATCAGCGAGGGCTGAGGCAGAACGCGTGGGGGCAGGGCTGCAAAAACACGTTTCGTGGAAGTTTTTTTATGAGCTGTAAATGCAGGAAACTTTGACAAGGCCTGGAAGTTGCTGATATTGTTTGGGCTGTGATTATGTGGCGTTTTGACAGGCCGACGGGCCCACCTGAGCGAGCTGAAGAGAAGCTAAAGCTAATCGCTAACGGAGAAAATACCACAGAACTTGCAAAATGAACTCAGCTGTGACCAACTACCTTTTCCCAGTGGGATTTGAGGCAGATTGTCGCACCGCTAGTGTTTTTATACGCTAGTGTCTTCCCGTATTACATTCAGCCTCATGACATGTTGAATTCCACCAATCACATGCCAAGGTCATGCCCTACCAAAAAAAAAAAAAAAAATAGTAGTTTAGTAATGAAGCCATTCCATTGTAATACAAAAATGTATTTAATTTGTTTCCCTTTTGAGAATTTTTGTGTTTTTCATTACTCTCGATGGAAATTCTGTAGATTTGCATTATTGTAGTAATATTTGTTAGTTTTTAAATGTTATATTTATATAAATAATAATATATTTTAATTATTATAATAATTATATAATATTATATATATATGATAATATAAATACATAATTATTTTTAAATTAATATATATAAATAATATATTTTAATTAATATAATAATTGTTTTATATATATATATATAATTTTAAATGTATTAAAACAAATATGTATTAGAATGTATTATTTAGAACAAATGTATGCGTCATTTTATTATTTTTGTAGTAGTATTTACATGATAATATAAATGTAATTATTTATTCCTTTTAGTTTTAATATATAAATAATAAGATATTTTAATCAATATATATATATATATATATATATATATATAATTATCTTTTAAATGTAATATATAAATAATAATATATTGTACTTAATATAATAATTATGTAATATATTATTATATTTTATATATATTTATTTATAATATATATGTATATATATTTATATATTTATTTATAATCTATTATATATAATCTATGTCATTTCATTATTTGTTATACGTCATTTTATTTATATGATCATAAAAATGTATGTATAAATAAATATATATATTATTTAATAATTTTTCCTGATAAATGAATAAACAAAATAAATAAATAAATATATGTATATATATTCCATAAGCAATTTTTTCTTCCTTCGTTTTCTTTAAGCAAAATGCAATCACTTATTTCTTTATTGATTTTAGGGTGAAATATGACCCGGACATGAGCAGATATGAGTGCATATGAGTGATGTTGTGTAATGTGTATTTCTGCTTCACACATGATGACTCTGAGAACTGAATGTACAAGATTGTTGATTCCATACGTTAAACTAGAAGACATGAGATAAATAAATAGAGCGGGAATACGGCGGGTGCGCTGGAATGCAGCAGCTGTATGGAGAGAGAGGCTGGGCAAACACAAGCAGTTGTCTTAGTGTCCTGTGGCACGTCCTGAGCAAACAGTGCTAGAGCTCGCCGGCTTCAGGTCCTGTTCACCACGAGCCCGGGGCCCCTAAGAAGAGTCACCCCGACCGCCCTGAGAAGTGCACATTCGCACACCTAAAGTCTCCATGAAATGCAGTATTTATTCTAAATTATTTATCCGTGCACATCATTATTTTTAAAAATTCATGTGCATCATAATCTTGAATCAGAATAACTTCCCCTCCCTCTTGCAGCGACATCTCTTCTTTGATGATGAGGGCGGGGCAACCTGTCACTCACATGAGATCCACCAATAGCAAACCACAACCATCCAATTGATTCTCCACGGACAAAATCAAGCCCTGAGACTTTAAAGGGGACCTATAATGCCCCTTTTACAAGATGTAATATAAGCCTCTGGTGTCCCCCAAAATACCCCATAGATCATTGTCAAATTTGCCCCTATTTGGGTGTGAGCAAAAACACGCTGTTTTTGTGTGTGTGGCCCTTTAAATGCAAATGAGCTGCTGCTCCCGGCCCCCTTTCCAGAAGAGGGCGGAGCTTTAACAGCTCAACAACAACAAAGCTGGAGAATCTCACGCAGCCAAAATGAGGATTGTCAGTAACGGTGTTCAGCCTTACATTGTTCAAACCGGAGTCGACACTGATGGAGAGACTCAGGAAGAAGTTACAACTTTTAGACGTTTCTGAATGGTTAGTGGATAAATGTATGTAGTTGCTGTGGAGTTGATTCAACTCATCCACTAGCATGTGCCGTCATGTTAATCTTTTGTGTTGAATTGACCCTCGTTTGTGAAGCAGTCCGGTGTAAAATGACGGCATGACAACAACACTCTACTACAACAACTCTTCCTCTTCTCTAAAGCAGCCCAACATGGTCTCACACCCTTTGTTGCGTGTTCTCGGGGTGGGGTTTATGTAAATTTTAGGATTAGTGATGTCACTAACCCAGGAAGAAGCTTGTTGTAGTCCCTACCAGCCGTTTGTTGTAGTCCTTAAAAAGCGATTTCTGTAATAGAAAATATCTCCCTTTGCATTGAACTTTGAGCATCGTAACTTTGCAGATGTTGTTTATGCTCAAACAGCAACACTAACTAAAGTTAAAAAAGTAAAATCATAATCAACCGCCCCTTTAATTAACAATATCAGAGTTAGATGTGTGAGACAGACAGCAGACACGATGAAACTCCTCCAGCGTTTCTCTTACTCATCTGTGAACTCAAATGTGTTGCACTCTCAGGAACCGAATCTTCGGTCTGTGTCGAAGAGTGCACGAGACGAGAGACGAAATAGAATAGAAACGCATCTTGACCCTGAACGTTTCCAGTGCAATTAACAGGAAGGTGTGAGCTGCTGTTGTTTAGTTGAGCGCGAGTTGTCTCTTGACCTGTGACTGTGTCTCTCTTCATACGCGTCCGACTCTTATCACAGATCATCTGCTAAATAATGAGTCTCTCGATCATTTCATATTTGTAAACCAGGGTTGAACGCCTTTTGAGTGGCTTCAAGGCCTGTAAACTGTGCTTGAAAGAAAAACCACAAATGAGACTTTTAATAATTGTTTTACCTACTAAGCCATTCGATTCAATTGAGAGCAAGCGGAGACTTGGTTAAAGGGATAATTCACCCCATCATTCATCATTTACTCCCCCTCATGTCATTCCAAACTCGTATGACTTTCTTTCTTCTGCAGAACACAAAAGATATTTTGAAGGACTTTGGGACCCAACCACATTGGAGCGCATTGACTTCCATAGTATGGACAAAACAACAACAACAACAACAACAAAAACACCTAGATATTCCTCTGAATATCTTCTTTTTATATTGTATGGGTTTAGAACGAGTGAATGATGACAGAATTAAAATTTTTAGGTGAAATGTCCCTCAAAATTCAGCATGAAATTAAAATGGACTCTCTTCATTATTTATTTATATATTTATTTATTATATAATACATTTTATATATTTATAATTTTATATCATATATATATATAATTAATAAATATATTTATTTATATTTATATCATATTTATATATATATATGATATAAAAATATGTATGTATACATTTCTGTATGTATGTATATACATATATACAGTACGTGTGTGTGTGTGTGATAATATATATAATATACTATGTATATAATTTACATACATACATACATACATATATATAAATGTATACATACATATATTTATATCACATTTATATATATACATGATATAAATGTAAGAATTTTTAGATTTGGGTGAAATGTCCCTTTAAATTCTACATGAAATTAAAATGGCCTCTATTTATTTAATACTTGTTTTTGGTTTTATTTTGCACATTTATGCAGAATTTCTTCAATGAAATGTGCCAAATCTCCAAAACCATGTTCATTTTTAGCTGATGTCACAAGTCCCGCCCCTCAAATCACATGACTCCTTTCTGGTATGTAACGCCCACTTTTCTCGATCCAATCAATTCTTGTTAAATATCCTGTTTCAATCATCTGAAATGCATTAAATTACAGGTGAAACACATTTTGTAATGTCTCCTTTAGAGTTTCAGAAGAGTGTTTCAAAGTGTGCACAGATTTGTCTGCAATTAAAAGTCATCGATCTCAGTATGAGTTCAGTTATTTCTCATCATGTGACCTGAGCTGCCCTCCGAATTCATTTTATAGATCTATACTCATGCTGCACTGTAAAAAAAATGATTTTTTGGAAGGTATAAATAAAGGTTATTGGAGTACTAATACTAATTTCATGTTTAATTCAATTTGTTTATTTGTAGTTTTGCTTAAAATCTCTGAGTGAAAATTGTTTCAATGTATATTAAGCCATTTGTGATTATTTTGTAGTTATTTTAGGAGAAACTTCTGAGACGAAGTCAAAAATATGAGCTCTGAGCAGGCATGAAATGATCCTGCGGGATGTGTGCCGGTGCGTGAACTGATGAGGAATGTTTTGTGTTGTTGTAGTTGGGATAATGTACGATCCCAGAGCAAACAGTGAGTTCTCCATTCCAGCTCCTAATCTTTGACACAAAGACACTGGAATCTGGCCCGTCTCTCTCTCTCTCTCTCAGCTGCGTGACAGATTGGAAGAGAGTGTGGGTTGCAGTTCGTAATCACATAGACCATAAAGAAAGTATGGCAGAGGAACTGACGGCTGTCTTTATCAAGCCGACCGCATGTTGGAAAAGCAATTTGGTATCGTTTCACTCATTCAGAGGAAGGTAGGAAGCTTTTAGGAAAGGTCTGAGCCAGAGAAACGCCGCTGGAAATGCAGACATTATGGATTATAAAGATTTAATAAGGGAATAAATTGAATTAGGAACAAACAGGAACTGGATTTGTTGTGTGTTTATTGCTCAGCGTTTGCTCTTTCACAGCTCAGGAGTTTTTGCATACGTTTCAGATATTTCTCCTGAAATTAGTGTGGATCTTTGTGAAAGTGATCGCAGCATTGCACACTTTATCTCAGTGAGCAATATCTGAGACATTGTTGAGATCTGAAACTTTAAGCAAAAGAAGTCTCAATTTGCTCTCCATCTAATCTCATTTCTGAGATGTTAGAGGTTTGTTTTGTGAAGCTCAATGGAGTTTTTCACATATTTGTCTCCTGAAATTAGAGGAATAATACAACTAAAAAACTGTTGTCATGCAATAAGATTATAGAGCTTTAAAATGAATGCAGGTCTTTGATGAGAAGTATTTTAATCAATTTTGAGTTTGATTGTACTCTTTATGATGGCAAATCTGAGTATTGTGCGAGATATTTTTGAGATCTGAAACTCTATAAACCTAATTTCTCAGAAAAACAAAAATGAGATGTTAAAGTGGTTAATGAGTTCTTACTTATGGAGGCCCTAAAGGGACATATAAGATGGGAGGAAAAATTATATGTCAGTGCTTTGCGCTCTCTCACAGATTATTTGAGTTCTTTGCGAGGAAATGCAAAAAAAGCATTGAAATTTTTTTTCCCCTCTTATCTGATTTTTCTATCACCATGTCCCTTTACTTACTTGCGTTTCACATATTTCATTTCACCTGAAATTAGAGAAATAATGCAAATAAATAAATGAGAAAATAGTTGCCGTGCAGTAAGAGTATATCACTGAATTTGATGAGAAATATTTGAATTTATGTTGAATTTTATCTTGGCAAAAGCACTAAATTGAGCTGAATAATGATTAATGTCTTCTGTAGAGCCGCTTTAGAGATAAAATTGAAGTAATTTCATTATTTTGCCACATATTTATTTCTGTGAAGCTCTTTTGAAACAATCTGCACTGTATGCTATAGAAATAAATGTGACATTTTTGAGATCTCTAAAAAGTAATTCAGGGGACCTGTTACCAAAACTTAAATAAATGCATGGTTGTAACTTAAAAATTCTAATGTATTGATTTAATTAAACCTTTTAAGTTGCAAACATTATTTTGTAGAGTTCTGTTGACATAATAATGTTGATCATTACATCAACTTAATATTGTCTGCAATTTAAACTCAAATGTCTGTGTTAAATGGGTTTTTTAAAAATTAGGTTGTAGTAACTTAATGAAATTGTCTTGATAACTTCAGAAATTAGGCAGTGGATTTTTGTAGTTCCCAGCATGCTTTAAATCAGGGGTGTCAAACTCATTTTAGGTTGAGGGCCAGATTGGAAAAAAATAACGATGTGCAGGCCTAATTAAAAAACAAACAAAAAAAAAAAACCCTTAGTGCACTGATAGTTGCATTAATATTAACCATATAAACAACAAATTAATTTGCAAGAAAACTAGTACACTGCTCCTTAAAACTGCATTTGTTTTTACTGCGAAAAACTGTTGGATTTTTAAAATAATGCTTTTTTAATATTTTTTTTTAGTGATGCACCTGTTTTGATTTATCTTGGCCAATTCCAATTTTTTTAGAAGCAAACTGGCCGATTCTGATACTGGTTGCAGATTTTTTTTAAAGCAAATTTATTTGTTTATTTGTTCAAAAAATATGTGTAAACAGCGCATTTTTATCACAATCCCAACAAAGATGTTATGCACATGAGCATGAGCAGTTGTTTTTAACAGCAAAAACAGTATGGTCTGACTTTAGCTTAGTGAAATGATGCTACATAAGACACCTGCACAAAACAAAATCAGCAGACGGACTGAATAAAAATGCAAATACACTCTCTGACAGTAGGTGGCGCTTATGGAGCAGCAGTGATATAGCGTTTCCATGGTTACAGCTATACACAAAGCAGTGCTGCGTTTATAAATGTGCTACTACTTTATACGGAGATAAGAAGATAAGCCATCAAAACTTTTCTGAACACAGTTTCCTTCAGAGATACATTCATATCAACCCTAATTTAATATTTATATTATTCTTCCTATTTTTTGCGAACAGTGAGCTTGTGCATGGTACAGTATTTTCTCTGCTGGCGCGTCTGTTCTGAATGAATTTTGGGAAATTATTACAAAGCACTTTGTTTGCAAAGCCGGAATAAAATAAACCTAAAAAAAAAAAGTTTGGATTTATGACCAGTGGACTACTGCATCTCTATTTTTTTTTATTTTTATTATAGTTCAAATCATCCCGCGGGCCGTATGTTTGACACCCCTGCTTTAAATGTTGAAATTAAGCATTAATTTATTTGTTTTTAGTGAAGGGAAAAGACCTGTTAGTGTTTAATGCTGTTATGTTTGACATTTAAAATAGTTTCTGTAATGCTGAAGTTTGTGCTGAAAAGTAGAAACATGAAGAATAACACACTCTATAAGCAATGACTGCACTAATGCCAGTATTTGTCCATTACTTATTTGTTCATTAAATATACATGTTAAATAAGTTATGTTCGCATGTGCAATGATAGCTGTTGGTTTGAAATGAAATAGATAAGATTAACTGGTTCCAGGGCTACAACTCTGGTAGTTGGAGCGACTTAATTTTTTTAACTTAAAAATCTGTTAAAAAGTTCCTCTAACTCAATGTAGCTTGTTGGTTGAACGTAAATTCACTTAAAGTTGTCATAACTCAAAAAATTGATGCAAACTGTTGAGCCAACACATTATTTAGCAAAAGAAAAAAGCAAAAGAAGATTGCATTCTAGGAGATAACAACTGAGATGTTGCTTTGTGATTCTCTCTCTGGTGGGCCGTATGGTTTCGGGCTGGAACGCCTGCCTCAGGATAAAGAGCCTCGGGCTGGTAAACCCATGACTAGTAAACACAGTCAGTGTGTGTTTGATTTGTAATCGTTTAGTAGTCCTAATTGGCTGCAGATCTGGAGGGACGCATGTCTAGTGTGCTTAAGATAGAATAACTGCAGGTTTGCAATTTCATCTTTGAACTGATGACATCTCACCCAAACACTGAACTACAGGGCTGCTAGTTAGCCTGAGCCACTAGTTACTGTAAGTGCAGTCTCTGTTGGCAGCATGTTTGCAATTATTTGAAACCGCAGGAACTTAAAAACCCCCTACGAGTTTTGCAGCCATTTTACAGTGCAGCGCTTTCCTGAACCTCTGACCCGTGGTGAGAACGAGATAAACTGTTTGTTTTTCCAGACGTGGTTACGGCGGAGAGTAAACTTCAAATTATACTGTAAGTGCCATTGCTGCTGCTCACAGCTGGTCTCAACCGGGTCCTCCTCGTCAGGCGGCTTTTGGCAGCATCTCTTAACGCTTTCATAATTAAGTTTTTAAAGACAGCTAATCAGCAAAGCCAGACGACGCTTCAGTTTGGACCAACCAGACGTGTTTTTTTGATTCTTGCGACCAACTTTGTTTAAAAATATTTTCTTAATTATTTTTTGCAGGCATTCTTTTTGAAAGCTAATTTGTTCGCCTGCTGTCGGTCGAGATTAGGAAACAGAGGGGGAGGCGTGAGACGCCGCGTAAAGTCACAGATTATCGAAACGGCTCCTGTTTTCGGGATATTTTTGCCTGACTAAGCTCGCGTGTGGAAATCGTTGCACCGGTCTGCGCACTTCCATTTCACAGGCAGAGAGAGACGTATACAGCGTTTATGTTTTAAATATACCTGCAGGGCGAAAGTGCAGCAGAATATTTGTCTTGTGGCGTTCCAGGTACGAGTGTTTAAATGAGTTTCGTGATGGGTTCACCTCCTCCTTCCTCTTGACATTTCAAAGGCACTCGCCGCTCGCCGCTGTAAGCTGGGTCTTACTGTAATCTTTCTGTCCCTTTTTTATCCACGCTATTGATATTGTGGTCGGGTTATAAACTCTTAATGAGGCTCTGCCTTTCCCAGTGCCAGATTTTTGCTGGAAACTATGAAGCTTGCGGAGTTTAAGCAAAAAACGTTTATTTATAGTGATGCTTTAAACCAGAGTTTCCTACTGCAGTTTTGCTTGGTGACTCAGACTGTACAAGTGACGACCAGAATTGTTTATTGTACAAAAGTAAGCAAATATGTGCTTAACATGACGTGAGTAGGAAGATTGTGAATTATGTTTGCATGCACTTGGTAGCCAATAATGCATTGCACAAAATGCATATTTGCATTACTTTTGACTTGATATACACTTTATCAGTTCATGCATTCCCTGGCATGTTTATCCTTGCATTTAATATAGCCTGAGGCTTTTTTACCTTGCATAGTTTTGCATAATCTTGGACCAAAATATATGGGATAAAATGACTTATTTTGTTGTCCTAACTATGTATCATTTATATTTATGCATTTGGCAGATGCTTTCATGCATTCAGTTCATGCATTCCCTAGGAATCGAACCCATGACCTTGGCGTTGCTGGTGCCACGCTCTACAGTTTGAACTACAGGAATGCATAGTTATAAAGTTAGTTGTTTTTTAATTATTTGCATTTAAACATTCTGCAGAATTCACATTTTTTCATCTTATCAATTTCAGTCAAGACTGAAAACTCACAACTCGGGTAAATATAATTTTTTTGCCTGATTATTTTGCTAAAAACAAGCGCTCCGGTGTGGCTCTCCAGGGTCAAATCGTAGCATTAGTGCAAATGCCTCATCTTAACATGAGAAAATCGTATGACAGACATGTGCAAATAAACACGGACCCTTTTTAGAGACTCCAGAGGCCCTCCATACCACCAGTGAATGGAAAGAGCCAAGTCAGGGAAAAACAGAGGCCTTGTTCTAAAAACAAGAACACGACGGCCGTATCTCTGTTTTCAGATAGACCTCAGGAATTTTAAGAGGCCGGAGTGGCCCACTCGCTCCTGAGCTCCTCCTGAAGCGCTTCGCTGTGAAATACTGATGCTTTGTTTCTGTGACCCCCCTCGAGTCTGAGAGAACTTGGTTTGTTCCAGCTTTTAATGCCTACATCATCTCATTAATATTAATAGGTATTATATGGCACATATAGGTGCCAACAATGGCAATTATGTTTCAGCTTTGAAGATAATTAAATTCATAGTGTAAATGACTTTATTACAAGTCACATCTGGATTTAATTTATCGCTAAAAGGTTTTTCTCTGACAAAGTTGCATCATTTACTGATGAGTTGCACAATTACTGGGGATTTGCATGGATTTGTAATTCTTAAAGTTGTTTATACATAAAAGTTTATATTTTAGGTGTTGTCTGTACATTGATATAGGTTAAAGTTCCCCTGCAGTCAGTCGTTTTATCCTTTAAAACATCTTTGATAATCAAAATGACATATTTAAATGATTTTTGCAATTGTATGCAATTTTATATAAAAATGTAAATAACATATAGAATAAATTTAAGTTGCATTATATTTATTGAAAATATAAATAATATATAAGATGAATTAAAAACATGTAAAAAGTGTATGCAAAAATGTAAGTAATATATAGGATCATTTAAACTTGCATTAAAAATAATGTAAAATATGTAAAAAAAAAAAAATGCATGTAAAATGTAAATAATATATCGGATGAATTTTTCTTGCATTAAAAAAAGAAAAGGAAAACATGCAAAAATTGTATGTAAAAATGTAAATGATAGATAGGATCAATTTAATTTGCATTGAAAATAACGTAAAACGTTATTATATAAGACCGTTATTATATAAATTATATAAAACGTTATTATAATTTATATAAAACGTTATTATATAAATTAATATATAAGATCAATTTTATCCTTTAAAACATCCTTGATATTCAAAATGACATAATTAAATGTTTCTTCCAGTGAAAATAATTTCTTCATGCCTTAAAATACCTTGAATGTCACTCAACACCGTTGCTTCATTTAGTATACGCAGATTCATGAATATACAAATTAGTCTCCGCCTCCACTCAATCACACCAGCTCGGATTACCTGATCCACTCGCTCAACTGTAGTAAACGCTACACAACGTGGCAAGTGATTTAATTCAGTTATAAACCTTTGAACCAGAAACTAATTCATAAGAAGAAGAGGAGAAAAGCCCCGCCCTCTTGCTGACAGGGTTGGTCACATGTTTGTAATGGTAGGAAACAGGTGGGGTTTTTGAGAAAATACTCAGCAATGGTGTTGACTGATGAATTTGCACATTGTTTGTCTTAAAGATTATTAAAAACACCACATAGACATATAAACAACATTAAAAATTTGATCTTCACCACAGGGGTCTTTAAAAGTGTCTATTCAAATACAAAAATGATCATGTGGACCATGCATACAAACACCTACTGCCCAAATATGAATGAGATCACGTTAGTATAGTGGTTAATGTATAATCACATGCAGTGGCTCTCTACGCTTTCCTAAATATGACTTAACTTCACCTCGCCATGGCCTCAGATCGTTCGTCCAGTATGGCCGCAGTGGCGTGAGCTCACATCCTTAAACAAATACTGAGGGTGCAAACAGTGCTACAGCTTGAAAAGCTGTGAGATAGAGTCTCGTGCTGCTCGAGGTGAAATTAACACGAGAAGAGAGCGAGAGGAAATCATTGAAGAAAAAAAAACATCTGCAAATGTAGCCGTGGAGTCTATTCTCTTCACACCAGCCGCAGTAATAGCTTTCCTGTGTACTTGTCCTGTCAAATCAGCTCAGGCTTTTTCAGAACCATTTCAGGCCAAATTCACTCTCTGGCTGGCTGAATAAAAATGTGCAGAAAAAGATGCAAAATTATGCAGATTATAATCCTAGATTACCAAAACCTTTTGACTCAAGTGTGCATGCATGTTTGTTAAATCAACTAGTTTCATGCATTTCCTGAGCAAAATATAAGTGGTGTTTGAATGTGCAAAAGTCACTGCGTTTTGGCCGGTTGCTGTTGCTAAGATGGATATTTATTCAGTGATTTGAATGCACTGATGTTTTGCTTGTACAAACAGTATAGTCTCCATGTTATATGATGTCGAACACTTTAAATACATGCAAAAGACAGTCAGTGTTTGCGTACAATAGACACAGTGATTCAAATGAGATGGCTGGCACTGATTTCCACACCATCTAGTGTTACCATACTAGTGTGTTTTGTGTAAAGCATTCGACAAGCACAGATAACCCGTCCCCGAGTGTCTGTTTTACAGATAGGCCACGGTGTATGGCTTGTTTTATGATGTTGCTTTCTCTGTTTTTGTATATGAAATCTTTTAGTGTGGAATACCGTGGTAAATCAGGCATCAAAAGTGTCTGAAAAGCTGCCGTCTTTCACCCGGAGAACGACACTATGTGGATGCTGTGTGCTTAAGCTTAGATGGAGAGAAGGAGAAGAAAGAGGCTGAGGGAGTACAGTGGATGTATGCCAGAGCCCAGAGGGCATGCGTGGGGTAGAGCTTTCATGTACCGCAAACACACACAAAGAACACATAATAATATCTGTGTTAAAGAGAGAGTTCACACACAAATCAAGGTTCTGTCATCATTTACTCGCCCTCGTGTCGTTCCAAACCCGTATGACTTTCTCTCGTCTGTAGAACAAAAAAGGAGATGTTTAGCCAAATGTTCACACTGCTCTTGTGCAATGAAAGCTGAGGAGCATTATAGCAGTAGTTCATGTGACCTGTGCAGCGCATGTCTTCTGCAGTCAAATGATGCTTTGTGAGAGAAACGGACACATTTAAGTTGTGTTAAAAGTTGCAAATTTAATTTGCATTAAAAATTATATTAAGTTGCATGTAAAAATGATATGCAATTTTATGTAAAAATGTAAATAATATATAGGATAAATGTAAGTTGCATTAAAAATCGTGTAAAATTGTATGTAAAAATGTAAATAATATATTTAATTTGCATTGAAAATAGCGTAAAACATGTATGTAAGTGTATGTAAAAATGCAAATAATATATAAGATAAATTTAAGTTGCATTAAAAATCATGAATTGTATGTAAAAATTTAAATAATATAAAATTTTACTGTTTAAACAGCTAAATACAAAATATATAAAAATAAATAAATAAAAAATTATGCTATTTGTTTCATAAATTCAAGAACCAATTATTTGTTTAGTTATATACCAATATACCAATAGTTTGTTATTTGTAAGTGAAAATGAGATTAAGAAGTGATTTGAAATCAGATGAGATTGTTCAGTGACTCACATCTTGTGGTCTGTTCATCAGTCAGTGCTGTCGTGTGACTTCAGAAGATTAAACATATAGAGCATGAGTCGTATGGACTGCTGTTATGATGCTTTCGTATGACAAAATATCACTGTCTTCTTTCATTGTAAGACAAACATCTCCTTTTGTGTTCCACAGTAGAATATCATACAGGTTTGAGTTCATAAAGCAATGAAATGAGAGACAGTGGCGTGAATGTGAGAATGGACAGATGGAGTGAGATAAGGACATGCAAAATGTAATAAAGTAAAAAAAGAAAAGCGGAGACAGCAGTCATGACGGAGCGGAGAACAGATAGAGAGAACGTGGGATTAGAAGCGTAACAGCTGGTGCTCAAAACCCTTCAAACAGCCACTGCGGTCATCATAAGCTCACATCTCCAGTAAATCACACTCAAACTCCACAGATTACTTCTGTGACCTTGATTTACAGACAATATCTGTATTCCCCTCATCATACATCTCGTTAAGAGCATCTCTACGTGTCGTTCATAGTCAGAAATGGAGATATTCATGGGAAAGTGCATTAAAGTAAAACATGCCATTATGGAGCAGTTCCTGTTTTGATTAGTAGAACCTGAGAAATGTTCTGCGTTGTTCATGGTTGAATCGTAATCGTAATGTTGCTCTAATATCTTGCAATATCTTTTACATTAGCTCAATTTCTACAGTATTTTACTCTTATTCTGAGAAATTGACATTAAAAATGAGATTTTTCTTGTTTTAAGTGTGCGACTAAAACATCTTTGTGAGGTTTATGCTTAAAAAATCTATTTGCCAATGTGTAAAACTATAAATTATACAAATGACATATTCTCTTATAGTAAATTTACATTTCTGATTTTTTTTAATTTCAGTTTTTACATACAATTTTTACATGATTTTTAATGCACCTTAAATTTATCTTATTTACATTTTTATATATTTTACATTATTTTTAATGCGAGATAAATTGATCCTATATATTTCTTATATTTTAATACACAATTACATACACTTTTTACATGTTTTTTAATTCAACTAAAATGTATCTTATATATTATTTATATTTTTAGATACAATTTTAAATGGTTCTTAATGCAACTTAAATTGATCCTATATAATATTTACATTTTTACATATACTTACAGTTTTTTATGCAACCAAAATTTATCCTATATATTACAGTATTTACATTTTTACATACAATTGCATACAATTCTTACATGCAACTTAATACAACTTTTAATGCAGCTTAAATTTGCAACTTTTAATGCAAGTTAAATTGATCCTATACTGTATATTATTTACAAACAATTACATAAAAGTTTTGTTTTTTAATGCAACTAAAATTTCTTTTATATTATTTAAATTTTTGCATACAATTTTTACACGATTTTAATGCACATACACACATACATATATATTCATTTTAATAGTGAAAAAAGGGTAGGTAAAAAAGACTTGACCTTTTTCAGTTAATATGTAATATTATGTATAATTATTATTATTTTTTATATGAAATAAAAAATATTGATGATGATATATTACCCATGAACTGAGATAAATGAGGTACAACCAAGAAAAAACATGGTTGTATCAGTGCAGAAAACTGTTATGAAAGCAAAGTTAAAGTATTAATGTTTTTTAACTCAGCGACGCTCATTCTACTCAGCAGGCGTCTCTTGTTCTTTCGAAGGCCTCGTGGTGGGAGGAAGAAAGCTTTGTGTAAAACCTGTCTAAATATGGCCGGTCTGCAGCGAGACATTTACGAGCCTGAGTGAAAGTCTAGCGTGTAGGGTAGACGCTGGTGGTGGTGAAATTAGACTTAATAGAACGTCGACCTCTGCCCTCTTTCTTTCTTTCTGTTTCACTCCGTTTTTTTCTGTTGCTAAGATTAGCCTTTATTAAGACATACAACTGCTGCCACCTGTAGAGGCATTGGCTGGGTTTGGAACTGACTAAAGTAGCTGCATTTCAGCAGTAGTATGCAAAATTATCACACGACCACATTATATTGCGTGTGATGCATGTAGCAAATGGCATGCAGTTACATGCATATGCATGGATCCCTGAAATAAAAGCAGTATTTTGCATTTTTATGCAATTTTGTGTAAAAAGATCTACTTTTGGAAGTTATTATTAGAGAGATGTTAAATGCACAGTTAACATCACTTCCTGTTTGCATTGCATTCTGGCAGTTTACTGCACATTTATGGAAATGCATACAGAATATGCATACTAATATCTGCAGAAAAAGTATGTTAGGACACATTAGATGTTTAGAATGACACTTGCACACTTAAATAAGAGGCTAAAAGCAGAACAAATATTGTAGTATGTCACCTTCTAAGATGAGCGTCTGTTTTCAGACGCACACACCGTAAGCGCTTGAGCTCAGTTGTTTATATCCAGAGGCCATGATATCATTTAGTATTACAGTATATCCAGAGGCAAATCCCGACTGCATGCGTTCAGCATTCTGTGAACAGCAACTTCAAATCTGACTCGTACTACTGGGACTTTGCCTTGAATTTGCAGCGAAACACAACAGCGCTGGCAGTCGTTGCAAATGCAATGAGTAATTTTAGTAATCCTCTGTGATTAGTGGTGATAATTCAGGCTAAATCGTTTAGTGAATTTACACGTTTTGTTTTATTAAGTCAATTAATTATACAGAACCCAAAACGAGCCACCCGCTTCGGCAGCCGCAAATTTGATTTATTTTGCCGGACTGAATCCGATTACATTCCTGGGGGAAACTAAAGCAAGATGCCAGCGACATGTCTTGGTTTTAACCCACTTTGAAGTTTAAATGTTTGGAGTTTTTCGGGCAGACCAGTCACAACAAAGTGACAGCGCTACCTCTGATCCACGAGATGTGTGCGGGTCACGACCTTGAACTTTCCACGTTGTTTGTTTAACCCAAAGTCCGTCTTTGTTCTATTCTCTCGATAGGTAAACAATTGTGAGTCGCCGTCTACAGACTAAACATATCTGGACTGCACAGCAGGGTGTTCAGTGACATGTTAGATGTTGTTTTTGATCAATGTGCATCAGGTTTAAATGCTTCTAAACTTGAGTGGGATCTCGCTTTAATGAACAACACATGTTTTACAACTTATAGCGAGGAGTGTCTCCAGCAGCCCCGGATGCATTTCAGCGTTACTGTAATTTGATATGCAGTCTGATATGATGCCTTGATTACACTGGCTTACACAATACACAATCTGTTCATCAGTCTGCGTCCTTCACTGTGACCTGCAGAAACTCACAATCTGCCATGACTGGCAGTGACCAAAAACACATTGTATTACGCTTATCTGCACATTGTTGCTAATATTACTCTCTATATATTTACTATTTATATATATAGTGCTGTCAAAAATCCAAAATAAAAGTTTGTTTACATAATATGTGTGTATGCTGTGTATGTATATAAATACACACACAAACACACATGTATATATTTAACAAAAAATATATTATATTCATATATAAAATATTTATATTTACATATAATATAAATTATGTATAAATATAATATATAAATATACATGCATATGTAAATATTTCTTAAATAAATACATTATATGTGTGTATTTATAAATACATAAATATACACAGTACACACATTATGTAAACACAAACTTTTATTTTGGATGCAATTAATCACGATTAATCATTTGACAGCACTATATATATATATATATATATATATGTAACTGTAAAAAAACAAAACAAATTTCAAATTTACACAGTAAAATACAGTTTTTCCATTGAAACAGTAATATACCGTAAAAAATTATACCTATAGGCTACTTTCTCGAAAAATGACAAATAATATTACCCAGAATGCATTGTTTTTATCGTATATTGCATTCTGTATATTACAATGCATTCTGGGTAATATTATTTGTCATTTTTGAGAAAGCAGCCTTTAGGCCTCTTTTCTTAAAATGACAAATATTACCCCGAATCCATTGTTTTATGGTATATTACTGTTTCAATGGAAAACGGTATTTTACTGTGTAAATTTGTTTTTGTTTTTTTACAGTTATTTATAGTACTGTACTATATATATATATATATATATATATGTATTGTAAATAGTACATGTGAGGAGCATATACAGAGAAAACGTATAATGTTTTTGTTTGCTACATGCCTTGTACTTTCTGAGAAATGTGTTTGAGGAGTACAGGATGATTTTAAGAGCAGAGATTGAGGAATGCGATGTCTGTCTCTGTAAATGCATCTCCTCAGGGTCTTTTCTGGCTTATTAGGGCCACAATATGCAGTAAGTATTATGATTACAATATGCAAATGCAACATGAGTCATCAGTACTTTAGGTCCATTTTTCTAGAAATGAAATATGCATTTGCATATATGGTCCAGTGTCTTAGAAGAGAGACAATGGACCATATAGTCCATTTTTGGAGTGTACTAGCATGTTTACTACCAAAACTTCATATGCACAAAATTATGCATTTGTCATATATTATAAGAGATGCATTGATTATGAATGAAAGGTTCAGAGATAAGCAGCGATGACAAATGCATCATAATATAATAAATAAGACATGCAACGATGCAAATTAATTGCAGTTCATTTCCACAGGTTCAACTAGCTTGCAAAACTCATGTTTCCTTTAGTAGGATCTTTTCTGTTCCATGTTTAAGTGTAAGTGACATATACTGTGGGAAAGAGAGTGTTTGTGTTTGTCTGTCTTGTCTTTGTGTGTTTAAGTGTCTGTCTGTGTGTGTATCTTTTCATGCAGTTGTATGTAGTCATGCTCGTCTGTTTGAGGCCCTCCAGATGTCTTACACATAGTGGGCTCTTGTGTGTGTGTGTGTGTGTGTTGACTGGCCCCTAAATGGGTCACTCTGCCTGTATCACCCAGCACACACACACAATGACCCCACTGTTCTCCCCTATAACAGCTCACCAGGTGGCTCTCTCGCAAAGACACGGCCAAATAATTACAGTAACACACACATGCATGCACATATTCACATCAAGATAAACTCATATATAACTCAGGCCAAAATAAGGATGATATTTAGCGTTTTTAATGATCAGCACTACCTTCAGGAGCAGTTGTCACTTAAATGAGTAAACAGACGGAGAAGCTGTTCTCGGGGTCTGAAAAATTAAACAAATCTATAAAAAAATAACTAAATAAAAAATGTATTTTTAAATTATTAAAGGTGATTGTGTGTAATTTCCCATGCAGAGCTTGTTTTAGCAGGTCTGACACAGTAACATTGACTCAACCAATGGTGTGCATCTGGGGCGGGGCTATGTTTTGTGCTTGACCAATGACAGACAGGGGGCGTGTTCAGAGAAACCTGTCTGAATATAGTTCACCTTTAAAGTTTTTCATCATTAAAGCTAAATAAAAAATAAAAAATGCCAAAAGCGTATTACAAAATCTAAAATTTAAAACATTAAAATAAAAGCTATTTCTAAACATTACAATATATTAATAATAATACACAAAAATCAATTTTTATGCCGTTTACTGTGAATAAAGCGTGTGATATCATTTAAGACATGCATTCAGACCCGAGGGACATTGGTTAGACACAAAGACATGACCTCGAGATCTTCGAAAGCGCTTTTGATGAGCAGATCAAACACGAGCGACTCGTCATCAATGGTGAAGCGGATTCACAACTTCTGCTTTGTGTTTTCTGTCCTTCAGTGAAAAATAGATTCAATTCTCAATTCCCCAAATGTGATTTCCTCCAGCGCCGGTGTATAGAGTGTTATTCATGATTAACTCACTTTTCAAATCATCTTGTGTTTCTATTGACTTTCAGCGTTTGTGATTTGACCTGCTGTATGTGTGTAACCTGTCGTCTGGCTGTGAACAGAGACTGTAAGATGATCTGAGAGAGAGACTGCAGTAAAGCACTGTGGCTTTAACATGGTAAAATGATGACATCAGATGGTCATACCATGGTATATGAAGCTTTATTAACATATGGTAAGGGAGACATTTCAGATAGAGAGACCAATTGTGTCCTAATATTTCATCTCTGTGTCACTCTCTCCCAGTTTCTGGGATGTTTGAGGATCGCTTCAATATATTTGCCTCCACAGCGAGTGTTTCCCTTCATTTCATTCTCACTCGTGTAGATGATGTGTAAGTCTGAACTGTGACCAGTGATCCGCCACCGCTAATTTCACATTCATACAGCACTTAACCATCTCTCTTCTCCTTTTCGTTCCCACAAAAATGCCACAGACACACTTCAGTGAGTCGAGACGGAAATGTGATTTTAGAGAACTGTCAATGAGGAGGAATATTAATTGTGTTCTAAAAATATTACTGTACTACAGTAAAATTACACCATTAGGGCTGGATAATATAGTACAAATATATATATATATATATATGTATATATATATATATATACATGTGTGTGTATGTATATTGCTTACAAATGTTATTTTTTCTTTACAGTCAGATTTAAAAATGGTTAATGGAAGGAAAATACAGTAAAAAAAAAAAAAAATATATATATATATATATATATATATAAACACCATTAAGGCTGGACAATATCATAAAAAATGTAAATTTAATGTGTGTATATATATATATATATATATATACACACACATATAACATTTAAAAAAAAACATTTGTAAGCAATATATATATATATATATATATATATATATTATTGTTTTCTTTACAGTCAGATTTAAAAATGTTTAATGGAGGCAAAAAACACAGTAAAACACATTTTCCACACTGTTTTCCATTTATATGTGCTAGTATATCAATAGTCGATAATCATAGTAATTTCAATAATGAATCACTGAATCTGAGTTTAAACTCAGTTGATTCACTCACTTTGAAGTGATTCACTGCAATGAATCATTGTGGTACTCTCAGTCTTGCTTAGTTTGTTTTTATTGCCAAAATTATTGTGAATATATTATTTTTTATTCGTCCAACACTGATACTAAGCTGTACTAATCTGGTTTTGTTTGGTCACTTGGTACGAAAATGTCATTTCTGGCATATAAAAAGGCCTAGATGCTCTCAGGTTTTTCAGAAGTCCTCCAGAAGCGAGTTGTAAAGGGACGTTTCATTTCAAAGGGCAAGTTCATTTGGCAGGTTAGTTTACAGTAGCGAATGCTCTGAACACGATACTGTATACATCAAAATCAAACGTATATGTCATTTCAAAGCACGATGCGAAGCCGTTCCGTACACACAACATTTCCTCTGGCGCGGTGAAGGTGGTGTTGCTTTGGCACAGGTTATAACCCTTTAAAACAACACAGTAGCTGTGTGTGAATAGCAGGAAGTGCTTGTGTGTGTGGAGGAAAAAGCTGTGAAGGGTACGAGGGTAAAGATGGGGTAAAAATAGGGCAATGGGCAGAAGGCAGGAAACTAGCAAACTGTGGCCTCATAGTGGAATGTCTTCTGGTGCATCGAGATAAGAGGTTTAACTCTCTCCTCTCCAACACACACGTACTGACAACCTGCACAAACTAGTACCACGGTATTACCACTAAGATGACATGGGAATAATCATGATCTGTGAAGCACCTTACCATAAAGGTACCATGGTAAATGGATATGTTAATCAAAATGTCAACTACTAAAAAGCTTTAATAATGGTTTTAGCCATGTGTCAACCTTACAAAATATACTGTTGTGGTACCATGGTAATTCTAAGGCACTTTAACATTTACCATGGTACTAAAATACATGTACAGAATTAATACGATACTCCAAATGTCCAAAAACACTGAATATGGTAATAAAAATGTCAGTTACTAAAAAAGTATCATGTTTTTGATCATTTACCATAATAAATTATATCATTTTTTGCTATGATTTATGTTAAAGTACCATGAAATAATCCTTATGATCCTTTAGAAAAGTACTCTGTCTGTACCGTGGTACAGTGATTGTATAATACTGTGGTACCTTAATATTTACCATAATACTATGAACTTTAAAATACTATAATATTCAATTCAATTCGATATGTTCATAGTGCTTTTCGCAATACATGTTGTTTCAAAGCTGCTTTACATAAAATATTGTTATTATTTATTATTATGGTACTCCAAGGTATTTCCAAAAATCACAGTACCACAATGTCCAAAATACTATAGTAATAACATAGTACATGTCTGAAATAACATGGCATAACTGTGGAACTTTTTGGTTCATATGTGCATTTCACTTAAAAAAAAAAACGTGCAAAAAAGTAAAATGGCACTATTATAGTTTTTTATCGTTTTTTTTTTTTGGCATTGTACCATGGTACTATCATGGTATTTTGGACATGCATTTATGGATTTACATTTATGCATTTTGACAGACACTTTTATCCAAAGTGACTTACATTGCATTAAAGATCCACATTTACATTATCAGTTCTTGCTTTCCCTGGGAATCGAACCCATGACCTTGGCGCCAAGTACCATAGTACTACTACAGTACAGTGCCATGGTAATACTAGGATATTTCACCATATGCACCATAGTACTACTATAGTATATATGTGTGTATATATATATATATACAACAAATATATATATGGCATGGTATATGCTCCATGGTGTGACTATTATTTTTGGCATGGTAATACCAGGGTATTTTGAATATGCACTATAGTTCTACTATAGTATTTATTTATTTATTTTTTTTTTGCATGGTACCATGGTATTATGGACATGCATCAAGGTACTACTAGGGTATTTTGGACATGCACCATGGTGATACCATCACTGTACCACAGTACTTTTTTGTTAGAGTTGCATGCATGCATAAACACACACATAAAAAGATACATGCATTAACATTAAAGCATGTATTCATGCACACGTATGTTTGTGTAGAAATCGTAGAATAGCTCAGATCCGTCAGAATGAGTGCAGGTCTGTTTTCTGTTCCACTCTGTTGTGTCTGTATGTTGCAGTCTGACCTCATTGACCCTTCTTATCATCCCATCTCAACCGTATCTTGGCGGGCCGATCGGGGTTGAATGTGCCGCACTTCTTTGGCATTTGGGTCTGGAAATGGGAAAAGAGCGTCGCTGCTGAATGTTGATGTCGTGTTGTGTGAAAAACAGTCGAGAGCGACCGATAAGAGGTGCCTTATCTGAGGGGAAGAAGTAAATAATTAGCTAAATTATAACCAACCGTCTTCGCCGCATTCGTCATCAAACCAAGAATGAATCTCTTAATTAACAGCTCGTTTAGAGGTGGAATCGCATTGACCCGACGCAGTCAGCTCTTCTGACCGAGCGCTGAACCAGTAACCGATGTGACAAACTGGTGTAATCACGTCATTTGTGTAAACACTTAAAAGATGCAATCGTGCGCGGCTGTTAATTCATTTACACAGCAGTTTGTTGGTTTTTAATTTGTGGGCGGGTGTAATTCTGTCATGTTGCCGCTGATCTTATTATGTGCTAATAGACTGTAGCGACGGCGTCCCCCGGGGCGGACCGCCACAGACATCTGTCTCGCTGGCCTTTATATCGTCTCTCTCTCCTCCCGTCCTGCCGCAGGACTTCATTTTACTGTAAAATCTGCCGTCCGTGTGTGTCTCTCTCTCTTTACCTTTCTGTGGTGAAAGGGCCTACGGCATGCCATTACTGGGCTAATGAGGGCTGTCTACAGCCGGAGAGAGCGAGCAGTCGACAGACACGCTAACCAACACTGACACTCTCATTATACAACTGGCAACCGCTGAATGAAGGAGTCCCTCGCTCGCTCTCTCGGCTCCCGGACGCTCGCTTTCTCTTTCCTACAAGATGCCTGGATGAGACTCTGAGCTCCGTCAGTCTCTCTTCTCAAAAACCATATGCACCTCTAGTACATTGTTTACTTAATTTCTAGCTTTGCATATGGCATGTGTAGATAAAACATCAGCCCGGGGGCTTTTCACTGATTTGTATCAGAAATATTCATAAATGACATGTGGTTCAACACCTACATGAGACATCACTAAACGAATGCATGTGCGGAAACACGTCCAGGTCATTCCTCACCCCAAAATAATAAAAATAATAATAAATGAATAAATAAATACAATCATATTTGCCTGAAGTAAGTTTGTTTTAGGACCAATTTTTCATATATCCAAATATTCAATATTCATGACAATGAATCACATTGTAGTAAAAACTTCTATAATACAATGTTGTTGTTGTTTTGCTTAAATCTACATATATTAAGCAAAAAATACAAGATGTATATGTGTGTGTTTGTGATTATATATTATATTTTTTAAATTGTTTTTTTTTACAATTTCTTAATTTTTCTTTTTCTTGCAAAAAAAAAAATATATATATATTTAAATATTTATTACATTTTTTAAATGTTCTTATATCTTATATATTTTTTAAATATAATAAATATTATTATATTTTATATATATATATATATATATATATATATAAAACACCCTTTTCTACATTTCTCATTTTTCTTTATATGTGTTTTCCTACGTATATCATTTTTTGAAAAAATAATTTTTTTTCAAAAACATTTTCTCAGTTTTTTTCTTCCTTTCTTTTAATTTTGAAGTAAGATGTGAACTGGACGTGTTTTTGACAGGTTTTGTGAGATTCACCTTTGCACCAAGTGACACACAAACCCATTACATATGTTTGTATGTGTGTTGCCATCAGGACTTCCTCTTTAGTGGTTTGAAAGGTAAACACTACATTACCGGTTAATTGAGCTGCCAGATATCCCGGCCAATCAGGGCACAGGACGGTTGCTGCGGTGAACAAACAGGGAAGGAGGGAGCAGTAAATGAGTGCAGGGTGGGATATGGAGGGAAAACAATGGACGCTGGGCAACCGGCCAAGGAAACAAGCAGAAACGGATACCATATTGGCAAAGCTTATCGCTGGAGCAAGATGGACCTGAACCAGATTAGAGTGCTGCTTGTATTCTGATATTTAAGACCACTTTCCTTTCTGACTTTCCTTCAAGGCTAAACATATCACAGCGATATAGATGCGTCTGTCAGTATAACACATGCAAACCTTTAGGAAACGTTTCAAATCTTCTTTATTAAATTGCCTTAAATGCCTGTTGGTAAATTAATAATGCAGTTATTATATAATTAAAGGATAAAATCTGAAAATATTTTAAATTATATATTTTTTTAGGACGTAGGACTAATTAAATTTAACTAGTGAAGAAATGGTGACTAGTTACAGCACCTACAATAGTGACTTTTTAGTTACTTTACGTACAGTAAATACGTTTCTAATCTTCGAATATAAGTATCTAGTATCAGATCCCAATATCATAGTACTTTGATAAATACCATGGGATTATTACCGTATTATACTTATATGCTGTTTCAGATTGCTTCCAAGAATACTACGGTATTACCTTGTTACATATCCAAAGTTTTGATCCTGTTATATAGATTGAGGAATATATGTAACATTTGTATCATGATTTTGTGATGTGATTGGTCTGCACACATCCACAGTGTTTGCTGTGTGTAGCCACTGATGCAAGACCAGAGAGCAGCTGCCAGGGTTTTGTTACCTGTAACACAAACCAACGCATGTTGTATCATTTACAGCCATTTCACATTAATGGGCCGTGTGTGTGTTTCTTCATAACATTCCCTGCAGATTAACAGAATAGACATGTTCACGAGAGTCTCCTCCGATGAATGGAATGTCAGGCATTACCAGGGCTTATTTCAGTGCTCATATCACCCAGTCAGATAAAGACAATCTGTGTATTGTGTGCTGACACACACACACCCACACACACACACACACACACACACACAAGCCATTCTCTAAGTGTATGTTAATGACTATTCATG
This sequence comes from Hypophthalmichthys nobilis, assembly GCA_037950665.1. NCBI lineage: Eukaryota > Metazoa > Chordata > Actinopteri > Cypriniformes > Xenocyprididae > Hypophthalmichthys > Hypophthalmichthys nobilis. Next base: position 1,293,670 of record CM075471.1, read on the forward strand.
GAGTGGTACCACAGTAGAGCTTTTACGTACTGTATAGCACATCTTCAAACAACACAAAGCAATCTTTGGTCTTATTAATCTATTACTTGTTCCTAAGTAAATCGAATTGGGCTATGTTAAATTTAATAATTTAACATTAATGCTATATTTAACTTACATCCTGTAGAGCGCTGCTTTTGTACATTGGATTGAATTGTACAATTGTGTTTATTTCTTATTCTCATTTATAATGGCTATTGTTGTTCATTTAAATATTGTTGTTCAATAAATATTATTTTATATTAATAATATGTTGTATTTGGTATTGAGAAAGGGTCCATTAGTTACATTAATACGCCATTAGATAGCGGCAAACTTTACGAGTGAATGAGTCAGTCGCAAGAGACTTTTAAATTGAAAGGGACTTTTGTAAACAAAGGACGTTGTTTTAGCGCTGTATGTTATGGAAAATTCCCTACATGAATACAAAGATTGCTTTCCTCAGCGGACATTCAAACAGATTTTTATAATGGATATAATATTAGGGACATCGACCTGAAGAATGAATGTTATATTAGCACAGGTAATGCTCAGGTAATAGTAGTTCTAAAGTGACGTTTTAGAATTAATAACGGAGCCTTGGTCAACTTGAGATTTGAATCCTTGGAGGAAGGAAGTAGTTCTACACAAAAGAGGGTTTTAAAGACACTCTGTTGTTATTTCTTATTTTTTTACACACTCGTGCCGTCGAACTGTTGTATAATCGCGATATCACACTCGTAGCCATGCGATATGGCTGTTTATCAGCATGGCTGTGATTCAGCCATAGGTAATCACAGTGTGCTGATATACAGTTATATTGCATGGCTACGAGCCTGATAATGCTCATATATATATATGCATGCAATGTTGCCTTAGAATTCAAAACGTTATATGTTTGGCAACAGTCCTTCTAACCCTAATTGATGCAGTGTGTAGCTTTTAACACTCTTTTTGACTCTTGCATTGTCAATACAAGATCTTGACCAAAAATTTACGGATTTTTGATGGAAATAACATTTATTTCCATCAAGAGGTGCATCAATTTTTGGTCAAGATCTTGTATTGACAATGCAAGAGGTGAGCACTCTGTAAAGTCTCCTCCAGCACATCCCAAAGACTTTCAACGAATTTAAGGTGCCAATTCATGAAAGTGATTCTTCATGCTCCCTCCCAACCATTCTTTTACAATTTGAGCCTGGTGAATCCTGACATTGTCATCCTGGAATATGGCAATGATGTGTCTTCCTACATGGTTGTTTAAGAAATGAAAAGCTGCACACTCCATCAGTTAGGGTTAGATGAACTGTTGCCAAACATAACATGCTAGAAACATAATAATCACTGCAATAATGATCCAGTCATAGGCATTTGCCTATTTAAATCCAAACAGCGACTTCTTGGCCGGGCAGGGTGTATATGCATATGGGGTTGCATACATAAAATATACTATGAGGTTGCATTTCAGTTATGATGCAGCCTTAGTAGGCAGCTGTCTGTGTAGGCCGCGGGCAGCAATGCAGCTCACTAGTTTTCTAACAGAGCTCTTGAGTGCTGTTGTAATATAATCTATTGCACATCTCTGACAGACCTGAATTCATGCCGTTAGAGCAACTATTTTGTGTCGACCACAATATCTTAGCATGCACTTTCAGTATCACACAAACAGTTTGCTGTGGTGCAAAAGACTGCAGGGCAGAAAACATGAATCATCTTTTTCAGCAGATACAGAAGACACGATCTCCCACACCGCCGAACATATACGAAGATATTGCACATTTAAAAAGTCACTTATTTGCAGTCAGTCACAGTGTTTTTCTATACGGTCGCAGCTGCATCATCAGTGTTGGAGTAGAAACTGACCTCAGATCAGTGCTCTGTGGAAAGACACTGTGAAATGTGCTGGTATTAGTTTATGTAATTGCATTACTCATAAAGTAAACACATGCCTGCCAGATTCGACATTATTCCTGATGAAACTGTTAAGGTTTATTTTTAGAGAATTAATTCTCAGGCGCCACACACTCGCACACATATCGAACATTATTTGGCTGCTAAACCCAAACCTGTTGCGTTTTAGTTTATTATTAACTCTTATTATGAATATGGTGGTAAAAGACATTTTTATGAAACATTTTAGCTTTTTATGACCGTAACCTTACTTTGGCAACCACTGAGGTTTCTCTTTCAGAGCTCATGTTTCATATATTTTGTCTTAGATGCAGTTTAGTCTGGGAGAGAACTGAGATCTCGGTTTTGATTTTTCTTTCCAGTGTTGGTTTGACATTAACTTTATGGAATATGAGGAGCTAAAATGAGATTTAATTGGATGACACCTGCGTATGCATACTCGCCCTGATCTGAACCTTTGTTTTAATCTTATTTAATTGCCTAAGATTAATTCGTAATGTTTGTATTTGTGTGTTTGAGTGTGTGTTTACATGTCTCTCATATTTTCAGTACATGTTGATCTGTCTGTCAGCATGGACGCCAATTTACTGTGTTGTTCAACACGAGACATCTGCTGTGGAAAATAAACCCCATGAGATCATTACACACACACTCACACACACACACACACACACATGGCAGGATCAGAAGGTCTCGTACTCACGGGCTAAAACTGTCGCTAGCTCTGTCGCCAACCTAATGCCCTGGATACACCAATAAATGTCTGACATGTTAGAAAGGTATTAGACATTCATGCATGGAAATATATTTCACCTATTTTTGCTTTACAGGCTTTCAATATAATCTCTTCTGCTGTAGGACAAATGAAAAGTCAGAAGTTGTCAAATTCAGTCATGATAGTTTCACCTTTCTTGCATTTGAACTCAAACTAGACTTTTAAAATGTAAAACTTACTGCTTGTCTGTTCTGTGTGGTTGCCAGGGCGTTGCTATGTAGTGATTTTTGATGTTCTGCTATGTGGTTGCTAAAGTGTTTTGTTGGTTGCTGAGGGATTCGCAGTTGCTGGTAGGCTGTTCTGTGTGGTTGCCAGGGTGTTTCTAAGGAGGTCTGAGTGATTTTTGGTGTTTTGCTATGTGGTTGCTAAAGGGTTTTGTTGGTTGCTGAGGGATTCACAGTTGCTGGTAGGCTGTTCTGTGTGGTTGCCAGGGTGTTTCTAAGGAGGTCTGAGTGATTTTTGGTGTTTTGCTATGTGGTTGCTAAAGGGTTTTGGTGGTTTCTAGGGCATTCGCAATTGCTAGGCTGTTCTGTGTGGTTGCCAGAACGTTGCTAAAGAGGGCTGAGTGAATTTTGGTGTTAAGCTATATGGTTTCTAAAGTGTTTTGGTGATTACTAGGGTATTTGGCTGTTCTGTGTGGTTGCCAGGGCGTTGCTAAGGAGGTGTGAGTTTTTTTGGTGTTCTGCTATGACATTGCTAAAGTGTTTTGTTGGTTGATAGGGCATATACAGTTGCTAGGCAGTTCTGTGTGGTTGCCAGGGCGTTGCTAAGGAGGTGTGAGTGATTTTTGGTGTTCTGCTATGTGGTTACTAGGGCATTTGCAATTGTTAGGCTGTTCTGTGTGGTTGCCTGGGTGTTGCTAAGGAGGTGTGAGTTATTTTTGGTGTTCTGCTATGTGGTTACTAAAGTGTTTTGGTGATTATGAGGGTATTTGTGGTTGTTAGGCTGTTCTGTGTGGTTGCCAGGGCGTTGCTAAGGAGGACTGAGTGATTTTTGGTGTTCTGTTATGTGATTGCTAAAGTGTTTTGGTGATTACTAGGGTATTTGCAGTTGTTAGGCTGTTCTGTGTGGTTGCTAGGGTGTTGCTAAGGAGGTCTGAGTGTTTTTTGGTGTTCTGCTATGTGGTTGTTAAAGTGTGTTTGTGGTTGCTAGGGTATTGCTTTGCAATTGCAAGACTGTTCTGGGTGGTTGCCATGGCATTGCTATGGGGTTACTAAGGAGATCTGAGTGATTTTTAGTGTGTTGCTATGTAGTAGGTAAAGTGTTTTGGGTGGTTGCTAGGGCATTGCTATGTGGTTGCTAAGGAGGAGTGATTTTTAGTATGATGGAATGTGGTTGCTATGTTTAATTATAGGCCTAAGCGTTTCTGTGATCTGGGATTTTCCAGCTGTTTTATCGTTCAGCAGGTAAAAATCCCACATATGTACTTAGTAAAGTAGCAGCACAGTCTTGTCTTGAGCACACACACACACATACTGAAGTTTAATACTTCTTGCATGGCAACAGACTGTAAAACACTTTTCGCTTCTAATTGAAATGATTATTTTTTACAGCGTGTGCTGATTTGGACTGAATTCAGTATAATAAGTTTCACTGGTCTGTTGTCTGTCTGTTAGTATCCAAATGAGTTTGTCTTAACTTGCGAGAACAATGTTTTTGCAACTTGGCTTCTTCAAACTACATCACGTCTCAAATGTGTGTTTGGCAGCGAGTGTTTGGACGGCTTTTCTCTGGAAACAGCACTTTTGATTTAGACGACGAGCAGATGGTTGTAAGTAGATTGCTTTCATGTTAAGAAATCACTTTCCTTCTTTTGTCTGGCCTGCAAACGGAAGATTATTTTAATGCGGCCTCTTTTTTTGTCATTACTGTGTATGGAACGATGACATAACACCAAATACTCAGGAAAGAAAGAGGATGAGGAACAGAGAAGCCTGACGGCGCTCCGTTGCCATTGGTTCAGCGATAGAAACCTGTTGCCAAGCTTACAGTCCAAATATTAAAGGAACATTTTATAGCTCAGATGTTGCTTGTTCAGAGCTCAGGACATCTTAGTTATTATATTTAATTGAAATATCAACTTTATCTCAGATGTTTATCCTAAGATTTCCTAATGAGAGACAAATAATTCTTTAAAATGAATGTGGAGAGCAGCTTGGATCATTTGATGAGAAATGTTTGAGTTCATATTGAGATCTTTAAGACTTCTATATCTTGGCATATCTGAGCACAGTTTGAAACATTTCTGAGATGAACTCTAGAGGAGACACATGTGAGTGTAATACAAAGTTCTGTAATGAAACTCTAGATGGCGCAGGTTGATAGGTCCTTAACTCAACCTGCTTGTAATCACATCATTCTCTAAAGGGCACAGCTGATTGGTTCCTGCTGTTTTAGTAGCCAATGAGCTTGCTGCTCAACCTTCTAATACTGGTTAGCATTTGCTTTTGCAGTTGCAGCACGCTTTCAGAAACCCTCCACTTTCCTCAACTCCACCTGTATAATTCTGCTATGGGTAATTCATGTATGCTGTATTGTACAATAATAACAGCAGCAGCAGCAGAAATAGCAGCAGAAAACAATAACCAACAGCAGCAGCAATAACAAAAGCAGCAGCAATAACAACAGCAGCAGAAAAAAACAACAGCAGCAGCAAAAATAACAAAAGTCTTACTTGCTCACAGCTGCGTGTTGTATATGTATTGGCAGTAGCAATTTTCGTACTTGCTCTGCAGCAGCAGCAATAACAACAGCAGCAGCAGCATTAACAATAACAGCAGCAGCAGCAGCAGCAATAACAGCAGCAGCAGAAATAGCAGCAATAGCAACAGAAACAGTAACCAACAACAGCAATAGCAAAAGCAGCAACAATAACAGCAACAGCAGCAATAACCAACAGCAGCAGAAAAATAGCAGCAGCAGCAATAACAACAGCAGCAGCAATAACCAGCAGCAGCAGCAACAACCAACAGCAGCAGAAAAAACAACAGCAGCAACAGAAATAACAGCAGCAACAGCAATAACAATAACAACAGCAGCAGAAATAGCAGCAGAAACAGTAACCAACAGCAGCAACAATAACAGCAACAGCAACAATAATCAACAGCAGCAGAAAAATAGCAGCAGCAGCAATAACAGAAGCAGCAGCAGCAGCAATAACCAACAGCAGCAGAAAAAACAACAGCAGCAGCAATAACAGAAGCAGCAGAAAAAACAACAGCAGCAGCAATAACAGCATAAGAGGCAATAATAGCAGCAGCAGAAATAATAGCAGCAGCAGCAGCAATAACCAACAGAAGCAGCAGCAATAACAGCATCAGCGATAATAAGAGAAGCAGCAGAAATAACAGCATCAGCGGCATAACCATTAGCAGCAAAAACAAAAAAACAAAACGAAACAGCAGCAGCAGCAATAACAGCATCAGCAGCAATAGCAGCAGCAATAACCAACAGAATCAGCAGCAGTAGCAGCAGCATAACCATTAGCAACAAAAAAACAAACAAACAAAAAAACGCAGCAGCAGCAATAACAGCAAGGCAAGGCAAGTTTATTTATATAGCACATACACAATGGTAATTCAAAGTGCTTTACATAAAAAGGAAACAAATACAGCAGCAGCAGCAATAACCAACAGCAGCCACAATAGCAGCAGCAGCGTAGCAGATCTATTCCCCCAAGACCAAACATATCAACATTGTCATATCCACTACCATACCAAACACTCCGAGAGTTTTCATGACAGAACTATCTATCAAAAGAAACATCTGAGCTATAGGAGGCATCAGAAAAAGTCATTTTATCTATTTGCTGTCTGTGAGAAACAACTGAAATGTTAAAGAGATCTCGTTTGTGACTCTTCTTTCATGTAGGCATCATTGCATTTAAATTCTGTGCACGTTTTTACTCATAAGAATTTTTGTTAGCCTCCCTGTGATTATGTAAAGGCAAAAGAATGATTGACAGTCAGAATGTGTTTTCAGTTTGAATCATGTGATCCAGTCAGCATCACCTTTACAGCTGCACTGGCGGGTGAGAAGAGAAACCCGCCTCTGATTGGCTGTTCTGACTGTTGTATAGTAATGCATTTGAAATGAAAGTAACGTGATTGGCCTCTGTTGTTTTCACTCTGACTGTGAGTTTGACAGCCACAGATAAAAATGCTGAACCAGGCACGATAATATGCACGTGCGATTATAGACTCACTGCATACTTAAATCATGCCTTTTATTTCTTTTTTCAGTGGTGTTTGTCAGTCATCATTATTGCTCTCCATAGAAACCATATAGTAACACCCGGAATCAGCCAGTAAATGCATAGGAATGCTGTAAAAACCAATGTGAACACCTTAGCAACTGCATAGAAACGCCCCGGCCAATCACAAAACCCTTGCATGGTTAAACAGCACTCATATTTTCTCCAGCAAATGTAAAAATCTCCTAGCATAATTATATTATAACATCTGCAAATATTCACAGCAGCTTATTTTCATTTCTACTCATCCGATCAACAACACTCTGTCTCTCTCTGTCTGTCTGTCTCTCTCGTTTAAACAGCTCATTCATCTTCACATGGCCAAAACAATATGTTGATTGTACAAACACAGTTATTAACTGGACAGCTTCCAGCAAGAGTTATTTTTGATGTAAAGGCCTGTGGGAACATTGTGTGCTTTAGAGATTTGAGCTGTGATGCAACGGCAGAGAAAAAATAAAAGCCATCGGTCGGATCACTCGTTCACTTTAGATTAGTTTTAAGTAGCTAAATGTCACAGATAAGCATCACCGTCCTACAGAAATAATGCAGTCTGTGTGTAGGGGTTTATTCAGCTGTAGAAACGAGTTCAATTCGACAAAACTGTAGTTCAGTTCATCCAGGAATGTTATCGAAATTCTTGTATTTTTGTGAAGAAAATGAAGAAATTTGGTAGATCCTGTTAATGACCTGTATGTGTGTGTGTGTGTGTGTGTGTGTGCTCTTCAGCAGCACCCCATCCATTTTTCTGTTATCCTAATTAAACACACACGCACGCGCGCGCACACACACACAGCGCGAAAAACAATTCCCCCTATTTGCATAATGAGACAGAATCTGTGAGCGAATAACGAGAAATCTAACGATCACTCCAAAGAAAAAGACAGCCAGAATCGGATCCGTTTTTGTCTCGTTTATAAACGGTCGCCCTCTTTTATATTAGTTTGTTTTGATTATGTTTTATGACTCACAGACAGAAAAACACGCCTGTTACTGGACAAGGACTAGTTCACCCACAAACTATCATTTACTCATCATTTACTGCTCTTTTCCATACAATGAAACATACAGAGACTAAAAATATTGTTTCCAGCCTGATCGTGATCACTATGAACTGTTGCTTTATGGAAAAGCACCATGAACGTTCCTCGGAAGTTTCACGGTAAAAATAACACTGAGGATCTTCATGTTTGGCTGAATGGTTCCTTTAAGTATTGAGTTTCACCGCAGGTCGACATTTATACTCCTGCTGGTCGAGTTAATTTATCGCACTCTTACCGAGCAAGAGTTAAATGTTTGGCACGATCACTTAAACACACACACTTAGTACGCAGCCACCTAGTATTTTATACTATATTTAATATTACTAAGTACATCCCTACAGTTGACGGCCTTGAAATAGATTCATTCCACCAGTCTAGATGCTTTTCAGGCCATAATTGCAACTTAATCTCTGGCCCTATGCAATTTGCATTGTAATAATATCCAATATTCAAACGGCAGTAATGGTCTTGCGGTTTAGGGAACATTTGCATGTAGCAGCTGGTGCTTTGAGTTTCTCTTTAATGGAGATTTTGTCCTGTTTGTTTGTTTTTAAACGTCCTCTGCTGGTTTATTCAAGGCCTTCACTACTTACAGTACCAGTCAAAAGTTTGAAGGTTGAATACATTGGACACTATTTTTAATGTTTTTAATAGAAGACTCTTATGGTCATCAAGGCTGCATTTATTTGATTAAAAATACAGAAAAATCAGTAATATTGTGAAATATTATTACAATTTAAAATAAAATAATTTCTATTTTGATATATTTTAAAAATATAATTTATTTTTGTGATGCAAAGCTGAATTTTCAGCATCATTACTCCAGTCTTCAGTGTCACATGATCCTTCAGAAATCATTGTAATATGCTGATTTGATACTCCTTGATGAATAAAAAGTAAAAAAAATAACAGAATTTATTAAAAATAGTAATCTTTTGTAACAATATACACTATCTGTTTAAAAGTTTAGGGTCAGTAATTTTTTCCTTTCTTTTTTTGAAAGAAATTAATACTTTTATTCAGCAAGGATGTGTTAGTAAAGACTTATATTGTTAGATAATATTTCTATTTTGAATAAATGCTGTTCTTTTTAACCTTTTATTCATCAATAAATAATAACTGAGTATCAAATCATCATATTAGAATGATTTTTGAAGGATCATGTGACCCTGAAGACTGGAGTAATGATGCTGAAAATTCAGCTTTGCATCACAGAAATAAATTATACTTTAAAGTATATTAAAATAGAAAACCATTATTTTAAATTGTAATAATATTTCACAATTGTACCGTTTTTTCTGTATTTTTGATCAAATAAATGCAGCCTTGGTGAGCATTAGAGACTTTTTTCAAAAAGCATTAAAAATACTAATGTTTCGTGTGTTTGAGGCACATTATTCAGAAGAACAAGATGTTAAATGTGTTGCCATTTCATGCTTCTTCAGTAAATTTTTGGGTTTGATATCAAATGTTTTGTGATGTTTGTGTGTGTCTTTCATGTGCATTATTAGTTTCCGTGTCTCAAGCTAACAGGAATACAAAACAACATGTCATCTACTGATTCTAATCCATGAGCCTTTTATTTTAAACTCAACTTCCAGTCAAACAAGTGATTTATAACCACAATCATTCTGGTAGCTGTCTGGTTCAAGACATTCAGAAATGTCCCCTCAAGTCACCCACGGGTTACAGTAAAGTTTGCAGTAAAGGGCACATCGATTACGGACACGTGCGGCGGTTAACAGGAAGGCACAAGGTGCAGAAAACCCCTGTTGTGAGTCTAAGTTTAGCTGCAGTGATGATGAGAGAGAAATACAAATCGGAGAGAAAGAAAGAAACATAGATGACAACATCCCACAATCCCTTCAATCTGTCTGAGCGATTAATGGCGCAGTCATCGCGGCCGGACAGAGCTGCCACATCTGATGAGGGACATTTTCACCGCGCTAAATACAGCACTTTGGATTTACTTGACAGCATATTGTTAGTCATACGGCACTTTCTGATTTACAGTGATATGCAGAATCATCCAGCGCTCAGCCCAATCACTTCACGTGTGGGTTTGCTTGCGTTTTGAAGAGTGGCTGAGAGGAACTGATTGTCATATATTAGTGTGAGGAAAGATTTGACATCAAACTTAGAAGAGACTGACAGTACGGTGATCAGTGATGGTATCACTGTGGTACTTTGAGATTTATCATACTTTTTTATATGTAAGATGAATGAAATCCAATACTTGTTTCTACTAATTTTGGTGTGCTGATTCCAAAAGTAGTGCCTGTTTTGCTCTAGCACATCATACTTTCTCACAAAATTTTGATTTTGTAGCATTTTTTTTGCTTTCGATAACTTTTTGTAAGGTCTTGTATTGTCCCTTAATCACCAGAAAACTGCCACAAAGACACGATTCCTCTCTTCCTCTGAGCAATCTGTTCAATTCTCAGCCGCTTTTCACATGAATGTCATTATTTTATGCCTAATCCTGATTTCAATGTTAGAATTATGGACATCTGTGCACTGTAAACCCGAATAAGTTGAGCTAACTCAAAAATCACTTCACATCAATTTTTTTGAGTTATGATGTTCCCAATTTTAAGTAAGCAGAACTATCAAGTTTTAAGTTTGTAGTACTCATTCATGTTAATTGCTTCTAACTTGAAGTACTGAGTTAGCTATTTTGATTGCAATTAACATAAAAGATTAAGTTAATTAACTTTTTTTATTTTGAGTTCTTGCGAATCAAATTTATTTACTTCACTGTAAACCCTGATAAGTTGTCAGAACTCAAAAAAGTTGAATGAGAAACTCAAAGTTTAAGTAAGATTTTTATTTTATACTCATACATTTTTATTGTTCTTATCTTGAAATATTTGAGTACACTAATTTATGCATTTTAACTTAAATATATATAATTAAAAAAATCTGTATTCTGATTTTGTGAAAAAACTGTACATGAAGGAAAGTTTGTGTTGATATTTTTGAAGTGAACATCATATAATTTTTTTTTTTCCCAAGAAAAAAGTGCTTTGGTACTTCAAAGAATACTGTGGTATTGCCATGTAAATGTACCATGTTATTTTGTTAATGAGCCTGAGGCCGTATTTCATCATCCATTTCTCTCAGGTCATTTGATAGACAGCGGTGTGCACTACAAGTACACTACATTCATATGTCTGTGTGTGCGTGTGTGTGTGTGTGTGTGTGCGCGCGCGCATGTTTTTGTGACATATCAGGACACAAATGTGTATAATGACATGGGTATGACATAGGTATTACAAGGAGAGGGTGACTTATGAGGTCATTACCCCATGTCCCCATTTTTCAAAAGGCTTATAAATCATACAGAATGAGTTTTTGTGAGAAAATAAAAATGTGCACAGTTTCCTGTGATGTGTAGGTAGTGTAGGGCGATAGAAAATACGGTTTGTACAGTATAAAAACCATTACGCCTATGGAATGTCCCCACAATTCACAAAAACAAACCTGTGTGTGTGTGTGAGAGAGTGTGTGTTTGGCACACTCTCTTGTGTGAATCATTAGATGTTGGATTGCTCTGATTCCCAAACCCAGACTGCCAAAACTCCTGCCGGGAGCGTTTCCTCAAACAAGCCTCACACACAGAGTGGGACAGAGGAGATCACACACACACACACACACACACACTGATACAGAGGCCAGAATGACTGACTGAAATCAGTTCATATGTCATTATTCCTGCTGAGCACAATATGTTATTAGTGGCATTTAAGTCAATCATCTCTAGTACTAGTGCTGATAGTCATGTGACCAAACCCCTGACACTAAGTTTTAAAGTTAAGGCGCACAGTTTACACCCACTGATGATAAAACAGGTGCAAAAGTCCCATAGATGCACATGGAAAAAGGGTTGAAAAAGGGTCATCACCCTAGCAACTATAGTAACATGTCAGTGAGGGAAAACACCACAAAAATCCTGTTCGCCATTCATGATGTTTTCATTTGTGAAGCTCTTATTGGTTGTTTGTCAATGATGAATCAGTCATTTTTTGTCTCTCGTACACTTCTAAGTTTGGTCCGTTGTCCTCTGTTCTTCTCTCCTCTCTGTCTCCTCCCTCTTTTCTCTCTTGCTCTCCTCTTTTCTCCATCTCTACAGAGCAGATACAGTGTAGGAGATCGAGGTGTTAGGCTGTACGGCGCATTACCCGTGAGGCCCAACCCTGAGGAGAAAAGACTGCCCTCTTCAGGGGTGAGACCCGACGCTCCGTACCTTCATCTCCCTCTCCAGCTCTGATCCAAACCCTAGTGAGATGCTACTGCCAGAAACATAGTCTTAAAAATTCAGGTTCTGAAAGGGGCTTTTCACAGCATTCTGAACCTTTTAAGTGATCAGAACCACTTTTTTCCTTAGTGTAAAGAACATTTTAATAATCGTTTGTGTAATGGAGAGGTTCTATGGAGGATAAAGTTTCTTCATGAAAACGTAAGGGGCTTTTGCACCTGGTAGTTATAAGAACTTAGATATAGGAACAGGAACCACCAGGGCAGTCCCCCGAAAACTAAATGTTCCCCTAGGGACATTTTCCTGGTTTCATTCGCATCACCAGATGAAAGTTTAAAGCCGATTTCCAATTTTATGATTTCTGTGATGCAGTAAACGCGGACGGAAACGCGGAATTCAGTCATAAAAAAATGATAATTACTGTATAATGCGGAATTTGTCATTTTGAGAAAAACTATTATCATATCATAAACACACAGAAACTCAAAGGTCTTCATGGCAACCTGTCAAAATAAAAGTTCGGTTTAACTTGAAGAAATATATTACTACTGAACAGTAGAATTTAGCTACTTCTCAATGCAATAATAATACTAACACTAATAACATTAATAATAAATTATTATTAAAACTTAAATATATATAATTTAAAATATATATATATTTTTTAAGGAATAATCACAATTTTTCTTCCATGTTTTAATTTCAACAGTAAAGCTCTGTTGTGCAGCACTTCTTTGACAAAAATGTTTGTTAAATTTCATATGATTAAAAGATAAATTAAATTAATGTTTTATGCCTTCATTTGATTACTAGAAAAATTAAAATACACAACACAGAATTTCTGAAAAAACAGAAACAAAACATTTCAAATGAATTTAAAAAATAATAATAATAAATTTTGTTGTTTTTATGAATTCGATTAATTAGGCATGATTATTAAAATTTAATCAAACCATTCAAATGGAATTCAGACAACTTGACACAGAATTTGGTAAAAAATAAAATGAAATTTGAGAGAAAAAAAATAAAACGTATTTCATAGGGCCCTAAAAAATGTTTTTTTTTTGGTTAAACTTTTAATAAATTGTTGATAAATTGTATAAGTTTCATGATTTCAATTAATTAAACATGCTTTTTAAACCAATAAAATGGAGTCCAAACAAATTAAAACAGAAAAAAAAAAAACGGAATCCAGAAAAATTTAAATACAAAAAACGGAATTTGAAAAAAAATTAAACAGAATTTGGGAAAAATAAAACGGATTTCATAGGGCTATACACTTAACAACCTGTTGCTCTGGTTGTTGTGCGGGACTTTAATTTTAAAGGAGCAGTGGACTTTTATTTTGAAGGGCTCAGTCAGAGCCTGAGCAGAAATATACAATCATGTTTCGCTTGGTCCCTTCAAAGTCGCATTGAATTTCCTTCATAACATAAAGGTTGAGAAGTGCCTGGACTTCAGCGTCGGTCCATCTGTCGCTGTTCTCCATGTTTGTGGAGTAAATATAGAGTCTATAAACTGTGTTTACATGGCTTTTTAGTGCCAATGTTTCGCATGTGTTCGGCCAGTTAACATACACCTAATTTAGTTAATTAATTTAACTAATTTAGTTCCCTCGAAAAGGCATTCTTAGAACTAAAAAAGTTCCTGCGGTGCAAACATATTGGATTGGTTTTTCCACTCAGCTCACTAGGTGTTGGATCAGGGCTTTCTGTAGCGCCCCCTGTTGTCTGACTGTGACTCTTTCTGCCTGTGGTCGTTTTGTGGTTCTCTGAGGGTCACATGATGAACTCAGAGCCTCTCTATATGTCCACATAGGGCCACACTTCACACCCACCATAACCTCCCACCCACACACACACAAATACACACACATGAAGTTCAAGTTTGAGCCAAAAACCGAACAGTCAAGTGTAACTACTTAGACTTACAAAACATACTCAGATGGTAAAAGCATGACTCTGAATGATTACCATATTCATGCACAATGGTATTCTTCCAAGGTGTTTCAGAGAATATCACGGTATTTTGGGGATATTGTTCTTTTTCTTTGCTTTGAGCCTGAGAAGAATTAATGTCTGTGAATTATTTCCAAAACTATAAACCAAAACATGTGCATTTTATATGCATTTGATGAATACAGTGTAGTATTTAGGATGCACGTGAACATACAGTCATTTTAGCATCGTCTTTATACATCATAGGCATCATCTTTATTTTGTGCACATGCAAATTGCAAAAATGTTTGCAATGCTGCAACTGTTCACACACTCAATCACCCTCAAAAGTGACTCACGTTCAAAAGTGAACATGTTTGACTCAGAATTACCCAAGTTTCCTTTTTCACTTTCCGTTACTTGAAAGGACGTCCGTATTTCACAAAGTAAAACACGTCTGACTCACTGGAAAATCTCGAACTTCATGTGAGCGCCCGCTGCTTTTGTTTTCAATTGATCTACTCAGCACATTAACTGAAAATGTGAAACTGTGGAAATAAAATTGTTCCAAAACACTATTTGAATCCTCTGCAGTAGCTTTTCTTTTGGAATGATCTTCTCGTCGTCCTGCTCGAGTGAACACCGCCGTGTGCAATATTGTGGGCGGCTTCTTTTTAATTAGAAACGAGATGGTATTGATGTTCCAGAAAGCGGCATCGTAAATCATTTATCAGCGCTGGAGCGCTAACAAAGCAGCTCACGCTGACCAGTCGTACCTCATCTGATCCATTATCAGGGTTCCCACGGCCGTGAGAATACCTGGGAATAACAGGGAATTTTAAAATGTTGATTTCCTGGAAAATTATAATGTCGATTGGTTTCCATGTTCATGTTTCATTGTACTCTAAGGTACTTTAAACAATACCATGATAGTGTTAAAAAAATAACATTTACATGGCATATATATATATATATATATATATATATATATATATATATATATATATATATTATTTATTTATTATCATTTTAAATATTGTAATATTTAAAAAGTGCAATAATAAGCACTTTTTGTAAGGAAACTAATAAAAAATACCACAAAATGCATGGATATACAATGGTTTTTAAGCATATATGGTAATACTATGGTAATCTTTAACCTAGAAATTGTACAATTCTGATTTCTTACTTTACCATGGTATTATCTTAATGTAGTGTCTTGAAGAATAACATGTCCATGGTGCATTTTTTTGTAATTTTATAGTAAATATGTGTTTTATTATTTTTAAATTTTTAATATTTTAGTAACAATAAGCATTAACTAATAAAAAAATATCATAAAATGTATGCATATACAATGGTTTTTGAGCATGTGTGGTAATACTATGGTAATCTTTAACATAAAAATTATAAAATTCAGATTTTTAGGCCTAGAGAAGTCATGGAAATTAATAAAATCTTTTAAAAGTCTGTATATATAATTTATATATTATATATGTATATGTATATATATATATATACAGTCAAACCAAAAATTATTCAGACATTTTTTATATATTTTTTATATATTTTTACTAGTGGGTGCAGGACACTTCAGGTGTCTGAATAAATTTAATATATATATATATATATATATATAATAACTGTAAAAAAACAAATTTACACAGTAAAATACAGTTTTTCCATTGAAGCAGTAATATACCGTAAACAATGCATTCTGGGTAATATTATTTGTCGTTTTCGAGAAAGTAGCCTATAGGCCTCTTTTCTTAAAACGATAAATATTACCCAGAATGCATTGTTTTTATGGTATATTGCATGGAAAACAGTATTTTACTGTGTAAATGTGTTTTTGGTTTTACAGTCATATTAATCATCAAAGCCTGGAAAAATCATGGAATTTCTTCGGTCAAAAGGTGTGGGAACCCTGAATTCTGCGGGACAATTTGGATTCTCATATCATCATAAAATATAGATCATCATAAAAACATAGAAAGTAGATATATAGGAATATTTAAACATATATTTGGTGCGGAAGGGCCTGATGTATGTGTGCGCTTCATTATTCTGCAGTTAGTTAAAGTTCTTTCACAGAGTCTTGACACTTTCATAAATAAAACAGAAAAAATATCATATTTTTTTACAATGCCCAGAGTTCTGAGGAACGATCTAAAAAAAGACAGAGGGAAAAAAAAAAATCTTTTTCTTTTTTGCTCAGTTTTCCGGATGCGTACATGCATTTACATATGAATGGTTTAAAATTATCTGCCTTTTATCAAGCGTCTCCTCAGCCGCCTTTTAAGAAGTCTAACCAAACCTTGGCATGAAGGTTGAGCTCAGAACAACCACTTTAACAGCTCTGAGAGGAAACGTGCCGTTTCTCCTCGGCCCCGTGCGTCAGGTGTTGCGGTGAGGGGAGGAGAACGAGGTTTTAGGCCTTTGTTCGGTATCTTTACATCTCGACACACAGGGTTCAGTTAAAAGTTGGTTCAGTTAAACATCCGCTCACTAGCTAAAATAACCCCCCCGCACATGCACACACCCACCCTCACCTTTCAGCTTCCTCTGGAGGTGAACTACACACGCACACACACACACACACACACACACACACACAGTTATTTTCAGAGGGTTTTATTGCTCTGAAACCAACAGTCTTTCTTTCTCTTACTGTGAGTCTCTTTCCCTCCATTTTTCACATGGTGCCAGAGGAAAATGTTGTTGTTTCGGAGATTTAATGGAGTTTAAGTATCAGTTTTGTCTCAAATATTTCCCCAAAAATTATTTTTATAATGCAAAACTGACCCAAATGAGTCAGTATAGTCATAATCAAGAGTAAAGAGCTATAAAATGAGTTTTTATAGCAGCTCAGATCATTTGATTAGAAATGTTTGCATTCATATTGAGATCTATGACTTCAGATTGTACATTTTTGGTGTCTATACTGAAAAAGACATTGGTGTAGGAACAGTTTTCTCTCAGAAACGGCTAATTTCACAAATAATTGACAAAGAAATGGCAAGTAACATTGAATTAAGCATGACATTTTCAAAAATAAACATCAGTTTTCTTGCTCTCCATTTAATCTCATCGCTGTTTAGGAGAAACAATTGAGATATTCATGAGGTGATTTTTCCTACAGAAGCTTTAGGTGTAAGTGTTGCTCGTTCATGTATCAACTTTGTCTCAGATGTTTCTCCTAAAACTTTTATGACATATAAACAGACAAATAAGAGCCAATAGTTTCCGTACAGTACGAGTATAGAGCTATAAAATGAACGTTTATAGCAGCTCAGTTCATTTGATGAGAAATGTTTGAGCTCATATTGAGTTTTTTTGGCTGAAGCAATTGAGATATTAATGAGATCTCATTAGAGTTTTCTTCGCAGTGGTTTCCCTCATTTGGTGGCATTTCATCTCTAAGCTGAACGTTAAACACACACACAGCGAGGTGACGACACTAAACCGCCTGAAGACGACAGGATTACCCAAATGAGATCTTAAATTTTCCTCCTCTGCTAAATATGTGCTAATGTAGTGTTTTGATGTTGGCTCGGTGTGAGCGTGTAATCCCGGGAACGGCGCTGCTGTCGTCTGGACCCGCGAACTCACAATATCAATTGATGCTAATTTGTGGGTGTTTTCAAATTGAGTTCTCATCTCGTTAATCCAGAACTATAATCTCATGTGATACAGATTTATGGGCGTGACAACACTATAAACTGCTTTCAATGCATGATCGCTATTAAAACCCAAACGCCCACTTTCATTATATACCTTAAAGACAACATGAAATCTGATTGGAGCCGGTTTACTTACACTACTCCTAATATATCTCTCATTTTATTGTGCATGATTCATTAGTGCATGTTGTTCTGTTTTTATTTTTATTAAAAAAAACATCTTATAACTTTTCAATGGCTCTTCCGCTGATTTCTGCTGCCGCATGTGCAGGCAAAAAATATTAACCAAAAATATCATACTGTAACGCGTTTACAAGTCCCACCTGAATATTTGATTTCACTCAAGTATATTACGAATTTTTGTGAATATTATGTTGCGTTTCGTTTCCCTTATAGTATATATTTAAAGTGTCGTATTTCCTCATGAATTAATCATGTAAGAATTTCTAAGATCTATTATGTATATATATATATATATATATATATACTGGTAACACAAAAAGTTAGTTTTTTTAATTTATTAATTTATATTAGAAACATTTATTCATTAGTGTATATATATAGAGAGAGAGAGAGAGAGAGAAATGATTGTGTTTATTGTGTGAATATTAATTCATGTTAATGAAATATTACAAAAAATGACATTAATGAATGAATTATTCATTTATTTATTTATATATATATTATTTATTTGTAGATCCAGTACTATATATATATATATATATATATATATAATATCATGATGAATCAAAACATTTTTATTCATTAATTAATTTATATTTATATTATAAACATTTATTTATTAGTGTGTGTGTGCGTGCGTGTGTGTGTATATATAATTTATATAGAAATTATTGTGTTATAGTGTGCGATTATGAGTATGGTAACACTTTACAATATATATATATATATGTATATATATATATATATACATCCACACACTAAAAATTTGATTAGTAATAAAATATTATTTAAAAAATGGCATAAATGAATGTATTATTAATTTATTCATTTCTATATATTGTTTATTTGTTGATCTAGTACTGTATAAAGAAGTTCTGTAAGTCATAAAGGTCATTGTATCTGAACTTTCACATCTAAAACAAGTTTTTTAGGCCTTTTTTATTAAAGAAAGCTTTTGAGTTTTGGTCTGTGTGTGTTTAGGACATGAAGCTGTTTAAATGCGCAGCACAAAATGTGTTTCTTCTTACTTGAGCTTTAAAGAGGAATGAAATAAAGCCACACAATAACAGTCACAGCTGGAGGTCGTGAATTTGTTGTGGCTCTTTAAGGCTCGTATATGATTAGGCAATCAGAGAACATGGAGGGCGTGGCTCTTTAGGCGTTACATTTAACAAATCTGCAGTGAAATACATTTCTGTGTTCGTTTGTTTTCATGTTAAATTGGTTGAGGAGGTTTCAACACTTCACGGTCAGACAGGAATAAACATTGAGTTGAAAACATTCCAGTCGTGGTCCATTTGTGATTCAAGTGTTTGTTATTAATGCTTTAATTTATCTGAATGTGTAAACATGTCCAATTATCGTAATTGGCCGTGGTTTAGTGTTCACACAATCACCGTTCGCTTGTTTAATTGGGTTCTGCTGCGTGTGCGTTTGTGTTTTTAAACAATCATCAGATTCGTCGGCCATTTGTCACATCTGTACATTTAATTCTTCCTCATTTGTGAGACGCGGCTCGTCTTCCTCTGCCACAAAGCTGACATATTCTTGCTTTCTGTTTTTCCTTTCTTTCTCCCTCTGCCTGATTTGGAGAGACTTGCATAGTCAATTACGCTGGAGTTTGAGAGATGGAGTGCGCTGGAGTTGCCATATTTTTGTATGATATTAATATTTCATAAGTGCCATTCTCAGCTGAATATCTAAGAGAGAGCGCCTATTAGATTCGGCACTGCCAGAATATTATTCATTCTCCGGAGAGGAGACGAGCACCGGTAGCTCCCGTCATTACCGCCGCTGTTCTCTCGGATTGTGAGCGCTGTTCTGGCAACAACTGGATTGTTTGAATTGTTCGGTCCAAGTTGGCCCAGAGGAGCGCGCTGGTTGCCAGATTACAGTAACTGAGACAGAATAAAAGGTCAGAAGAAAAGCAAGCTGACGTGTGAATTGGACTCTGGTGAACTGAATCGAATTGCATGTTTAATTAAGCAATCGGGTTCGAGAGGTCGTGCTACAACAGCTGTTTCACGCCATAGTTGTGTGTTTTAACTGCATCGACCAATCAGCATCCAGAATAATTTATAATTTGCATTCAAACTCAAATTTCTGATTGGATGAGCTGTGTTTGTGGGCTGTTTAAAATGCTGATGCACATTCTGTATTAATGAACTATTTTATTTGTGGCAAGAGTTGATGATTATTAGTAGTAGTTCTATTTAACAAACTTTTTTTGTATCAAATTACTGTTGCCGTCATTTTTCAAAGACATTTTAAATGATTTTACCATGGTTAAACTCCTCTTTGCAATGCTTATTGCATTATTTCATCATGTTTAAAAACTTAAAAATACTGTGGGGTTCAAAAGTTTAAGGCTGCTTGTGAAAATGCTTCTAGTTTGCATTTTTCTAGTTGAAAATGCAATTTGAGTCTGAAAAATAAACATGCATTTGGGAATGTCTCAAAGCTGGGGCTACATGAACAAATGCTGATTTGAGATGATTTTCCTTCAGTTGAAGAAGAAAATCTGAAGAAAGTCTGTACATAGAGTCACATGATCAATATCAGTATGTTTATATACAACTAATCAAATTTTAGTAAATGATAATGCAGCATCTTTTAATATTTATAATTTGTATTATACATTTATACTTATAAAACCATATAATATTTACACTTCTACGATATTGATATTTTTTTTAAATCTTAAACATGTTTATTTCTAGGTGAATTATATTACTTATATCCCACAGAAATAGTCCAGAATCACTATAATTTATTATTTATAGTAAATATTTATACCTATCAAAACTTACACTGTTTATATTTCTGTAACATTTATTGTGTTATTTAGGTTTAAATAAACTAATTTACTTAAATTGAATAAGTCACACAGAAATAGTCCAGAATCTTTTTAATATTGAATATTTAACTGTAAAAAATTATATGATCAATAAGTCATGACACTGAACTCATTACTTGAACTCATCAAAATAATTTAAGCAATTTCAACTTTTATAAGTTATACGAAATTCAACTTAAAAGTCAGTTTAATATACTTTGTTGAAATAACTTATACAGACAGCAACTGATCTTAAGTTTTTAAGTTGAAATAGGGTATATGAGTATATTTATACTTATAAAACCTTACATTATTATATATTTTCCAAAATCCTAAAACTTAATTTCCAGGTGTAAAGGTGTCATGACATGAGAAATCAAATTTGCCTTGATCTTTTGACATTAAAACATCCTGCAAGTTTCAGAGCTTAAAACGTCCTCCTCATTATAAACAAAGCATTTATTTAATTAAGCTCCAAAAATGGCTCGTTTTGATATTGTGGGATCTGTGATGTCACACAGGGAAATACATTTGCATATGACTGCCTCCAGAGCATGACATCGACCAATAGTTATACATCATCACACCATAGGCCCCGCCCACTTGCGTTCTATTGCTTAAGGGCTGACATTTGCCTACACTGGATGTGAGCGTCGCATCTAAAGCAAATAGAAGCCATTATAATGACTGATGCTGTCTACACTGATACAGTTTACAAATGTGCATTCAGTTTCTGAAGCCATTATAATCAGTGATGCTGTCTACACTGATACAGTATACAGATCAGTTCAGTTTCTGATGTACTCCATGCACTTGAGTCTGTCGACAACAGGACAAATGGAAGACTAAAAAGAACGTTCGCAGTTTAAACAGCTGGTTTGCATCTCTGTACAGACTTCAGAAGGATCCCAGCGTTGGAAACAAGTGGATGGTTTATTTTAATGGTGTCCCGGATCGCGTCGGAGGATTATATGTTTGTTCGGAGCATTTTATTTTGTAAACAAGGCCCAGTGTAATGGAGAGTTTGCAAAGAAACTTTTGTTGACAGATGAAGCAGCAACTGTATTAGATCTGACAGCAGCTGCATCATAAACCATAAGTAAATGATTTATAATGCTCTGTCTGTAAGTGACGGTTTTATATGGTGGCCGTTGATACTGTTTCCTATGCAGTGACGTTAGCCAATCATAACAGTGGGCGTTTACTGACAAGCCTTAAAGGAGCCGCGCCTTAAGAAAGGATCGTTTCAGACAGAGGCTCAGAATGAAGGTTGAAAATAATTTTTGTTTTTGTGCAAAAAACACCTATTAAAATAAAATAACAATCCATGTCATGCTCACTTTAAATGAACAAAATCTTCAGTGTGTTCTCAGACTTTTGGACCCATATGGATCAGTCGATCTCATAGTCAGATTTCTATAATGCAAACAACAAACTTACAGAACCAGTATTCATGTAGTCTGCAGCTTTCTCTGAAATTCAAATGCAAAAGAGTCTCTTTCTCTCTGCCATCTATCTATTAGTGCACTGTAAATATTACATGAGCTTTGGATATTACTGGCTTCGGCATGAGTGCATGTGTGTGTGTGTGTGTGACTATATTATTTTATTGCAGTGTTCCTTGTTTATTGCTACGGCACATGACCTACTTCCAGCCTTCCGTACTCAGCACGAATCACTCCAACGTGCCCTCCATCTCAACGGCCGTCCCCGCAGAACAATTACACGGCAAAAGGGGCCCAAATGGAGATGTTTGTACTAAATAACACGTGTGTAATTAAGCACTAATGAGCTCTTGTCACTGCCGAATGTGCAATTAGATGGGTAATAGAAAAGCCTGGCGTGGCAGACGTGCCGAGAGAGCGCAAATACTGCTGTACTAGTCATACTAGTCCTGTAGTATGTATACCAAGCACACTATGCTAATGTTCCACATGCATTGGATGACATTTGTCAAAATGTGCAGTATACATCAGAACACGCTGCATGAGATACTGTATCCCACAATGCAATGCGCTTGACCTTCCATTTTCAGACGTGAAATCAATCACAATCACTTTCTTGACTCCTTATTTTATCCTATTTTGTGTGAACCTAGTCATGTGACAACAATGAAGCATGTCTGCATTGTTTATTGTGCATGCTATTAGATGCAAAAGATTTATTGTCATCTGCACTTTAGTACAATGAAAGTCTTATTTTGTTCATTCCTCTCAATAAAGAAGAGGCTCACAAGAAACAATAAAATACAGACACTAAATATAAGAGACAATAGCTAGTAAGAATAATACACAATAGGGACACATATATACACACACACTCACAGGTGTTCAGCTCTGTGTTTGTATTTGTGGCTCTTTCTACAGGAACTGGCCTTAAACTGAAGGGTGTGATATAATATGGGCTGTTTTAATAGAGTTAAAGACATCTCAGAAACGCTTTATACAAAACATTAAAATTTGCCATGATGGATACCAGAATCGGCAATCAGAAGTTCTTAAATATGAACTCAAACATTCTCCTGAGCAACTACTGACTGATAAAATGTTCTTCTGGGTAGTGAAACTATTGAATTGTGAAGAATTAAATGCTGTTGCCAAATTTTATGCTCACCACGGCTGCATTTATTTGATTAAAAATACAGTAAAATACAGTAAAATTGTGAAATACTTTTACAATTCAAAAACGCTGTTTTCTATGTGAATATATTTCAAAATATAATTTATTCCTGTGATCAAAGCTGAATTTTCAGCATCATTACTCCAGTCTTCAGTGTCACATGATCCTTCAGAAATCATTCTAATATGATGATTTGCTGCTCAAGGAACATTTCTGATTATTATCAATGTTGAAAACAGTTGTCTTTGATGAATAGAAAGTTAAACAGCATTTATTTGAAATAGTAATCTTTTGTAACATTATAAATGCCTTTACTCTCACTTTTGATAAATTTAATGCATCCCTGCTAAATACAAGTATTAATTTATTTCAAAAACATATATAAAATCTTACTGACCCCAAACTTTTGAGCGCTAGTGTATATATATTTCTGTGCACATGTGTGTGAATGTAATAAAATCTGCAGATAAGGGGAAAAATCTTTTAATCTTCCATTATAACTTCACACCACCCCCACACACTCTCTCTTTCACACACACACACACATGTGCACACAAACACACTGTGAAAGGGTGTAATTTGTGAAGATGTCTATAGTGCGTTTGGATATATTTGCATCTTAATTAGAATAGTGTGGGGTATCCTAGTGCATTTCTAGAAGAAGACGATAAACAAAACTATCAGTGCTTCCTTTAGTAGAGTGTGTGTGTGCAATGCGATGCTACAATACTGTATTATTGATGCTGCAGTTTGCTGTATAGAATATATAAATGCATGATGAATGTTTAGCGCACACACACACACTCATATACATATAATATGCGTGTGGGGGTGGGAGGTGTTCACATTAGAAATGCTCTACAACCCCCATCAGCTGTTTGACGGGTTTGTCATTATGCATGATGTCGGACGGCAGTATAATATCACATTTCTCTGGGAGGAGAGAGAGATGGATGAGGACGCCCAGAAAGAGAGAAACTCGCTGATTCTCTAGTGTTGGTTTTCTCTGCTGCATTTACCTGCTGAGGCCTTACATGCAATGCATGATGTGAAACACTGGGCAAAGTGGGCCTTATGTTATTTAGTAGAGATGCACCAATTTGCAATGCTTAGATTTTATGAAATCTGATACTGTTTGTTAAGTGATATATTGTGCATACAGTACATACTATCTACTTTTCAAATCTAGCTGTTGAGTTTTCTAGTATCATATTGATTTGTGTGGTTTTAGCAAACACCACATTGACGCACTGCCTGTTTGCGTAATTATATTTTGTTTTGGCTTGTTTGTCCTATAACTGTTGCGTAAATAAGAGCATTGCTTGATTGTCTTGTCTATGAGTGATTATGAAGAAATTATGAAGTAAATGTAAAGAATGAGTCGTTTATTTCTTCAGTCATAATATGCAAGGCTTTGATGCATTTAAAACTAAAGTTATGAGTTATTCACCTCAGAATCATGATAGCAGGAGCGACGTGTTTGTTCTCAACCTTTCAATCTGAGGACACAAGCTGCAGGGCATTTGTGGTCGGTTTTAAAATTCTCTCTTTCGAGCTGTCATATCCTTCCTTTCACACCGCTCCATCATTTCAGAACCAGGACGGTTTTTCTATCTCGTTTTCACCTGTTCAGTCTGTCAGTAGAAAAAGTTGTTTGCAAATGAAATATTTGATTTGATTCCAGTAGAGTTTGACTACTTGCGAAGATAACAGTGTGATCTTTAATAATGTGTGTGTGTGTGTGTGTGTCCATATGTAGATTTTATGAATATATGTTTGCTAATAACTGATATGATGGTCGATATTATGATGGCCCATAACCAATATCATGGCCAATATTATTAATACATGGTGGACAAAATCCAATATTATGGCCGATGTTTTGCCTTCTTACACCGTGTCCTAACCAGATGAGACTCAATAAGATTCCAGATATTTGTATGCCCACACAGCCAATCAGAGGAGCATGTGGGCGGAGTCTCTCTGCAAGCGCACTGCACTCACAACCAAATCACAGCCATTCAGACGAGAGTGTGGGCGGAGTCTCTATGCAAGCGCACTGCACTCGTTTCCAAAACCATTCCAAAATTGCAGCCAATCAGAAGAGTGTGTGGGTGGAGTCTCTCTGCAAACACACAGCACTCGCAAACAAATCGATCCAAAATCATAGCCAGTCGGAAGAGCGTGTGGGCGGAGTCTCTCTGCAAGCGCACTGCATTCGCAAACAAATCAAATCAAAAATTACAGCCAATCACAAAGGAGTGTGGGCGTAGTCTCTATGCAAGCGCACTGCACTCACTTCCAAAACATTCCAAAATCACAGCCAATCAGAAGAGCGTGTGGGCGGAGTCTCTTTGCAAGCGCACTGCACTCGCAACTAAATCAATCCAAAATCACAGCCAATCAGAAGAGCGTGTGGGCGGAGTCTCTTTGCAAGCGCACTGCACTCACAACTAAATCAATCCAAAATTACAGCCAATAGGAAGAGCGTGTGGGCGGAGTCTCTTTGCAAGCGCACTGCACTCGCAACTAAATCAATCCAAAATTACAGCCAATAGGAAGAGCGTGTGGGCGGAGTCTCTTTGCAAGCGCACTGCACTCGCAACTAAATCAATCCAAAATTACAGCCAATCAGAAGAGCATGTGGGCGGAGTTTCTGCACTGCACTCGCAATGAAATGGACAACAACATATTTAAATCAATAAATAATACTCAATTTTAACATTATTAACAATACATACTGAGTGACCGAAACAATACACTTGTTTGTTCACATTGAGTTCACAGTTTGAACGTACTCGTTTCCTTTAATTTATTTTCATGATCGGAGGTGAATTATCCATTGTCGCATTCAGTATGGCTGCAAGATCATTCAAAACGATATTCAAACTCACTTTAGATGCTTTTAACATTAAATTAAGCACATAATCAGTACTGAGAAAATCATTATCATACTTATTATTATCATACGTCCCATCATGTCTGGTTAGGACACGATAAAGACAGCGTTCTCATTAAAGCTCTAATTTAGAATTGCAAAGGAATGTTATAATGCTTGCAATGCTGCTTTAGAATTTAACCAAAAATGGTGTCTAGATAGGTAGCACAGTAGGGTTTGGCAGTGGGATACTGTCTTCCTCTCTCCGTGTCTCTGTGACGGTTTTGATGGAATTGTTCTTTCCCCTTTTTTCCACTTTCTGTCTGATATGCAAATCATTTTCCTTTATCTCAGCTGTCTGACCAATCAAACTTTAATCTTCTTCTCTCCATCTGCCCGCAGTTTGATGGTGACAACATGTACATGAGTGAGAACAACCAAGAGTTCCTCTCCCCGAGTCAGGTAAGATTCAAAACCCTCAAACCTGATGTTTGAAAGCCTGGATTTACAGCTTTTTGTTCATTCTAAGTTCTTTATGGTAATCTTTTCCAGTGTTTTCAATCGAATAACACAGGAAATGGCTTTTTGCTCAATGGTATTTTTGATTTTCATGTGGCTTAGAGATGAACAATATTAACAGCTCGACGTGTTTCTGAAACGCAGGATCCGGATATACTCATGAGACGAGGAACAAACGTGAAACTAGTCTAATCACATGCTCTTTAGGAATATTAATGGCCAAATCATAACGAATAAATTCTGATACTGTATATTGGATATATCGTTCGGTCGTAGTTCTGTGAGATAAACTTGAAGAGGATCTGATAAACCACTCTCGCTCTCTCTCTTCTTTCATCTTGGTTTGTTTACTCTGAGTCTCATATTTGACATCTGTCTGCGTATCTACTTCGCTTGACCAGGTTTAGGCAGTTCAGACTGATTTTGCCTTTAACGCTGTAATGTTACACACACACACCGACTGACCACAGACCAAAGCCAGACAAACAACCCCAACTAGCTGAAAATGTCTTTCTGCTTTATTAACAGCGTCTCTTTCGTTTCCATATCATTGGCCTTTAAGTGTGAGTCTTTTTTTCAAAACACTCTGGCAGGAATTTTTATTGTTTCTTTTAGTGTTCATTTAGATCTACATCATAATTTCTGTGAGTTATTGAAGAATCTCTGACCTTAAATTAGATCCTCCTGGATTTTCATGAGAGATTTTTAATATATTTACCACAGAGTCAAGATTGTAAAGTCTATTTTTGGTCATTCAAACGTCTCAGTAGGAGAAAAAGTTATGCAAAAAACAGCTTGACAAGACTGAATTAATTAACTTGCATATGAAAACCTATCAACTTGACATTCACTGTTTTATTATTATATTTGTGTTCTTTTTTTAATTGCTTTATTATTATAATAAAAAGGTTTCATAACAAACTGACAAAAGAAGGAGCTAACCGCTGTGGTTCACAGCTTGTTTTACTTTCATAATGTATTTCAGAGTCTGTATCTCACACACATCCTAGTGCTGTTTGTTTATGCATATTTGTGTGTATGCAATTAACCCTTAGCCTGGAGTTTGATTGACAGGCATTCTTGGTTTAAACAACATTCCTTCTGATGTTCATTCACGTTTATTTCATGCTATAACTAGTAGTAAAGAGATGATCGGTTCACAAGCTGTTGTTTGAATTTCTTAGAAAATGACAAAATTTGAAAGCTGAAACTTTGTTTCATACCAAATGTAACCTGCTCTGTCTTGTTTGTAGGCCCCTTGTCCTCTTTGCTCATGGCTTGTCAGACATAGCAACAGTAACTAAGGGGGGAGGCGGGTCTTCGCGAAAGGTCAATTGCGTTCAAAAGTTTGAGAGATTTAATATTTTAGATTTTTTTCATTTAAACTTCAAAATTAAGAAGAAACGTTATGATATAAAATGAATATATTATATATATACAAAAATATAATACAAATATTATAGAAATATAAATATTGTATGGTTTTATAAATATAAACTATAAATTATAAATATTAAATATTAAAAGATTCTGTATTTGACTAATCAAATGTATGTAAATAAATTCATTTAAACCTAGAAATAAACAAACTTTTAGGATTTTGAGAAATAAGAATATTGTAGAAATATAAATATAAGTATCAAAATGTACTATAAATTTAAAATGTTAAAATATTCTGCATTATTTCTTTGTGACTCATACAATGTAAGTAATGAGTTAATTTATCCCTAGAAAATCCCTAGGATTTTGAGAAATATAAATATTATAAGGTCTTATTAGCATAAATATACTGTAAATTATAAAGATTAAATGACTCTACATTATATCAAATGTAAGTAAATTAGTTTAAATAATTTAAACCTAGAAATAAAGAAATTTAGGGTTTTGAGGAATATAAAAAATTATAAAAATATAAATATTATAAGGTTTTATAAATATAAATGGTTACACTTTACACTAAGAGTTAATTTGTTAAATGTAATTAATGTTAACAAATGAGACCTTATTTTAAAGTGTTACTGTATAAATATATACTATACTATACATTATAAATGATTCTGTATTATTATTAGTCACATATAGACATATTGATATTGATCATGTGACTCTTTGGAATCATTTTGGAGAAAATGATCATCAGATTTTGTTCATTAATCTGACAACATAATTCATAATGACAAAATGTATATTCAATTATGCAGAATGCTCTCAGATCCCACTGTACATGTGGAGATCAGGAGAGGCTGTTTGATCTTTCTTTCATTCTGTTGTTACTTTGTAACTGATTCCATTTGAAAAGGTTCCATTGAAAATGAATGTCATGGAAACAGGTCTGATCCCGGTCCAGCCCCCCCCCTGAATTACCACACACAAGGCCAGTCCATCACACACTCGTTTCGGTCTCAGATCAGGCGCCGCGTCGTTCCCAGGAGTCTTCACATTCACGTTGACTGAGCTGTCCTCCTGCGACCTTTGACCCCGTCTGATTGTAGGGGAGAGATCGTCTCCGCTTGGCCCCTAACGAGCCCTCTGTGTGTTCAGGGTCACGGAGGATCGCCACGGTAACCACCGCGAACAAAAGAGTCTGGAGTCCGCCGAGGGTTGACCTCCAGCCAACTCAAACGATCGATAGCGGCCGAACAAGAGCGGAAAAAAAGAAAAAAAAAAACGAGAGAGAGAGACAGGAGAGAGCTGAATGGAACTGAGAATGAGAGAGACAGACAGATACAAGGAGAGAATTGATTACAAAGAGAAAACATCAATGCTCCTTCCGTCTGTGTGATGTTCTGCTGAATTTCCATCGCTTCTTCATGAGCGAATTCCAATGCAAGTGTAGAAGCAATAGTTTATATATTTTTAAGCAATATAGAAGGAATATTTCACCCCAAAATTAAACTTCTGTCTCTTTATTTACTCTCATGTTCTCTCATCTCTTCGTCACGGCACCTGTTAGTGGGTGGGATATATTAGGCAGCAAGTGAAGCAGGAAAAATGGGCAAACGTAAGGAGTTGAGTGAGTTTGACAAGGGCCAAATTGTGATGGCTAGACGACTGGGTCAGAGCATCTCCAAAACTGCAGCTCTTGTGGGGTGATCCCGGTCTGCAGTGGTCAGTATCTATCAAAAGTGGAAGGAACAGTGGTGGGGAGGGAAGGCTGGCACATGTGGTTCGATCCAACAGACGAGCTACTGTAGCTCAAATTGTTCAAGAAGTTAATGCTGGTTCTG
This sequence comes from Hypophthalmichthys nobilis, assembly GCA_037950665.1. Lineage (NCBI taxonomy): Eukaryota > Metazoa > Chordata > Actinopteri > Cypriniformes > Xenocyprididae > Hypophthalmichthys > Hypophthalmichthys nobilis. The sequence goes on from CM075471.1 coordinate 1,323,809, forward strand.
ATAGAAAGGTGTCAGAATATACAGTGTGGGGCTGCAGAGCCGCAGACCAGTCAGGGTGCCCATGCTGACCCCTGTCCACCGCCAAAAGAGCCAACAGTGGACACGTGAGCATCAGAACTGGACCACGGAGCAATGGAAGAAGGTGGCCTGGTCTGATGAATCACGTTTTCTTTTACATCACTTGGATGGCCGGGGCGCTTACCTGGGGAACACATGGCACCAGGATGCACTATGGGAAGAAGGCAAGCCGGCGGAGGCAGTGTGATGCTTTGGGCAATGTTCTGCTGGGAAACCTTGGGTCCTGCCATCCATGTGGATGTTACTTTGACACGCACTCACCTACCTAAGCATTGTCGCAGGTATTCCTGTGGCCTCTTTCAGCAGGATAATGCTCCTGCCACAAAGCAAAAATGGTTCAGGAATGGTTTGAGGAGCACAGCAATGAGTTTGAGGTGTTGATTTGGCCTCCAAATTCCCCAGATCTCAATCCAATCGAGCATCTGTGGGATGTGCTGAACAAACAAGTCTGATCCATGGAGGCTCCACCTCGCAACTTACAGGACTTAAAGGATCTGCTGCTAACATCTTGGTGTCAGATACCACAGCACACCTTCAGGGGTCTAGTGGAGTCCATGCCTCGACGGGTCAGGGCTGTTTTGGCAGCAAAAGCGGGACCAACACAATGTTAGGAAGGTGCTCATAACGGTGTCTTCCTGGCACATAAATATAGTGCACAATTTGTATTAAATAAAAAACAGCATACAGGTGTAGAATGACATGAGGGTGAGTAAATAACGACAGAATTTCCATTTTTGGGTGAACTATCCCTTTAAACGTGATCTCATTTTGAAAACACTGCCTCTGATTAGCATGCTAAGCCGTTCCTCCAGCACTGTGTCAATTTACTCATCCTTTATCAGCTGAAGTTCATCTCAATGTGATAGCGTAGCTCAAATGTTAGTCTTTGCATTTGCATTCTTGGCTGAAGAAAGTAGCTGGGAAATGTCTCTAATGGACTCGCTGTTTGAGTATGCGGAAGACGTCGCGGTCAAGATTATAATCTCACAATTAGAGTAACAAGGTTTTATTGATTGCTTCCCGGAGCTTTGGTTGCCAAATAGGCCTGTGATTAGAGAAAGCGGGCATGTGAGAGGAAAGACTGAGGAAACTCTTCCAGAGGAGCATTTGGCTGCGAATCTGAGACGTCAGAAGAGGGATTCTGAGGGTGAAGATGAGGAATCGAGAACTGAGAAAGTTTACATGTATACTGATCCAAAACTGAACTGTCAGGGCCAAGAATCATTTAGGATTAAAACTAACTAGAGTACTGTAGATGTTTACAGAAGGACTAGTTTAACTATCTTTGAGTCTTTCACCCATTTTTTCAGTCATTTATATACTATAATGCTATTTATTAGAGCTTCATTCAAGAGATTTGTTCAAAAAACACTGATTCATCCAGTAATGAAACAAGTGAAGTCTTAATGAGTGAGTCACTGAATCATTCATTCAAGAGATTCTTTCAAATTCACCGATTCATCCAGTAATGAAGCAAGTGAATTCTTTATGAGTCATTGAATCATTCACTCAAGAGGTTTGTTCAAAAACGCTGATTCATCCAGTAATGAAACAAGTGAAGTGTTTGTGAGTGAATTATTGAATCATTCATTCATTCAGGAGATTTGTCCAAAAACACTGATTCATCCAGTAATGAAGCAAGTGAAGTCTTTATGAGTGAGTCATTGAATCATTCATTCAAGAGATTTGTTCAAAAATGCTGATTCATCCAGTAATGAAGCAAGTGAAATCTTTATGAGTGAGTCACTGAATCATTCATTCAAGAGATTCTTTCAAATTCACAGATTCATCCAGTAATGAAGCAAGTGAATTCTTTATGAGTGAGTCATTGAATCATTCACTCAAGAGATTTGTTCAAAAACACTGATTCATCCAGTAATGAAGCAAGTGAAGTCTTTATGAGTGAGTCATTGAATCATTCATTAAAGAGATTCTTTCATGAATGCAGATTCATCCAGTAACGAAACAAGTGAAGTCATTGAATCATTCATTCAAGAGACACCACCTACCTAAGCATTGTTACAGACCATGTACACCCTTTCATGGAAACGGTATTCCCTGGTGGGTAATCCCTCTACTAACCTTGTCTGTGCAAAGTTATAATCTATATAACTTGCGTCATGATAATGTGATGTTGGCAAACCTGTTCACTTTCATGTGATACTGTATATGCAAGAATACCAGACAGGGACGTAACGTAATGTAATGTAACATAACGCAACTATCCCGTTTACATACAGTAGGGAAAAAATGCATAACTGAAAGTGGCTAGAAACAGAAATCATACTACTAAAGAGATGATTTAGACAACTTCAATGCACAAAAAGCACATTTTATGTACAGTATAATTAATACAAGCTCTTATCAAAAACTAGATTTACATTTCTGCTTTTAAAACTTTGTCTTACCCCATTCACTTTCTAAATGCATCACTGTACTGTAATTATTTTCGGTGGTAATTGACATCATATCACGTGCTGTAGTTATAGACTACAGAACACGCCTGTTCCTTTATATGCAAATGACCTCTGTTCTGATTGGCTAACTCTTAAACAGTCTAGATGGACTGGTTAGAATATGTCTATGAATGTACAGTGAAAATATCAAGATCCCTTAAAAAGTCCAGTGCAGATAAGCGAGGTCTGTGTTTCCATGTGCGTCCGTGATTGAGTTTGCGCTGTACTGTGACTGGCTGTGATTGGGGATCTGGTGTCATTGGCTCGTTTGCACTGATTAAAGCGTCTTTGTGCCGACTGTAAACTCCTGCCGTATGGAGGAGAAATGCGTGTATGTGTGTGTGTGCTGCTCTCCCTGCTGGTCCGAATTACGGCTGAGTACATTACTATGATTTACAACTTCCTCCTGCTGTTTAGATTGAAAAGAAAGAGAGAGAGTGAGGGAGAGAGAGAGAGTGCGATGGCCCGTCCGCCCTGCCCCCTCGCCCCGCTACCACCACACATCTTTTGTGAAATGGAAACAAAGCGCGAGCCTGCCAAAATATTTCTATAGTCGATTGCTGAGCAAGCAGAGAGTCTGTCAGAAAACAAAAGGTGAGAGAGATCACTGGACGGCCAGATTTGATGCCACAGCAAAACTCACATTCTCTCACAAACCGCCCTGAAAGTCTCTGATCATTGGCCGAATCTCATTAAACCCTCCAGAACAAGTCCAGCTCATATTTCACCACGCCGTTTATATTTTGCATAAAGGCAATGAAGCCAATTTGAGCATCATTAGGATTTTTTTGTATTGCATGACATTATTTTCATGGCAATTAAGGACATTTACCCTCAAACTCTCATTACTGTAATGCAATATTAGTTGCATTTTATTATTTGCATGCGGCATTGTTTTTTCCCTGTTGTTCGTGACCCATCAGAACAGCATTGTGGTAGTATTTGTGTAATGCTTTTACATTTTAACGGAAAAATGCATTTTGCAATTTTTTGCAATGCTGATTTAAATAAAAAATTTAATGAGATTCATTGCTGAAAAATGAAAAACATCTGAATGCATTAAAATAATGATCATTTGGGGGGAAATGTGTTTGATTATCATGAAAATAATATCACACAGTGCAAAAAGTCTGAACGTAGGCTTCATTTGCTTTATGCAAAATGTGATTTCTTGCTTCTTTCTTTTAATTTTAAGTCTGAATTATGAGCTAGACATGTAGTTTCATGAGATTCACCCCATCAGTCTTTGGGTGTTTGGAATATTTCTCTGACACCGAACTGTTAACAAATGCATCCGAGTGTTTATTCGAGTGTTGCCAAGTCCTCTGATATCCTTCATTTGTGCCGTGAGTGATAGTGATGGCTGTGAAAGTACTTTTGATTTCATCCTTGATATCATACAGTGAAAGTGTATCACCTCTCACAGCGCTGCTCGTGTTTAAAGCAGACAGATAAACATTTCCTCAACTGCTCATATCTTCTGTGCTTTTTGTTTATTCATTTTGCTCTACTTTACTAATTCCCCACACAACACTTCAGTCATTAGTTGTTCTTTCAGATTAAGATGGAACATCACTGTAGCAACATTTTCCCTGTGAGAAACAAAAGCGAAACTTTATTTCGAAGGATGTCATGAAGACTCTGTGATCTTGGTGTCTTTTGATGTGATTGTTTCATGAGAAAACATTGCATTTTTCCTTTAAAATGTCATTAACATCACCATTTTCAGCACAGAATGCTAAACAAATTAAATGAACTAGTGAAGAATTTTAGATTAAGTTAGCTGAAGATAGTTTTGAATCAGCATATATAAATTATATATACACTGATAATAAAATATTCTCTTTTAAGGCTTCATTTATTTGAAATAAAAAAAATACAGTAAAAAAATTGAAATATTATTACAATTTAAAAAAACTGTTTTCTGCGTGAATATATAGTAAAATGTAATTTATTCCTGTGATCAAAGCTGAATTTTCAGCATCATTACTCCAGTCTTCAGTGTCTTTTGTGTTTTTTCATTCTTCTTCAATGTTGAAAACAGTTGTGCTGCTTCATATTTTTGTGGAAACCGTCATACTTTTTATTTTTCAGGATTCTTTGATGAATAGAAAGTTCAAAAGAACAACATTTATTTGAAATAGAATCTTTTGCAACATTATAAACATCTTTACTGTCACTTTTGATGAACTTAATGCGTCCTCAAGTGACAACATCTGAAGATAACTGCAATCCTTTGCTGTTATAAACTGAGAAACATTTTGGCTGTGCCTGAGACGACGTTGCTAAAGTGACATTTGTATTGTCAGACTGCTGACCTGACCTGAAATGTTGTTGAGATGGCAGATAAAACTGTAAAGAGTGATTTTTTGATCCTGACTTTGGCTAAAACGGGGTGTCTTAGAAGCATGATGTTGTTTCCTACCTTCTCGAATGATACTAAAACAACACTGCCTTAAAATACTCTCTAGGTAGTCAGCTCACTAGGTTTTGATTTGATTAGCAGTTAATGATCCCTTATAAACTCCTCATGAACCCAATTTATCACACGCCATATACTGAACGCTGTGCCGTAAGACACATAAAAACACTTCACATGTATATTTCAGTTCCGTTTCGTCTGAATATCTGCCTGATGTCACGTCACGAAGCAGCTTCGTCGCTGTGACCTGTGTGTTCATCATTAGTTTGATTCCCCTCCGCTCTCGTTCTGTCTCTAACGTTCACGTTGTGTTTCTCTTCCAGTCCAGTGTGCAGTAATAATGACCTGAGATTTCCCAGAATTCTCATAATGCTCAAATGGAGTGCAATGACAGAGCGTGACTGTGTCATTCCCTTTTTCACCATGATTGAATCATCTTAATATTTATAGCTGTTATATGAATCATATCAGTATTTTTTTGATATTGACAAAGACACAGAATAAACATATATATATATGTTTCTGTTTTCATGTATTGATCCTTCCTGTCGACTCATTATACTTCACACCTCATAAAACACTGAAAAATGATGCAACATCAAAGTTGAGTGAACACAAGCTGTCAATCAGTCAGACGAGACCGATGTCCCGCCTGAGAGGAGTGTGACAGGAAGATGAGAACATTTCCCTGTGAAAGTGGGGAAATAGTCTAAACATGTTGGGTGTGATAATGTTTAGTTACAGGAAGGCGAGTCATTTCTGCACTACTAGTGGCAGCAAATGGAACTACAAAAACAGAAGCCCAGAGAGGTCAATCATGCATTGTTATTCTGCCTTGTTTTCTGGAATTCTGGAAAAAAAAAAAAAAAAACTGGAAAAAAACTTTTTAATGTTTTGAAAGAGTCTCTTCTGCTCACTAAGGCTGCATTTATTTGATCAAAAATACAGTAAAAATTGTGAAATATTATTATGATTCAAAATAACTGTTTTTTGTTTTAATATATTTTATAAAGTAATTTATTTCTGTGATCAAAGCTGAATTTTCAGCATCATTACTCCAGTCTTCAGTGTCACATGATCCTTCAGAAATCATCCTAATATGATGATCTGCTGCTCAAGAAACATTTATGATTATTATCAATGTTGAAAAAGTAAATGCCAAGCTCAAAAGAACAGTTTTTTTCTTGAAATAGTTTTTTATTGCAATGTAAAACTCACTTTTGATCAATTCATTATGGAAGCTTGTTTCCACCACTAAAAAATTAAATAAAAAAAAAAATTAAAAAGGCAATTGCGACTTTTTATCTCACAATTCTGACTTTTTTTTTCTCAGAATTTCAAGATTTAAACTCACAATTATGTGATATAAAGTCAGAATTGCGAGAACTCGCAATTCTGAGGAAAAACGTCTTTTTTACCTCACAATTGGACATTATAATGCAATTTTCTAGTTTAAATCTCATAATTCTGAGAAAAAAAGTCAGAATTGTGAGTTTATATCTCACAATTCTGACTTTATAATTCACAATTCTGACTTTATATCTTGCAATTCTGAGAAAAAAAGTCAGAATTGTGAGATATAAACTTGCAATTACAAGAAAAATGTCAGAGTTGTGAGATAAAAAGTCGCAATTACCGTTTTTATTTCATGGCAGAAACAAGCTTCCATAATTCAATGCATCCTTGCTGAATAAAAGTATTAATTTCTTAAAGAAAAAATCGTACTGACCGCAAATGTGTCTTTTTTTCTTAATGCATGTTTTTGGTCTTATTGTGCATGTTTCAAAACAAAAATTGTATGTTTTGTTTAATTTCAGTAGTATTAACTATAAGAACAATGATCAAAATCAGAAGCGTCAGCATATGACATATAGCATGAAAAATGTGTTTCCGCAGACTTTTTAATTAAAACATTGAGTTGTCCAATCGATTCACGTGCACAGCTGGCAGAAAATAACATGCTAGTCGCCATGACAACCACTTATATTGCATGTCCTATTGGCATGTTACAGAACTGCTAAGAGAACCAAAAGTACAGAACTCCATACAGTATTTGTTTTTTTAATGAAGCGCTTCTCCATTCTCAATCCTAACGGTTAGTCCAGGTGTTGTGTTACAGTAATGCGACTCCTCTTTGTGTGACCCAGACTGATATGATACTGTTGAGAACGGTGTGCGTGTTCATACATACACCTATAGGAGATGCCGACACTGAGGTACAAAAGAAAGTGTGTTTTTTTTTACCAGACATTTCCTTCAAGTGCTATTGAACTGTAGAAAATCGCCCGGGTCGATCTCGGTTGATGAGAATGTAAAGATTTCTGGATATTTCAGACTGTAAATTGGCTCTTGAGCATATGGTGTTTGAGTGAACACATTGAAGGTTAAATGTTTCGCCTCGTCCACATGCTCCCCGAATAATGTAGACTGGAGCAGATGGTATGTAGGCTGCACATTCACTTTATTTATGGGTGAATAAGACTGTGTGTGTGACTGTTGCAATTAGCTTCCATTTAGACGGATATTTATTAATTATCTCTAGCTGCAGACGCCCATAATCCAATCCACTGTTGTGGAAGCTGCAGCTTTGTACATGCGCACATATAGACACACATAAATAAAGCTCATGATGATTATATCTTTGCGTTTTCGGAAGGAAATGTGAGTGGGGCCCATGCAAAATTGCTATTTGGTTGCTGGATGACTGACAGGACCGTTACTAGGGTGGTTTCTCAAGTGATTTTTTACTTCAATTGGCAAACGCTGCAACTATTACAAGCTTAAATAACATGTTATATGCTTAGAATTAAAAATGCATGCATTTATATTTATTATTTACTGCATTTTTACCTTTGATTTTGCCCCCCAAAAGGAGGTTTTGTCATTTTCAACTCACTTCTGGGAACGATTGTGTGTCACTTTGTGTGTCTGGTCTTCGGGTAATTTATGATGGTGCTGCTGTCCGTCAGCCAAATAAAAACAGATGACGCTCCAAAAACATCGTCTTTGATAAAGCCACCCATCCACACGCACACACACAGTGAATGGGAATCAGATAAATGTCTTTCTTTGTCTGTCGTTCGGTGGGTTTGTGGGGGATGTGTTTTAGGTTAGATCACTCATGCATCCATCACTGCATGTCGCTGGAGGTCTACAGAAAAATGCTTATTAGAAAAATCTGTCATTATGCTTTTAAACACACGAGCACATTACATTTGCCTCGCCAAACAAGAAACTTCCAGAGTTTTATTATTTGCACTTGAGTAAGTGTTCCTCCGAGACATTTTACTAATTCAGAAATATTATTTTACGTAACAGCAGGTTAAGCCGTGCGGCTTATTTGAGTTTTAATAAATGTGAATATTAATATAACATTCAAAGCACTCCATCATTTCTCTGTAGAAAGTTTGCCTGCTTTAACTGCTGTATGCTCTGGTTTAAGATACCTGAAATGCTCATATGTAGAGTTCGTCTTGCTGAATTAAGCGATCAGATGCATGAATTTCAATAAAACATGAAAAAATCCCACTTTGAAGGAGGAACCCGAGCCATATCTAGATGCACTTCAGAGTCGTGCGATTGGGTTTTGCACATGCAAACACTCAGATTTTCATGTAAAAGTGGAAATATAATGGTCTTAATAAGCCAGATCGAAATAGATTTATGTCTGAATGGCATCTGTTGTGTTAAGACTGAAGCTCGCACACTCATATGGTTGGATTTCTAATCAGCCCAACAGCGTACAATGGCTTTAAATCGATGCCAGAGATAGTTGGACGCCTTCCCAACCTGAGAAAAAACTCTTCTTTTCATTATTCCATCATTTACACCAACTATCCGTTCATCTGTTTATGAAAACAGAAGGCGTTCGGTTTGTGTGCGTTTGCATCCGATCACATGTGCAAATGTGTGCGTTTGAGTCGACTTTCCAGCGGCCTCCTCGACCAAATGTTTTCTGAGCGTCGTAAATATTCCCAAGAATTTGATAGCGTTGCTTTCAAAGTGGCGTCCCCTCTTCAGTTAATGAAAGCTACAAATTGAAACCCTCAAACTCAATGCAAACGCCATCTTGCATCCAAATTGAGTTCTAATATCCTTGAAAATTGGATGGAGAGATTGAGGAGGAGCAGAAAATGGAAAAAGTGGCAAACAAAGAGGGGAAAAAAACATTTGTCTTATTACCAAACTGTTGTGATGAACCTTTGAAGAGCAGCTTCTACATGCATTAAATGTGTAATACATATAATCACATCCTGAAGTGAGGCGGATGAATTATGTATTTTTCCGAATCATTCGACATGGCACAACCTTGGGATTTACATTTTATCGTCAAGGACGTTCTGCTACTTTTGACAAACGTCCCGTCCTTTCCTGGTTTCACCACAAAACATCCACTGAGTCCATTGTTAGCATTTATCCTTAAAATCAGCATGACGTGGACGGATTTGATGAGCGCTGCCTTTCATGTGCAGGAGAAGTGTGATGAGTCAGCCGCTCTGAATGGAGCTTCAGGTAATGGAGTTTCATCTGCAGATCTCACCACATTTCAGCAAATTCCACATTTAAAATAGTGCGTCTGCTAAAGCATCATCTGACATCTGCTCACGGCGATTTCCTTGCAATAATGTACCATGGTACCATGTCCAAAGTACCGTATGATGCTTTTTTTAAGTGTATGAATATGGTAGACTTACAAAAAAAGTTCCATGGTACTGCTGTGGTATTTTAGACGTGCGCTGTGGTATTAACGTGGCATTTGGGCATTTACCATGGTGCTTCCATGGTGTTTTGGACGTGCACCACAATATTACTGTGGTATTCTAGATGTGTACCATAGTACTACCATGGTATTTTAATCATTTACCATTGAACTACCATAGTATTTTAAACATGCACCACAGTATTATCCTTTAGACATGTACAATGATATTACCATAGTATTTTGGATGTATACCATGGTATTATTGTGGTATTTTGGACATGTACAATGATATTACCATAGTATTTTAGAGTGCACAATGGCACTATCATGGTATTTTACATGTGCACCATGGTATATTTTTGGATTTGTACCATTGGTATTTTGGACATGTACAACCATATTACCATGGTATTTTAAACATGTGCCACAGTATTATCCGTTGGACATGCACAATGGTATTACCATAGTATTTTGGATGTATACCATGGTATTACTGTGGTATTTTGGACATGTAAAATGATATTTCTATAGTATTTTAGAATGCACCATGGCACTTTCATGGTATTTTGGACATGTTTGTTTACTGTGTTATTACTGTGGGATTTCTGCAATTTATGGTAAATTACCATAATACCACAGTACTACACAGTTCACATCAAACACACCACAGTAATATCATGGTACATGTTCAAAGCCTACATGTGGTGCATGTCTAAAATACTATGGTAGTACTGTGCTATTATGGTAATTTACCATGGTACTACCATATTATTTTGGACGTATACCATGAAAATACCCAAGTATTTTGGACCATGGTACTACTGTGGCATTTTAGATGTGCACCATGGTTTCACCATAGTATTTTGGACATGTACAATGGTATTTTAGATGTGTACCATGGTATAAGTTTGGTATTTTGGACATGTACATTTACTGTGTTATTAATGTGGTGTTTCTGCCATTTACCATGGTATTTTGGATGTGCATCATAATGTTATTGTGGTGTATCATAGTATTACATTGGGATTTTGGACATATACAATGGTATTACCATGGTATTTTAAACATTTACCATTGTATTTTAGACATGCACCACAGTATTATCCTGTACAATGGTATTACCATAGTATTTTTGATTTTACAATGGTATTACTGTGGTATTTTGACATTTACCATTGCACTACCATAGTATTTTAAACATGGACCACACGGCTTTGAACATTTATGGTATGTTTGATGTGAACTGTGGTAGTACTGTGGTATCTTGGTAATTTTACTACCATATTATTTTGGATGTATACCATAAAATTACCATGATATTTTGGACCATAGTATTACTGTGGCATTTTAGATGTGTACCATGGTTTTACCATAGATGTGGACCATGCTATTAATGTAGTATTTTGGACATATGTATGGTGCCACAGTGGTATTTTGTGTAACATTTTGTGTGTTTTGGTATTTTTGCACGTAGACATAGAAGTATCATGTAAATACCATGGTACTTGACTATCAGTACTGCAGTATATTTTAAAGTACCAATTGCTGTACCATGGTACGGCCATAGTATGTTCTAAGGAGTACCACGGTATGTATCAAAGTACCACAGTATTACCTTCCGGCACAATCGGAGTCCTTTTGTTATGAGGTATTATTTCTGTTTCCAGTTTTTACTATGGTACTGCAGTGTTTGTATCTGCTGACACTGACGGAGGTTCATCTCATCTCATGTTTAAAGAGGTGAATGTGTAATCGTACTGTTGGAGAATTCTCCTGAGGACCCGACGACAGTCTCTCTTCACACAATAGCCGCTCTCCCCACTGTTTACAACACACAATTTAGTTTCCTTCCAACAATTATGAGGGAAATTGAATCTCAGGAAATGTTCATTTTCACATCCATTAGAGCGGACAATAACAGGGGAGGCCCTGAAGCCTACAAAGACATCTGTCTTCAAAGGGTTGCAGAACTATATGGAAGATTAATATCCAGCCAGAGCAAATCACATCGCAGGCTGTTTACTGTAGGAATAGCGCAACCTCGGATGAGTTACGCTGAATATCTGCTCATCTTTGAGCCAGTATGAGATCTCTTTCTTATCCAGGTTGTATCTTCAACCAAAAAAATGAGAACAAATAATCAGATTATTCTCCTCAGAATAAGACTGTAATGTGAGGTACTTTTCCTCAGGATTTTATGGAGAAACATCTGATTCTTGCATGAAACAAAAATGAGAACTCCATTAACCCTGTAAAGCCTGACTGTCATTTTTGATACATCAGGCTTTTATGGTTCATATAGAACGATATATATGGAACTCAAACTCGAGGAGGAACTTTTTATTCAGAGGCCCAAACTGAGCAAAAATATGCAATTTGGTGCAGATGCTGATATTTATATAGACAAAAAGATGAAATTCTGATGCTTATAATGAAAATCAATGAGATCTTTATAACAGTATATCACAGACTACTGACATAAAATACATATAAATATTAATATCTGCCAATAATGTCTTAGTAAGATTATATTTAATGCTTAGTTTATGATCAAAGCTCTGTAGTTTTAAAACATATAATGCAATGTAATACAATGATTAAGAGATGAACAAATAAACCTTCCTCAAAAGCCTGATGATCATATTTGATACTTAGAATTTTTCCTAATAATGATGTATGGATAATTATGGAAGCTTGTTTCTGACAAAAAAAGGTAATTGTGAAATTTTATCTCACAATGCTGACTTTTTTTCTCAGAATTGCGAGATATAAACTCACAATTCAGACTTTTTTAATTGCAGACTTTTTAAATTAATTTTAACTTGCAATTCAGACTTTATAACTCACAATTCCGACTTTATAATTCACAATTCCGACTTTATAATTCACAATTCTGACTTTATAACTCACAATTGCGACTTTATATCACGCAATTCCGACTTTAAATCATGCAATTCCGACTTTATAACTCACAATTCCAACTTTATATCACGCAATTCCGACTTCATAACTCGCAATTCTGACTTTATAACACACAATTCCAACTTTATAACTCACAATTCCGACTTTATAACTCACAATTCCGACTTTATATCTCACAATTCCAACTTTAAATCACGCAATTCTGACTTTATATCTCACAATTCCAACTTTAAATCACGCAATTCCGACTTTATAACTCACAATTCCGACTTTATGTCTCACAATTCCAACTTTATATCACGCAATTCCGACTTTTAATCAAGCAGTTCCGACTTTGTCACGCAATTGCGATTTTAGAACTCGCAATTCTGACTTTATAACTCACAATTCTGACTTTATATCTCGCAATTCTGAGAAAAAAAAGAGTTATTCTTACGTTTACTTGTTAAAAATCTGCAGATTTCACAGCAGAAAGACACGTGAAGAACGAGCTAAAGGAGGACGTTTGTACAATTACACTAAAAGACTTTTACTGTGTAAAAAGTCTACTCTATCAATCAGACGACAGAAGGACTGTAGGAGATTGTGTGCAACAGGTTTTACAGCAAAGTTTTGATCATGTTGATCATTTAGAGGCCTTAGAAATTCATGAATCAAATAAGATCCAGTAGCTTTATAGGGTTAAGTCTGTAAGGAATGAATATATTCTTCTGAGTGAGTTAGTCGCTTTCTTAAAATATCGTTTAGCGTTTTATCCTTGTGGAGACGCTCGGACGGATGATATATTTAGGAGAACTTTGTGATTTGAGTAATGCACCACGGCAAGGTGAACTTTGAGGTCCCACAATCCTTGTCTCTCTCCTCTTCCATGGCCGCGTATTTGCTAAAAGTATTTGTTTGCAAGATAAATGGCCGTTCTCCAGGCGAAGATGACAGGCAACACAAAGATGATATTGAATTGATTTCTGAAATGTTGCAGAACTGACTGTTTGATGTATACGGGCAGACATGAATCATAAAAATTCTATTAAAAAAGCTCTTGAATGGTTGACAGCGGAATATTATTTCTGATGATTAATTTGACTCAGTCATTATGGACGGGGCTCCAGTCAGATCGCCTCCTACAAAATTGCTTTTCATTCCCTCTTGAATACCCCAGCAAGCTCTCTCTCTCTTTCCTTTTTCCTGAATTTAACGTTGCATACTTCCTCTGTCAGGTCCAAAGTTAGATTGACGCGGCTGATGAGAGGCACGAGCATCGATACGGGTGCTGTGGCAACGAGAAAAAACACGAGAGCCAATCGCAAACTTTAGCGCTATGAAAACATGGTCTGTGCTTCCAAATGCTGATTGTGATAATGCCGTATTTCCAGCAACTTTCCGTGATTCCAAAGCCAGATCGGAAGCTGCCAACTTATACGCGTCCAAAAAAGTGATTCTTACTTGTTTAACTGCATAATATTTATATAATTGTGTTTACGCCTCTCTTCACATGTAATTAGGCAAGGTTTATGTCTACTGTTGCTCATACTTACAGAAGGGTTTGGGATTCATCAGACTTTTTTATAAGGGTTTTATTTTATGTAATGAATTGTATTTGAACATACATTTTTATTTTATTTTTTATATATTTTTATTATTTTATTTTTTTTATTTGAACATCAGTTGTATTTTTATTTTATTTTATTTATTTAATTTTTTTTTTTTTTTTTATTTTAACAGTAAAATAAAAAGTTATATTTTTATTTTATTTATTTGAATGTAAGTTTTATTTATTTTATTTTATTTTATTTTATTTTATTTTATCTTATCTTATCTTATCTGGCAACCAAACGCCACTCACATTATCTTCAAACGAAGATTGAATGATTCTCTCTGTTTTCCCGCAGCAGAATTACTCAGGACAGGGAGGGGGCAGCGGGAACGGCGGAGGGGGGGGAGACGAGGACTACGAGATCCCCCCTATAACCCCCCCGAATCACCCCGAGCCGCCCCTGCTGCACCTGATGGACCCCGAGTCCAGCTACCTGTGTCACTCCATCCCTCACAACGGCCTGATCAACCCGTACTCCTACCCCGAGCTGCCCGCCCTCATGATGTCCAACATGCTCGCCCAGGACGGACACCTGCTGTCCAGCCAGATGCCCTCGGTGAGTCCCTAGTGCGCTGCCTACATAGACGGCATTGTTAGGCATCATAGGTGCGCTCCTGACGCACAGGCTGTTCCAAACGGAATACATGGCTTTATAAAATAGCAGTATTACATTTATCCTTTGTGGATCAGGCAATCCCATAATGCACTGCAATGAGATCTAGGTCTAAGATGGCATATGAAGTCAAATGAAGTGTCTATTTATAAATATTTTTTATTCAGTACTAAAAATTATCAATAAAAATAGGTCAGTTTTATTGAACTTTTGTGTGTGCACTATGCAGTTTTGTTTATTAGTGTAACAATAGCATTGTTTGGTATTAGTGTGTCTATTTTCTAGTCAAGAACTCTCTATTAACTTGAACTGGCAAACAAAATGTCCAAAACTGTTTGTCAAGCTCAAATTTATCATGTATCATAAATTTTACTTTAAATTTTAGCTCAGTTCATATACATAATTATTAATATTTATATAAATATTTATTTTTATTTATTAAATAATTTATATGTATATATATATATATATATATATATAATATTAAATATTAAATATATATAATATTTAATATTTCAGCTGATGTCTGAATGTAATTGTTAATATTTATGTAAAATTTGTAATTTATTAAATATTACATATATATTAAATATGTAATAAATAATACATTAAAAATATTTATTAAATATTATTTTTATATATAATATAAGTCATATTCATTATTTTATAAATTATTTTTTTAATAATTATTTTATCATTATTATCTATATATATAATGTGTATTTACAGCAGAAAATACTGATTAAGAATATAGTTAGTCTGTTTCTTGTCCTAGTTTCTTATACCATTAAAAAACAGGAGAATCACCAGATGACAATATGCATATGTAAATGATATGTAGATGAGGTTTTGCATAATTAAAATGGCTCCATATTTGGTATTTCCAGGAGAAAATTGGGTGAAGAGTAAAGCTTGTTCGTCTTCAGTTTGCTGTGATTTATGAATCTGTACGGTTGTATAAGTCACTAAACGTTTATGTGTATGCATAGTTTCAGCTGATGTCTGTACCAGTAATGTGATTGGCTGTTGTAGTTGAGTGGCAGGAGTGTTGTAACTCGTCAGGTCTCCTCGTCCTCATACGGTCTCTGCTCGAGTGTCACAGAATGAATAGATGAATTAAGCGATCGCTGCTTTTTGACCCACAGACAAACTGATCATCAAACACTCTGTTTCCCCTCACAATTAACTGACCACATCAGGCCTTTGTCTCTACTAACCATTCCCTAATTGCATTGTAAGGCCGAGAGATGATGTAGACGCATCAGTCGCTGTCAGTCAGCAGTGCCACAGAGGGTTTGTGGGTAAATTCATCAGTGGCGTTTCTCTCTGTCAGTGGCTTCTTTGTTCGTCCATTACGCTCTGCTCCTCCTCCTGCTCATATCCAGAGCTCATTACTTGGTGTTTTGTTGCTTAACACAGACTCTGAGGGCTATAAAGAAATATCAGGAGTGTCGTCAAATCTGCCATCTGTGGAAACTCCCTAATAAAGCCATGAAATCTACAGAACAGCTCAGAAACGCTGGGAAACAACACTGGAATTCTTCTTTAAGGGTGAATCTCATTCTTTAAGAGTGCAAAATAGAAGTATAGTTCACTATAATCTTATTTCTTGCTAGTGGTTTTGGAACTAAAACTATTAAAAATTCTTTACATTAATTTAAATAAAATGGAAATATAAAATAATATAATAAAATGGAAATATAATATAATATAATAACTTAATATCAATAAAAATAGGTCCATTTAATTGAACTCTGACATTTGTGTATGCACTACAATATTATATTATATTAATTTATTTATTTATTAGTTGAAAACAAACATTATATTTTATTATATTATATATTATATATAAAATATTAAATAAATATATATATATATATATATATATATATTATTTATTTATTTATTTATTTATTTTATTAGGTGAAAACATAAACATAAAAAACTTAAAACAAGATAAAAGAATATTATAAAAGATAAAAGAATATTATAATATAGATAAAAGAGATTAAATGAAGTAAGTTTAAGTTGATGTCTTGCTAAAATCAATAAAACTAAAACTGAAATAAAATAAATTAAAGCTAAATAAGCAAAATAAAAAACATTTAACAAAATTACTAAAGCTTTAAAATGAAAATGAAAACTGAAAATATAAAAAATGAAAGCAATTTTAAAATATGATAAATATTATAAGAGTAAATAAATAATACTAAAATATATCTTTGAGAGATTAAACAAAACACAGTATCTTCTTTTATATAACAGGGCTTTAAATAACATTTCTGCCTTTTGATTTTAAAACTCAGTTTGAAACTGGAATCGGATGCAGTAACAGGGCCGAGTTTAAACTCAACTCAATCACGGTTCCTGGTCATTCTTCTAATGGCTCTCTACAAAAGAAGCCACTTAAAATGGACATCAGGCACCAGCACAAAATGGATGACAGACGTTCTGCAGCCGTATGAATCTATGCATGCAATTTCTTTAGCTACCACAATGCATTAAATCAACCATTCTTTCATTTCGAGATCCCATTTCTTTATTGACACCCATCGAGCGGGTGAATATAGAGTGTGCTACTCAATACATCTCCACTAAATGACACCAGCATGATGGACTGCCATTTTATTCCCATTTCTTCCTCAAGCAAACTTCTTTACCCATGTAGCGATTATGTTCAGTACTATTTGTGCACTAAATTTCAGGTTATTCCTGGTTGAGGCGTTCATCATGTTTTGCGATGGTAAAACCAATCATTTTTTGAAAAGCTTTGCTCTGTGAGTGGTATAAACGGGAGATATGTTTTGTGCCCTATTCATTGTGATGCTGATAACATTTCATGCTTTACATTGACCTTTTATGACCTTTGCCTCCATCTGAGTTTGGTGAAATGAAATTTTAGATCGCTGATTTCGCCTCATTTTCGCCTCAATGGCATTGAAACACTCAACTGGTTGCGTTCTCAGTCTTGCCACAAGAGGCGCTATAGCAGAATTTCACATAAAACAAAGCTTTTCGAAGCTTTGAATCAATTGCTTCATTAGGCTTTGAAGCCTTTGCGAATCAGTTGTTTCGAACCAGTGATTCGGAGCGCATATCAAACTGCCAAAGTCACATGATTTCAGTAAATAATGCTATATTGCGTTATAACCGCTTCAAAACATTTCGAAATTTCAAAATGATTCAACTGTTATAAATTATTTGAAGCGAATCAAAATGCCCAAAACATGCATTAAAACACCTTTTACAAACTAATTGCAAATGTTTTATTAAAAGTGTGATCTATTAAATGCAATTAACAAATCTAATAGCATTAAATATGAAGTGTCCGTATAATATTTACCAGTAAAAATTGGTATCATTACCAATTTTTGGATCATTAATAGTGCGGAGTGGAGAGCTTGTGGAGAGCTTGGTTAATCAGGCCAATAAGCAACTATTACTTTATATTTTATACAAATGTGTCATTAAAGTTGTTTACAAATGTATAAAACAGATCATCCTCGTTTACTGAAATCTTGTGGTTTTGTCAGTTTGACACGTGCTCCGAATCACTGGTTCGAATCAAATGATTCGCGAAGGTTTCAAAGCTTCACAAAGTAGTGTTTCGGATGTAAGTTTGGGCGGGACTATTTGTTTCTCCAACCAATTGGAATACAGTCAGATTTTTTTTTTTTTTTTTTTTTACAATTCTATTGGTGACTCTAGAAAACCAGCAAACAAAAATATGTTCTAGGAATGTTTTTCTAACGATCCCATGAAGTTATAAAATTGTTATTTCTGAGTGTACAAAACATCTAGTTTTTTTAAATGTTTTAAAAACGTCGGTTATGCAAACGTTAAGGGAACATTCCATTTTATCATTTTGCACACATTATGGAAATGTTACTTTTGAACGTGAACATTCTGAACATGAACATTCTAAAACAAGCATTCTCAAACAATTAGTAACATTTAAACTAAAACGGAACACCAGATAACTTTGATCGAACATTCTTTTAATGTTACTGGAAAACGTTTGTTACTTTCTAGAACGTTCTGAGAATGTTCCCTGTTAGATGGGAATAACCTTAATGCACATTTGAAAGCGCTTATGTTTGCATACTTAGAATGTGTTTCTTTCCTCCCATAGTGTACAATTAAATTGAACAGCCAAGAACCTAACAATGAAGTGTGCTGTTGAGTGTTTACATCTGCAAAATTCAATGCAAACAAGACTAGTCCATTTTGGCTGGTCTTGTTGCGGTGTTGTTTATGGGACATGTAGCTGGGGTTTTGTTCGGGCTTTATCACAAACAGAAGCCTTTGCTGATGAAATGAATCTCTGCCATCAGGGGGTCAGTGCATATATTCCGTCTCCAGAAGAGAAGCCATTAGGTTTCATCTTCCGTCTTGAGTAGAGCGAGCTGGAGAGATCTTTTTTCATTAGAGCGGTGCGGCGAGAGAGAGAGAGACTGTCAGAGAAAAGAGATGGAGAGAGATGGGCTGGAGGGGCAGAAAGAGTGATAGAGGAACGACGAGGAAGACGGGTGGAGTAAAAAGAGGTTGAGTGACTGAACACAGCACCGGGATAAAAGGAAAACTGCTTTGAATGGAATGTCATCAGTACTAAGAGCTTTTTAAAGTATATCAAACAATTTAGATGGAGCGCTGCTGCGTGGACACAACTTCCATCTTCATAACCGCAGATGAAGAATAAATATCTGGACCAGCACTCTTTACAGTTAATGCATGATAATTCAGGGCGTCTTAACTCCATAAACAAACTAACCAGAGAGGTACAATGGAAAAAATGAGGTGTAGAAACAATTTTCACTCCGAAACTGCTTGTAAATTTCATAATTCATTACAAAGAAACGGCAAGTAACACACTGAATTTAAAAAGTAGTATTTATTCCAGTAATTTAATATCTGTGATGTGGTGGAATTGATGTTGTTAATCTAAACAGACCACTTTATTGTACTTTACAAATATCATGTCTTCGAGCGAGACTAACATGGATATCAAAGTTAAAAATGTATGTTATCCTAATGATCTGAGCTGCTGAGCAGATGTGGATTTTGTATGCAACATGCTTCATTAATGAAATGTCACATTTCAATGAAATTTCAAGGGCAATCAAGTGAGTAAAGAAAATGTCATTAGCAAGAGGATCATTTGCAGTAGCATACATTTACCACATCAGTTTGAAGCATGTGTCCTTCAGTATAAGTGTTTTGTTGGGCGTTTTATGTATGTTGTATAATACAGAATAATATAGTCTACATTTGATGTTTTAGTGTTTTTTTGTTTCCTCCATGAATGCAAACTTGAATGATGTTTATTTGTTAATGAGTGCTGTGAAGTCAATACAGTCTACATCGGAGAAAACAAAAGCATTAATTGGCGTTAGTTATATAGTCACTTTCAGTTTACACGACACAGTTTTCAACTAAAAACAGAAAACTTTTTTTATGTGTTTAACGGCATTTTGGGGGCCTGAAAACACAAGCTTTTGAAAGCAGGTTTCAAAGTGCAAGTTTTTGAAAACGATGTAAATCGTCTCCATGTAATGCTCATGCATATTACATGTTCAGTCTATAGGCGTTTCTTTACTAAGTGACATCGCCATCTACTGGCCTGGCAGCAGAATGCAGCATTTTTAGTCGTTTTCGCAGATCCATGTGGATTGTTTTGACAAAACACAAAACTTTGCAGTTTTTAGTACATCGTTCTACACCCTTAATGTGTCATGGAGTCCAGAGGTCAGAAACCACAATAAACAAATTGTGTCATTGATCATGTGACTCTTTATACAGACGGTCACATGTTCTTCTTCTTTAGTTGAACAAAAATCATCTCATATTATGCTGGAGAACATGATTGTCAGGTTTTGTTCATGTCACCACCAAATTTTTGGACTATTTTGAACTTATATTATTATGCTGACAATGTAATTAGTGATGCGAAATATTGCATTTGATTGAAAAAGCGTGAACAACAGTAGCTCAAACAGTAGAGCACGGCGCTGGCAACGCCAAAGTCATGGGTTCGATCCCCAGGGAATGCATGAGTTAGTTATCCTTTGTTATTAGTTATCCTTGCTAACTAGTTTTAGTATCGGTTAAAAGTACAGGTTGTTGTTCAGGTTGATGCTAGCAACTAGTGTTAATTTCGTTAACGAAATCTATGACGAAAAATGTTTGTTGACGACCAGTGTCATTAAACGATAACTGATACATTAAGATGAGACTTAAATGTAGTTAAAAAATGAAAACTTGACCAGGTTTGTTTTTGTCTTTGTTTTAAACAAGCTGCTATGAGCTTTCATGCTTGCGGTTGCCAGATTTCAAGAATTTAAATTCCCAAAAAAATGTTAAAAGTTTTCTACCCAGTGTTTTACATAATCTTTGCAATCTGGCAACCATGCTGATCTGAAAACACCAACAAACAAGTAAGCTGGAGGTTAGCGATCTCCATTTGAGATATTCTACTTACATTAAAGTGTCATTCAGTCAGTCTGTGTTCCTTCACGAGCCGCTTGCACGACTAAATCTGCGATCAAACCTTCAGTGATGAACTGTAATAAATCCAAACATGAATTTTAACTATATTTGCGATTGTGTTTGCGGAATAACTGCACTTACACAACCTCTCTGTGACTATACAAAAGATTTTTTGCTGTTGTTTTAATAGAAAAACATTATTGGAATTATTGGATTACTAGGAATGTCAGTTTTAATTTTTGAAAGAAGTTTACCAGTATATGATAAATGGCCTAAAAATGGATCAGGAAACTATATGAGATCAAATAAATCATGCATATGAATCTGAATCAACATTCTCTTGATTTGTGCTTATAGGTGAAAGTGCAATAATTCTGATGAAATGTAAAAATAAATTTCTCAAATGACAACAATTTTTTCGGATTATCATGACAAAAATGTATGGAAGCTTGTTTCTGCCACTAAATAAAAAAATAAAAAATAATTGCGACTTTTTTTCTCACAAATATGACTTTATTTCTCAGAATTGCAGGATTTAAACTCACAATTGTGAGTTATTAAGTCAGAAATGCGTGATATAGTCAGAATTGCGAGAAGTTGCAAGTTTTTCTTGCAATTGTGAGTTTTTATCACAATTCTGACTTTTTTTCTCAGAATTGTTTATATCTCGAAATTCTGACTTTATAACATGCAATTCTGAATCTATATCTCGCAATTCTGACTTTATAACTCACAATTCTGAGAAAAAAAGTCAGAATTGTGAGATAAAAAGTCGCAATTACCTTATTTATTTTTTATTTCATGTCAGAAACAAGCTTCCATAAAAAATGTGACTGACTAAAACTAGACTAAAATGCTCAGACATTCAGTCGACAAAAACTTGACCAAACAAAAACAGGGCAAGGTTGACTAAACACGATAAAAACATGACTTACACATGACTAAATTAAAAAATAGCAACATCAAAGTGATGGGTTCAATTCTCAGGGAATGCATGAATTCATAAAAACACATGCATACTTTCAATGTGACTTTGGATAAAAGCATCTGCCAAATGCATAAATGTAAATAAAAGCAAAACAGCAGCATTTCTCTCCGTCTCCCTGTGTATTTTCTCAGTGCAGTGTAGAGCGTATAATGGGCGGCCGGGCCACTGAATGTAGTAATGGTTTTACAGCCCTGTACTTAGACTGGTAGATTCATCACCGGCTGAATGAACCGGACTGCGGTCGCTCCTGAACCAGAAATAGCCTGAAGATGATGGCCTGCCCAAACTCTCAGGCTATTTGTGGCCGTTCGGCCTTCGACCAGCTTTAATCAAATGTATTTTTGTTGAATTCCACCCAAGATTTGAAAATAAAACGCCCACCGAAAGGGTTTATGGCATTTGTCAGGTTTGCGTTTCCAGAGAGTGTCAGAAGAATGGGAAACGGCAGCTTTTTCCCCCAAAACGATGGATGGAAGGATGTGCGATTAATCAATATAAAGCAAAAGATATTTGCATCAACTCAGGGATTACATTTGTAGCGGAAATGCTTTATGGAACTATTAATATCTTTTATTTTCTTTCTTTCCATCGCAGTTCAAAGAGCGTAATAGAATGCATTTCCTGCAAGGAATATTACACCGATGATTGATGGATCTGGAGAAAACGGGGAAAACATTGGGCTGTTCAATAGGCCCTGCGAAATCTGGCCTCGCACAAAACACGAGCGTGCGAGAGAGAGAGAGAGAGAGAGAGAGAGAACGAGAGAACCCCCCTGGTTTTTAAACAGCTTTCTTTTCACCTTTGCGATTATTTATTTTCAAATAGTCCTTCAGGGTAATGTACCATTTTCTTATTTCACACCGCTATTTCCCATAAATGAGGGGAAGGCGCGATAAATCAAGAGGGAAACATAGACTTGCGCAAAAGCTGCGAGAGCGCTAAAGATTTATGTAACACATTCATGTTTTCCACTTCTTCTTTTTAGTGCTGCACTGTGAAAGCCTGCCTAATAAAAGCCCCTATTAATATTTCCTGTTGCCTAGCAACCGCAGGCAGCAAGTAATAGCATTCCGTGGAAAAATAGATGACCGGGCCGATAAGGAAAAATTCAATTCTTTTATTATCTCTAGGGAGAAGGTGCCTTATTTCCTTCTGCGCAATATGATATGAGAGCAGGCTTGTATATTAAGAAATGTTTTAAAGAAATAGAAGTTATTTTCCAATTTCATTATATCAGAAAAAATGGAAGAAGAAAAGGCAGAAAAAAAAGGAGAAGATCTGCTTCTTTTTTGTCTTCTTCTCTCTAATAAAGTCCATTAGGCTTTGGATTGTGCTAATCAAGGCGTCATTTACAGATTTAATTTGATTCTTTTGAATTTTCAATTATGTTCCCCTGGAAATATAAGACTTTATGTTTTGTCACACATTTATATAGTATATATATATATATATATATATATAGGTATATACATGTGTGTGTATATATGTACACACACACATATATATATATACATACATATAGGTGTATCTATACTATGTGTGTGTGTGTGTATATATATATATATATATACACAGTATATCTGTTATTACATCTTTTGCAGTGTATTTATTATATATGATATATGTATGATATATTGGTCACACTTTAGATTAGGGTCCAATTCTCACTATTAACTTTTGTCTCAATAAACTCCTAATTACTGTTTATTAATAGTTATTAAGGTAGTTGTTAAGTTTAGGATTAAGGGATGTAGAATATGATCATGCAGAATAAGGCATTAATATGTGCTTTATAAGTACTAATAAACAGCTAATATCCTAGTAATATGCATGCTAATAAGTAACTAGTTAATAGTGAGAATTGGACCCTAAACTAAAGTGTTACTGATATATTATAGACAAAATTTCCCCATGTACTTTAGTGATGCTGATGCTATTTTTAATGTCAGATATGATAAATTCTGAGAGGTTTATGCCACAGTCATTGTCCTTGTGATTGTTTTGTTCTTGTTTAGTCATCGTCGTCTTATTGTTTACTGGAAAAAGAGCAGCATTATTGGGAAGGACATTAGTTGTTGCTTGGAAACTAAGTGATTTGATTTGAAGTCAGCATATCTATAGTATATCCATAATGTCCTTATCAGAGCGAGAGGGAAACAGGAGGAGACACAGGAGAGGAGAAACACGGAGGTGTCTGTCTGATACAGCAGGAACCACTGCAGATAAAGGCCTGTTTTATGTATCTCATTTTGTCACTGGCTTCTATATCTTATCAAAGCATAAAATCACGTCCATATTCCTGCGCATGTATCTGGACGCGCATCAGCTGACTGCGGCTCAGAGGAGGACGTGCTCAGATGTTGCTCTCAGTCATGTTTTATTTGTGTAATGCGTCTCAAATGTTTCTCCTGAAATAAGGGGATACTAAAAGAGACACAAGTGAGTCAATAAGTGTCATACAGTGAAAGTGTAGATCTGAAAAATGAATGTGGATATGGAGCAGGGTTATTAAACTAAACTAAAACCATAAAAACATTTTATTTACTGGAAATAAAATAACTGTTAACTGTAATAAAGTAAAATATGAATAAACAAACTTATTTTATTTCAGCTCTATATATATATACATATATATATATATATATATTCTTTTTAAATTATAAGTTGTATTTCTTATGTAAATTGCACATCTTATATGTTATATATAATATATGAATGTATGATGTATTTTATACAAATTTTTTCCAAAAGTATGCTGTTTTATGTCAGTCATTTTTATTGTTTTGTTGTTGTTTAGAGAACAAAACTAAAGCTAAAACCATAAAAAACAGATTTTTGTTACTGAAAATATATATGTATATATATATATAGATATATGTATTTTTATATATATATATATATATATATATATATTACATATTGTTTTGTAAACTAAATCTAAAACCATAAAAAACACATTTTTGTTAAAATAAAATAAATGTTTACTGAAATAAAGTAAAATATTAAGAAATGTTAACTTTCTTGCAAACTTGTGAACTTTTAAATGTTCAGCTTTATATATATATATATATATATATATATATATATATATATAAATTATGACTTTTGATATATATAGCAAATATATATATACATATGACTTTTGATATATATAGCAAATATATATATATATATATATATATATATATATTATAAGTTGTATTTCTTGTGTGAAATTGCACATCTTGCACATCATTTATTATATATAATATATGAATGTACGATATATTTTATACAAAATGTTTCCGAAAGTACATTGTTTTATGTCTATATATAATATATAATAATAAACAAATAAAAATATAATAAATAAATAAATATATATATTAATAAAAAGTACAAAAATACACAGTAAAATCACTGATACTTCAATAAAAAATTACAAAAAAAATGGAAAACAAAAAAATAAAATCTCATTCAAAATGCTGATAACTATAATTGACAGCTATAACAACTATAACTGATGGTCCGATCATTTGTTCTACTTAAAATCTGACTTTCGATTCCAGGCAAATCTGAGCACAGTTTGAGACTCGGTTTCATTTCTCATCTCGGTTTCATTTCACTGCTGTGTCAGAAACATTTGAGATATTAAAAAAGAGCTGTAATGCTTTAGTTTAGCATCGGTCTGTTTAGTTGGAGTCAGTTGTTCTCGTCAATTTTACAAGTTACCAGTGTCTCCAGCTCAGATATATAAAAGCTGGCAGGGGTTTGGAAAGCCGCTCCGCTGTCACCAACACATGCCAAGCATGTGTGAAGAGTTAACACACTTACTAATCATCCTTAAATGAACCTAATTGTTGCTGCAGCACCCCACTGAGTGTGTGTGTGTGTGTGTGTGAGTGTGAGTGTGTGTGTGCATGGCTTTTGACTGCATGGCTTCTTTTCTCATTAGATGTAGTAGAAATGTTCTGTCTTTCTGCCTGTTCCATGTGTTGATACGGCCGTCTCTCTTCTTCCAAAGCCATTTCAGAGCTGTCATGTCAAACTCCGCTCGCCGACTTCAGCCGAAACAAGGAGGGAAGGAAATATATATACGCTCTGTTCCAAAACCTAGTGAGCTGACTTGCTGTCTGCTGTCTAAACAGGCAGCTGCCTGCCAAGGGGCCGTTTGCATAGTGTTTTTTAATTGTTGTCTTAGACCTTTGCATCAGATCTTGCTGGTTATACTCAGAATTGAATACTAACTTACTGCATACTACACAGTATACACTGCATTATTCCATGATGAACATTTCACACAGTATGATACATAGTTGTCATGTGACCTCCGGTTATTAACTTAATTTTTTTTTTTTTTTTTTTTTTTTTGAAAATTATTGAAATTAAATTATTATTTTCTAGTAATTTTACATTTTATTAATTTAAAAAAATACTTTTAGCATTAAAAGTATTGTTATTTTCTAATTTATTAAATTTAAATTAACTAAAAATAATTGAAACTAAATTATTTTCTATATTAATTACATTTAAATTTTACATTTTAACTAAAATATTTTTCTAAAAATACTTTTGGCATTACATTTTTTTATAAAAATTAATATAATGATATTTTAAGATTATGTATATACTATTATAGTATTTATTAATATTTTGCATTAGCTTTTATTTTTATATTTTTATTTTAGTTTAAGTTTTAGTAATTTTATGATGTGCTTTTGTTATTATTATTAATATTAATATTAATATTTAGATTAATTTTATTAGTTTTTTTTTTTTTTTTTTTTTAGTTTTAGGAATTTTAGTACTTAAACTTATTTTAGTTGCCAAGGCAATACATTTGTTTTTCATGTAATATTTTGTTTATTTCAGCTATATTTCATATTCCAAAACTGATTTAATTATTTTAACTTTAGTTAACATTAACAACACTGCATAACACACACAAATATTGGGTTAAGTAGTCAGTATTTAATTCGAATGAACTATTTTGATGGATTCTTTCAATACTGAATGAAATATAAACACTTTTATGATCAACAGTTTTCTTGTGTTTTGTGCAGTGCATTCTGGGATTGGGTTGCATGTGATGCTGCTTTAGATTTTGTCCAGAAGAAGCACTCCAGTGCTGTTTTAGATCAGCCGTCGCGTCGAGAACGCTCCTATGATCTGTCTTTAAATACGGTCTGACTTCATTTTCATTGTACAATAAGCCAGAAATGGTATATCACAATATCAGCAGTGTAATTGCAGTGAGACGGAGGCTGTGTTGTGTCCCGCTGAGACAGTAAACCGCTGACCGTCCTGTAGGCTTACAGTGTTTATAGTGTTAGCCTCATTACACACACACACACATGCACACACACAGATAACATGACATGCAACTAAGCGTCTCTGCTAAAGCCGTTGTTTGTAAGCTTTTTTGTCTTGTTTGTTTTTCCTCCCATCTTAGTCACATTCTAAAGACGTTTTTGAGCGAAACTGTATTGCCGTGTGAAACACTGAAGCTTATTAAATGCATGAAAGTGAATTTGTTGTTTTGGCCCCGTCTGTTTCAGATGAACACACACACACACGTCACTGTCGTGATGGTAATGAACACGTGGAAAGATCCTGCTAGTCTTTTAGAGGCGAAATGCTTCTTGCTCGATCTCTCACCGCTCCCCTCAGATTTACATCCGAGTTAATTGAATTGGAATATAATGCAATAAAACTGTCCCAGCCATGAAATAAAGGTCCAATCAAATTATTTCAATTGTTGCCTCCAGTCTCCTCCTCCCATAACATTAGGTCCTCATGAAAACTGAATTGGATTTTTGTGGTTTTTAGTCCATTCAAAGATGAGATCTCTGACTCAGATCATGTGAAAACAACATGTCAATGCTATCAGCTTATTTGATTGATTGTAAACAGTCAAAACTACCAAATTACAGAGGAAAAATAGCATTTTTTTATCATTTGCATTTATTTTCTATAGGATCAATTATTGTGTTTTCTTGCTAAACAGGTTTAATTTTTGTTTAATGTAGGAATGTTGACTAATTTATGCATTTTATTTGCTTAATAGTAAGTGTTTATCATTAAGTATGTAAATCTCTGAGGTTGCCAGAATGTTTGCATAAAATCATATCAGCTTGACTGCAAAAATTGAGTTTTAGTTTTAGTTGGAAATTCTGAAATTCCAATGCAGCATTAGCTAAAAAGTAACAAAAATAATGTCAAAGGTGACAGTAAAGGCATTTAGAATGTTACAATTAAATCCTGTTCTTTAGAACTTCCTAAGAATCCTGGAGAAAAAAATGTAGCAGTTTCCACAAAAATCTGAATCAGCACAACTGTTTTCAACATATACAATAATCAGAAATGATCTTAGAATGATTTCTGAAGGATCATGTGACACTGAAGACTGGAGTAATGATGCTGAAAATTCAGCTTTGATCACAGAAATAAATTACATTTTACTATATATTCACATAGAAAACAGCTATTTTAAATTGTAATAATATATCACAATTTTTACTGTATTTTTGATAAAATAAATGCAGCATATTAGAATGATTTCTGAAGGATCATGTGACACTGAAGACTGGAGTAATGATGCTGAAAATTCATCTATGATCAAAGGAATAAATAACATTTTAATAATTTTCACATTGAAAACAGCTATTTTAAATCGTAATAATTTTTACTGTATTTTTGATCAAATAAATGCAGCCTCGGCGAGCATAAAAGACAAAAAAAATTAAAAAATCTCCAAAGTTTTGAACAGTGTTATACATCGACGCAGGAAATAAAACTCTTTTTTTTAAATCATAAATTTCATTTAGGTTTCAGCTTAGGAAAACCAATAAAAGTAGAGTCAACTGTTGAGGAGTACAGCGCTATAAATCGATTGTGAAAGCAGCTCAGAGAGAGTCTGATGAGAAATGTTTGAGATCTGACCACAAATCTGTGTAAATGTGATAATTGTGCTTACACTTCATGAATGAGGCATGGAAAGCCCGTGCTGATCTGTGACTGTGGCTGAGCGTGTTGTGAATGGAGCAGCCGGCCTGCCGCTCTGTGATGTGGTGCGTTGAGGTTTAGTTCAGCTTGGAGTTCAAAGACCAGCGCTTTGTAACCGTCTTTCGTTTACACGTAGAGGAGCTCTCGGGGTTCTCAGAGATGAATCTCACATGTCTTCGGGGAGGACAGGTTTCGTTTGCTTACAGATTTAACCAGCGCTTGATTTATAAATTGGCCGCCTTATTAGCACCCGGAGCGGCGTTATAAATGACCCCCGCGGGCACGGCGCGAGAGATGCAGCGAACGAGCAAGAGGGAGCCTGGTTTTCATGTTCTGCCCTCGAGGCGAACAAGGAGTCGCGGCGAGGGCAGAGCGCGATGAGATTCCCCCCGCCCGCGCCGCCGTGTTTACGGCTCGAGCGCGAGAGATCAGTCTCCGGCGCTCGGCTAATTAAAGCTGCCATGGCCGCGAGCCTGCCGGGATAATGTTCTATTATTATAGTCATTTGTTTCAATTAACCGCTCTGTGATTTTACAATAGCAACTGTGAACCTGCATGGAGTGAGCCATCACTCCCAACAAGATGTCTCCAATCAGAGGCAGCGGGGGAGAGAGATCGCTTACCCATCATGCCTTGTGCTTCAGGACTCGTTTTACACTAGACATCAGAGTCATTTACCATTCGGTCTCACTGTGAAATGCATAATGAACTGCACGTATTGTGCACTGGTATAGAAATTATTTTCACACAGAAGTTGCTAGTGAATTTCACAAATGAAAGCATGAAATTTTAGTGTATTTATTTTACATGACCTTTGACATTAACAGCTTAAGAAATGACAAGTGTTTCTCCTTCCCTTAGTCTAATGTGGTTAGTTGCATTGTATTGTTTGCACTTTTTATACATGTTTGACCCATTTTAGGGTTGTGACCCACTAGTTGAGTGGCCTAGATTCTCTCTCATTGGCTGTGTTCAGGATATTACTATTTTTGCATAATCCAATATAGTCCATTGTGAGTCAGAAACATCACAGCAGGTATTACTTATGACTCATTTGTTGCACTAAATGGATGGTCAAGTTGGGCGCATTGCATTGTGGGATACAGTATACAGTGTGCTCATTGTGGCAAATTAAGTAGGCCATACACATGCAAGTGTCTATTCTGAACACATTGCCTGATGTAACTGAAAGTTATTATGTGGCCTGAACAATTGTCACATGAAGCTACAGTATGATAATTCTGGTGCGTAGCAGTAATTTATGTCACGTAGGTTATGCTGATAATGCATGATAATTCATGTAAAATACTGTACAACTTTCTGGATCATATTACATTTTCTACTGACTGCACTTGTCAGTCATTAAAAGTCACATGACACATCTAGAAACAGGTTGTATGTTAGATGATCTACTGTATTCAGTGGCAGCATAGAGTATGCATATATGACCTCAGATTCATTACAAGCATCTCTTTAGCCTTTTTTGAGGTCCACTCACAGATGCTGAGAATCTCAGACAATAGCGTTCAGATATTGCACACGCTCAATGTGAAGCTCATAATTGGATGGCGGTTGTTATTTGGAGTCTGTTTGGCTGTGATGAACAGCGAGTACAAAGAACTCAAGACACAACAGAGGAACAGGAAATGAAGTTTCCTAACAGAGAGTCTCTGCTAAATGAACAGAACGTTCTGTGATTTGGTGGGTGTGGAGCGTGTCTTAAATGCTTTCCGCTGCAAAATATCTTTTTCATAATCAGTAATTTTTTTTAGTGTTGTTTTCCAGTCACATTAGATATTGAGTCTTGCTGCCAGAGAAAATGAAGTGAAAATGATTTGCTAAAGTGGTGAGAAAAACAACTTAACCATGTAAAGCTTGAAGTATGAAATAATAGTCATTTTTTGAAATGGAACATAACTGAGTATCATTGGGATAACAGTACAAACTAGTTCCATGTTTTCTTATAAGATTACAAAGTGGGAGCATATATTTTGAAAACAACAGAGGGCCTAACACAGATCCCTGTGGCACTCCATAATTTACTGACATTATCTTAGATTTTTCCCCGTTTAAATAGACAAAATGTTGTGATTGTGTGTGAAAATATGTGATTTATTTATATGGACAAAAAATAAGATGAAATTCTGATGCTTGTAATGTAAATAAATTAGATCTTTATAACAGTATAGCAGATACTTACATTAAATGCATATCAATATCTGCAAAAAAAAAAAAAAAAAAAAAAATTTTATAGTCAGTATTTTTTTTCAGTGTTGTTTTCCAGTCTCATTTGCTGAAGTGGTAAGAAAAACAAACTTAACCATATAAAGCCTGACATATGAAATAATAGTCATTTTTTGAAATGGAACCATTTATTGAAACTTAACACAAAATTTAAAAAAAAAATTTGCATATCTGTTTTGTATTATATGTTATGCACTAGGCTTTTAATGGCTCATATAGTATGATATAGTGAGAATATGGAAGAACAAATGGCTTAGTTTGTCTCAAACTGAGCAAAAATATTCAGTTCAATTCACATTTATTTGTTAGCTTATATAACATTTATTTTTAAATATTAATATTTTAAATATTAAATATTTTTAAACATTTATTGTTGAAATATA
This sequence comes from Hypophthalmichthys nobilis, assembly GCA_037950665.1. Taxonomy (NCBI): domain Eukaryota; kingdom Metazoa; phylum Chordata; class Actinopteri; order Cypriniformes; family Xenocyprididae; genus Hypophthalmichthys; species Hypophthalmichthys nobilis. Next base: position 1,355,684 of record CM075471.1, read on the forward strand.
TAACTGAGTATCATCGGCATAACAGTGGAAACTAATTCCATGATATATATATATATATATATATATATTGAAAACAACAGAGGGCCTAACACAGATCCTTGTGGTACTCCATAAACATTATCTTAGATTTTTCCGTTTAAATAGACAAAATGTTGTGATTGTGTGTGAAAATATGTGATTTATTTATATGGATGAAAAGTAAGATGAAATTCTGATGCTTGTAAAGTAAACACGATTTGGAACAAGAAAATTATTTGCTAAAGTGGTAAGAAAAACAAACTTAACCATGTAAAGCCTGAAATATAAAATAATAATAAAATGGAACCATTTGTTGAACCTTAAACCAAAATTAAAAAAAAAAAAATATTGCATATTTGTTAAGCATCATATTTTACGCATCAGGCTTTTATGGCTCATATAGTATGATATAATGAGAATATGGAGGAATAAACAGCTCAATTTTATTCAGAGGCTCAAATTGAGCAAAAATATTCAATTCACATTTATTTGTATAGCATATATAACGTTTTCTATATAACTTAGATAATTTGGAGATTTCATCTGGTTGTGTTGAAATATATAACTGAGTATCATCGGCATAACAGTGGAAACTAATTCCATGTTTTCATATAATATTACCAAGTGGCAGCATATATATTGAAAACAAAAGAGGGCCTAACACAGATCCTTGTGGCACTCCATAATTTACTGACATTATCTTAGATTTTTCCCCGTTGATTCTCATGATATTTCTAAAAAATGATGTCTAGATAATCAAGTAAACCTCAGCTGAAATATTACTAACAATATCAGAGTTATTCTTACGTTTACTTGATAAAAATCAGTGCAGATTTCACAGCAGAAAGACACGTGAAGCACGAGCTAAAGGAGGACGTTTGTACAATTACACTAAAAGGCTTTTACTTGCTAAAAAAGTCTAAACTATCAATCAGACGACAGAAGGACTGTAGTAGATTGTGTGCGACAGGTTCTTCAGCAAAGGTTTGATCATGTTGATCATTTAGAGTCCTTAGAAATTCATATGCATTGTACTGTAAATCAGTCCTATGAACATGATAACACCCAGTCTGAGCAGTAACCCAGACACCATCCCCCCTATCAAGGTTTATACTATTTAGCAATTAGCATACAGTACCTATGGCAACCACTAACCTTTGTGAGACTGTTTCATGATGTTTGTACAGCCATCCAGCCTGCTTTATATAGCCTGAACCCATGACTATTAGAGAGAGCAGCTCTTTCGCTCTCAGGTTTTCTTTTCACTCTCCCTTATTGATCAATCTCTCTCTTTCTGTCTCTCCCAAATGCTGTCTCTCTGCAAACAGACAGCATTAAAAACAAATATTCAATATGTCATCTAAATGTGCAGTAAGCAGCCAGCAGACAATATATTGTTTGTTTAACGATTCACGCCGACTGCTTTGTCTAAATTGACAGTAAAGAGAGAAGTCGTTTGCTGAAGGTGCACGTCTTTATTCTTTTGATTATAACCGTGACTCCAAATAAATTGAAAGCAAATGTGGTTTGGAATAACAGGGCCGGGCACGCTCTCACAAAACACTCGCTCGTTTGCCGATTTCGTTCGCTTAGAAATTGCTTATTTAATGTGAAATATGAGAGCAATGGCTTTAGAAAATAACAAAAGTCTCATGTTAAAATAAGAGATGAAACGGTACAGTAGACTCTGTTTGAAGGACAGTAGATATTGATGAAAACATCTCCTTCCATGCATGTTTTTTAACATATCTTTGTTAAGGTCTGAATTTGATCTATGTGTATTTGTTGTTATAATAATGCTGTTATTCTTTTGTTGATCTTGCGTTTGTAAATTTAATGTAATGCATTAACTAACAATGATGTGCTACAGTATCTTTGTTGACGGTAGTTAATACAAATACAACTGTTAATTGATAGTTCATGTTAGCTCAGGTCCATTAAATAATCTTTATGGATACTAGTTATGTATTAGTTGAAATTAACATTAACTAAGATTAATAAATGCTTAAAGGCCCGTTCACACCAAGGATGATAACAATAAAGATATAGTTTTAAAAATCGTTCTAAATATAAAAGAATAGCAGAGTCCACAACACAACTATAATGATAACATCACAAAGAAACGATATCGTTGGCATCACTTTCAGAAGTGAATGATAAAAACATTGACAGCCAATCAGAATCCATCCTGCTTTAAAAAGCTCAAGCATTTAAAGCGACAGATGACAAAACTGAACGATATCCTGCGCAGGTGTGGATGCTAATATAGTTATCGTTATAGTTAAAAGTAGTAAACAAATGCATTAACTAATGTTAACAAACGGAACCTTATTGTAAAGTGTTAACAGTAAACTAAACTAAAAATGCTTTATTTTGATGTTATTTTTAAGCTAATACTCTAGAAACGAAACTCAAAAGACATCTGCGCTAGAGCTGTACAATTAATCATTAAAAGATCGCGATCTCGATTCAAACACTCACATGATCTCATTCCAAAATGATGATTCGCCCGTTCATTAAACCTTTGACAAAATCAAAGCGAACATTCAGATCTGTATTCTGAGCCAGAGAGAGCTGTTGTCATGTATAGGTATGAAACAGCTTCACAAATACTCTTTTCAACCACACAGTGTCATTATTTCTATGTTACAAATATTCAAATTATCACTGGGATAAAAGTTTATAGTTCGGATATAAACACTGATGACTATAGAAGCGATCAAAATAGAGTAAATCACGTTTTGAAAGTAACTTTCATCAATTACATTGTTACACCAGTAGGTGGCGACAAATGACTGTTAAACAAAGTATTCATTGAATCAATAGATTTGTTACGCTGATTTGTCCAGTAGTGAAACAAGTGAAGTCTTTAATGAGTGAGTCATTGAATCATTCACTTAATCCTATTTAAAAAAAATAGGAATTCATTCAGAGTAATTAAACATTTTAAATAGGCTGCAGCAAGTAACATTTTGTCAGAACCTCTAGTAAATTGCATGTTAATTTGTTTATTTTGTGGAAGAATTGAAGCAAAAAAAAAATCATGATTGTCAAATCATCCAGAATCATGCAGCTCTAATCTATGCAAATTTTGTTGAGCTTTCCTGAGAATTTCATCTGGTTGTGTATTTGGCAGGTCCCTAAACAGAAAGAGAGATAAAACACGGTTAATCAAAGGTTTTCGTGTGCATTCATTCACTGTATTCTCATTTTATTTATTTATTTATTTTTTGCATTGCTTTTTCTCAGCAAGAAATGGCCCAGTAATTCGAGTCAACACTATTGAAATGATATTCAGAATTTCAAACGGGACGAAGGCGCTGCAATGATGCTTTGGAAACAAATACCATAAATTATTCAGCGAGTGAGAGAGAGAATAGACTATGATAGATTGGTGGTTTTCGTGGCTGACTGCGGAGTCGTCCCGGTACCTTTTGTCCCAACAAAGGTTCCAATCACAGAATTCGGCCGTAATATGAAAATCCACTCGGTGAGCCCGTTGGCTCTCCCTCTCTCTCTCTCCCTCTCCCTCTCTCTCTCTCTCTCTCTCTCTCTTGTCTTTTGTGTGTTCTGCGCCCAGATTAAAGAACAGGGTGATGCTCTTGGCCGGCAGCAGTTGCTATGGAAATGGGGTTGCCGTCGCTATGATAGGCCATTCATGTTTGATTAATTGGTTTTTCAATGCTTCTTGGTTTGTGAAAGCCCTTAAAGAGCAACTCCACGGAAAATGGAAAATTAATGGATTCTCTCTCCCTCTCTCTCCAACATTAAAGCTATTTCGCTGCATTTGAAAATTGAACTAATGGTGTTGCTGAAATTTGATTTGAGGTTGGAGGTTGTGTTTGGGCTGTTTTTGGAGGGGCTGTTGAGTATTCGAGATCTGAAACGTCTAAATGAGGAAAGCCTTTGTTTCAGGTCTGCTTTTGTACCGACACATAGTAGGATGTCCTGTAGATTCCAGGCTAATTCAACCCCTGCGATTGTGGACTTGATGCATTTTTCTTGCTCTTTCATTTTAAATTTCATCTATTAGCAAGTCTTGAGAGGTTAATTAGCACTATTACAAGCTCTCGCTAAGATCACAGCCGTTACGGTAATGTTTACTCTGCCCAGACCTTCATTAATCATTTTAAAAGCGCACAGTTGATGTGTAATGTTTAATTCAGCTCAACTCGTGAATGTTGCATGGAGCTAATAAGTGCTAGTTCATCAACTTTCTCTATTTCTCTTTCTTTTTGATTTGTGGCTGGCTAAGTATTCCTATTTATGTGTAAATGAATACATCCGTTCGCAGTCCTGCCGTCGACATCCGCTCACATCTCCTGATGAGATGCCTTTTGAAGAGCAGCGATGGAAATGAAATATGGTGAAATATTAAAATACGGATGCTTAGTTCAAGAGGATTCGGTGATTTGAGTTTAACTAACTTAATTTAGCAATGCCTGGCTTCATCTTGTGTATCTTTTTTGTATGGTATAAATGTACTAATGTATGTAAAATAAAGAGTGCATGCTATTTTCAGCGTCTTATTAACTAAACAACCACATTCACGTTTAACCAGGTGCAAAATGCAATGAAAATATTCATTGCATTTCAACCACAATTCACTCTTCCTGTGTATGCATTACTGTGTGAATGGTTATTTGCTTAAATGTTTATGCATATATGATGAACGTCTTATGTGGTGAATTCTCACTGTTGTTTTTAATGTCAAGTCATTATTGTGGTTGCTTTGGGATTCTTCCGGGTTGAGCACCAATGGCGTTGTGGCTTTCTGAAGTAGCTTTGAAATTCATGCTGAGAGAAATGCGGTTGATGACTTACTGTAAATGACGCTTATCTATCTAGATCACTCTCTAATCTGTTTATGATATAAGTCAGGCTGAAACTATAAAGGACACTTTCAACACCCAGGGTTCAGTTGCATTGCAATTTTGCACAGCCTCGTATAGTACGTATATTTACAGCCTCCATGGTTAATGCATTGAGTTTTGTAGTGCTGAAGTCATCATAGACTTAACATATCTTAATCTTATCTAGCCACCAATAATCAGACGGCCACTTCAAAGGGTGAGGGAAGAAGCGATTATCTTTTTAAAGTGTCTCTGTAGAAGAACCGGCCTCAATTGGTTATTTCTTTTCAAAATTACTCGTAGTAAAGTCTGGTCTTCTTCTCTCACCCTAGATGCCGGCGTTTGCGGGGCAAGCGGGCAGTTATTACCCCCGCGCCCACCACAGCCCCATGCTAAACAGATCTGCCCGGATACTGCCCCACCCCATGAGCGCCCTGTCCCAGCTCAGCTCTCAGATTGGCCAAGGCTCCTTTACACACGGTTCCCCATCATCGTCAGGAAGTCAGTCAGCCACGCCCTCCCCCTCAAGCTCCGCCCAGGAAGAGGAAGCAAAGTACCACTCAAAGGTACATGAACGGTTTCCTCCAAAGCGCTAGCGTTTTACAGAGCGATCAGCATGAAGTTGCACGTTGTTTAACAGTAGAATGCAGCGCCAACTCATGCATTTTCTCCTTAGAAAGACTTTACAATAACGTGTTAATGCATTAGGTATCATAAACTAACAATGCATGCTCTTCTTTGTTAATTTATGTTTGCTCAAAATGAGCAATATTAATTTATACGCCTTGAAATTTTAAAAATATATGCAGAAATTAACTGAGATTAATGCATGCTATAAAACTATTGTTAGTTCATTTTAGCGAATGCATTAACTTATTGTAAAGCATTAGTGATGACTTCGATTTGTAGTCAATGATTGTAAGATTTACACTTTTAAATGTTTGGGGTCAGAAAATAATACTTTTATTCTGCATAAACACATTAAATTGGTCAAAAATGACAGTAAGCAAAATGTTACAAAAGAAATAAATGCTTTCTATTCATCAAAGAATCCTGAAAAATACAAAATAATGCACTTTCCACAAAAAAATATTAGCCAGCATGACTCTTTCCAACATTTATAATAATCATAAATGTTTCTTGAGCAGCAAATCAGCATATCAGAATGATTTCTGAAGGATCATGTGACACTGAAGACTGGAGTAATGATGCTGAAAATTCAGCTTTGATCACAGGAATAAATTACTTTTTAAAATATATTCACATAAAGAATAGCTATTTTAGATTAGAATAATATTTCACGATTTTTACTGTATTTTTGATAAAATAAATGCAGCATGTTAGAATGATTTCCGAAGGATCATGTGACACTGAAGACTGGAGTAATGATGCTGAAAATTCAGCTTTGATCACAGGAATAAATTACATTTTAAAATATATGCAAATAGAAAACAGGTATTATAAATTCTAAAAATATTTAACTATTTTACTGTGATTTACTGTATTTTTGATCAAATAAATGCAGCCTTGGTGAGCAGACGAAACAAACAAATCTTGCTCGCCCACAAAACTGTTGCACGGCCAAAAATAAATAAATAAATAAAAACACATTATTTTTTGGGCTACAGAATCATATATCACCAGTGAACGAGCTCAGAGCTCACAACATGTCTGAAAGGTTATACATTATCGTTATTGAAAATAATTAATGGGATTTTTACTTCCGGAAGCCATCACTATAAAGGAGCATAAACAGCAAACGAGAGCTTTGAGAATAATTTCCCCTCTTTATTTAAAAGCAACTTCGGTGTGAACGTTTTTCCGTGTGTCTCAATAGTGTTTACAAATCTCTGCATTTTAACTTCGCATCTTGACGTCTTTTGTTCACTGTGATTTGCTGGCAAAAACATTACTCTGTTTTTCTCTCTCTCTCTCTCTGCCTCTCTCTATCCTTCTTTTCATTTTCATTGTCCCAGAAAACCAATTACTCCTGCTTGTCCGTCATCCTCTCCTTTTATTGGAAGTGTCAGTTTGAATTTAATTTGAATGTTGCATGTAATGCGCAGGCAGCTCGAAATCCCTCATTATCGCAATGCTGCATGCTTAATTGGATTGGAGAATACAAAGAGTGAATTAACTTACATGATGTTTAAATTACATTGTTCTTCAGCGGGCTTATGGAAGAGTCTGGCCTAATGCAGCACAAAGTCCGGTGCAATTATACCTGGTCAGAGTAGATTTAAAGCAGCTCTGTTGCCAGTCAAAATAAGTAAGAAGTGTTTCAGTCAGCCGGTATTGTTGGTTCAATCCTGGTGGATTTTAATAATAATGCCGTCTGGACAAAGGCAACAATTAGCACATTTCATTCCCATCGGTATTTCCTTCTCTGCTCCTTGACGCATACAAATGCACACTAATGTATTTAAACTCTGTGACACAGACACAAACACATCCATCCCGCGTTTAATTTTCCTCTGGAATGTGCCGTGCGCTTATGGATGGCATGTGTGTGTTTGTTTACGCTTAATTTAATTAAATGTATATAAATCTGAAGCATTTAGTGGCTGGATTCCAGTCTATTCCCAGAATGCATGTGCTGTTTTTACCTGGCGTGTGCGTCTGTGTGTAATTAACATATGCTATATATATATATATTCATGCATGTGTTGTTGCACACATTAATTGAATCCAGGAGTCTTTAGTTTGGAAATATGCACATATAGGCGACATGTGTGTGGACAATACACATATGAGGCACGTTTTAATGTGGAGACAAGTATCCAAAAACACCATACTAGTGTATAAAAAACTCTTCATCATGTTACTGTAATGCATGCAAACTCGTTTTCACATCAAACACAAAGCAAAACTAGCATTGACATAAACTACATAAAAATCTTCTTCTGAGGTTTATTATCGCCACAGTAACATGAAAACACATGTGAAGTATGAGGAGGCCGTGTACAGTACTACATACTCAACATATTCACTAGCCAAAAAAAAAAATTGGACTGACAGCATGTTTGGACTTGAATCAAATCAAAAACTCACTCTGCATTTTTGACAGCTTTGAGACGCACATATGCTCCAGTCAAATCACACATGAATATTTTTAGTATGAAATTTGATTAATTCATATTAAAAACATGATTTTGGACATGAAATAGTTTATTTTCTCTGTTGATGTATTTCCTGTTGGAAGTTTGCAGAACAATTTATCAAACTAAAATTAAGATACGGCCCTATTAACATCAATTAACATCAACGTATTCTTAGTTTTATATATTTGAATAACATAATTTAATAATAATATAATAATAAATTTATATATTATTTTCAAAGTCATACAGTATATATATATATATATATATATATATATATATTTGTATATATTTACATATATATTTATATCATTGAATAACATGATTTAATAATTATATATAATATATTAACATATTTATAAATTATTATAAGTATTAATACATATCTAATTTTATAATTTTATTATATATTATTAAAGCTATATATATAATAACTTGTAATTAATTATATATATAACTTTGAATAATATAATTTAATAATAATATAATTTTGATAAAAAATGTATATATTAAAGTCTATACATGTATATTAATATAAAAAGTGTAGTATTTAGTATTTTTTTCTTTAGTATTTTAATATTTAATTTTTCGCATTTTCAAAGTCACACAATATATATATATATATATATTTATAACGTTGAATAACATGATTTAATAATTATATGTAATATATGAACATATTAATTTAATATTATTATGAATATATATGATAATTATATAATTAATATATTATTATTATTATATATTATTAAAACAATATATATATATATATAACTTGTAGTTAATTATAGAAATAACTTTGAATAATATAATTTAGTAATATAATGTTGATTATATATTATATTAATATATTAAAGACTATACTTCTATATTAATATAAAAGTCTAGTCTTTAGTATTTACTTTTTTAAGATTTCATATTTTTTCATATTTTCAAAATCTTAAAAACATAAATTGTGTTTCTGAGTTATCACATGTTGGTTTATGATGTCATGTTCATTTTAAGACCCGTTTTGACTTTGGCTAATGGCACTAATGTTGTTTTTTGTAAATGTATCATGTAAATCACATGTAAAGTCAGACGTGAATGGAGATTTTACAGCGGTCTGTTTTAATGGAGCATCAGCCAGCGTTTCATGCTACATTTCCTCTCTCTTCAAATTAGTTTCTCTTTTTTGGTACATTGAAAATGCTGATGAGAGAGAATGATGTTATCTAACCATCAAGTTCTGCCCTAGAAACCTCGTTCACTCGTTTGTTTTTACTCTTCTGTGTTTTTGCACTCCTGGTAAAGACAAAGATGTATTGTTCACCATTCTGTATTTCTCTCTCTCTATCTCTGTTTATATCCTCATTTCTACTCATTTAAATAATGGAATTGTGTTTCTATTTTAAATGCACAGCGGTTTTAGATGAAGAAACGCATATTAGTGTGCACCAGACATGAGATGATGCAGCACTGATTCAAATGGGATATTAACAACGTCTGCTGGACTCTCTGCATTAAGAAATCAATTTCAGCCGCAATGTTTCAGCGCTCTGAAGAGAGTCCATGAACTGTCAGAGCAGATTACAGCGCCGTCGCTTGACTGAAAGCATTCTGGAATCCAGTGCATCACATTTTTATTTCATGATGTTTGCAGATAAAAGACAACCCGCATTTGCATAGCCAAACATGCATGTGACTGGAACAGCAGTGCATGTTGGGAGATGTAGACGCACTCGAAGAACTCTTAGATATCAACAAACTACACAAGCATTTAATATTTCATTTTCATTCTTTGCTCTTCAAGGAAACTGAACTAGAATGATTCCAGCACTGATTTTTGCAAAGTCGCTTTCTAGGAAAGATTGGCGATTGGCTCTCTTTAGAAGGCGGGACTTATTCTGCCATATTGCGTGTTGCACTTTTTCCCATTCATAAGTAATATGAGTGCACTGTCTTTGTATATTTAAATTATTTGTGTGTAGTCACAATGTCTGAATTCAATGTTAAAACTATATTTCTACAGATTGCACAACAATTTATGTATTTGTGCTTCTGACAAATCATGTGTCTTGTTGAGGCAAGTAAATGCATCACGACTCATTTGCTTTTCTCTCTCTCTTCCCCTGCAGATCACAGGAGAGAAGCGACCCTCCTCTGACATGATGAAGCCCAAGCCCAAACCTCAGAAGAAGAAGAAGAAGAAGGACCCCAACGAGCCGCAGAAGCCCGTCTCAGCCTACGCACTCTTCTTCAGGGACACTCAAGCCGCCATCAAGGGCCAAAACCCCAACGCCACCTTCGGAGACGTCTCCAAGATCGTGGCCTCCATGTGGGACAGTCTGGGAGAAGAACAGAAACAAGTCAGTACATTTTGTTGCTCAGAAGTTGCTCTTTTGTAGCTTGGGAGTCTTAATAGAGGTCTTAGTTATACAGAATTTCATTGTCTGTGAATTTTGTAGACAAAAACAAAACGATGGATGGGTGGATGAGTGGATGGATGGATGGATGGAAGGGTGAGTGGATGGATGATGATGGATGGGTGGAGGATGGGTGGATGAGTGAATGGATGGATGGATGGATGGATGGATGAGTGGATGGATGGGTGTATGAATGGATGGATGGATGAGTGGGTGGATGGATGGATGGATGGATGGATGGATGAATGGAAGGATGGATAGATGATTGGATAGGTGGATGGATGGATGGATGAATGGATGGAAGGATGGATAGATGATTGGATAGGTGGATGGATGGATGGGTGGATGGATGAGTGGATGGATGGGTATATGAATGGATGGATGGATGAGTGGGTGGATTGATGGATGGATGGATGGATGGATGGATGAGTGGGTCAATGGATGGATGGATGAGTGGGTCAATGGATGGATGGATGGATGAGTGGGTCGATGGATGGATGGATGGATGAGTGGGTCGATGGGTGGATGGATGGATGGATGGATGGATGGATGAGTGGGTCAATGGATGGATGGATGGATGGATGGATGAGTGGGTTGATGGATGGATGGATGGATGGATGGATATGTGTATGGATGGATGGATGGATGGATGGATGAGTGGGTTGATGGATGGATGGATGGATGGATGAGTGGGTCGATGGATGGATGGATGAGTGGGTTGATGGATGGATGGATGGATGGATGAGTGGGTCGATGGATGGATGGATGGATAGGTGTATGGATGGATGGATGAGTGGGTTGATGGATGGATGGATGGATGAGTGGGTCGATGTATGGATGGATGGATAGATGAGTGGGTTGATGGATGGATGGATGAGTGGGTCAATGGATGGATGGATGGATGGATGAGTGGATGGATGGATGGATGGATGGATGAGTGGGTCGATGGATGGATGGATAGATGATGAATGGATAAAATACCATTCAAAAGTTTGGGAATCGAAGGATTTCTTAATGCTTTTGAAAGAATCTCTTCTGTTCACCAAGGCTGCATTTATTTGATCAAAAATACATTAAAAAATTGTGAAATATTATCACAATTTAAAACAGCTGTTTTCTATGTGAATATATAGTAAAGTGTAATTTATTCCTGTGATCAAAGCTGAATTTTCAGCATCATTTCTCCAGTCTTCAGTGTCACATGATCCTTCAGAAATCATTCTAATATGATGATTTGATGCTCAAGAAACATTTCTGATTATTATCAATGTTGAAAATAGTTGTGCTGCTTCATATTTTTGTGGAAACCATGATCAATTTAATGCATCCTTGCTGAATAAAAGTTTTTTCAAAAGGTTTCGTATATAGAAATATGATTTCTAAGTGTTTATTTGTTCTGTAATCAGTGTGTTTGAGTGATTCTCTAGTATTATTGAACACGTGTGAGTGTGTGTCAGTAATGAGCTGTGCATGAGCTCGTCTGAGATGTGTGTGTGTGTGTGTGTGTGTTTGAGATGGCCGCTGTATTTTTAGCATATCCTCCATAACACACGGCTGCTATTGCATGTCAAATAAGAGCCACCTGCCTCAGTGACAGAGTGCAGCACGTTCACCCCTCCACCGACTGATATTTCTCTCGCTCGCTCTCCTTTTTTCTTTTTCTGAGAGCTGCTGTGTCCTTTTATTTGCAGTTAATTTTTGCCTCCTTCAGTCTCCCCTCTTCACCATGAATCTTCATTTTGCTGCTGACACCCTTGAATGTGAATTCCTCATTTCCTGGGCTCTTTTTATTTATATCTGTTGCCTGGTGATTCGATCATGCTGAGAATACGAGATTAGCCATCACCCAGCGCCCTTCAATTCCCCCTCAAGGACATCTGCTCTCCGAAATGTTATTGTTTGTGCATTTTAACCCTTCGTTGGCTGGAAAACTCAGACGGGAAACATCTAGGCTTCATTTGGTTTTTCTTCACAAATTCCTAGCATAATAAGGCTTGTCCTTGGGCGGTGGCGTCTGTTTGTTGTTTTTATTTATCTGGGATAACAAGGTGACTTTTTTTTTTCTCTCATTGTGGAGTGAGTTGGGAAAGGGATTGTTCCTTCGTGACTCAACTCTGGAGGATCGGAACGCATCTGTTCCGTATCGCTGGAGCTGATGAGGTCATGAGGACGCGTGTCCCCGAGGTGTGTTTAATTCGCTGATTAGCGCTGGTTATGTCATCTTTCGGTGAGATCATCACCTGCTACTAATGTTTGGCCGAACTGGATGAAGTTTTACACTTTGGCTTTGTTTCAATCCCTAGTGAGCTGCCTACCTAGACAGCATGTTTATACATCAGGCTGTTCCAAAACTCTGATGCAGTGTTTGATGAATATGAATGTGTAAGATGTGTTTTGAAATCAGTCAATAGGCCCTGACTCGTGTACTATTCATATTTTACTCTATTCAAGTACATTTTACTAAGATATTATTTCAGTCTTTCTACATCAAAATTTTGTGTAAATCAAAGTGTTACTTAAATTAAACAAAAAATCTATCCAATCATCCATCCAATCATCCATCCATCATTAATCCATCCATCCAATCATCCATCCATCCAACCAACCAATCATCCACCCATCCAATCATCCATCCAATCATCCATCCATCCATCCATCCATCCAACCGACCAACCAATCATCCATCCATCCAATCATCCATCCACCCATCCACCCATCCAATCATCCATCCATCCATCCACCCAACCAACCAATCATCCACCCATCCAATCATCCATCCAATCATCCATCCATCCATCCATCCATCCAACCGACCAACCAATCATCCATCCATCCAATCATCCATCCACCCATCCAATCATCCATCCATCCACCCAACCAACCAATCATCCATCCAATCATCCATCCATCCAATCATCATCAGTCCACCATCCATCCAATCATTCATCCATCCATCCAATCATCCATCCATCCAATCATCATCAGTCCACCATCCATCCAATCATCCATCCATCCAATCATCATCAGTCCACCATCCATCCAATCATCCATCCACCCATCCATAATCCATCCATCCATCCATCCACCATCCAATCATCCATCCATCATCAATCCATCATTCATCCATCCATCCAATCGTCATCAGTCCACCATCCATCCATCCAATCATCCATCCAATCATCCATCCATCCATCCATCCACCCATCCAATCATCCATCCAATCATCCATCCAATCATCAATCCATCATTCATCCATCCATCCATAATCCATCCATCCATCCACCCATCCAATCATCCATCCAATCATCCATCCATCATCAATCCATCATTCATCCATCCATCCAATCATCCATCCATCCAATCATCATCAGTCCACCATCCATCCATCCATCCATCCACCCACCCATCCAATCATCCATCCATCATCAATCCATCATTCATCCACCCACCCATCCAATCATCCATCCATCCAATCATCCATCCATCATCAATCCATCATTCATCCACCCATCCAATCGTCCATTGATCATCCATCCAAGCATCCATCCAATCATCCATCCATCCATCCATGCATCAATCAATCCATCAATCAGTCCATCCACCCATCCATCCAATCATCCATCTGATCATCCATCCATCCAAGCATCCATCCATCCATCCATCCATCCACCCACCCATCCAATCATCCACCCATCCATCCGATCATCCATCCATCCATCTAAATTACTAGAAGTTTCTGAGTGTAATTTTATTTTATTTATTTTTTTCAAAAATAGACCTTACATCATTTTTTTCAGTGTGTTTAAAGGTCTTTATATTTGACTCTAAAGGCGTATTCACTGAGGTTTACTGCTCATAATCAAAGGAAGTTAGAGCAACATATTATTCTATTTTATCTTTTTAATATTCCTTGCTGTTTTATTGTGATTATTAGTGAAATATACTTACAATTTCTGGGTGAGCATCCAGTTACTTACATAACAGTCTTTACATATTGCTCTAAGGGTGTATGTAATCTAGGGAATCTAGTGCAACATTATGTTTCCCATCCTCAAAGCGCTGTATTCTGTGAAGAGAGCGGAGTGGGAGGAGTCGTGTCTGCAGAGGAGCCGCTCTGATAGGGCCATTAGTGGATGATTGATAGGCCTCTGCTCCAATAGATGACTGTCATTTCTTTTAGTGATGGCCCTGACCTGTCAGTCATGTGAATGATGAATATGTTAAATGATGTAGAACCGCGGTGGCTGAACAGGCATAATTCCAGCCGCCCTCTCAACCGCAGGCAATAAGCCCTCATTCCCTAACATTTATTTACTGCTTAGAGAAGCTTCAGAGCTCCAGTCACACCCAGTTCATTACGGACCGGCTCTGCACTTCTACACATGCAAACATGTTCCAGTGGCTTTCTTTAGTTTATGTTTTGTATTTATTATTATTTTATTTTATATTTTTTTTTAGATATTTTTATTTTTTACTTTTTCCCAAGAACATTTCCAGATATATTCTCGACATACATCATATTTCATTTTTAAAAATTCATATTTTAAATAAAGATTAATCATTACCACTTTTTGCATTGTAACGTTATTATCATGAAAATCCAGCAAACCCCCCCCCCCAATATTTTATTTCACTTTATTTATTTTTTTTAGATATTTTAATTTTTTACCGTTTTTTTTTTTTTTACAAAATCTCTAGAACATGTCCAGATATATTCCAGACATACTTCATATTTAATAAAAAAGCAATATTTTAAATAATAGTTAACCATTTTGTATTGAAATATTATTATCATGAAAATGTAGCACCCCCAAATAATTTATTTATTTATTTAATTTTTTTTTATATTTTCATTTTTTTAATTCTTTTATTTTATTTTATGCATAAATCTAAAGAACATGTCCAGATATATTCCAGACATACTTCGTATTTCATTAAAAAAAATAATATTCTAAATAAAGATTAACATTACCATGTTTGCTTTGAAATATTATCATGACAATTTAGCCCCCTCCCCCCAAATTTTTTTTAATTATTTTATTTATTTATTTATTTATTTTTAAATCTCAAGAACATGTCCAGATATATTCAAGACATACATCACACTTCAAATTTAATTAAAAAAAAAAAAACATTTTAAATAATGATTAACCATTACAATTTTTTTTATAATTTTTTTATCATATATATATATATACATATATATTGTATTAACAGTAGAAGTGTTTATATATTATGGAAGTAATTGTTTCAATGCTTTTTATTTATGCTGATTTAAATAAAGTTAATTGAATTACAGTATTTTTTAAATTCGTAAATAATGAGAATTACAGTTTTTTTTTTATATACAGAATTACAAACAAACTCTTACTTCGCAACATTTACTTTACAAAGTAAAACACAAATCTAATCAAATGCATCACAATAATTAAAATTTGGGGGTGTCATGTGACCTGAACATGTTTTCATGAGATTCAGGCATGTCTCTTGTGTGTAATGATCTTGTTCTTTTGTGGGAATGTCACCAGAGCGCCGGCCTCATTAATTATCAGGCGTTGCTCTTCTGGAAGGTCCGTGGGATCGTCCAGCACTAGATAATAACGTATCAAACTCAACTTGTGTTGTTTCTCATCCTGTCGCTATCAACAGCATCTCTGCTGAAGATCACATTGTGCTGTTCCTCAGATTCGGTGTGAGACAGACACAAATGAAGAGTTTTGACATCTTCTGTCTCCCTCTTACGCTAAAATCCAGCCCGTCAGCACAATATATCTCTCTCCCCTCCGGGTTTAAGCCCATTCCCCGTGTCAGCGGGTCTCGCGAGTTATTGTCTTCCGTAATTAACCGGTTATCAAACAAGAACATTTCATTAAGGTACAATTACAGCTAATTCTACGGGGGGCGACCGCCATGTCACGATTAAGACGCCAACACATGCTCCGTGGCACCGACGCTCCCGTTACTTCTAATTCATAGCGACCTGCTCCCTCTCTGATGGCTTCAATTGCTAATGAATCCGCTCACTTTGGAATAATTAGAAATCCTTAGGCATGGTAATTTATTTAAGAGCTGCTGTCGTTAGGGCCACTCATTAGTGGAGGTTAAATTAATTTGAAACCAAAGCTGCTGGGAGCTCCTTGGGAGTTCATTACTACAAGAAACGACGCCACCCCGTTCAATATTTAACTAGCAACACACAAGGTCACAAACTTGCGTGTTTGAGAGTAATTCATAGTTTTGGATCTGTTATTTTTGTTCTGCTGGTTAAAATCAACTCCTCAGTGAAGGTTCAACCATGCTGACAGATCAACAGTTACAGTTATCATTATTTATATCATATGAAACAAGAATTTTCTATAAAGCTGCTTTTAAACAATATAAAGCACTAATAAACTTGATTTGAACTGAATAATTAAAACCTGAAGTGGTGTCTCTAAATTCACACTCACAAATCAACTATTTGGTTGTTGCACTGTAAAAAAAGAAACTATTAAAATTAAAAACTATTAAAAAGTTTATTATTCCAGTTTCTCATATATAGGGGACCTATTATGTCCCGTTTCACAAGATGTAATATAAGTCTCTGGTGTCTCCAGAATGTGTCTGTGAAGTTTCAGCTCAAAATACCCCACAGATCATTTATTATAGCTTGTCAAATTTGCCCCTATTTGGGTGTGAGCAAAAACACGCCGTTTTTGTGTGTGTCCCTTTAAATGCAAATGAGCCGCTGCTCCCGGCCCCCTTTCCAGAAGAGGGCGGAGCTTTAACAGCTTGCGCTTCAGTTGCTCAACAACAACAAAGCTGGAGAATCTCACGCAGCCAAAATGAGAATTGTCGGTGTTTATGTAAATTTTGGGGTTTGTGATGTCACCAACCCAGGAAGAAGCTTGTTGTAGTCCCTACCAGCTGTTTGTTGTAGTCCTTAAAAAGTGATTTCTGTAAAAGAAAATATCTCCCTTTGCATTGAACTTTGAGCGTCGTAACTTTGCAGTTACAAATTATAAATTTGTAAATTATATTCAGTAACACTTTATTTTGATTATTGACTATAAGTAACTTTGCAAATACATGTTAACTTAAAAACATTGAAAGCCAATCAGAATCCATCCTGCTTTAAAGAGTTCGAGCATTTAAAGCGACAGATGACAAAACTGCAGCTCGTGCTTATAATACGAGACAGAACGATATCATTCAAAGGTGTGGACACTAATATAGTTATAGTTATCGTTTTTGGTGTGATCGAGCCTTAACCTTATAAAACTATACTGTATATAACTAAAGATAGATCGATAGATTTATTGTATTACGGACTAAAAACATGCTTAAGAAGATATCTGTAGTTGCCTGAAGTTTATTGGTGGAATGAGGCATTTTACGTTTAGTGTATGAAAAAATTCAAATCGACAAAACAAAATAGTGTTACTTAGGAGGACAGTTGTTGAGAGAATACACATATGTGACCTTGGAACACAAAACCAGTCATAAGGATTCTTTTTTTAAAATTGAATATCTGGAATCTGAGGGTGCAAAAAAATCTAAATATTCATAAAATCGCCTTTAAAGTTGTCCAAATGAAGTCCTTAGCAATGCATATCCACTCACAAAAATACATTTTTGATATATTTACAGTAGGAAATTTACAAAGTATCTTAATGGAACATGATCTTTACTTAATATCCTAATGATTTTTGGCATTAAAATTTTTTTTATAATTTTGACCCATACAATGTATTGTTGGCTATTGCTACAAATATACCCGTGCGACTTATGACTGGTTTTGTGGTCCACGGTCACATATATGAATGCACTTCTCTCAGCGTTTCCTTTTTTACAGTGTGGACAACTACTTGACCCTCTAGAAGTTAGTCTTTTCTTCCCTATTGTGCCGTATATCTGAGAGAAACACTTCTGGAACAAGAACAAATGTAGGGCGGGGCTTGATTTTGTCTGTGGGGAATTGATTGGATGGTTGTAGTTTGCTATTGGTGGATCTCATGTGAGTGACAGGTTGCCCTGCCCTCATCATCAGAGAAGAGAAAAGATGCTGCAAGAGGGAGAAGATATTCTGGTTCAAGATTATGAGGAACGTGAATTTAAAACAATAATGATGTGCATGGATAAATCATTTAGAATAAACACTGCAATATTCCATAAAAGAAAGGAATTGTCTATTTTGATTTTTGAAAAGTTTGCATTCCATATAATCTCATGGCTGTCTAGAAGACAGAATTGAGATATTAAAGAGATCTCATTGGTGTTTTTATCTTCCTATGGGACTGCAGCCGTATTCATCTGGTTAAGTCACTTTGCTTTTTTCCCCCCAATTTCTCCATTTGCAATTGAACGTTGTCGCCTCGATGTGCCTGGAAGCACCGTGACGTATTTTGTCACAGATTTAAAGCGTTTTCCTCATCATTCTGATGTCCGCCCCAGTTTCAGAAGGGAATTGGCCGCACTCTTTGCCAAGAAGAAATGGAAACCGTAATTCTGGGATGTGAAATGATTGACAAGCAATTACATTAGCCTACATCGCATTTCATTCACTTTGTTTGCATAGGCTGCCTTCTGCATTAAATTCAGGCTTGAATTCGGTCTTTCTCCCTCCACAACCCCCATCTTTTTCTTCTGTCCTGGGATGTACACTTATAAATCGGTGTGTGTGTGTGTGTTGCAGATGCTAATATTTTTATGGTCAAAGAGTAAGATGAAATTCTGATGCTTGTAATGTAAATAAATTATATCCTCATAGTATAGCAGATACTTACAGCTGCATTTACATTCACATGCAATATGCAACATGCAATAACTTTCTTCTCCAATTTTACGCCTGGAAGTGTTTTGTGTAGAAGCATGAGGTTGAAAGTTGTTGACGTGACACTGACCAGGTGCAAAGCCGAGGTTAAGTGGTCATATTCTAGCATTACGCTTGTGTCTGTTTGCGTGTTTATTCACAGTTGTGTTTCGTCTCCTCGCAGGCATATAAACGGAAAACAGAAGCAGCAAAGAAGGAGTACCTGAAGGCCCTGGCAGCGTACCGAGCCAGCCTGGTTTCCAAGGTAACCGGACGAGTTCACGTCTTTGATATCTATGGGTCAGCGCTAATGTTGGTGGGGGGGACTAACATTAGACTAAAGATTTCAGCACAACATTTCATGGGAAAAGCTGTCAGTGCAAGAGTGCTTGTGTATGTGTGTTTTAAAGGGATAGTTCAGCAAAAAAGAGAATATTCTGTCATTTTTACTTTCATGCCAGTTTATCATATGACTTTGGAAGATTTATAAGAAATCTAGTGGGAATAGACTGTTTTATGGTGTTTTTTGAGACCTGTGTTGTTATTGTTGTAACAAAACCTCTAAATTTAATTAAATTAAAATTAAACTAAAACTCTATTAAAAATGATTTTGTTAATTGAAATAAAATAAATATTAAATGACAAACCACATGAACTGAAAAAAATTGCCTTGGCAACTTACTAATATAAAATATTTTTTAAAAGTTCTAAAATTCTAAAGTTCTAAAAGTACTAAAAACAAACTGAAACAGACTGGAAAAAGCTGAAAAAGATATAGATTAAAGCTAAATACAAATATAAAATAATAAATAATAATAAAAATAATTAAGCACACAATAAATTAAAATTAAATCTGAAAATATAACAAAAGCTCAAAAATACTATAATTGCATATAATTAATCCTAAAATAACACTGATAGACAAAAGTTGTGTCCCAAATGGCGCACTATGCACTATGTACTCATTCAACACCAGATGGTTAGCCCCTCCCCTCTGCCATATAAGGAGAGCTGTAACAGTTGAGTGCATCAAGTGTCCAACATTCCACACAAGTGCATCAACATTCTTTTTGGAATTTTCAGTGTGAACACAACACTCGCACTATTTATACAACTAAATGGCATAGAATAGTGCACAAGTACACACACCTATAGTCATAAATCATTGATCTTGCATAGAAAATAACCTTCTGCAAAAATTCTCCTTTTCAGTCAAACAGGTTAGGAAATAAAAGATGACAGATTCTTAATTTGTGTATGAACTGATCCTTTAAATGCTCATTCTTCATACTGCTGGCACACTCATGTATACATTCCCCAAAACAGCATCATTAGTTCAAGCCTTATTCATAATCGAGCCAGTGATATTCATCTCTGTCAAGTTTCTGCGGTCACTAACTGTTGTTTTAATCTCTCAGATTGCATTACGCATGTGCGATCCATAAATCGATTGCAAATTTGCGAAAGCGATTTGACAGATTCAAACGAGCAGAAATCAGCACGATCTGTGGTTTCATTGCATATGTTCATCTGCATAATAAAACGCAGCGATTTCAAACCACTAATTTTACATTCATTGTTTCTCTTTTGAAAAACGCAAATTGCATTTTCATGCTAAACACTCTCTCTCCTTTCCCATACCTCGCTCTCGGAGCTCCTTGGCCCAAAACAAGAGCGTTGATTAAGCCGTGAATACAGTATTCATCAACCTCGCAGGCTTTTATTAAACGCCTTTCTCGTCCTTCATTGCGTATAATTAAATATTTCGTCAAAATCTGTTTTTGGCAGATGCTTTGATTGATGTGTTCGTATACTCTCATGCATTGAAAAGGAGGAAAATATGATAGAAAAAAATTGGTCTAACTATCAAATCCACATCGTTTTCATGGCCCAAAACTTGAAACATACACTCATGAAAAGAGGATGACTCTTTTTACTCACAAATGAGGTTTTATGCACTTTTTTGTTGAGAAGAATCGGTGGGAAATGTGAAGTTTGAGAGTGTTTAAACTCATGCACCTGGTGCTATTTTAAAGTGTGATGCATTATTGTCTTAGTAGTTCTAGATAAATAAGGTTTGTGTTTGTGTAAAAGTACATTTTTCTGATAATGTATTTTTAAAATCTGGATAATTTCTCATCATTTTATCAAAACATATCTGGTTAAGCGTATCAGAGAGACTGTGACTCACATTTTCTTACAAAAAAAGAAAAGTAAAACTTTCGCTTGTAATGTTGTTTAGAGGTTTTATGAAATATGAGGCAGTTAATGGCACCATCAATAACCGTTTCTTTTCTCGCAAAGCTTTTGAGACCGATCGTATGGTGCGTGATGATGTACATTCAGGACCTGGACAATCTCCACTTGTTTAATTTAAAGAGAAATGTTTGAAAATGTCCAAAGCAGATGTGCTCGCTCAAACGGTCACGTCCACATGCTTGCTTTCCCATTTGGTTTTTGTTCGTTCTCTATGGACATGGATTCAGCCCTCAATCTTTTCATGTTGATCAGTTTAGATGTTCTGCTCAATATATATGAGGCGTTATGAAAGCGGCATGATTGTGACAGCTGATGAACACGACCGACTGCCCATCACGCACTGGCATTTGAAATACATATTGCCATTTACGATGCATAAAGCGATAATGAAACAATGCTCTGCAGTGAGCGCATGCTCTCAATTTGACACATCAGAGATAGATGTGTTTGTGCGAGTGGTGTTTCTCACTGTGGTTTTCTGCTGTTCTAAATACTGACACTTGTGTTTATGTTGCACTGCCTCCTAAAGAACGATGCTTATTCATGATTCATTTAAGTATCACCTCAAATGTTTCACCTAAAATTCCTCAGGAGAAATGCAAATGAGTCCAAGTGAGAGCTCTAACATTAATGTGATCATTTGATGAGAAATGTTTGAGATCATATTGAAATCTCAGAAATCCAAGCAGTTATTTTGAGGAGACACGTGTGAGATTACGGGGATCTTTTTCTCCCACAAACATCTGAGATGCAGAAGACTTCACTTTTTTGCTCAGTGATGTCGGAGAAACAAATGAGATATTAAAGAGACTTCATTTTCATTGAAGCAAAAGATGCTCTGATCATCAAGTTTTGGAGTCTGTGTCGATACTAAGAACATGTCAAATTGTTCTACTGATAATATAAATATTATAGACAATATTAAATCAACTTACACTAGAGCTGAACGATGAATCGCTAAAAGATTGCAATCTCAATTCAAACACCCATGCGATCTCATTCTTAATGAGAGCCATTGTCCGGTATAGATATGAAACAGTTTCACAAACAGTCTTTTCAACCACACAATGTCATTATTTCTGTCTTACAGTAATTCAAATGATCACAGAACTACTCGGATAAAAGTTTATAGTTCGGATATAAACACTGATGTCTACAGAAGCGATCAAAATAGAGTAAATCACCTTTAGAAAGCAACTTGGCGCTTCGAAAAAAGATAGTATCGATTACTTCGTTACACCAGTAGGTGGCGACAGACAAAATGTATTTGTCATTGAATCAGTCAAGAGATTTGTTCAAAAATGCTGATTTATCCAGTAATGAAACAAGTGAAGTCTTTGAGTGAGTCATTGAATCATTAATTCAAGAGATTTGTTCAGAAACGCTGATTCATCCAATAATGAAACAAGTGAATTCTTTATGAGTGAGTCATTGAATCATTCATTCAGGAAATTCGTTCAAAAACGCTGATTCATCCAGTAATGAAACATGAGTCATTGAATCATTCATTCAAGAGATTCGTTCAGAAACGCTGATTCATCCAGTAATGAAACATGAGTCATTGAATCACTCATTCAAACTTTTTAAAAATATTTTATTTAAATCTTTTCACATTTTACAGAACAACCCCCACCTCATGCCACCAAATCAATAACAAATAAAGTAAATAAAAATAATAATAATAATAATAATAAAACAACAATAATAAATGATAAATGCATATATACACACATATAAACATACAATATCCATACATACATATGCATATATAGAGATACACATACAAACATCTACATACACATACACTAAAAATAAAATACTTAAAATAAAATGCCAATACCAATAATTTCAATCCAATGTTTTTTTTTTTTTTTAGAGTATTAATTCAGATTAAATATACTTTTAAATAGACTGCAGCAAATAATTTTTGTCAGAACCTCTAGTAATTTACTCTAGTTATTTAGTTGTCTGTTCAGAATCATGGGAGAATCATGATCTCTATTTGTAATTACAAAAGAAATCATGATTCACAATTTATCCATGCAGCTCTAACTTGTGAAAAGTAAAAAAAGTTGTAAATGAAAACACTATCTCAAAATGTCACGCGTTACCTGAAAATTGTTTCAAAATAAATCCTACACCAATTTTATTTATTTATTTTTTTCAGTGTAGATCCATTTAATGATGTGCATTTTCTCTCTACAGACCTACAGTGACCCGGTGGAGAGCAAAAGCGCCCAGTCTAGTCAGCCGTCGTCACACATGATGGCCCCCAACACCCCCCTGTACAGCGTCCCGCCCCAGCCCTCCTCCCCGTACCTGGGCCCCAGCCCCTTCCCCCTCTCGGACCTCCAGAGCTACGCAGCGGGGGCTCCCAGACACGGCCTGCCCCGTTCGGCCATGCTGCCCGCGCTCAGTGCCTCCCCCCCAGCGTCCTTCCAGATCAGCCCTCCCCTCCACCAGCAGCTCTCTCTGCACCAGGGCTCCCTCCTCAACCAGCCAATCCGCATGCAGCAGGTCCAGTCACAGCCAATCATCTCTCACCAGATGGGCCTCCAGGCTCCACTGCACTCCCCACCCCCAGGACAGCAGGTTAGTGTGCATGCTGGGAGACACCGCACGTGTTTGTGTTTATGGGGTGCGACTGGAACAGCACACTTACCATGTAACACTGTGCATAATATCTGAAATTTCAATATGCATATACCACATTTGCCAAAATGTGCACTGTAGGCACTGACCCACAATGCAATGCACTCAACTTGATAATTTATTTCCAGTGTTTATTTGATTTTTTTGTAAATGCAAATAAGCCCTAGAAATGTTTAGCATTGCATACTATTTTGCATATTAACTACTACAATATACAGCATATATTGCACAGTATTCAATTCCAAACATGACCATAGAAACATTTAGCGTGGCATACTGCATACAGTTTCATGTACTAGTTTCATGTACTAAACACCGCTCATGCTTGTGATTGGAACGGCACACTGAAATTTCTATATTCATAAATAACATACTACATTTGCCAAAATGCACTGTGTACTGTATGCCACAATGCAGTGCTCTCAACTTGACCATCCTTTTCCAATGTTTATTTGATTTTCTAAATGCAAATTTGCCCTAGAAATGTTTATGATTGCATACTACTTTGCATACTAATAAAAAACAGTATACAATATACAGCATATATTTGACAGTAAACAGTAATTCCATTCCAAACATGACAATATACAGCATATATTGCACAGTATTTAATTCCAAACATGACAATAGAAACAGTTTCAATAGAAACTGCATACAGTTTCATGTTCTAGTTTCGTGTACTAAACACCACACGTGCTAGTGACTGGACCGGCACACTACCATGCATGACTGTGCATAGTGTCTGAAATTTCTGTATGCATAAATTACATACTATATTTGCTAAAATGCACTGTAGGTACTGTATCCCACAATGCAGTGCTCTCAACTCGACCATCCATTTCCAATGTTTATTTGGCTTTCTAAATGCAGATAAGCCCTAGAAATGTTTATCATTGCATACTACTTTGCATACTAATAAAAAACAGTATGCAGCACATATTTGACAGTAAACAGTAATTCCATTCCAAACATGACCATAGAAACATTTAGCATGGCATACTGCATACAGTTTCATGTACTAAATGCCACACATGCTTGTGTTTATGGGGTGTGATTGGAGCACTAGAACACACTGCACTAGGTACTGTATCCCACAATGAAATGCACTCAACTTGACCTTCCTATTCCAGCGTTTGTTGGATTTTTTTTTAATGCGATGATAATTGGACGTCATTTGCTCAGAGATAGCACACTACTTTTACATTTATGCATTTAGCACCATGAAACATTTATCGTTGCATACTGTGCATACAGTTTCATGTACTATTTTGGAAAAAAAATTGCAGCATAAGCTATATATGCAGTGTGCAGTAAAGAGTATGGTAGTCGAACTTGCCATGATCAAAGTGTTAAATATAAAACAAGCAAGCAAACTTATTTTTATGTGGAAAAACATTGAAACACACGCGGTACACACCTCCTTGCTTTTGTTTAGTACAGTGTTATCGCTCAGTATTAATAGCGGTGTTCAGAATCTTTATAGGAACAAATCTTGTTGGGAAAATGTAACCAAATTAACTTGATAAAGTACAGGTCATCGTATGCGTACGGTTAGCGGTCTTGGTGTGAGATGAAATGAGATGAAGTGAGAACTGGGGTGGAGGATGTGTTGTTTTGGAGGTGTTGTCTCTGTACTGAAGACGTCGTGTGTGAAGTGAAAAGGTCTGATATTCTAAAGCATTAGTGTTTAGCACCTTCCAACAGTGAAACAATAAAAGCAAACATTGTTTTGTTTTAAAAAGAAGTGAGGAACAAATGTCAGGTTTAATTCTTAGAACGCAATTAAATAAATTTAATAATATGCTAAGCATACATCTTCACACTTTATTTAATAATTTGTACAACATTAGTATATTTGGTTGCACTTTATTTTACAGTACGTGCACTTATGTGTACGTACTTAGGAAAGTACTGTGTAATATAATGGGTTAAGGTTAGGTTTAGTGGTAGGATCAGGGTTAGTACCTAGTTATTACCTAGTATGTATATGTGGAACAGGACTGTAAAATAAAGTGCTACCGTATATTTTAAGTATGTGAAGTACATACATCAGGGTCACACAGTTTGCATGGGGTATGTTTGCATACTTGCATATGTTTCTGTCCTTAAAATGCTAATAAAATATGTGTATTCTCTCTCTGTCTCTCAGGGATTCTCTCACTTACAGTCCGAGTATCAGAAGAGCGTGGGGGGGTCTCAGTCTCCCGGGGCTCCGAACCCAGTGGGCCAGAACCCCGACTGGGACAGCGAGTACTGCAACCGGGAATGCGGCGGAAACCACTGCAGGTAAACAGCGTGTGTGTGTGTGTGTGTGTGTTTGTGTTACGATGTTAACTGTGTCTGTCCCATGAGACGTGTGTCATGGTATCAGGGGAGTCTGTGAGCGTGTGCGAGCAGCATGTGTGGTTTCAGAGCTGTGCGGCATGAATTATTTATTGTGTAATATAACAATGCAATGCAATGCAAAAATAAAAAATAAAAAAAACACATACAATAACAAAGTTTGAATACTAGCTCACCCAAAAAAATTCTGTCATTTATTCACCCTCATGTCATTCCAAACCTCTGTGACTTTCTTTCTTATGTGGGACACAAAAGTAGATATTTAGCAGAATGTTCACGCTGCTCTGAAAACATTGATATTTCATAATAGTGTTCATTTTTACATTTTAAGCACAAATCAAGAGAATATTGCATGCTTTATTTTACCTCATATAGTTTCCTGGTTC
Source organism: Hypophthalmichthys nobilis (assembly GCA_037950665.1). Classification (NCBI taxonomy): domain Eukaryota; kingdom Metazoa; phylum Chordata; class Actinopteri; order Cypriniformes; family Xenocyprididae; genus Hypophthalmichthys; species Hypophthalmichthys nobilis. The sequence goes on from CM075471.1 coordinate 1,382,492, forward strand.
ATTATATGCTATTTATCGTATACAAGAAAAGTAAAACAGTTAAATTCCTAGTAATCCAATAATTCCAATATGTTTTTCTATTAAAACAACAGCAAAAAATGCTTTGTATCATCACACAGAAGTTGCATAAGTGCAGTTATTCTGCAAACAATTGCAAATATAGTCGAGATTCATGTTTAGATTTATTACAGTTCATCACTGAAGGTTTGATTGCAGATTTAGTCGCGGTAAACAGCGCAAGCGGCTCATGACAGAACACAGACCGTCTGAATGACACTTTCATAAGCAGAAAATCTCTTACTTTTTTGTTGGTGTGGTGAGAAATCGAGTCCCCCCAGGAACTGGGTCTCCTTTAGGACCCCGAGTGATCCCATTGGTTCAACAGACTTTTAAGTTTAAAGGACTTTTTAAGCAAAATCACGTTATGATTTATATTGGGTAAAATGCATTATAATGACCATTAATGTCTTTTTAATTACATGGTTCATATGCTAGTATATAATTGAAGCTATAGGTTGTGAAATCAAGCATTTTTGCTGTTTTTTTTTTTTTAGTTAGCTTATGTACTAGCATCTACCTGATTAGCCTGCTAGCTTAGCTTATATTATATTAGGTATGTTTTTTGCTTCCAATATAGTTCCCAATTACATGTTTCAAATTAATGATGTTTGTGTGTACTTAGCATGACAGTTAATTTATTAAAATGCTATTATTGTGTGAAATTAATATTAAACTACTTTTACAGAACACAGTATGTTGCAACAATCCTTATCCTTATTAAAAAAAATACATTTTTAGGCGTTGTTTTGTTTCCAGTTTGTTTTATTATGCAATACATAGGCATTAATTTCGTATTTCAAGCATGTTGTTTGTGCACTTAATGTAATAAACATCATACAATAGTGAAATAGGTTATAATTAGCCAAGATTTCCTGTAGCTCAGTGGTTAGAGCATGGCACTAGCAATGCCAAGGTCATGGGTTCGATCCCAGGGATTGCACATACTCAGATACAAATGTATAGTATAATGCAATGTAAGTCGCTTTGGATAAAAGCGTCTGCCAAATGCATAAATGTAAATGTAAGATATCACGATAACAACTTTTGATCAGGCATTAACGCCTGGGTCCTAAAGGAGACACGATTCCTTGGGGGACTTGATTTCTCATGACATCGGTGTTTTCAGATCATTCACGCTTCTTCCGCAATGTACAGAGAGTTCCTGCACATGGTTGCCAGATTGCAAAGATGAAGTAAAACACAGGGTAGAAAATGTGTTCTTTTAACAGAAGAGCTCTGATTGGGTGATTTAAATTGAATTGAAAATCTGGCAACCGCAAGCATGAAAGCTCGTCTTTTTTCATCAGCAATATTCCATGGTAATATAGTCAGAGTTATCGTTTAATGATGTTGGTGTCGTCTCATCATCGACTCATCTTAGTCATGGAAAAAGGGTCGAGTGAATACAGTCCTATGGATTACTGTTATGATGGTGGGGATCTTTTGGTTGAATGGAAACGAGCAGCTCAGACATTCTGCCTAATATCTTGAATTGCGTTCAAAGGATTTGTTTGAATTTCGGTTTGGAGTGACACGAGGGCGAGTGAATGACGACACAATCCTTACTTTTGGTTGAAAATTTTCTCAAGAGAACTTTTGGAGCTTTTTTCTTGTAACATTTTCCTGACGCTCATTTGTCTCTCATTGTTTTGCAGTGGCAGTATGATAGGCAGGGATAAGCCACTCTACCTCACTTGAAGCAAAACAAGGAGAACGGAAAGAGAAAAGATGAAACAACACCAGGGAGTCCCCCCCGCACCTCTCCACCCTTCCCAGACATCATCAGTTTCCCTCAGTGTCATTTTACATTCGTTTTTAGAAGGATGTGTGTGTGTACGCGTTCTGAAGACTACTAGTGATCCTTTCATTTTTGCCAAGCACTTAAAAATGTACAGGCCTCTGCGCCAGAGACCTCAGAGAGCACTCACCCCGTCTCTGAATAAACTTAAAAGAAAACAACAAAAAAAGATGTATATAACAGAAAAAAAAAAAAACGAAAAGGAAAAAAAATAAAGCAAACTACCATTAAACTGGCCCTCAGGGCAAATGAGCTTTAACTAAAAGAGAGGAAAACTCTCCTCTTAGTTTCTCAGTTACTTTCCTCCTTGTCTCATTTTTGTTTTATTTTTTATTTTGTTTTGTTGTTGTACTTTTATTTATTTCCTGCTTGCTCTTCTTTTGGCCAATAACAGGTCCATTACTCTTTTCGAGGGCGATACATTGCTGTTCAACTGATGCTCTGTGAATTTTAGGCGAAAAAAAATACATAAAATGGAAAAATTGATAAATACAACTTCTTTTTGTAAATTTAAAGACCCGTGTAGGTCTTTGTTGATCTGTCACAGTGTGATTGTAAATATCACTTTTTGGGGGGTCAAATTGGGAAGATGAAGTCCAGATATTTTTTCTTCTTTAATATGACTTATAATTCATTGATTTGTATTTTAAATGGTATTTTGTGAATGCGTGCCGGCGTGAATGAGCGTGCGTGTGAGTGTATTTGTGCGTTGTGTAACTGAACAGCCTGTGCAGGTGATATCAGAAGAGTGTTTCCACACGTACACAATCTTGCATTAAAATCTGTGCTCACTGGTGTGATTTCCCCCCAAAAAAAAAGATCTATGGCAAAAACCATGACAGACTGCATGACCTGGCTCTCCATTTAGGCTCCCCAATTCATTCGGATTTCGAAACGGACTCCTGCACGACTCTGAGATCGCAAACGCATGGTCCGACGGAGAGTGTTTCACAGCCAAACTTGTGAAGTGATTGGATCAGCTTTGTTGATGTACTCTCAGGTTTTTAAATGTGACGTATATTTAAGCGTAAATGTTTCAGATTCAGGTCAAAGGCCAGAAACGTACTTTACACAAGTACACAGATGTAAACACAAATGTTTGTGCCATTAAATCATTAACTTTAACTTATCATTCAGCAATATTCTCTTTCAACTTTTCTCCACCATGACAGTAACTGACTGTAGATGAAGAAAACGCACCGCATACTTTTGTTGTGCCGAATCACATTTCACATTATATGTACTTGCATAGAGTGCGTTTCAAGCCTAAAGCAGTAGTTGTTTTGAAACTTGGGTCATTTATTTTGCCTGGTCTTGACTGACATTAAATCCACCAATATAACATGTAAAGGTGAACTATAATGTTCTCAATGTGAGATAATACAGCACACAGTAAATTAAAACAACAGTGGGTCTATAGTTTTCTAGTAGCTTTTGCTAGATGTTCTATTGTGTTGATCTCATCTTTAAGTTTTGTGGGAAAAAATTAAATGCATTCGATCATTTAGTCAAACGTTTTATTTTAATCTCTTTTTTTTTTTCTACTGTAGCATACTATTTTTAGTTGAATAAAAGAAATAACTTCTAAGACATTTAATTTGTGTACAAACCTGCCAACTGTAGTTATTTTATTTGTAAAGTCAGCAATGATAATTATTTTAAAATTGTTATCAGCGAGTTGCCCATCAGTTAATATTTAATAATGTTTAACAGGTTTCTATTTATGAACAAAAATGAGATCAATTTTGCTTATAACTACAATATTTGAATTTTATTGTTTTGTTTTTTGATTATGATGATGCTTTTATTTTTACTTTTTGAATACTGTTTTTTTTCTTTCCTTGCCAGCCAGGTCATTTTGTGTCACTATGCCTTTTTGTTTCATTTTGTCCGTAATAAAAACGTTAAATGAGAGATTTGTGCTTGTTTTTTTTTTTTTTTTTAAATGTATTCATAATCACTTCCTCTATGCTATTTGACGATATTTGCACAACCTCATGTGCCTTAATGCTTAAATTAATTGACCGATCTAAAAACATGCTGTACTTTTCTTTGCAATGGTTGTTTGTTTTACTGTTATAAAAGAAATCAAAGACTATAGATATAGAAAGACGGTTCACTCCTATTAGTTATGAACAAGCGTGCCACACGAGTCATGAAAAGTAAAGCCAAAGCGTCTCGATCACCCCCATGTGGCTGGATGCAGTATAGGTCATAAACCCCGCCCTCTCCAAATAATGAAATGGACGTGAGACAAACTAAACAGTCAAATTACACGTCAAATATTTTTTTCCAAAGTCATTTTAGGCAGTTTTTATCACGCTGGTGTTAGTTAAAGTGTTCGTTAGGACTTAAATCAAATATGGCGGTCGAGTGAACAGACTTTTCTTGAAAGGGACTTTGAAAAAATCCTCTGTTTAAAATGAGAAAGAGAAAGGCATTATGGTATAACACATACGAGTCACTCTCACACAGCAGGAACATGAATGCTAAACGTCTCTTCATGTGCTTTTACCGAGAATCAACATCCATATGGTGCGTTTTAAGTGGACTGTGACCTGACATCTCTTGGTTTTTGTGGTTTGCTTCTAAAAGTATAGACCAACATTTTTCATATTATGCATTTTTTCTTTTCAAAGCAGTTGACAAGCAAAGCCATACAGTAAAACTGCCTCACCGCCCTCCATTTATGTTTTATTCATATTGCGGCGGGTGTTGAATTGGCAGATAGATCATTATTGAACAATTGGAAACCAGAATCGCCATTCCGTGCTGTGACACACATTACGAGGAATATCTCAGTCATATAATCTTAATGAAACATACGCTGGTGGAGATGGAAAGATGCCGTTTCATTGCGCAATTGTGTGCATGTTAGTCTTACAATAAAGCAACAAGCAAAACCTTGATATTTCATTGCAAAAAGCACCAGGAAGGAGGCCAAAAGTTCAACTTCCCATAAGAATGATGAGATCTCTGTAATATTACAACTGCATCTACTACACAATGAGATTATATAGAGACTTTATGTCCCCTGCTTTATTTTTTCTCAAATGTTTCTCCTCTAGATTTTGAGACCTCAGAGTGCTCAGATTTTCTAAGGTACTAAAGTCATGCAATCAAAAGTCAGTCATTTTACTTTAGTAATCTGTAAAATGTTCACTGATAGAAAAATGTCCATCTGGAAATGATTGGATGGTGAAAAGTGTCTATATAACAGCTGATTGAAAAATAAAGTGTTTTTAAGAAATGTTATTTTAACTGTAAAGGATATGGATAAAAAATGAATAAAAAAAAGGTAATTGCGACTTTTTATCTCACAATTTTGACTTTGTTTCTCGCAATAGCAAGTTTATATCCCACAATTATGACTTTTTCTCGGAATTGTGAGATATAAACTCATGATTGTGAGAAAATGTCGATTGTGAGCTGACTTTTTATCTTGCTGCATTGGACTTTATAACTTGCAATAGCAAGTTTGGTAACGCTTTATTTTAGGGTCTTTTAACTAGTTGCTTATTAGCATGCATATTAATAGAATATTGACTCTTTATTACTACTTATTAAGCACATATTAATGCCTTATTCTGCATGACCTTATTCTACATTCTTAATCCTACCCAATACCTGAACTTAATAACTACCTTACTAACTATTAATAAGCAGTAAATTAAGAGTTTATTGAGGGAAAAGTCATAGTTAACAGTTTATTTTTGTTCCCTATACTAAAGTGTTACCGCAAGTTTATATCTCATAATATATAATAATATATGAAGACTTCAGATGCAAAAGCCTTCTTCTAAAATTTTCTTCTAAAATGGACATTTTTTTCAAGTTTATATGTTTAGGTTCAGTAATTTCACTTTAATGGCAATTAATAGGTCCTCTTCATTGCCATTAAAGTGAAATAACTGAACATAAACATGCGGTCTTGATAAAAATGCTCATTTTAGAAGAAAATTTCAGATGGTACTTAGAGGCTTTCTACACACACACACACATATATATATATCACATCTGAGGGAAAAAAAAGTCAGAATTGTGTTTTGAAATGAGCTTACATGCTGAAAAAAATGCATTAATTAAAAACCAAGCATTGAAAATAAATGCAAATGTTTCTCCTCTAGATTTTTAGAGATCTCAATGTGCTCAGATTTGCCAGTGTACTAAAGTCATGCAATCAAAAGTCAGTCATTTTACTTTAGTAATCTGTAAAATGTTCATTGGAAATGACTGGATGGTGAAAAATAACTTGGATTGGTGATGTTTTTTAGAATTGTTTTTAATGTGGAAAGCTGAAACCAGGAAAGGGTATTAATAAAAAAATGAATAATTGTGAGATATAAACTCACGATTGCGAGAAAATATCACTGCTGAATTGGACTTTATAACTTGCAATAGCAAGTTTATGTCTCATAATTCTGAGAAAAAAGTCAGAATTGTAGGATATAAACTCACAATTACCTTTTGTATTGTTTATTCTGTGGCAAAAATAAGCTTTCATAAAAGGGTCTATTTTAGCTGCATGCTGAAAAAATGGAAAAATTAAAACCCAAGCATTGAAAATAAATGCATATGCAGTTGTACAGAATGACGTTCAATCAGTGGACATCAGGACTGAACAGTGAAACAGTTTATGACCTGCGACATGGAAACTTTCCACTTCTGCGGTCGAAGCATTTGCGGTGCAACGAGCACTGAACAGACTCTGACAAGAGCTTTTTTCTTTCTGTTTCTTGTCATTTTCTCCTCTTTTGATGTCACACATGTAACGTATGTGCTATGGTTTCCATGTCAACATTTTTAGCTAACGAGACCACATGTGTAACTGGTCTGGTATTCTTTAACAGGGGAGGTTAGTTTAAGTCTTTTTCCTGTATACCTTTCTCTCTGACTGGTCTTTTGTTAGAGGAGAGAGAGAGAGAAGAGAGAGAGAGAGAGAAGAGAGAGAGAGCGCTCAGGAAACGTGGGCGGATTTGACAAGAAAAGAGTTTCAGTTTCTGTCTTTTATAAGAGCTTTGCTTTTTTCTTTTCATGCCTTTTTTCATTATTATTTTTTTTTTAGGTTCAGCAAAATGAAAAGTTTCAGAAAAGAGGACTTGGTAACTCAAGAAAAGATATGTGTAACTAGGCCAGTTTAATTATCGGATTAATCACAAAAACTATGAAGCGTACATGCTTTCAACTAAAAGAAATTCACATTACAGCAATAGAATTTGTGGTTAGAATGTGCTTAATTGTCAAAAATTATGCAAAAAGCATGAGAAGGTCCTAAATAGTCATTTTCTTTATGTGAAATATAATCATATCAGCTACTATCAGACAAAACATGAGAAACAAACTTTACATACTCTAAAATACTCACAAAACAAACTTACGTTTTGATCAGAACTATTAACACAGTTTTGTGAATAAGAAAGTTTAGATGGAATTGAGCGGTTTGAAAGATTCATAGGCAATATTTACGTGCACAAAACAGAAAATGATTTCCAGGTGCTTGATCAGCAGGAAAGGCTTATTGATAAACAGGAAATAGTTATTATTCATTGTTACTGAGGATTTTAGTTCATGCAAATGACTTGAGAACATCAAGCAATGTTCATTTCGTGTTTTTGCGAAGTAAAATTTAGGTCTACGGCTCATATGAAATATGATTTTGTCATTAAAGATGGGAATAAAATGATGCCAAATAAGAATTTAGATGTGAATAATGTGGGTGTGGACTGAATGAAACAGAAGTTTCAAAAGTCCTTCTTTCTTATCAGTCAGGTGCTCCACCTGAATTTACTGTAACATTCGGTTCACTGTCCAGATCGTGCTGCTGATAGAAGTGTGTGAATGTGCTTCCCCTGCGCGGGAGGAAGTCCGGGTTACAGAGAAAAACCCTCTCAAAGTTTATTGACTTTTTCTTTTCTCGTGGCACTGTTGGCTTCAGCTGCCCACATCCACCCAAAGAAACCACCAGCGCGGCTGCGCTCGAATCGAAATAACAGACATGTTCCAGAATTTTAACTGATCTTGGGTCACTCATACCTAGAGAGTGAGTCAAAAGCAAACGCTCATGGTTTGTCATAATGTGCCGAGGCTCCTTCAGAGGTTAAGGAGGTCAGTTTCTTCAAGGAACATGTGTGAATTTCACACCTATCTCGTCACACTTGCTGATGTTGGTATAATGGATTTCCAGACTTCATTTTCAATCTGATACTGTAATATCAGAGAAAACATGAGAAATAAACTCTTTTACTCTAAAATACTCACAAAACAAATAAACTTAGGTTTTGGTTTGCAACCAATCAGAACTATTTACACAGTTTTGAGAATAAGAAAATACTTTTTTTAATCAGTTTTATTATCAGGTTAATCACAAAAACATGTCCATATTATAATGCATATGCTTTACATGAAAAAAAAGTCACATTACAACAATAAAATTGTGTCAAAATGTGTTTAATTGTCATAAAAATGTGCAAAAAAATGTTATGATACTATAATAGTCTTAATTTTCTTTATACAAAATATAATTTCTTTCAATTTTGGAGAGAAAACATTAAAAACAAAAAAGGTGCTTATACTCTGAAATACTCACTAAACAAACTTAGGTTTTAGTTTGCAACCAATCAGAACTATTTGCACAGTTTTGAGAATAAGAAAAGACTTTTGTATCATTTTTGTTATTAGATTAATCACAAAAACATGTCCATATTATAATGCATATGCTTTACATGAAATAAAAAGTCGCATTACAACAATAAAATTGTATGAAAAATGTGTTTAATTGTCATAAAAATGTGCAAAAAATGTTATGATACTATAATAGTCTTCATTTTCTTTATGCAAAATATAATTTCTTTCAATTTTGGAGAGAAAACATTAAAAACAAAAAAAGGTGCTTATACTCTGAAATACTCACTAAACAAACTTAGGTTTTAGTTTGCAACCAATCAGAACTATTTACACAGTTTTAAGAAAAAGAAAAGACTTTTGTATCATTTTTATTATCAGATTAATCACAAAAACATGTCCAGATTATAATGCATATGCTTTACATGAAAAAAAGTCACATTACAACAATAAAATTGTCAAAATGTGCTTAATTGTCATAAAAATGTACAAAAAAATGTGATGATCATATAATAGTCTTCATTTTCTTTATGCAAAATATACTAAATTTCTTTCAATTTTGTTAAAAAACATCAGAGAAAATATTAAAAACAAGAACAAAGAGGGGCACTTGCACTCTAAAATACTCACAAAACAAACTTAGGTTTCGTTTTCCAAAAAATCAGAACTATTTAGTTCTGAGAATAAAAACTTCAGACTGAATTGAACGGCTTCAATATTTACATCCCCAAAACATAGGAAATAATTTCCAGGTGCTTCATCAGCAGGAAGCGGTTACTGATAAACAGGAAATAGTTATTATTCATTGTTGCTGGTGATTTTAGTTCATGCAAATGACTTGATAACATCAAGTGATGGTAATTTTGTGTTTCTGCAGACCTGTTTGTTTTTGTGGTATTCCATTTTTGTTAACACTTTAGTATATAGGGAACACATATTCACTATTAACTACGACTTTTCCCTCAATAAACTCCTAATTTACTGATTATTAATAGTTAGTAAGGTAGTTAATAAGTTTAGGTATTGGGTAGAATTAAGAATGTAGAATAAGGTCATGCAGAATAAGGCATTAATATGTGCTTAATAAGTAGTAATAAAGAGTCAATATTCTAGTAATATGCATGCTAAGCAACTAGTTAAAAGACCCTAAAATAAAGTGTTACTGAATTTGTAAGATAGATTTAAAAAAAAAAACTTTGGTGACTTTACCAGTAAAGGGACAAAAAAGCATCTAAATGTTGTCATCATGCTTGCAACGCCAAGCTCATGAGTTCAATTCCCAGGGAATGTATGAACTGATCAAATATATATCTTAAATGCAGTGTAAGTTCATTTCGAAACCTGTATGATTTTTTGTTTGAATGACATTTCAGAGCTTTATATATATACATATATATATATATAAAAGGCACAGGCTGATGGGTCCTTAACACAACTGATGACATTTACATTATTAACTACTTGGCACAAGGTGATTGGTTTATGTCACATCTGCAGCCAATGACCTTGCTGCTCAACATTTAAATAGCTGGTTAGCGTTCACTATAGCAGTTCGTCTGAAACCCTCCTCCTTCCCCAGCTCCACCTGTATAGATCTGCTGCAGGTAATTTTATATATGTTATTTGTGCTGAAGCAGTTCTGAGAGTGTATGTTAGTATAGCTTGAAATCCTGAGAGTCTGAATGTCTTATTAACACACACACACTCACACACACACACACTCACACAAACTCGAATAAATGAAAATCCTAATCTAATTTAATTAAGGTCCTTAAAGGAAAAAAAATCCTGTGTGCTCCTTTTTATTGAGCTGTTTCAAACAATGTGATAATTCGATAAATGAGGGAATGTTTCTTCCTGTCGCACGGCTCATTTGTGTTATCTTTAATTCAGGTGTGAGTGTCACAGAAACAGCACTCAGGAGGAACAACAAACCTGATTAAATAAATCACAAGCCACACACACACACACACACACACACACTACTATTGTTCTCTGTGACAGTGGAGATTTTCACAATGCTCAGTTCAAGTGCCATTTCTGCATCAGAGATATGTTTAACATGTCTGCTGCTCTTAGGAATATCAAAATCAAGCTGTGTCAAATGATGTAAGCTAATAGTATGTGGATTTACAAAAGGTAGTACCATCTCAAATGGAAAAACAGTTTTTTTTTTTCTACATGAAAACAATTTTTTCCACGAAAGCTGCTGCTGATGAGTGTATGAAATGTCTAAAAAATGGTATCATGAAGTCTCATTGCATGTTTCAGTGCACTCCCACTATGTATACTACAAAATGCAGTATGCAAAACAGGACAGAACTTGGAGTTTTTTTAGTTCTATACACTAGTTTACACATTTAAAACACACGTACACATATACATGTCAACAAAATGTTTTCATCAAGCCAATGAATTGGGTTTTAACATCAGTGATTAAAGACGCCGCAGTGTTTAGTGTTTATCTTTCTGCCCAGATAACAAAAATATGTTCAAAGAACATTTCACTAACATTACGTTGGAAGTCATGTGATAGCTTTTGTGTGAAGAACACACCAAAATAAGTTGTTTTTTGCTTACATTTTTTTGCTATAGCTCTAAAATCTCTTGCATTTCTGCATTCAATCAGGATGGATCAGGAGAATTAGAAACTTGAAAAATATGTTATAAGAACATTTTGCTAACGTTACTGTTAAAGGGGTTCTTGATTATGACTTGACTTTTTTTAACTTTAGTTAATGTTGCTGTTTGAACATAAACAACATCTGCAAAGTTATGATGCTCAAAGTTCAATGCAAAGGGAGATATTTTCTTTACAGAAATCACTTTTTAAGGACTACAACAAACAGCTGGTAGGGACTACAACAAGCTTCTTTCTAGGTTAGTGACATCACTAATCCTAAAATTTACATAAACCCCACCCCGAGAACACGCAACAAAGGGGGTGAGACCATGTTGGGCTGCTTTAGAGAAGAGGAAGAGTTGTTGTAGTAGAGTGTTGTTGTCATGCCGTCATTTTACACCGGACTGCTTCACAAACGAGGGTCAATTCAACACAAAAGATTAACATGACGTCACATGCTAGTGGATGAGTTGAATCAACTCCACAGCAACTACATAAATTTATCCACTAACCATTCAGAAACGTCCAGTTTCATTCTAAAAGTTGTAACTTCTTCCTGAGTCTCTCCATCAGTGTCGACTCCGGTTTGAATAATGTAAGGCTGAACACCGTTACTGACAATCCTCATTTTGTCTGCGTGAGATTCTCCAGCTTTGTTGTTGTTGAGCTGTTAAAGCTCCGCCCTCTTCTGGAAAGGGGGCGGGAGCAGCAGCTCATTTGCATTTAAAGGGACACACACAAAAATGGCGTGTTTTTGCTCAAATAGGGGCAAATTTGACAAGCTATAATAAATGATCTGTGGGGTATTTTGAGCTGAAACTTCACAGACACATTCTGGGGACACCAGAGACTTATATTACATCTTGTGAAAGGGGCATTATAGGTCTGCTTTAAGTAATAAAAAACATTATTTCTGAATGTTCAATGAATGCTCAAAATGTTTTTTCTTGGTTATGCAAACATTAAGAGAACATTCCATTTTATCATTCTTCAAACATTACAGCAATGTTACTTTGAATGTTCTCTCAACGTTCTGAAACAAAAAAACATTAGACGAACGTTCAACTAAAATGTTTCAGGAAAAACAAATGTTCCATGAAGGATGTATATATAATGTATTTGCGCTAATGTTTTGAGAACATATTAAAAACCAGATAACTTTGACTATTAACGTTACTTGTTCATAAATTTAGGAGAGAACCTTGCCAGAACGTTTTGAGAACGTTCCCTGTTAGCCGGGTGAACACACACACACACACACACACACACACACATACACATCAAGACTCTTGTATAAGCAAATCACATGGTCACACACACACAGAAACATCTCAAGAGTTCAGCTGAGTTTCTAACTCCGTCTCTCTGAGTTTAAAAAGAAAATCTATATATGAACCTCCTCACATCAAGACAAGAGAGAGAGAGAAAATGAGACGAGAGAAGGTGAAACAGATAGAAAGAGATGAAGGAAGTATTTTTGGAAGCTTGATGTAAACCAGCCACTCTAATACAACCTTGTTGCTCTTCCAATCTGTCTCTCTCTCTCTCCTCTGGCCTCTGAAACAAGAAATTCCAATCTTTCTCTTTCGGCATTACTCAGAATTCCGTTCACAGCCTCTCTCCCCTCCACTTATAACAGCCTACTTTAAAATTCATAACTACATTTGCCCGAATAAAAGCAGCTAAGATGGAATATTTCCAGGAAGCTTACTTGAGCAAAAATACAATTGGCCCTGGCATATTTAATAACCCTAACCTGCCTCTTTAGTACAGAGTCATAATAACAATCATAAAAAAGAGAGGAGGGAAAAAAAAGAGTCAAACCATGTCTTAGCATGAAATGACTACCCATAATTCCAGCCTACGGCAAAAGCGAAGGGGTGGAGGGAAAGAAAGAGAAACAGCTACTGTTAAAACTGTTTGTCGTCTTTTTACATGAAGAAAGAATGAATGATACTAACTAACAAGCAACCAAAGATGAATGTTCCGTCATCATTTACTCACCCTCAAACCTGTTTGACTTTCTTTCTTCTGTGGACGGAGACGTTTAGCAGAATGTCCAAACTGCTCGTTTTCTTAAAACGAAAATGAATTATTTATTTTAGTAAGAGTCCAGAAGTCACGTGATAGCTTTGTGTGAGGAACACAACAAAATTATGATGTTTTTCACTTTTGTCACAGCTCTAAAATCTCTTTTAATCACGGTTGATGTCAAACCAGCACAAAATGTCTTCAAGCGCCGAATGTTTCAATGAACGCAAATGAAAACTATACAGCAGAGAGGGCATGATTATATGACACAAATCTAAATATTATGACATATTGCATGAGTCACATGGACTACATTTATAGTGCTTTTTGTATGTTTAACACTTGACGATCGCTTTATGCTTTTGATGTGTGGAAATTAGCAAAATAAAAAAGTCAAACAGGTTCAGAAAGATGAGGGAGATTAAATAATGACCAAATGTACTTGCTTTCTGATTCTGATGATGTATGCTGATTACTTGAAAGCTGTAATAGTAACAGTGGGCAAAAGAAACCCTCAGCGGATCACAATAGAGCTCTGGAGAGGGTCAGACAATGACATGGTTTTTCAGCACACATTTCATCTTGTGTGTTAAAGCCTCTCTCGCTCTTTCCTTCCCTCCTGATTCTCATTGTGTGTGTGTGTGTGTGTGTGTGTTTGTACATGAGCGAGCATTGTGGGATGTCCTGAGTTGAATTAGGTCACCCCTTCAATCTGAGCGCTGCTGCTCTCCACTCCACCCCTCCAACACAAGCCATGCGCCGCCGACACACAGACAGAGACACAGCGCCCCCTGCTGAAGGAGGAAACAGGGCTTGGAGTCGCTCCAGTGCAACTTTAGCTTTGTGTTGATTTTTTTAATTTTATTTTTAAGTATTAAATTATGGAAAAAAAAAAAAACATGTAGCTTAAAAAATGTATAAAATATATAGTTTATAAATAAAAAAGAAGGTTAAATATTATAATATTTAATATAATATTTAGCCCAAAGATCTCATGGGGATCTCTTTATATAATTTAATTTCATAATATTAATTTGAAAGCAATCCTAATGGGATTTTTCTTATAGGATTCAAGTTTCTAATATTATAATATTTAATATATTTTAGAAAAAAATCTCATGGGGATATCTTTATATAATTTTAAATTCATAATTTGAAAGCAAGCCTAAATGGGAATTTTCTTACAGGGTTCAAGTTTCTATTTTTTAAGCATTAATTTATGAAAAAAAAAAATTATCCCTAACATGTAACTTAAAAAAAAAAAAAGTATAAAATATAGTCTATGAATAAAAAAGGATAAATGTTATAATATTTAATGTAATATTTCAGTAAAAAAAAAATCTTATGAGAATATCTTAATATAATTTCATAATATTAATTTGAAAGCAATCCAAATGGGAATGTCCTTATAGGATTCAAGTTTCTAACTATTTTTTTAAATATTAAATTATGAAAAAAAAAAGTGGATACCTTTAAATAATTTCATAATAATATTTTAAAAGCCCTAATTTGAAATTAAATTCTGATTTATTTTTTATAAAAACATGTAAATTAAAATATAGTTTATAAATAAAAGAGGCTAAATTAATATTAATATAATATTTTAGCCAAAAAATATAATGGGAATATCTTTATATAATTTCAAGTTCATAATTTAAAAACAATCCTATTGGGAATTTTCTTGTAGAATTCAAGTTTCTAATTCATTTTATTAAGTATTAAATTATGAAAATAAAAATAAAAACATGTAACTTTATAAAATATGTTTTATAATATAATATTTTAGTCAAAGAATATCATGGGGATCTTTATATACTTTCATAATATTAATTTGAAAGCAATCTTTATGGGAATTTTCTTTTATATATATATATATATATTTTTATTTTTTTATTTATTTATTTTTTTTTAAACATTAAATGAATAATATATATGTGTGTGTGTGTGTGTGTGTGTGTACCAGTCAAAAGTTTGGAATCGGTAAGATTTTTAATGTTTTTAAAATAAGTTTCATCTGCTCACCAAGGCTGCATTTATTTAATTAAAAATACAGTAAAAACAGTAATATTGTGAAATATTATTACAATTTCAAATAACTGTTTTCTGTTTGAATATATTTTATAAAGTAATTTATTCCTGTGATCAAAGCTGAATTTTCAGCATCATTACTCCAGTCTAGTGTCACATGATATATATATATATATAAAATCTATTTTATAAATAAAAAGGGTTAAATATTATATTTTCTATCATATTTTAATAAAAAAAACTTGGGGATATCTTTAAATAATTTCATAATCATATTTTTAAAAGCATTTTTTTAATAGGATTCCAACAAAACATCAACTGTCTTTTCTAGCACAGCTCTGTATATTCCCAAGAGGACTGATTAAGACACCCGAGCTTTAACAACTAGAACAGTGATGATAACTAACTACACTTCAAAAGATTTAGTCTGAACTGTTCACTTGTGAAAGACAAACAATCATCCTCATGTTTCTCATTAAAGAGAAATAAATCTGCTTGATGATGAGTCTGTTTTTCACTCACAGCATCAACTGTTTTTGTTTAAAGATGAATCACTGTAATAATGGACACTTATTAATAATAATTAATGTTAATATCTTTTGACAAAGACCGGCAATGTGGTCACCAGCTATTGGGATACTACTGGTCTTCTGGCCAACTGTGTTACCATCATTGCGATACTATTATAGTTTTTATTCATAATTTGAATTGGGTTTTATTTTTTATATTTTCCATCCTCCATTAGTAATTTAATTGTGTTTTTGCCATTTTTTAAATGTCTATATAATAACCCTTTTGATGATCCCACCAGTCCTCTAATCTAGTTTAACCAGCTTCATCAGAGGGAACAGATTATGAAGACCACCTCAACAAACAAATAAGACTGATGCACAATAGTTTCTCTGTACATCAAGGTCATGGGGTTTATTTCTATGAAACACAGACATGTGCACCACGACTCCATATGAATCACTTTGGATAAAAGCATCTGCAGAATGAATGTATAAACGATAATTAGCTTGAATGAGTCTGAAATGAGTCTAGAATGACTGATAATGAGCTACAGAGAAATGAAACCAGTGAACCCACCTGTTACAGATTTAACTGTACGACCATCTGTTCTGTGATGAGACATAAATATGAAGAATAACATATGAACAAGGACAGATCTGTCATCATCTCCTCACCTCATGATGTTTCTTCTAGATGGAGATGTTTAGCTGAATGTCCATGATGCTTTTTTGACCGAAAGTGAATTACTGCACCAATAAATTAATTCATTCAGAAACACTTGTTATTAGCGACACCGGTGGCCGTTAAGTGAACTGCAGCCAGCAACGTATTGCTCGTGCTCATGCACGCGAGCGAGCCTCTGACGACCAAATCAGTCACACAACATACAAGAGACTGAACGTGATGCAAGGGCAAGGCTCTGAAATTCTTTTTCGTTCTTCGCTTAGAAGAAAAAATTGGAAATACCTTTGCAGTGAACACAACAGAGCGACGGTTATATGAATATTTAAATATATACTGCGCGCGCTTTCCTCTCAATAACAAAACAAACACAACAAAAGTGACAGAAGCATCTGATCATAGCGATGTGGATGTTTACAGCAGCGAAATTCACCGGCATCATGTCGACAGAACAGGTAGGCTAATTAAAATTACACTGCTATGATAGTTTGATTATAAAGTTTATTTTAGACTCTATCGTTTGAACTCAGACCAACGCTCTTTACGTCTATGGACGTAACATAATCCATTTTCTTTGGATGAGATATTGACATTACAGTAGTACAAAATGGCTCTTTCGACATTATCCTGAACGATCGTAATTCTAAGTTCGTTTCATTTTTAATTGAACTGAAGAGAGGCACTCGGGAGCGCGCGTAACCGTCGCGTCCTTTTGAATTTCCCGGCAAAAACGTCCCGAAATTACATTACATATAGCCCTTTTAATAACATAATTTCATTTTCTGTTGAGCATTTCAAATTTAACTTGAAAAGTGTGTTTATTGTATGTCTTTAAAAGTAAATGACACGGATAATATGCTTTGATATCTAATGCAAAGACAATACATTTATAAATTGGCAGAGGCTATTTGCATTAAGTGAAAATAGCATATTTTCTTATCGATATATGCTATTTACACTAAGTTCAAATAGCAATATATTCTATTTACACTAAGTGACAATTGTTGTGACTTAGTGTAAATAGAATATATTGCTATTTTCACCTAGTGTAAATAGCATATTCAATAGCAGCGTTTTCTTAGCAATAAAAAAAAGTATCAGTTCTTTGCAACAAAAGTAAATAGTAGGCTAATTAGATGCTATTGATACTTTATATTGGCAGATACTATTTGCACCTCAGTATTTTTGTACATTAACAGGATGCAATAATATCATAGAGTGTAAATGATTATATTTATTAAAATTATTAAATAGATGCTGCCTTACTGTGAGAATAAAAACCCTCCCTACACCTTCCCCTAACCCTACCCGATAAACACTTTTAATATTATTAAACACTCGTTCGCAGTTTATTTAGACTTTTAGAACATTATTTTCATTTTTATTGAAAATGAATGCGAGCTTGGCAAAAGGCGGATTCGAACCCACGTTGATCGCGTTAAAAGTTAAGTCTGCGAGCCTTTCTGCTGCGCCACTGAAAACGTTGAAATTTGTGGAACTTTTTTAAAACTGGACTGGCTCAACCAGACATTGGTGGGCGGAGCTAGTGTAAATAACGTTTTCCAACAAGGGACGCTATTTGCACTTAGTGTAAATAGACACTCCGTTATATTTTTGTCTCAAACAAAAAAGAACTAATTATAATGATAACATTTGTTCTTATAGTATAATATCTGTTCTAGGTTTTGCCTCAAAATATTGAAAAACATTATAAGCAGGTCTTTAGGGAAAAATAAATCATGAAAAATATATAAATATGAAACTGAAGTTCACGTTTATAAGCTCAGAAGAATTCAGCAATAATAATTAAAAAAAAACATCACTAAGCATGAAACATCTCTAAACAGAGCTCTGTATAGAATTAATCTATATTTCATTCCAAATCAATTCAACTGTACCTTGAATTCAGCATATTCAGCAATTTAAAAACACTTCACACATGAACAGAACAGAAGCATCATTCAGTGTGAATCAGTGATTCATTTGATTCATCAGTATAAAGCTCACAGACACGTGGCTGCTGTCATGCTCTTAATGCACCAATTTTCTCTTTTCTCTTCCTCCTGAGTGCTTTCCAGTTTTTTATCTAATCAAAATATATTCACTGCACCTCTATCTCTGTCTCTCTCTCTCTCTCTTTCATGTAAAGAGCTCATTGGCAATTTTTCCAGCTAACTGATAGAAC
The DNA here is from genome assembly GCA_037950665.1 of Hypophthalmichthys nobilis. Lineage (NCBI taxonomy): Eukaryota > Metazoa > Chordata > Actinopteri > Cypriniformes > Xenocyprididae > Hypophthalmichthys > Hypophthalmichthys nobilis. The sequence goes on from CM075471.1 coordinate 1,401,032, forward strand.
ACAGCGGCCTGCTGCCAATCTCTGTTGCCATGCCGACGGTTGCCGGGTAAAGGTGTGTTTACGGGAACAGTATGTTTGTTGTGATGGTTGGTTTTAAGTGAACCTTGATTAATTGCTCTGATAACACAGAGTTATTATCCATCAACATTGTCCCAACCTGCACTCTTCATCACTCACTTTATTGTTCTGAAACGTAATTCTTTTCTCTAGAAAATGTTTCTTCTCTGGAAAAAGGTCTTATTTTAAAAAGCTATGGAGTCAGATCTGACTCGATATGAAGAATAAATAAATGTTGTTGAACATTGAACACAGAAGTGTAGGTTTTGCTTTGGACACGACTGACTCAAATCACTCATGTTTTATGATAGATCATGTGACTCTCTTTAGCGAACCTTTAAAAATAATGTTTTACATTTTTTTTATTATATTTTGATTATTTTTTGAAAATCAACATTTTTATTCTATTTAAATTAAAATAATAATTTTATTATTTTATTAAAACTAAAGTATCATTCTTTCATTGTCATTTTTTTTAAATGCTAAAAATTAAAATTATTTTTTATTATATATTTATTTTCTATTTAATTTATTATTAAAATAACAGTTTTGTAATTTTATTGAAATGAAAATATTCTTTCATTGAAAATGTTCTTTTCATTTTTTAGTTTTTTTTACTAAAATGCTAAAAAAATAATTTATTTTTTCATTATTTTTGGATTATATATTTATTTTCTATTTAATTTCATTATTAAAAATAACAATAACAACAACAACATTATTATTTTATTGAAATTAAAATATTATTTTCATTATTATATTTTGATTATTTTTTGAAAATCAAATTTTATCAAATCAAATTATTATTAATAATAACAATTTTATTTTTTTATTAAGTCAAGTATCATTCTCTCAGTCATTTTTTTAAAGTGCTAAAAATTACATTTTTATTTTTTCATTATTATTTTTTGATTATATATTTTATTTTATATTTAATTTATTAAAATAACAACAACAGTTTTATAATTTTATTGAAATGAAAGTATTCTTTCATTGTCATATAGTTTTTTTCTAAAATGCTAAAAAAAAGTACATTATTTTTTCATTATTATTTTTGGATTATATACTTATTTATTTTATATTTAATTGCATTATTAAAATAACAATAACAACAACAATTTTATTATTTTATTGAAATTGAAATATTCTTTTCATTGGTTATATGAACATTAAGGAAACATTCCATTCTATCATTCTTCAAATATTATGGGAATGTTACTTTTTAACGTTCCATGAATGTATAAATAACGTTTTGTGTTAATGTTTTGGGAATGTATATGTTATGTTCCCTTAGAAGCTGATTGGTGGATTGTGTTTGGTTTTCTGTGTGTTTTATTGGGCTTCTCATCAGTGTTTTTGACCATATATGAGTGAAAGCGTTCCCTGGCCTCTCTTCCCCAGCAAATGACTCACAAGCCAATAAAACTCCAACGAGGATGAAGTCAACAGTTATATTTATTGCAATTTTATATACAAACAACCCTAAAAGGCACTGTTTAAATAAGGATATAATGATTTTCCTTTTGATAACTAACATAGGTTGAATATAGCTTAGTTTGAATTATATATTAAAATTTAGTAGAATGTAAAAAAGGCCACATGAAGGATATTTTCCACCTCAGCAAGCTGGGACAGTTTCGTTTTTTAAAAGTACCTCTCTGAGCAGAAAAAATTTGCATATCTCCGTCACAATGTAATGAGACAAAAAGAGCATGTGAAAACAGGAAGACATCTTTGAGGAATACAGCCGAACGTCACTGCACATCCATCATTATTCACACAAATCAGTTAGAAGAAGGTTCAAAAGAAAGAAAAACGACAAAACAAGACGATATTGCATGAAAGAGGCTGTGTTCAGAATGGAGTACTAGCATACTGTGCAGTATATACTGCATACTGCCTGCGGTTTTCAAAACAGAATGTATTGTGCAACAATAAACATTTTTATTTCTGCTTATCCCAGAAGGCATTCTGGCAAGAACTTCTCTCAAAGTCATGAATAAACATTCTTTAAGTAAAATTAATGCAAGTATGTGTAAAAATGTCACTTTTACCTGTTGGATCAAATGATGATTCAAGAAAAATCAAACTCTGATGTGTTTATCACAATGAAAATGAAAGGTCAAGTGCACTGCATTGTGGTGTAGAGTTTTCTGTGCTCATTTTGGCAACTGTAGTATGTTGTAGTACGCATGCAGAAAACTCATACTGTGCACATTATACTGCAGAAGTAGTATGAGCAGTATGCTATTCTGAACACAGCCGGAGAGGTCAGATCATGTGGACAGTGCTAATGCTCATTATGCCCACTAGAGGTCAGTGTAACTTAGTTATTTAACATGAATTCAATCCACAAACTGAATTACAAGCATTTCTCAGATCTAACTACTTCTGGTGAAGGTTTCTCCCATTTTAAATCTGAATTACAGTTCCCAGTTTTGTAGTTTTGGCTTGTAAAATAAAGAAAGAGTGAGGCATAACCATATTTCCCTTACAAAATCCATATACCATATAAATATTATGGTATATGGATATGGTAGTCATGAAGTACCACGGTATTTAGGGATGCACCGATATGACATTTTTTTCCGATAACTAATAATTCTTTATATTTGAAAGCCGATAACTGATATATTAGCCGATAAATCTAAATCCAAATTTTTATATAATTTTATGTATGTATTTTATGTATTTTTTTTTTTTTTTTTTTTTTACGGAGCCTATATGACAGACTTGCACCACATTAACTGTATTTTCCTTTTTGAAGTGTTTTTTAAATCATATTTCAAGCAAATCAAAACCATCATGGTGGACAGTGTGCATCTGAAGCATCTCAGCTAAAGGAAATAATCCATTATTTATCGGCTTTAATTATTTATCCATTATTTATCGGTCAATAATGATAACATTAAAAATGAACATATATCGGCCGATACCGATATGGTGGCCAATATATTGTGCATCCCTAAATTACCATCTGAATCCATCACTGTACATAGTACTACCACCAATACTTTTTTGTAAGGGTTTGACAGGTTGCATAGATTCATAGTAGATATTCTGGAAGACGACATATCTTTAAAAGGTTATATTTAAAGTAAGAAGAAAGTCAAATTAGTTATTTCTCACCGTAGAAAGATTTGAGATTTAATTTCTCAAACCGCTCTCAGCTGCCAAACGTTAAAGCCCTTTCTATGATCAGAGCAGCTGCGTTTTTCACAGTCTCGCACAACTGGAATATCAACAAAACCGTGAAATAATAGCTCTGTTCAAAAACCTAGTGAGCTGCCTACTTAGACAGCATTTTAAGGGATCATAGGAAGGCTAGCAGCAAATCGCTTGGGGGATAAATCTATATAAGATGGTGCTGAGGCGAGAGAAATTATAATAAATAATTCAACACTTAATAGTATTAAGTTTATTGATTTAATTATAATCATTCAATTTATATTTAATTATTTTATTTGAATTACAATGGACTATTTTTATGCTTATTGCATAATTTTATGCTATTGCTTTATTATAGCAACATGTAAATGTCAAAACATAACATTATTTGTGTCGCATCCAGAGGTGCTGCCTATCTAGTGCGTCTCAAATCAGTACAGACTGGATGCTGCCTATGTAGACTCACTAGGTTCTAGAACAGATTTTAACATCTTGTTTTGTTTCTGTTGCCGCTCTGAAAACATATGATTAATGCGATTATGTTTTTAAACATTCACAAAGTTTAGCTGAGATACAAACCAATAAAATGAGAAAGAATAAAAAGGTCAGAGCTATGAGGAAAACAGAGAGAAATCGTCACTGAATGGCTTTAGGTTTTGGCCGTCCGTGTCTGAACACTGACCCGTGACAGTCTGTGATGGAAGATTTGGTTTGATGTCCAGTGGTCCGCCGTTACGCCAGCAGCCCTAGTCGCTTGACCTTGGCCGACAGGAAAGAGTGAATGATGAAGACGATGGTTTTAGGGCAGGAGTGAAGGTCCAGTTGCTGAAAAGCAGGAGAAAGAGAAGAGCAATGTATTAAATGAGAGACAAAATCACATGAGATCTAATCAGCATCTCAGTTGTTTCTCTCAGATGGCGTTAAATTAAATAGAGAGGAAAAAAATGACTATATTTGCTGAAGTCTCCAGCTTCTCAGATGTTTCTCCTGAGAAGAGATCTCAACCATGTCTCAAACTGCTCATTCTAGCCAAGTTAGATATCTCAATATGGAAGATATTGATAGATATCTCAATATATCTTCTAGGAAGGAATAGAGCTGCACGATTAATCGTTAAAAGATTGCGACCTCGATTCAAACACCCACGCGATCTCATTCCGAAATGACAGTGATTCGCCTGTGTTTATTAAATCTTTGACAAAAACACATTGGAACATCAGCTCTGCGTTTGCGCTGATCCAGAGAGAGCTGTTGTCATGTATAGGTATGAAACAGCTTCACAAACAACCACAAAGTATCATTATTTCTGTCTCACAATAATTCATATTATCACAGAAGTACTGGGATGAAAGTTTATAGTTCAGATATAAACACTGATGTCTACAAAAGCGATCAAAATAGAGTGAATCACCTTTTGAAAGTAACTTGACGCTTCAAATAATGATTGTATCGATTACATTGTTACGCCACCAGGAGGCGACAAGTGACTGTTAAAAAATGTCTGTCATTGAATCATTCATTTTAAGAGATTCGTTCAAAAACGCTGATTCATCCAGTAATGAAACAAGTGAAGTCTTTATGAGTGAGTCATTAATTCATTCATTCAAGAGATTCATTCAAAAACGCTGATTCATCCAGTAATGAAACAAGTGAAGTATTTATGAGTGAGTCATTGAATCATTCATTTAAGAGATTTGTTCAAAAACACTGATTCATTGCAGTATTGAAACAGATTAAGTATTTATGAGTGAGTCATTGAATCATTCATTCAATCCATTCATTCAGATTAATTAAACATTTTAATTAGACTGCAGCAATTAACATTTTGTCAGAACCTCTAGTAAATTACATGTTATTTTGTTTAGTTGTCTGTTCAGAATCTTTATTTGAAATTTAAAAAAAATCGTGATTCTCAATTTATCCAGAATCGGGCAGCTCTAGGAAGGAGTAAGCAGCTTCGTAAAGGCAGAACAAATCAGGTTAAAGGTGAAAGAAAGTAAAGCGAGCAGCAGGTGAAAAGTGCAAAAACGTCTCTCACGATCTCTGCTTCTGGGCCTCCGAAGTCGAGGAACATCATGCGGACGCCGTCGTCTGAGGACATGCGCAGACGCTCGAACGGCTGCTGGAGAAGGACGTTCTTCCTGACCCCGGCCTCCTCCGTAAACAACAAGAAGCCTTTGTCTATGTGAACGCTCAACATACACGACTTCCCATTCCAGCTGCACGCTACAAAACACACAGGATGATTAGCTTTAATTAGCTAGTAAAACGTTTTTTTGTTCATTTAAATAAAGCTGAAATTCAATAGAAATATTAGATTTGAAAAACTTTTGCCTCGATGAAATAAGTTACTAACTGGAAATAAATAAAAACTAAAATTTAAATAAAAATAAATTAAACCTAAATAGTAATATTTAAGAAATAGTAATAATAAAGCTGACAAACACACATAACAAAAATTTATAAAAAAATTAAAATGAAAACTAAAAAAAAAAAAACTAATAGTATATAAATAATACTAAAATTTGACAAACTACAAACATAAATATATCCCTCATTTGTAAGTCATTTTGGATAAAAGCGTATGCCAAATGAATAAATGTAGATTTAATAATATATGCTAAAAATAGTATATTATATTTTTATATTATAATTTCTGCACCACGAACAATACAAATTATGCAACAAAAATTTATAACAGAAGTATGTCACTCTGTCACATGACGTCGTTAATTTAGTGAGGGCCAGTTATCAAATATTTTTTGGCAGAATGAACAAAATCAAGGTGGACATCAAATGCATTGCATTGTGGGATACATTATTTCACAGTGTGCTCTGGTTTTCAATGCATGCACAAACAAATAAACAAATCACTGTGCACAGTATGCATACTGCAGAAATAGCATGAGTAGTATGCTAGTCAGCTATCCATAATTTTAGCCTATAGGGTTTTATCAGGTTACAAAAGACAAAAAAAGATGGTTTAAACCTGCAATCGGACCTTATGGAACGAGGAGGGATCATCACAGAAACAATGGATTGCTAAACTCTCATACTTTAATAGTATTTATAGCACCTAACTTAATAAAACAGGTTGTGTGACTGTGCCACGTGCCAGTGATTATAGTTTGCCAACCCCTGGTCTAAACACACTGGAGTGCAGCACATCACTGAACCAACAGAGGGCGATATGAACCCATACAAACCCATCAGCCACAACTCATTTATTCTCATTCTGCTTTGGAAAGAACATCTACTGAAGATTCAGTAAGCTTCAGTGACTCAAGCGGTGACCGTACCTGTCGTGACCTCCTGTACGAGTTCTGCGGCGCTGTGACAGCCCTCCACCAGCAGGTGTGTCCAGGTGGACAGGTCTTTAGCTGTGTCCACTCTGAACAGATGCGTCTCCACTCCCTGCTTAGTGCCCAAACGCAGGCCGAAGGTCAGCTCAGAGTCGTGTAATGACGAACTCTTACCCGGTCCAGAGTGAACCAGCCTGACGGACAGAAACACAGCAGATATTAGTATACGTACAACTCAACTCATTAATAATCTACTTGATAAACTGAACAGATGTGGCTCTAAAATATGATTGGACGAGACATGTTTGCATAATGAATCGCAGATGTAGTTAGAATTGTTCATTGTAATACTGTTGTTAAGTGGTTTTTGAGAAAACATCAAGAACGAACCAAAACAACAAAAATAAATTCCTCATATATATATATATATATATATACACACTACTGGTCAATGTTCTTGTCATGTTTTTAAAACAACGTTTTTAAAAGAAGTTTCGTCTGCTCACCAAGGCTGCATTTATTTAATTAAAAATACAGTAAAAACAGTAATATTGTGAAATATTATTACAATTTAAAATAACTGTTTTCTGTTTGAATATATTTTATAAAGTAATTTATTCCTGTGATCAAAGCTGAATTTTCAGCATCATTACTCCAGTCTTCAGTGTCACATGATCCTTCAGAAATCATTCTAGTATGATGATTTGTTGGTTATGGACATTTCCAGTCATTTGTGATTTCAGGATAAGGATTTCTAATTATTTCACTCACAAAGAGCAAATTCCAATCAATCTGATTCCAGCTTATGAAAAGTCATGGAAATAAAATAAAATATCGTATATAAATTGATAGCACTATGGATATTATATTTTATTTCCATGACTATTCATAACCTGGAATAACTTCTAAAATTCCCTGATATTTTCTGTTTTTCCCTGACATAGGACACGTAGATTTATAATAATTAATATAATATAATATAATATAAATTTATCATACTTTATCAATATACAACTACAGTGATCTGCTGAGTATCGTTTTACCGTGGTAAAGTCCCTGTAATGTGTGTCCTCTCATTTTAATGCTCTAGTATGCAGTGTGTGTGTGTGTGTGTGTGTGTGTACCTGGTGGTAATTAAAGGATAGCTCTTGTCTGGGCTGTTGAGAGTCTCTTTGCTGTCGGGCAGAGATCCGTACAGCAGTAGATCTCTGTCTGTCAACACCGCCAGTATCGGCCGCTCTGAACCCTGACGACACACACACCATCATCAGACCCTGCTGCATGATTTCTGTCTCTCTCATCTCACGGTGTCTGTGTTTCTCACCTGCTCAATGATCCAGCCGATGTGACTGACGTCCAGGCTCGGCTGCAGGGCTTTCAGCTCGGCTTTGGCACTGGTCAGTAATGCTGCACTTCCTGTCTGGATGGCGTTGTACCAGGCCTGAGCCATCGCGTGATCTTTAGCCCGCAAGAACACAGACTTCTTCCTGTCTGATGATACCACCTCAAAATACCTACAGAGAGAAAGAGCAAAGAGTGGACTTTATGTGACAAGTCCTCTTGCAGAATATTGCTTTTAAATGAGCATAATACCATAATAATCTTTATGAATAATTCTTCTGCCAACTAGTATAGTTCATTAGTCAAATTGTAGGATGATTTTGGTGCATTAATGTAGAATTTACTGACAGAAGGTTCATCCAATCAGAGCCATGCGATATAAAATAATTTTGTTATAGTTTAATTTAAACAATGGCCAATATTACGAATCATAAGATACTTTTTGTCATATGCATTATTTTATATTATATTCAAAAGTTTGGAGACACAAAGTTGATCAAAAGTGACATTAAAGATATTTATAATGTTACAAAAGATTCTATTTTGAGAATGATTTCTGAAGGATCATGTGACACTGAAGACTGGAGTAATGATGCTGAAAATTCAGCTTTGATCACAAGAATAAATTACAGTTTACTATATATTCACATAGAAAACATCTATTTTGAATTGAAATAATATTTCACAATATTAAAATTTTTTTTCTGTATTTTTGATCTAATAAATGCAGCCGTGGCGAACAGAAGAGACTTAATTTAAAATTGTACTGATCCCAGGAGTAGTGTATATTATCAATTTTTATTATAAATCTATATAGTTATAGTTATATAGTTATCATTTCATAATATGTCAGTACTATGTAAACTCTGGCGGTGTTTGTACCTGTCCTCTGTGTCAGGCGGACACTGTTTGCGCGTCACATGACACATTCTGAGCGGGAGGGTCCTGGTCTCTTTAAGCGCCGGGTCCGTCTGCTTCTGCGGGGTGGCTGGAGGAGAATCGAGCACTGGGGGTCCCGCCGTCGATCCGCCCTTAAAAAACGCAGACATCTCCTTAATGTACTTCACTACAGAGAAACAAAGAGAGAGAGAGTCATTATTCTTACTGCTATTTTTCATGGTGAAACAATATTAGCATGCTGATAGTAAACACTTAATAATGGCTAATATTTTGTAAGAATAGTATGTGAAACAGTTTGCATGATGCAACAACAAACATTTTAAATAGTATCATCTATGCTGTTGTCACATGATCAGAATTTTTTTTAATGCATAAATAAAATAAAAATGATATTCTATGCATACCGTGCACAGCATGCACACTTCAAGATTAGGATGCTATTTTGAACATAGCTTTGGACTTTTTGTGGGCACAACCCACTAAACACTGAAATCTTGATGATTAAAGTTGAACATCTGCCCACTGATTCAAAAACGACCAATAAAGCAGCTTCAGATGAAAGAGAAAGAGGAGCTCTGCACCACCAAAAATAAAATCATTTCCTTTAGGAAAGTATTGCTCCGTGTGTTCAGTGCTGTAGACCGTCTGTTTCCACTGGAGCTTTAGACCAGAGTCAAGATCAGACAAACCACTGACAGATTCTGACACTTTATTTTTACATGTATTGAAAAAGACAATGCATAATACATGCATGCTGCCAGAAATAAGTAGAGGAAACGACATTCACATTAACATCTGTGCTTGAGGTTAAAAAAAAATACTTGTGCTGAATGCTGAATATTTTAGTCTATTCTTAAATAGGCATATATACTCACTATTTAGGTATTTCAAAGCTACAAATGCAAATTGCATTAAAAAAAAAAGTCCACATAATGTCATTTCTCCTCATTTTATTCAACAATTACAGCCTTTTGACTTGCAGAGGCTGACATTCAGAGGCTGAGGTTAGTCGTATGATAAAATTTAAAAGGTGAAAGTTCACAGCGGCGTAGTACAATTAAAAGGTCAAAACACCAGCTGTTGAAAATATATAAAGTATATATATATATTAGAGTATCTCACAGAAGTGAGTACACCCCTCACATTTTTCTAAATATTTTATTATATCTTTTTACCCCTAAGTGAAAATGTCCAAATTGGGCCCAAAGTTTCAATATTTTGTGTGGTCACCATTATTTTTCAGCACTGCCTTAACCCTCTTGGGCATGGAGTAGATAGGTGGATGGATGGATGGATGGATGGATGGATGAGTGGATGGATGGATGGATGAGTGGATGGATGGATTGATAACCAACTCCAAAATGAAGTAACAAACAGCTGCATTTAAATAAATTTTATTTATTATTTATTGGTTAAATTATACATACCAAAATAAATTATTCACAAGAATGAATGAATTAGATATAATATTCCTATTATTAGGAATTATTCACAAAAATTAATTTGACTTCAGACTTTACGTATGAGAGAAGACATTTAAAAAGAGTATTGAAATTATCAAACTTGAAACTATCAAACAGACAGACAATGAGTAGATCGGTAGATGGATGGATGGATGATGAGTAGATGGATGGAAGAGTAGATAGGTGGATGAGTAGATCGGTAGATGGATGGATGGATGGATGATGAGTAGATGGATGGAAGAGTAGATAGGTGGATGAGTAGATCGGTAGATGGATGGATGGTTGGATGGATGAGTAGATAGGTGGATGGATGGATGGATGAGTAGATAGATGGATGGATGGATGGATGGATGGTGGATGGATGGATGAGTAGACAGATGGATGGATGGAAGGATGGATGGACTGATAACCAACTCCAAAATGAAGTAACAAACAGCAGCATTTAAATAAATTTTATTTATTTTTTTATTGGTTAACTTATACATACTGAAATCAATTATTCACAAGAATGAATTCGAAAGAGAACATGTTTTATTATTTCATCAGCTGTAAAGCTGTATTAATTATCAAACTGCTGAACAGTGTACTTAAGTAAGTTAAGTTAGTAATGGTGCTACATTTAGTACCTCAGCACTGCTAGTAACACACAAACACACACACACACACTGAACATGACAAACCCTTCAAGATGAACAGTCTATGTCTCTGTCTGTAATACACACACGATGGTTATAAATAGCAGACGCCACTATGGGGAGAAAGATCGAGTTTCATTGTAGAGGCTGAAGTGTGAAACACACCCAGTGTCTCTCTCTCTCTGTCTCTCTCAGAGCGAGTGATACAGGCAGAGAGGGGCTTCCTCTCTCAGAATAGAGCTCATCTCAGCAGTCAGCTCGTTCCCAAACACACTTCACCTACTCAGCACATACAGCAGCGAACAACACAGCCCTCTTTCTCTCGCTCTATAAATACATTTACAGTAGTGACTGCAGATGCTCCGAGCATCTCACACACACACAGTCTGTTTTCACACATGTTGTGTCCGAATTCCTCAATCCTTCACCTGCTGACCACACACACACACACACACACACACACATATTCAGCAGATACGGCCTCACACACTCTTTAACGATGATGTAAACTCGAGTTGACTATATTGATTTTCTTAATACATGTTCCTGATCTTATTGTGAATGATTCATCACTGTCGTTATTCTTTAAAAATAATTGGTTAATGTTACCCAGCATTCAAACAGCTGTTTTGTCTCTTCTGCTCACCAAGGCTGCATTTATTTGATCAAAAATACAGTAAAAACTGTAAAATTGTGAAATATTATTACAATTTAAAGTAACTTGTTTTCTATGTGAATATATAGTAAAGTGTAATTTATTCCTGTGATCAAAGCTGAATTTTCAGCATCATTACTCCAGTCTTCAGTGTCACATGATCCTTCAGAAGTCATTCTGATATGATGATTTGCTGCTCAAGAAACATTTCTGATTATCATCAATGTTGAAAACAGTTGTGCTGCTTCAGATTTTTGTTGAAATCGTAATGCATTTTTTCCCAGTATTCTTTGATGAATAATGAAACACTTTTACGTTCATGCAATGTCTTTGATTCTCATGCATACTCGACGAAAACCAAACCACACTGAGATGAAACGACACTCGTCACCTTTATCCTCACGTCACAAACACACACTCTTCACACATTAAACCGTCTCGCTCAGCTCATCTTCTGCTGTTTCCAATCACAGCACCATCCTCCTGTTGTTGCGTTCTCATAATTCAAGTCTTCAGTGGTCTCGCATCTCCAACCACACATTAATCACATCAACAAAAGACTCTGGTCAGAGGTTTAGATTAGAGGATTCTGGGGCTATTTATAGACGGAAGGATTTTGTTGGCACAAAAGCCCTTCGGGAGCTGATACTAAATGGCCTTTGTGGAATTAAAATTGCCATTCGATGTGCATTTTTCTGAGGGAACGTTAAAGAGCAGAGGTTGCTCTTTCACAGCTCAGGAGTCCTCATTGCAGAATCAACTTTGACTGAGATGTTTCTCCTGAACTATCTTACACACAAAGTGTATCCCAGCTAACAGGGAATGTTCTGAGATGGTGTGTGTTCTGTTGATTGGGGGCAGTCTGGTTTTGTAATGTCATTGGTTTTCATTGTGGAAACTGTAGGAAAAAGAAAAGCAAAGGAAGGAAACAGGGAGGAGGTCATGATTGTTCTGATGAGTAACAGACGGAAAAATACAGCTCATCTTTGGATGATTTGGCTTAACCCAAACCGAATGTTGGGATCAAGTCCAATGGCAGATTCAACTCCAGAGTCTAATAAGCATACCTCTGCTTTAGTATGTGGATGCAAACAAACTCAAATTGTGCATCGTTGCATTATGAAATGTTTAATACTGCATTTCACAGCACAACACAAGTACCTTCATGTCATTTAGTTCATCATGCATATATCAATTGTTTCTCCTAAACAGTAATAAGTCTCCCAAGAAGTTTCTCCTGATAAAAGACTACAGTAATCTCACGTTTCAGAAGAGATCTCAACAACATCTCAAACTGGGCTGCAATCAAAAGTCAAAGATCTCATTATGAACTTTTCTCATCAAATATCAAATTATCTATCCATATTCATCTCATAGCTCTATACTCTCAAGGCCCGTTCACACCAAAAACGATAACTATAATGATAACTATGCTGGGTTAAAAACAACCCAAGTTGGGTTGAAAATGACCAAACCCAGTGATTGGGCTGTTTTAACCCAGCAGTGATTGGGTTGTTTCAATCCAGCGGTTGGGTTAAATGTTTGCCATGCTGGGTATTTTTATTTAACCCAACTATTGTTTAAAAATGACTATATGTCTGGATTAAAATGAACCCAAAATAGGTTGGAAATTAAAAATCAGACACATAATTACTAGAGCCAACAATAATAATCAAAAGGTGAACATTTAAGCAATTTAATGTTTATTGTTTAATTATTATTCATTAAACTTTAATAAATGTTAATTTCCAACATACATTGGGTTCATTTTAAACAAGCAATACAGTAATTTTTAAACAATAATTGAGTTAAATAAAACTACCCAGCAGGTTGGGCAAACATTTAACCCAACCACTGGGTTAAAAAAAACAACCCAATGGCTGGTTTAAAACAACCCAATCGCTGGTTTAAAACAACCCAATCGCTGGGGTAAAACAACCCATTTGCTGGGGTAAAACAATTGATTCGCTGGGTTAAAACAACCCAATCGCTGGGTTAAAACAATTGATTCGCTGGGTAAAAACAGCCCAAATGCTAGGTTAAAAACAACCCATTCGCTGGGGTAAAACAACCCAAATGCTGGGTTAAACCAATCCAGTCGCTGAGTTAAAAATAACCCAATCGCTGGGTTAAAACAACCCATTCACTGGGGTAAAACAACCCAAATGCTGGGTTAAAACAATCGATTTGCTGGGTTAAATCAACCCAATCGCTGGGTTAAACCAACCAAAACGCTGGGATAAAACAACCTAAATGCTGGGTTAAACAATGCATTTATTGAGTTAAAACAACCCAATCACTGGGTTAAAACAATGCATTCATTGGGTTAAAACAACCCAAACACTGGGTTAAAACAATGCATTTATTGGGTTAAAACAACCCATTCGCTGGGTTAAAACAACCCAAACACTGGGTTAAAACAATGCATTCATTGGGTTAAAACAACCCAAACACTGGGTTAAAACAATGCATTTATTGGGTTAAAACAACCCATTCGCTGGGTTAAAACAACCCAAACACTGGGTTAAAACAATGCATTCATTGGGTTAAAACAACCCAAACGCTGGGTTAAAACAATGCATTCATTGGGTTAAAACAACCCAAACGCTGGGTTAAAACAATGCATTCATTGGGTTAACACGACCCAATCGCTAGGTTAAAACAATTGATTCGCTGGGTTAAAACAACCCAAACACTGGGTTAAAAACGACCCAACCACTGGGTTTTTAACCCAGCATTTTTTAGACTATAGTGTCCACACCTGTGGATGATATCATTCTGTTTATTACAAGTGCGCTGCAGTTTTTTCATCCGGCACTTTAAACGCTTGAGATCTTTAAAGCAGGATGGATTCTGATTGGCTGTCAGTGTTTTTATCATTTATCAGCTGGAATATCTGGAAAATTGTTCTGAAAGTGATTCCAACGATATTGTTTCTCTGAGCCGTTATAGCTGTGCTGTGCTATTCTTTTATATTTAGAATGATTTTTAGAACTGTATCTTCATTGTTGTTGTAACAGATATCGTTCATGGTGTGAATGGGACTTTTTTGAAGTTGTAAATAAAATAAAGATTATTTACAAGAAAACATTCAGTTTTTCTACTTTGAAATTTCATGTTTAATCCGATGTGTTACTTGCCATTTCTTTTGTAATTATTTGTGTAATTTACTAGCGGTTTCTGAGTGAAGATTGTTTAGAAGTATTTGATCACTAGTAATTTATTTGTTTCTTTCTCCAGAGGATTTTTAGACAAACATCTGAGACAACATTGATACTTCACTTAAAACAAGAGAAAGCAATACACTAAAAAAAAAATTGGTGTAGAAACTATTTTCACTCAGACACTGGTAGTAAATTTCACAAATAAACAAATAAATGGCGAGTAACACACTGTCCATTTATTCCATTTATACTCGCTTGAAGTGTTTTTGCGTTTAACCGTTACAGACACAGTGAAGGCAAAAGAAAAACAAGATTTAAATCTGTCTGAGCTGTCACTGCTCTATCTAAACGTGAACATTCCTGCCCTTTGGGACACAAAGCGAGCATCCTTTAAGAGACAGAGATAGAGATTTTTCTAGCTGGTGACTTCGGCCGGTCTGTTTCCAGGTGCTGAGGCCCGGGTCGGGCGACATGGAAGCAAGCAGTTGTTCTTGCTGCCTGACTGGACAAACACAAGAACCTGGAGCCACGTCAAACACAACAGATCCCTACAGCCCAACCCTGGCCCTCCGGTTGCCGTGGGAGCATCCGGAATCCATCTGATTGGCTACGCTGTGACTCCAAAAGCACGCTGTGCCTGGAATGTCGCTCATCGCCTACACAAAAATGTTCCTGAAAACACACACAGAACCACAGCACCGAACTGATGTACGCACAGTTGTCCAAAAAAAAAGCATGGCATAAACAACGTATAAATAATGTTCTTGTGCTAACGTTTTGAGAATATTATTCAAGACCAGATAACTTCGAACAAATGTTCTATTATTGTTACTGGAAGAACATTTGTTCATAACTTTTAGAGAACCTTGCCAGAACATTGTTTGCTGAGTTAAGTCATGCTTAAAAATATCTCATTGCATTTCAGAAATCAAGAGTTTGAACTAAAGTGTGCGTTTCCATATTTAAACTGTTTAATATAAACAGCGTGTGCTTAGATCAAGTCGGATCACTCAGTAGTTAACACAGGCTTTTCTTTTCATTAATGTCTCACTTGATCTCACTAAATCATCTGGAGTCTGTCCAACCGAGAGGAACATTTTCTAGAGCTAATATCACACTTTCATCATCCCAGAAAAACGGCACGACTTCTCTTCCTGACTGGAAGCCATAAAAACAGCTGGAAGTGCTTATGATTTTAATTTAGTTAAGTGCAAATATTCAATTTGGCCACAAGAATGAAGATCTGACCTGGAATGAAGCCATGCATTCAGTTTGCGTCTCTGGAGGGCAGCAGGGGAGGGGTATCTGGGCATTTGACGAGGGATATGTTCAGAATAGCAAACTACTCATACTATTTTTGCAGTGTACTGTACACAGTTTGTGTCTGTTATGCATGCATGGAATTCCCGGATGATTTATGTTGACAAAATGTGTAGAACATGATCGGAGCATACTGTATTTCACAATACAATGTGCGTGACTTGATGTTCCATTTGCAAAAGTTGCATTGTCACACTTTAAATTGCATTAAAATGCAAAATAGCAATAATCATACAATGTAATAATATGGCATAATGTATGAGAGTTTAGCAGTGCATAATGTGTTCTGTATCACATACTATTATAGTAATCAGTACTTCAAGCATAATCAGTAAGATTTTTAATTTTGAAAAAAAGTATTTTACGCTCACCAAGGCTGCATTTATTTGATCAAATAATAAATACAGTAAAAATGTGAAATATTATTACAATTTAAAATAGCTGTTTTCTATATGAATATATAGTAAAGTGTAATTTATTCCTGTGATCAAAGCTGAATTTTCAGCATCATTACTCCAGTCTTCAGTGTCACATGATCCTTCAGAAATCATTCTAATATGATGATCTGCTGCTCAAGAAACATTTATGATTATTATCAATGTTGAAAACAGTTTCATATTTCTGTGGAAACTGTGATACATTTAATTTTTCAGTATTCTTTGATGAATAGAAAGTTCAAAAGAACAGAAATAATTTGAAATAAATGTCACTTTTGATCAATTTAATGCATCCTTGATGAATAAAAGTATTAATTTCTTTCAAAACAAAAGATAACAAATTATATTTACATTATATTCGATTAGATAAAATTCTTATTGGCTGTGATTTTGTTGTGTCACGCAGCATTTTAACTTTCAGTGAGGAACAGAATCCTGGGAACGTGTTGTGTCACGTCTGGTTTGGACACGCCGTTAACATGTGGAATCAGAAGGAATCTGTTTACTTTTAACGTTAAATCAGGCTGGAAGTATGTTGCAGAACAACAAATGTTGCAGAACAAATCTAACAAAGATTTTGCACAGAAATGATCCTCGTCAGCTAGACAAGAACTCGAATTCACAAACACACATATTCTCCCATGAATGATGGATTTTATAGTCAGTGAATCTGGAACAGCTGAAGGTCACAAACCTTCATGTATCATTTGATTCAAATGTCACCGGTGAAAATCCACCCACTCTACGTTGGATAGAAAGACAGAAATGTGTGAGACTTGGCGAAGGTCCAGCATGTTCCCGAGAGACAAAATTGGCCAGAGAAAATAAACACAGTGCGAGAGAAACGCTTCTGGAACAAGAACAAATGTAGGGCGGGGCTTGATTTTGTCTGTGGGGAATTGATTGGGTGGTTGTGGTTTGCTATTGGTGGATCTCATGTGAGTGACAGGTTGCCCCGCCCTCATCATCAGAGAAGAGACGAGATGCTGCAAGAGGGAGGAGAAGATATTCTGATTCAAGATTATGAGGAACATGAATTGAAAACAATAGTGATGTGCACCAATAAATCATTTATAATAAATGAAATAGGAATTTTGATTTCATGGTGACTTTAAATGTGTGTGTCTGAGAGATTTTTCTCCACATCCACAGTATTGTCCACTACGAAATGAATCAAACAGGACTGAAAGCCTCAGTGGTGAAGCAGATGTAATGGCTAATGTGTGAGAGGAAGAGAAGAAAGATGAGTGGAGCGAGAACTAAACACACTCAATTACAGGATCATAGAAAACTCACTAAGCAGAAGAGAGTAAATCCCTCAGAATGACTGCAAGAGTCTGAGCTGCTTGTGTGTGTGTGTCTGTGTGTGTGTGTGTGTCTGTGTGTGTGTGGTTGAGGTTATGATGAGCCCCTGAAAAATCGGGCCTTTCGCGCCCAAGCATGGCAGGAAAATCTGCAGTGGATGACAGGAATTTTCATTATTGCAAGCTCTCTAAAACTGCCCGTCTGTCTCTCACTCGCTCTCTCAAAATTTACAAGGCTTTTTGGTCTGTTAAAAGGCTTTACATTGCCAAAGCATTGGAAACATTAAAGTTCCCTTGTTATGCTATTTTAAGATTCCTAATTTTGTTTTGGAGTCTCCTGCAATAGGTTTATATCCGTCCAAGGTCATAAAACACTTTGCAGCATCAGCTCTCTTCTCTCAGTGTCTGAAACAGTTTTAACAAAGATTCAATCCCCGCCTTTCTGAGAGCCTCCTCTGCTCTGAATGGTCAAACGGTTCAGTCTGTTGTGATTGGACGACCGCTTACAGCACGTGTCGGAAACTAAGCTCTTCCTTGATACACAGTGATATGAATAGTAACGTTGGCGTTTGTTTTACCGTATCAATCTCATTAAAAGAGGATTTGCTTCGGCAGGAGAAAACTACCCAGCAGTTTGGGCAAACATTTAACCCAACCGCTGGGTTAAAACAACCCATCGCACCCATTCGCTGTGTTAAAACAACCCAATCGCCGGGTTAAAACAACCTATTTGCTTGGTTAAAACAACCCAATCGCTGGGTTAAAACAACCTATTCGCTTGGTTAAAACAACCCAATCGCCGGGTTAAAACAACCTATTCGCTTGGTTAAAACAACCCAATCGCTGGGTTAAAACAACCCATTCGCACCCATTTGCTGTGTTAAAACAACCCAATCGCCTGGTTAAAACAACCCAATCGCTGGGTTAAAACAACCCATTCGCACCCATTCGCTGTGTTAAAAACAACCCAATCGCCTGGTTAAAACAACTCAATCGCTGGGTTAAAACAACCCAATCACCGGGTTAAAACAACCCAATCGCCGGGTTAAAACAACCCATTCGCTTGGTTAAAACAACCCAATCACTGGGTTAAAACAACCCATTCGCTTGGTTAAAACAACCCAATCACTGGGTTAAAACAACCCAATCGCTTGATTGAAACAACCCATTCGCCGGGTTAAAACAGCCCAACCGCTGGGTTTGTCAAATTTCAACCCAACTTGGGTTGTTTTTAACTTAGTATTTTTTAAGAACAGTAATGATGGCGTCGGTTTTACCGTCTCATCAAAGTGGATTTGCTTTGGCAGCAGAAAACAGCGTCTTCTCGACATGAACAAAATGAACCAAACTCTTCCAGTCTCTGATACAACTACAGAGTTTGAGGGCGGGGCAAAGTACACACTGTTCAGCCAATGGAGACCATAGGCTGGCATTATGCAAATTTGTAGGTTGCAGGAAGTAAGACTGGAATTACTGCTGACTCATTTCAGGAGTTCAGAATTGATTTTTTGGGAGACAGTAACTCCATTTATCTGCACTTTGATCTTTGAAACTTTGCAGTCCTTTTACATTCACAATCATCTGTATTACACACTGCATGAAAGGCAATATCCCAAATAATAATAATAATAATAATAACTGGGGCACTTTAAATTACAGACACATTTACACACAATTATAAAAAAAAAAATTATAAAATAATAACACATCTACAAAACTTATACCTTCTAATCAATTCATCATATTTATACTGCCAATTAAAGTACAATAGTGGAAGCCGATTTTATTTTCCAAAGTCAAGATATTATTTATTGTAAAGACCATACTTAATATATTTTCTTTAGACATAAGCCAAAATATTAAGTCAATATAATTTTTGATTATAAAATTCTGATTCTGAAATTGTCAAAACATCCATTTGACGCACTGAACGCCCATCTCATCGTAATTACGAATTCCGAACTCGTAAGTTGGACCTTCCCAGTGGACCTGAGAGCAGCATTACATGCAAACACCGTTCACTCTTGCATCACTGGCTCTTAAGAGCCTTCTTAAAGGGGATAAAATGCTGATAAGGCATTATGGGTATCACACGCACACACATGCAGGCTCATAAAAACTATAAAGCCCCTCTTCCATTATGGACTCCATCAAGCCTTTTAAAAATGTGCATTAATGTAATTATCACTGATATACTTGTACTCAATTTTAGCTCCAAACACTTGTGTGCAATTACTGAGGTCTCATGGTTTCCCATTTGAACTCTTCATGTCAAAAAGGTTGCTGACCTCTGCATTTCACCTTTTTTACAAGTGATGTCACATCACTTATGTGAGATTGGTCTGGCTGTGTTTCCCAAAAGCATCATAAGCCTAAGATGATCATAGAGACAATGGGTGGCAATTGTTCTACGATCAACTTAGGCTTATGATGCTTTTTGGGAAACGCAGCCCTGGCCTGGTCACTAATCCAAGTGTTGACCGACAGACATTCACAGAAAATTCATTTACTAAATTACTTTAGTTTCTTGGAAAGTTACTTCCTGAGTACACAAATATGTCTTTTCAGTTCAATGAATGTAAATATTATGAAGTGTGGCTGTCAAGCTCCTAAAAGACAAAACGTACCATAAAAGTATCATATACATAGTAATTAATACGACTCTATATTGCAAGTCTTAAGAAGTCAGATTTGTGTGAGGTTTTGTGCAAATTTAGTGATAATCGTCCACTTAAGTGAACTGTGGATGATCACTGAGTCAAGGAATCAGTCTGATTGGTGAATGAATCATTCTAATTGAACTAACTGAAGAGATCAGACCAGTGTTATTTTATACTATTATAGATTTCTGTCATTCCATTGACAGTCCACACAACTACCACTTTGATGCTTCAAAAAGTTCATAAAGAGATTGTAAAACTAATCCATATGAATCGAGTGGTTTAGTCCAAATTTTCTGAAGAGACTTGATCGCTTTATATGATGAACAGATTTAATTTAGGCTTTTATTTGTATATAAACATTCATCAACGCACACATAACTTGTGGTAAATGGAAGCTCAAGCATGTTTGCTTGACGTGTGAGAACCAATGAGGTTCATTCTCGTGTTACGCAGCACGTTTGAGCTTCAGCAAGAACCAATGAGGTTCATTCTCGTGTTACGCAGCATGTTTGAGCTTCAGCAAGAACCAATGAGGTTCATTCTCGTGTTACGCAGCACGTTTGAACTTCAGCAAGAACCAATGAGGTTCATTCTTGTGTTACGCAGCATGTTTGAGCTTCAGCAAGAACCATTGAGGTTCATTTTTGTGTGTTACACAGGACCAACAACATAAGGATGAGTAAATGACTGACATAAATTTCACTTTTAGGTGAACTGTTCCTTCAAGCCAAACAATCTGCTCTGTCTTACCTTCCAGAATGACCTCTTTGCCTGTTTTCTTCAGGGCCTGTACAGCCTCATCATGAGTGGCCTCTCTGAGGTCGTAACCGTTCACGGACAAAATCGCATCGCCCACGTAAAGAGCCTCCGTCTGGTCTGCTGCCAGCCCTTTGAAGATCTTTGAGATCAGGATGGGCATCTTATTCTCTTTACCACCTGTAAAACAACATACAATTACAAATGTGGTAAAATTTGCTTCCATGTAAAAACTAGCATAGACTAAAGTTTCTCTTCCAACTTTTTACTTGTAGATGAACAAGTACATCTAAGAGAACCAGGGGTCAGTTTCATAAACATACACATTATGTTTAGACTGTCTTAAGAACTATGATCAACTAGCATTTAGTTAGGGCTAATCAGTCTTAATTTCTGGTTTATTAAATTATACCAATCTACATTTTTATGTAACTGACTGAAAGGTTATAAACAGTCTTAAAGAAAACTAACTTGTAAGACTAGTCTAAGCAGTTTAGGCAACCAGTACATCTAAAAGTAAGTTTCTCTAAACTTAGAACGCCTCTGCTGTCTAGCAAGTCTTTTTTTAATCAAGTGCTGACAAAGATGACCAATCTGTGACTGATATCAAGAAGAAGCCTGCAAATAAGCTGGTAGTACGACAGTGACACCACATCATTCAAAGTTCAGCATAACCACAAAAGAAACTACTCAAATAGCTTCTTCTTTCAAATCTTTCTGATGGGCTGCCAATGAAAAATATGGACAAACAAGGTATGGTCTGGACAGCAGCAGGTTTATTAGGCTGCTGTCACTTTAAGACCTGCTGCCGCTGCACATGACGTGGATCTGACATGCATCCCCACAATTCTTTATGTTTGTTTAAGACTTCATTTAACTCGTTAAACTGTGCTTGCGAGGATGCTCTCCAAAACTGGCATTTTGGCATAATTTTGTGTTTTTTTGTCCATTCAAGCGCTGTCTTTCAGTGCACATGAGTCGTCTGTGTCACACATTATTTTCTATGCAGATGCACTCCCCAACAAAATCACCCCAATCATTCTAGAATGATTAATTATTTTCAAGAATAGCTATCCAAGTAATCTGGTGAAAATGATTTTTTTTTTTATATTATAATATACAATCCGAATTCCAGAAATGTTGGGATGTTTTTTAAATTTGAATAAAATGAAAACTAAAAGACTTTCAAATCACATGAGCCAATATTTTATTCACAATAGAACATAGATAACATAACAAAGGTTTAAACTGTGCAATTTTACAATTTTATGCACAAAATAAGCTCATTTCAAATTCGATGCCTGCTACAGGTCTCAAAATAGTTGGGACGGGGGCATGTTTACCATGGTGTAGCATCTCCTCTTCTTTTCAAAACACTTTGAAGATGTCTGGGCATCGAGGTTATGAGTTTCTGGAGTTTTGGTGTTGGAATTTGGTCCCATTCTTGCCTGATTTCCAGCTGCTAAACAGTTTGTGGTCGTCTTTGACGTATTTTTCTTTGACGTATTATGCTGTTGTAATAGCTGCAGTATGCGGTTTCACATTGTCCTGCTGAAATATTGTTTCAGCATTCATAGCGCCTTCCAAAACATGCAAGCTGCCCATACCGTATGCACTTATGCACCCCCATACCATCAGAAATGCTGGCTTTTAAACTGAACGCTGATAAGACGCTGGAAGGTCTCCCTCCTCTTTAGCCCGGAGGACACGGTATCCGTGAATTCCAACAAGAATGTCAAATTTGGACTTGTTTGACCATAGAACACTTTTCCACTGTGAAACAGTCCATTTTAAATGAGCCTTGGCCCACAGGACACGACGGCGCTTCTGGACCATGTTCACATATGGCTTCCTTTTTGCATGATAGAGCTTTAGTTGGCATCTGCAGATGGCACGGCGGATTGTGTTTACCGACAGTGGTTTCTGGAAGTATTCCTGGGCCCATTTAGTAATGTCATTGACACAATCATGCCGATGAGTGATGCAGTGTCGTCTGAGGGCCCGAAGACCACGGGCATCCAATAAAGGTCTTCGGCCTTGTCCCTTACGCACAGAGATTTCTCCAGTTTGTCTGAAACTTTTGATGATGTTATGCACTGTAGATGATGAGATTTGCAAAGCCATTGCAATTTGACGTTGAGGAACATTGTTTTCCATAATCTTTTTACGCACTCTTTCACAGCTCTGCGCATCTTTACTTCTGAGAGACTCTGCCTCTCTAAGACATACCATTTATAGCTAATCATGTTACAGACCTTATATCAATTAACTTAGTTGCTAGATGTTCCCCCAGCTAAATCTTTTAAAAATTCCTTGCTTTTTCAGCCATTTGTTGCCCCCGTGCCAACTTTTTTGAGACCTGTAGCAGGCATCAAATTTGAAATGAGCTCATTTAGTGGATAAAAGTGTAAAATTTCTCCCTTTAAACATTTGTTATGTTATCTATGTTCTATTGTGAATAAAATATTGGCTCATGTGATTTGAAAGTCTTTTAGTTTTCATTTTATTCAAATTTGAATCCGGGTTGTATATTGCACAAAATACAAATAGTCAGTTTTTTCCAATATCATGCATGTTCACACAAAACATTACATACAAAAAGTCTCTTAAAACTAAACTAGCTCAAAAATGAGCATGCATATGCATTGCTAAATACAGAACAACTGCATCCAAAAAAAAAAAAAAAAACCTCTAAATCTTGAGTACTGATGTGCCCTTTGATGTGATTTATGGGCAACACTGTAAAACCAATCAAAATTTCATCGCCTTCATCCTTGAGCTGGGGTGTGCTCCAAATATTACAGACCAAAGCACATATATCTTCTTTAGTGAGTGATGGTTCGGTCTGTGGGTTTCTCTTGGAGGAGACGAGCGTCTGAATGAAATATCCAAAGAGAATTAGGCAGCTGGTCTCTTACGCTTTAAACTTACATCTAGAAATTCAAGGGCATGTGAAATAGCCACCTTGAGTATAAACCATAAAACATTTATATGTGGGTCCAGGTTTTATATTGCTGTAAAGAGATTGTGTGGCCGTATTCACGAGTGGCTTCTTCCTCACCATCATCGTCAGTGTGTATCAGACATAGTCTCATCTAATCACCCCTAATTTGCTTTCAGGGGCTTTACCCTTTATTCTAGTGACCTTTTGACCCTTAAAGACACATGTGACGTGTATGCGGGTGGGAGCTCGGCTCCTGCCAGACACTGTTGGCAATCTCTGGTCTCTCTGCTTGAGCTCCAGCACGTTATCAATCATTTCTCTCTGCAGTCCCTGCCAGGACGTCCTGCACAAACACACTAATGCTAAAATGCAACAACCTTCCACTGACTGCATCATTCTTGAGCAAATACAGTGTTCAAAGGTCTGAGACCACAAGAGAAAACACTTCTAATGTAGCACAAATATTTTAGTTACAAATTATATTATCAGCATAACAATTTGAGTGAAAAATGGAACCAAAAAATGGGTTCTAAGACTTTTGGAGGCCAGTGTACATCTCTTGACATTGTGTTAGAAGTAGGGCTGCATTAATTGGGGAGAAAATCAGATTATCCTGATAAAAATTTTAACCAATTTAAAAAAGCATTTTTTAAAAGAGCTCTAGGATTTCTGTGTTTTTTTTTTTTTGTAGGAATGCAGAATCAGGGCAACATTTTTGTGATTATATATCAATATAATTATACACAATTTGGGCAAAAATGTGATTATAAATTTATACTTATTTTATTATTAATAAAGTATTATTATTAAGTATAATATTATTAAGTAAAATACTTTAAATATATTATAAAGTATTTAATAAGTATTATTATTATTATTATAATTATTATTACTATCACAATTAAAATATTAAACAAAATAATAAATATTACTATTGTAATAATACTATTGCACTGTAAAATAAAATAAAATAGTATTTTAGAAAAAATAAAATTTTACAGTAACTAAAATTATTCAATATAACTGTACACAATTTGGGCAAAAATATGATTATAAACTAATAATACTTATTATTATTATTATTATTATTACTATTTTAATATTAATAATAATAATAAGTATTCTTATTATCAAAATAAAAATATTAAACATAATAAAAAATATTACTATTTTAATAATACTATTGCACTGTAAAATTAAAAAATGAGTATTTTAGAAAAATAACAGTAAATTTTACAGTTACTGTAAAATTATTAAATAATATAATTACATAATTTGGGCAAAAAATTATTATATAATAATAATTCTTATTTTTTTTCTTATTTCAGAAAAACAACAACTTTGAACTTCCGTTTTTGCGGCAGCTCTGTATACATGTCTATGGCGTCGCTGTCAAAGAGTAATTCGCTGGTAAAGTGGATTTACTTATTGTAGAGTTAACGAAAGTTATCATGAGCATTGTAATGTTTGAAGTGGATATAACAAATGTCAGCAGACTGAGAAGATTTTAAAACAAGTTATTCATTCATAAATCTGTATCGGCAGATAAAAGCAAATTTTCACACTATCGGCTGAAAATTTTAAAAGCTGATAGTCAGGGCCGATATATGCTGTCAATCAAAAGAGAGCAAGAAAATGCATTGCATTTGGGCTTTATGTGAAGAAAATGCTAAGAAACCAGTTTGATGTTCAATATCAACAGTAATTATATGAATTAATAACATTCAGAAAGTTAAGAAATATTCATTTAATCTTCAGAATTTAGTTAATGTGTGTTAATATTAATTTGAGTAATGTGTTTGTTTATAACTGATACCAGTTACTCTGAAACAAGTAGATGAAATGGAGAGAATAAAGTTTTTATTTGCATTTCTTTCAAAATATAATGATTAATTATTAATTATAATAAAAGTAGCATTAAATCATTAATTTAGAAGGAGGTATAAAAGGCAGAACCTCCAAACTATCGGTATCGGCAGATATCACACTGAATAATCGGCTATCTGTATCGGTGGAGAAATTTAGTATCGGTGCATCTCTAATATATATGTGTCTAATGTGTGTGTATATATATATATATATATATATATAGAAACTCAAGCAAAGAAGAGGAGCTGTTAAGATTGCATGACTCAAACTGGAGTTCGGGAGTGCTAGGGGGTTCATGGAAAAGATATAAAAAATTTACAAAAATATAAAAAAATAAAAATAATAAATAAATAAATTTGGTTCAAATAAATAATAAAATTTAGTAAAATAAATATAATATAAATTTTATAATGTAAATTTAAATCAATAAATAATACAGATTAATAATGTAACAATAAAAACTAAAAAAATCTAAATTATTTTTCACACATTTATAACATTACTCTTTCACAGTATAATTTGGGCCTTTATAAATGAAAATATAGTCGTTTTTTAAATTTTAGAATGGAGCTTCCTTGCATGAGGATGATCATATTTGGGAGTCTGAGGGATCTGAAAGATTGAAGAGCCCAAAACTGTCAGGGCGACGGACTCAAAGACTCACAGCACTGTAAATATAGACATACAACTGCACTTCGGACTCAAGGCAAGGTCGTCCCTCTCTGGCTCCCTAAAATAAACAGCACCATACTCTTCTCTGCTCCCGTCCCACAGCTTTCATCTGAAGCCAGTGACAGGCTGAGCATGATGGGTAATTCTCCAGTCAGCTGTCGACATTGGGGTGCAAACGCCCCCCCGCCCCGAGAACACACACACACACACACACTGTATGATTCACTATCCCGTAAATCTCAGCACAAACCAATGACACATCATGCAAATCATAATAAAACATCATAACTGATATGGTCACTTAATTTGACAGCTGTCACAATTTTAGGATAATATATTTAAAAAAAAAAATAGAAACCCAAAAGATACCGTACTATAGCAAAGTCCCTGAATACCATGGTACTGAAATTAATTTACTATAGTATTTTCATGACACTCCAAGATTTTTATGGTATCAGATACCATATTGAAATTATTTGGACTTACAAGAAATTACCAAAAAATACTATGGGTTTTTAGATATTTTGGACATGGTACCCATGGAGTACCATATATAACCATAGTATTGTTTTCAGTACCATGGTATATTTCAATTATATTTAATCTGTTGTTACCATGAGTATTAGAAAGAAAACCATAGTACATGTCCAAGAAGCCAAGATTTAAATAATAATAAATATAAAAAAATATTCCAAAAGATTTGAAGTAGTGGTTTAAAATGTACAGCATCTAGCCTACATAATATTTATGAATCCTTTATGAATTATTCATATGCTAGTTTGAAAGTAACTGTTTCCAAACTCTTCAGGAAGTTTAATAACATTGTGATAAACTAGTTCTCTTACCCTTAATACTTATTCCGAGTCCTCCAACTTCTTGTTTGGTGACTCGGACGGTTCGTTTGACGTTCGTGATGGTGTCCGGTACCGGGGAGGCGCTGAGGTTCGCCGGATCCCCGTTAACAGCCCCTCCGGACGCGGGCGAGCAGCTGTTCGCGGACTCATCGGCGGTTTCTCCGGGACTCACGGTGAACGAGTCCTCGCTGAGAGTGGCGAGCACGCGGATCCAGTGGTGAACGGTAACGCGGAGCTCCAGCAATCCGCTCTTAACGGGCTTCACAGCGGCCGCCATGATCAACACATTCCTGGAATACCAGCGGAGCGGACGGGCGCTGCAGTCCCGAACTCAACTTACGCCCTCCTACTAACTAAACCAAACCCCTCTACTACATCTCTCTCTCTCTCTCTCGCTCTCTCTCTCTCTCAATTCAAATTATTTTATTGTCTTATGCTTTTCTTACAATATTGCCAGAAACATCAATGCAAAAATGTTAATAGTATAACAGGTGAAATAAACAGAATAAAATAAAAATAGATTAAATTAAATAGACTTTTTAATAGGTTTATTTATTTTTACCTAAACTTTCCTTGCATCATGAATATGCACGTCTTAAAGGGTTAGTTCACCCAAAAATAAAAATTCTGTCATTAATTACTCACTTTCATGTCGTTCTACACCCATAAGACCTTCATTCATCTTCAGAACACAAATTAGGATATTTTTGATGAAATCTGATGGCTCAGTGAGTCCTCCATTGCCAGCAAGATAATTAACACTTTCAATGCCCAGAAAGGTACTAAAAACATATTTAAAACATTTCATGTGACTACAGTGGTTCAACCTTAATGTTATAAAGCGACGAGAATACTTTTTGTGCGCCAAAAAAACTAAATAACGACTTTATTCAACAATATCTAGTGATGGGTGATTTCAAAACACTGCTTCATGAAGCTTCGAAGCTTTACGAATCTTTTGTTTCGAATCAGTGGTTCAGAGCGTGTATCAAACGGCCAAAGTCACGCCCCCCAGTGGTGAACCATTGAAATTTCTAAACACTTATCACCTAACGAAGCCTCGTTTACTGAAATCATGTGACTTTGGCGCTCCAACCACTGATTCAAAACAAAAGATTCGTAAAGCTTCATGAAGCAGTGTTTTGAAATCGCCCATCACTAGATATTGTCGTTATTTTTTTTTTTTTGGCGCACAAAAAGTAATTAATTAAGTAATTAATTCATTTTGGGCTGAACTAACCCTTTAATCATTACTAATAATATTAATAAAAATGAACTTTTAAGTCATGATTATAATAATGAGGGTCTAGAGGGGTCACATGGGTATACATGTCACATGACAACAAAATGGCCCCATGCATGTATGCCACAGACTGATTTTTTAAAAAGAAATCATAATAAAAGAATATTCCTCCACTTATGCCCACATTTATTTGTTTATGAACAAATTTAATTTTTTTTTACCATTTTCAACTTTAAACCCCACAAAAATATAAAACATTAAACCCTTTTAATATTTGTATTCACTAAATTGATACTTTATTTATACATAAATGCATAAGTCTGGTGTGGATCCTCTACTGTCAATTTTTTTCTCTCTAAGAATATAATAATTGAATAATTCCTGTTATTTCTTTGATGAAAGTCAATGTTTAACTTAATATAAATGTCTTATGTAATCCTCATATAATTTTATCTATCTTTTGGTTATTATAAAGTAGTGGCCAAAAGTGATGTCTGATCTAGGAAAACTGACATCTTCACCCTTTATTTAAATATTATTAAAAATGCGTTACAGATTTTGTAAGTGTATTCCATAATTGTGCTTGGAGTCGATTGTTTTATTTGTGATAATAATGCAATGAAGCACGACAAATTGTGCAACATAATTTTTATCCAGGCTGTCATACAGAGAGATTTTAAACACATGCAAAAACAAGAGAGAACCAACAAAATATTAATAACTCATTATGTAATGTTTTTCTATGCAATTTTTAGCATGGTAAAATAAAACCTAGTTGCTTTTCTTTGTCAAATAATTTTGTCAGATGCATAACTTCATTAAGTTTAGTGTTTGTTTTTCCCTCATATTTAAAATATTTTCCTCATAATTTGATGGTTTAATCGAACTTGTCAGGTCATGTGTGTGTGTGTGTGTGTGTGTGTGTGTGTGTGTCGTTCTATGTAAACTTCTTACAAATATTTGAAAAATGGTATTCAAAACCACATAAAACAAATGACATTACAGCACATGTGTTGTATGGATGAATTTCAGCATCTTGGTATATATATATGGTATATATGGTATAAGTGCAATGGCCTTACTATCTGATATCATAACTGTGGTATTTTGGCATAACATTTATTTATAGTACATTTTTAGCATGGTATATTTTGTGAGGGTATTATTTTTATCTCAGATCTCAGCTGTCAGATATAAAGCACAGACAGCTGAAGCCCTTCATCTGAAAGTCATTTTCAGACTGCTGCTAATGCTGTGAAAGAATCTTGAGTTTGCATTGACGGGACAGTGTGAAACTATTCATCCTAATTACCGAAGAAAGGCTCTAATTAGTCTCTTTATACGTGGAAATGTTTGGATTGTTCCTCAGCAAACACAATGATCCAGATCCAGAGCTCCTCATTGACCTCCATACAAATCAAATCACTGATTCTGCAATCATTGTGCAGTGAAGATTCTCTTGCTATTCAACTGCACTGTTGCTTCTCTTTAACACTTACAGATTACTGACCTCTATAGCTTTAACTCTGTCTCCCTCTAGTGGTGTAATCATTCCTCAAATGCCCTTTTATACAGTATATTAAAAAAAGATTATGTACACATAAACATAATAAACCACTACTTAATTTCTTCTTAACCTCATGCCTAATAGTGGAAAACCAACACAAATAAATAGTTTTTAGATGAATACTGATACTCAATAGACATTTT
The DNA here is from genome assembly GCA_037950665.1 of Hypophthalmichthys nobilis. Lineage (NCBI taxonomy): Eukaryota > Metazoa > Chordata > Actinopteri > Cypriniformes > Xenocyprididae > Hypophthalmichthys > Hypophthalmichthys nobilis. The sequence continues at coordinate 1,431,489 of CM075471.1, forward strand.
ACCTATAAATAGGCCATTTGACATGAGCAGGTGTGGCTGTAGACAAAGTTCATCGATTGAATTGTGTTTTAAAGTGCTTTACTGGCATGAATCTTTTCACAAGCAATATTGTAATGTAAACCAACAATAAAAAGACTAGGAAATAGTGCTGATACACACAACACTGAGACTTTTCACTGTCTGTATCACTCCACTTGCCTGTGTTTATTTCAAGACAGACTTTTACTGCAGTTTCATACTTTCACCAGTAGATGGCGACAAGTGTCTGTATTAAAAGTGAATATTGAATCATTTACACAATCGAGTCGAGTTTCGTGAACAAAACATAAGGCTTGTTCGAGATGCATCGGCGCTGCGCAGACCGATCAGCGTATGACATCAAAGTACTGCGAGAGCGATTCAAAAGCTCTCCAATCGCTCTCGCGGTACTTTGATGTCATACGCCGATCGGTCTGTGCAGCGCCGATGCATCTCGAACAAGCTTAATTAGTTGTGAGGATTTTACAGCGACTTTTGCTGCAGTTACATAGTAACACCAGTAGATGGAATGTATTAGACCTACACTTTAATACTGAATCATTCATTCAATCGATTCTTCAACATCACTGAATCGTTCAGGAACGAGGCGAGTCTTTATGAGTGCGTCAACGATTCGTTCTAAAACGATTCATTCAGGAAGGAACACACCTGGATCCGGTTGCATAAACTTCTCTTAAAAGTAAGTAATCTATTTTTTCTTTTCAAGACTGGTCATAGCTGTGTTTTAAGTCCGTTACATAAAAAGGTTCAGTCTAATTTGAATCTGAAAAGGCTGGTTTTGTGTTGCTCTCAGGCTCTTGCTTTGATTGAATCTATTTGTGTTGTTGCCAAAGTCTGAGGCCATGAAACTGTCTTACAGGCCACAAAACTGTGTTTTGCATCATTTATATTTAGAAATATATTTGCGTCCCTATATCCATGAAAAAATGTGGCTATTTTTGCTAGATCAGAGGTTGAGAAACACCAAGTCTTCCATCATTATTACAGTTAATTCAGTGATAAATTGAGTCTGACCTGTTTTGTTTTTTCTTTAATAAAGTTACCAGTCATTTGTTTACTCGCCAAAGCCAAATAATGAACTATACTAGATAAATATGTATAAAATGCACCTTTAAAAACGTTACGAATTTTCTGCATCTTTTCTGATTTTAAGCAGATTTTTAATTGGGTTTGAGCAGTGCTATGGCTTAGTGTACATAGTTATTGATAGTCAGTATTATTTATAATAATATAATATAATAAACAAAGACACTCTTAATAAGGGTGTCTTTGTTTATTATATTATATTATATTATTGAAGCGGAAGTCGTCATAGTTGGGTAAACATTTGTAGCAGAGACTTCAAATATTTAAATATATTTTTTGTGTTTTTATTTGCACAAATACACCATCACCCTCACTCCCACAGCCACTTTATTAGAAACACCCTCACAGCAGCTTAACTAGTTTCTGTAATGTGATGCAAAGATAATATAATACTAAGTTAAGTGTTATAAATGTGCACTACCAGTCAAAAGTTTGGAATCGGTAAGATTTTTAATGTTTCTTGAGCAGTAGATCATCATATTAGAATGATTTCTGAAGGATCATGTGACACTGAAGACTGGAGTAATGATGCTGAAAATTCAGCTTTGATCACAGGAATAAATTACTTTATAAAATATATTCAAACAGAAAACAGTTATTTTAAATTGTAATAATATTTCACAATATTACTGTTTTTACTGTATTTTTAATTAAATAAATGCAGCCTTGGTAAGCAGACCAAACTTCTTTTAAATATAGATAGATAGATAGATCCCCAAATGCTACAGTAGGGCTGTGTGTGTGTGTGTGTGTGTGTGTACATTTGGGGGTGTTATATGAATATTTGCATTTTTGGTTTGGGTGTTTTTTATACCATCTGCTCTCATAATCCTTCATGTCTGTCTGGGGTCTCAGACCTGTCGTATGTCTGTCTGTGTAACTTTGCTGTGTGTGTGTGTGTTTATTTTGTATGTATGTTTTTATCCACATACAGACACATTTTCAGTATTATTATGCAGGATGATTTGTTATACTTCATCTTTAACTATTTTAATCAATAATTTTTAAAGTCTTTTATCATTTTTAATGATTTTTATAATTATGGCCTCACACCACAGAATCCTGACAATGAAACGGTTAACGGTGACACTTAACAATAAGGTTTCATTTGTTAATATTAGTAAATACATTAACTAACAATGAAAAATGTATATTTTAAAAACATTTAATAATCTTTGTTAATGTTAGTAAACATATAATTGTTTGTTCATGTTAGTTCACATTAACTAATGCGAACAGATACAACTTTTAAAATTAACATGCTGTAGTATTGTTCATTGTTAGCTCATGTTAATTATGTTAATAAATGAACCTTTATTGTAAAGTGTTACCAGGTTATTAGAAAAATCATGAAAAGCCTAAAAGAAATGTATATTTACATCATATACTTGGACCTAAATCTTGATTTAAAAATTTAAAAAAATCCATGTTTTGTTAAGTGAAAAAAATCTCAAATAAAATATAAATATTAGATTATAAACGTTGCATCAGCAACTAACAGAAATAAGTTTGAGTTGAAGAAAACTGAGCTTAAACTAAAACTGAAAAAAGACATTAATAAAAATGACATAAAATTACTAAAAATTAAAATGAACACTGAAAATATAAAAATAAAAACTCAAAATATTAATTCAACTGTAAATGATACTAAAATAACACTAGTTTATATGCAGTAAAATGTAATATAAACCTTTAAACACACTTTATTTCCTATTTTCCAAAGTGCCAAATTCAGTTTGTGTGTGTGTGTGTGTGTGTGTGTGTGTGTGTGTGTGTGTTTTCCTGATAAAAATGAAATGTAAATGTGTGTGTTTGTGCTGAGGAGGTGCTGTATGTCAGCGGACGATAAGCCGTCCCTGGTGTCCATCTGCTCATATATAATCTTACTGTCTTGTAGTGGCGTGTGTGTGTGTGTGTGTAGATGTCTTTACCCTGGAGGGTTAACCAGGCGTCTGCCTGCTGACCTCTCTGACCCCGGGCCTTTGCTCAGACCTCAGGAGAACAGCAGGTACACAATCACACACACAGGAGCAGAACAGCAGGAGAATAAGAGCTGAGGGGGGCGATGTAAAGCTGCTGCATTGTGAAAGACCTGCTAATGCACTGAACACAGCAGTGACAAAGACACAAGCCCAGCTGTCAATCACACACACACACACACACGCTGGCACGAGTCACATCAGCAGGGCGACTTCTGCCATTCGGACTAACGCATTTCTGTCTTTGTTGACATAACGCATGCCGCCTCATTTGCCCGTTACAAATTATCATCACAAAGGCCTGCTGGGTCACAAACGTGATGTATTCATAGGCCGCACACTTATCACTCCGTCTGTCTGAATCTGCTCCTCATCACAGTCTTTTCTCTTTACTAGCCAGCTGATGAGTGGTCAGTTCACACAGGTGTAGAGAATCTCATTAACACATACTGGCTGTCTTCATGTTCAGCACTGCATCTGTTGTTTTAGCACGGGGGTTTGTATATTCTGTGTCTATTGCAGTGAGATGTTTAAGTGTAGGAGGAAGAGCATCTTTTTCATGCGCATCATTCGGGCTCCCTCTCTGCAGGACGGCGGGTGTTAATTTGTTGTTGTTGGTCAGCAGCTGTGCCGCACGCTCGAGAGCAGGTGGCGACTCGCGAGGGGACGGGGAAAGAATGAGCGGCATGTGTTCGTGTGGGAGGCAACAGGAGGAGGGGAGAGAGTCTCATCCTGTTTGGAGACACGACCAACATGGATGGACACAGTTGAACCTGTGCCACACCAACACAGAGATGAGAGGAAAACAGTTTAGACGCTATTGATTTTTAGGGATGAGTCAATGTCGTCTTTGTCAACTTTTTTGTAATTCAGGGACTCCCACTATATTCTCAGACAAAAATCCTCAGGGACACTAGAATGTTTACATTTGTTTAAAGATAGTTTTATTCTCAGATGCAACCAAAACTAATATAATATAAGGTATTTCTTTTGAAAATAATAAAAAAAACTATTAAATCACATATATCAGTTAACCACTAGAAATAAATTTTATATATATATATATACATACAGTCAAACCAAAAATTGTTCAGACATTTTTGATATTTTTGATATATTTTTACTAGTGGGTGCAGGACACTATAGTTCATTAATGTAAGTGAGGATAGCAAAATAAAGTAAACTGTGACATATTATACCCAAAAATTATTCATACTGTGGACTACCAGTAAAACTGATAAAAATTTGGAACCAAAAATTATTCAGACACTTTGACCTGACCATGTTTTGCTTAATTGTTATCTGACATAATTAATATTATTTTTTTTCTGACACAGTTTAACCCTAGATCTTGTCATATTTTAATACAATTTTTTAAACTATAGTGAATAAACTGTATTAATGAATGAAATGTTCAAGGTGTCTGAATACATTTTGGTTTGACTGTGTGTGTGTGTGTGTATATATTATGTATGTATGTGTGTACATTTCATCAACTTTTTAAAAAATATTCTAATTTATTTTCTAAAATATAAATTATATATCAGTGTTGTTATTGTTTAACTAAAACTAATAAAATTGTTTTAATTATTTGAATTAAAGCTAAAATAAAATAAAATATACATATAAGATGGAAATACTTAAATTTAAAAAATAAAGTGAAATATTACCTTGGCAACTGACTAAAATAAAAAAATAGTACTAAAATCACTGAAACTGAAATTAAGATAAAGCTAATTAGAAATATTTAAATAAATAAATAAAAATAAATATTTTTAAGTAATAAAAAAATTGAAAAATAAAAATAAAAACGAATTCAAAAGATTAATAAATATTGTATAAGTATATAAATATTTAATAAAAAAAGTATATAAATAATATTAAAATAACCTGAGCTCATATTGATTGAGAGCCTGTATGGAATATTTATTCTTTTATAACTTTATTTGTCAAGTGAACCTCAATAACCTTTAACCAACCTACTTTATATAATAAAAAAGCGTACTTTGATATATTTAATATATGCCATGGTCCTGAAATTCATATTATGGTACATTACCAATTAACCAGAGGAACATACACTGTAAAAAAGAATTGTTGGTTTAACTTAACTTGTTGGTTACCTGGTTGCCTTAAAATTTTAAGTTCATTGAAAATAACAATTTGAGTTAATACAATGAAGGCAATTGGTTTAATCAACAAACTCAAGATATTATGTTATCTGAACCACATTAATTATTAAAGTTGATTAATTATTAAATTATTAATTATATTAATTGTTAATTATTAATTTTTTTTTTTTTTTAACGGTGTATTATCATGGTATTTGTTTGTATGTATAGGTCATTTGATTTGGAAACGTGCAAATGGTAATACCTTTTTTTTTGTTGGACATGTCCAATGGTTTTACCATGTTTTCTGGAAAAATACCAAAGTGATGCAATGATTTTAAACATGTATTATGGTATATGGCACTGTAATCATTCAGTAGGGTACCATCAAAGTACCATCTGGTACCATGGTATCACCACAGTGCTTTTGGTAATGATCAGGTTCATTGTAAGCAGAGTCTCTGTAGCTCCACCTCCAGTAATGAACATGTCAGAGATACACCAGTGTTCAGACCCCATCATCAGACACACACTGAGTCCGTGGATCTATCAGTGCTAGTGGAGATCGGAGAACTACCAAACCACTCAACACACATCAGAGTCTGTCAGAAGAGCTCAGAATGGTCGGGATCCCGGGCGCGTTTCAATGTAAGTGCGCTACTGTGACGTGATTGAGCGTGTTTTGTGCTGTTCTTATTTGAAATTAAGACATATCGCGACAGGCCAAAAGCAAAAGATCAACAGAAAAGCGAGAATGACACATATTTTGTGGTGTACAGCGATTTTTCCATGGTATACACTAAGTAGAGTCGCTATGGTTTTTAATGTAAGCAAGGTATCGTTCATGCAAAACGTATTCTTGCTTTGAGACTGTATTATTATTTGCAAGTCTGCGCATGCGTCATACGAACAGCGCCTCCGGGTCACGAGCGTTCGAAACTCCCGCGTTCCATTTGTTTGAACGCCAGAACGCTTTCTGTGTGAGCATTAAACAAAATAAATGAAACACCGCAACACATTTAACATAATGCATTCATATGCAACATCCTTTAAAACGGTTCATGAAGCTTGACTATGGTAATTTAGTGGTAACTACCTTAAGGAGTACTAAAAAGCCTTTTTGTTTACTATATCATTAAATTGTGCTCTTTTTATCAATTTGCCAATATTTTGTTCAATAATGATGTCAGAGAGTAATACCACAGTATGTTAGGCTACCACTGCCATATTCATATATTTATGTAAGATGATCTAATGCTCTCATTTTTATGTCACTAAAAGTGATATTTTAATTAATTTAAGTTATAAGGTACTTCAAAAAATGCCATGGCATTGCCATAGATTTCTGTTATAGCTACTGTATGCTTATGAAAAACAATGGTACTTTTCTGTAAGAGTGCAGACCAGACAAACTTGGTACTCTTGGAATACCATGTAAACGGCACCTTGATGTCATCACTGTAGTTTTTTGTAAGGGTGGTTTTACCATGTTTTATGTTGTTGTTTTGGGGGGTACATGTAGCTACCATGCTATTCCCTTGATTTTTGTTTGTTTGGACACTAAAATGATATGCATATCATGGTATTCTTTGAAGTGCCCTGTTGTAGCATGTAAAAACTACCAGTAGTTCCCATACTACACTATCAGAGTACCATGGTATATTTTCTTGCTATACAATGGTTTCTGTTTGGTAAGGGCAAGCTGTCTGTATCGCATGGTAAGCCAGCTCTAATCTGTTTTGAGGGTCGGAGATGGACCCTCTCTTGTGTCTCACTGGAGGATTTGGCATTAATCCCTTCGGCAAAGTTTCACACCATCTGGACTTCAGTGCAGCTCAGTGGACTGATCTACAGGAGGCCTGTGTGTGTGTGTGTGTGTGTGTGTATTTACAATGAAATGTCATGGTGCCACAGCGGCGCTGTCGGGGTCACTCGTGCTCGAGAATAATACAGGCCATTGTTTTATCCCTGGGGTTTGTTTCTTTGTTTCTTTGGCCTGGACTATCTAATAGCTGATGATGTTGAAGATCATGTGATGATCGTTCTGACCACTTGAGGGCGTGATGGGCTGTAGGTTGGATGAGTGTTGGTGATTGACTAGTCATGAGAGTGAATATCACACTGCCTGTGTCCATTACAATGGTACATGTTTACAAAAAACATGTACCATTGGATTGTGAAAGTACTGTGTAAACACCATGGCACATACATTTGAGTACCATGGTATATCTCAAAGTACCACAGCATTATCATTATTACTGTGATCAGTGTTATTTTAGTACTACTATTATAGTATTTATTAATTGCTTCAGATGGTAAAACAATGGTACTTGAACTATACCATGGTTCTGAAACTCATGTAGCACGGTATTCCAATGTATAATCCAAAATACCATGGTAAATGTCCAGAAAACTTGCTAATACTATGGTACATGTCCACCAAACCAAAATAATGGTAGTACCATGGTACTTTTTTCTAAGTATTGTTTAAAAAACACGGTATTACCATGGTAATACAATGGACCATTTCCAAAACATCAAATTTATGTTTTTTGTCCAGCATCCTGGGAACTTAAATGCCTGTGTACATCCCTCTTTAATGAGCCTCTCATGAGTTTTTGGTGCGGATCCATTTGGAAACGTGAAGCTTTAGAACTTTGGTGTAATTTTCCCCTTCAGCTTTGGCTGGAGCTCTTGAAAGACGGGAAGTTTGTGTGTGTGTGTGTGTGTGTTGGGGTGGTTAGATTCCGATCCTCTGACTTGAAGAAAGGAAACACAGGACAAAAGGGCCCTTCAGGTTTGAATTAGCACTTTAATTGCTCTTGGCTCTTGCCGTCGGGGTCTCCAGCGCTGGCAACATGGCGTTCCTGTCGCGTGGGAGAGTTTGTGCACGTCAGAAAGAGAGAGTAAGAAGAGTGGGGAATGAAGCATGGGTCTCCACTTTGGTTTTAGCAGCTGTTAGTGTTTAAACGCTTTGGCTTCACGGTTCTCCTCTTAAGCTGCTGAGAGCTGCGCCCTATTAGCAATTAACCAAACCCTTTGAGTCTCCGCTATAAAAAACATGGACGCTCAGTGCACCCAATTGCAAATGCTAGTATATCAGACAGCCCTAACTTGCACTTTTATTCCTCTGTATGTGTTTGCAATGCTGTAGAATGTTAAAACAGAGTTGTCAAATGTCCTCTGATAAAGTTAAATATGACTCTCAGTGTGTGTATGTGGGCGTCATTGACCCCGTTCTTGTGTTTAGCCGCTCAGCAGGCCGTTTTTGCGGGAGCGTGTATTCGCTTGTGTGTGTTGGATGGATTATCTCGGAAGGGAAACACAACGCAGTAATTGACATCAGCTCCACCAGATGTTTCTCGTCGCCCACCGCTGCGCGGACAGGCTGTGGAAGATTGAATCCAGATGTCGAGGCTCCACAGCGAATAGTTCTCTCACCACCAACGAGCGACTGTTGCCCAGAATGTCAGTTTTTGCTGGAGACACGGATTATTACAGGACCGGACCGCCTGGAGTCGGGCCTCTGACCCCGTTTAGAAAAGTCCATTTCAGATTTCCTTATACTGCTGATTGCGCCCATCATTAATATTAACCTCATGTGTTGACAACTGTCTTTGTTTTGATACACTTCATTTAGCCTAAAAATGAAAAGTCTCATCATTTAGTCATTATTTACTTGCTCTAATGTCCTGGTGCAAAAAATCTTGCCCTCTTGCTCTCATGCATATTCTTGTTATGCAGCACGGTTGAGCTTCAGCAAGAACCAATGAGGTTCATTCTGGTGTTACGCAGCACGTTTGATCTTCAGCAAGAACCAGTGAGGTTCATTCTCATGTTACGCAGCACGTTTGAGCTTCAGCAAGAACCAATGAGGTTCATTCTCATGTTACGCAGCACGTTTGACATCAAGAACCAATGAGGTTCATTCTCGTGTTACGCAGCACGTTTGATCTTCAGCAAGAACCAATGAGGTTCATTCTCGTGTTACGCAGCACGTTTGACATCAAGAACCAATGAGGTTCATTCTCGTGTTACGCAGCACGTTTGACATCAAGAACCAATGAGGTTCATTCTCGTGTTACGCTGCACGTTTGATCTTCAGCAAGAACCAATGAGGTTCATTCTCGTGTTACGCAGCACGTTTGATCTTCAGCAAGAACCAATGAGGTTCATTCTCGTGTTACGCTGCACGTTTGATCTTCAGCAAGAACCAATGAGGCTCATTCTCGTGTTACGCTGCACGTTTGAGCTTCAGCAAGAACCAATGAGCAAAAATCTTCTTTTGTGTTCCATGAAAGAGACCGACAGTGTGTAAATGATAACAGAATGAATATTTTTCAGTGAACTATCCCTTTAAAGACTTTTTCTGCTGTTTTCGACAAGCAGCGTTTTGTTGTCTATTGAATTGTTCTGCAATCGTTTTCAGGGGCTGATGGATATCAGCTGATCTGCCTGTTGCGAAAACAAAGCAATAGAAGTTTGGAGGGTTTGGGGTCTTTCTCCTCCTGCACGTGAGTGGTGGGATTATTTGGGATGGCTGATCGTGCTCTGAAATTTCTGCTTCTTTCTGCACCGGTGGGAGTTTAAAGAGGGACAAAGACGGCAGTCATTGAGGAGTCTATCAGAGGGAGGAGCGTTTAAGAGCTTGTGAAAGGAGCTTATCATGCCATTAATGCTTTTTAAGACCCCCACCATCCACACACACACACACACACACACACACACACACACTGCTTGAGAATAACCACTCCACCACCTCCTCCACATTTCTGTGGAATTTAGGAATATTTTCTGGAACTTTCTATAATCTCAGGTTCAGATTCAAGAAGCTTTACATTGCCAAACCATTAGAGATGAATCTCTTGGATCAAAAATAAATAGAAAATAAACAAGAAATGATAGAAAATATTTAGGACCTTTAAGATTTTTTTGCATTGTAACATTTTAAATTCCATACATGCAATTTAAAAATAAAATAAAAATAAATTCAGTGGTTTACATTACACTATACTTACACATGTTTTCTTTTCCTCCTGTCTCACTTTCCAATTCTTTATTTCTCTTTCTCTCGGGCTGATGGGAAATCCAGCTGTTTTGTGGCCGTCAGTAGCCGATGGACTATTAAAAAAAAAGAGGGGATAAAAATCGCCTTCAGTCCAGACTGTGAGAACTGACCGGAGCGTTGACATTGAGCCCTGATGTGTGTGTGTGTGTGTGTATTCCCAACTGTTTCCCATGCTTCAGGCCATACGGCAGCATTAAACAGGATGTCTGTGTCACATTTCAATGATCCATTATATTTCTCCTGTAGAATTGGCAGTAGTGCTTCTGAATGAACGGGAGAGTGAATGAGATGCTTTATTTTTGTCTGTTTTTGTGAGTCCAGAATGCTGTAATGATATCTCTCCCATGAAATACTCCCATGAATATGAGTGTGATTTCCAGCATGTGGGGCAGCGTTTACGTCTCATGTGAACAAATCGGTCTCGTGAGACAGTTCTTCATAAAATACTGAACAATTCATTGATTCTGTCTGAAAACATTCTGTAGGCTCTGTTCAAAACCCACTGAGCTGCATCGTTGCCTACATAGGCAGCATACTACCTTAAATGAAACCTCAGAAGTTAACATCTGTTAACAGCTTAACTGATTATGTTAGGTTGTTAGGTTTTGAAACTGTGATTGATTTAAAGTAACTGATTAATCGTTTTTTGAACTGTTTGAAATAAACGATTCACCAAAATGATTCAGACATTCCAGCACTAGTAAACATGCCAAAGGGATTGTGGGAAACGGTGGTCTTGACAAGCCAGAACAGATCCTGCAATCCAACCTTAGGGAAGGCATGCGTACACACACACACACACACACACACACACACACTTGAGATCCCCTTTCCCTTCTTATCTGCGCAACTATAATTAAGTCCTTGGTTTACATTGTAAAAGCCCCATGGGTGCTCTCTTTCTGTCTCTCTCCGTCTCTCTCTCCATCTCTCTTTCTCTCCAGGTGTTCTCTATACATACTCCATCTGAACCACCTGCAAACACAGGTGTGTGTGGCTCTAAGTGTGTGTGTGTGTGTGTGTGTGTGTGTGTTTGTGCCAATAACACAGCTGCTCTCATGCCTTGAGGCCAAAAATGGACTGAGAATTCAGAATAAACACAGGTGTGGTGTAGAACAAGAGATATTGACTTTTTTCATGTTTTAAGCTGTTTTTCTACTGCTCATACTATTTATGATACATGCAATATATATTTGCAAACACATATACAAATGCATGCATGTTTGTATGTATGTATATAAGGAAAAAGAAGAATTAAAGAGAATTAAATTATTAATAATTTACTGCAATTGTGTGAATAATATGTATGGGTCAATGATGTGATGGGTCATTTTTTTGTCCAAAAGCCTTAATAATAATAAAAAACAAAGATATGTCATCCAAAGTATGTAAGGTAGTACATATAGATCTCTTTTGTTGAATCCAAAAGGTTTTAATTATATTTTACAAAGGTATTTTAAAGATGTCCTTTTTGAAGTGTCAAAATGTCATTCAGTTTAACCGTCCAAAGGCCAATACAGCCATTTCATTTGTGATTAAAATATCTTAAAATGTAATAAATGTATATATTTTTTTTATTCTGGCATGATTTTATAACATCATATATCAACATAGTGCAAAATGGTATTAAAATGATGTGTTGACGTCGTTGCTTTGTTATGAGAAAGAATGTCCGGAAAAATGAATTTCATTGATGTCATTCGGAGTAACCAATATAAAGGGACCATTTTGGATCAAGTCATGCGGTCAGTATCATGTGACAGGATGTGACATCATTCAAACACCTGCAAAGGACCACATGGTCATGCAAAGTAACTAACTCTCTCTTAACTATTTGAAAAATTCATGTTTTCACTTGTTCATATGCATGTCCTGAAACATCAGGTCATTCGGTACAACTGCTATAAAACATGGAAAATGTTGTAATATTTTAAAAACTTGTACTAAATATAAAATATTTGATTGTCCTTTTGTTAGCTAGCTAAATATCAGTCTGTTAGCATTGTTTGAAAATATCATTCGGTATAACCAAAAGTGTAATTCGGTAAAACCGAATGACTTTTTTGGTGACACATCTTGTAAAAAATGACAAAAGCAGTGTTAATTGATTATAAAAAACCACATAATCTCATTGTTAACACTTAATAAATTAATTATCTCCATTATGCTTACTAAAACCTTATTCATCAATGACCCATATGTAAAACAGTAACTGTAAATGTAACAGTCTGTATTCTGATTATGAAATTTTAAAATGTTATATAATCTAATTACAAGTACTAAATTACGTAATCCAGATGTAATCAGTTACTATCCAGCACTGTTTAATAGTATGTTATTCCAATCATATTTGACCTACTGACTGCTTTTGCTCAATTGTGTACTATAGTTTCACATATTATTTTTATGCATTTAAACTGCAGTATGCTACTAGTCTTTCATCGAGTCTCTTTCTCTCATCTTGTGTCTTAGATTTCGTTCAGCATGGATCCCACACAACACACAGCTCTTTGTGTCTCCCCATTACAGCCATGTTATCTCTTCCATGCTTTCATCCCACTCGGATGAGATTCCGGTTGCATTTTATTTCAATAGCGCAGTTTGGTTCTGATATATATACACCTCCAAATCAGGCTCAAGGTCACTGCCTACGTCCTTCTTTCATTATGCAACGGCCGCAGAAAGTGTTCAGATGTAAATCACACTTACAAATGTGTGAATGTCATTGCACTAGAAAACTACATTAAAATTAACTAGTGAAGGCATAAAGGTTTTTCATGCATTAGAATGGATTTAACCTAAAAATGTTGATGTGTTCATTATTTTATCATTTAAAAATCTAAAGTGCTTTGATGTTTTGTATTCAGTGCAATGACATTCAAGTGTTGTTCTACCGCCACTGTATGTCAGATATTTGTGTTAATTAACTGTGATTATATCAGAATGAAACGATCATATAGAAGTCTTAAATATAGTCCGGAGGTTGTTTACACGCGAGCGTCGTCATCAGACCTGGTTTGGGATTTGACCTCTTCGGTATGGAGCGGTGTGTGTTTCTCTGTCTGTCCACACAGATGTACTTCACATCAGTTCTTCTCTTGTAAAACAAGGCAGTGAATTCCTCCTCGTCACTTTGAAAGAGATTTTCAGATAAACCTTCAAAAGGTTCACGTCAGATGAAGACGCCTGCTGTTCTCGGACATTTTTAGCGCAAAAAACAAAAGATTAATGTGTTAGGAATGCAGAAAATGCAAAAGAACCATTTTTATTTACAAGATTTCTGAATTTAACATGCAGCATATTGTCGCATAATACTGTTATTTTTGTTGCATACTTCTGCAGTATATTCTGCACATTATTCACTTCCATTTTGGCATCAAACAGCTTGTATAACAAAAATAATAATATTAATTATTTGCATAAACAAATATGATGGTTACATCTTGTTTTAGATTCAGCAGATGAGAATGGATCAGGGTTACTGGTCATTTGATGGTCATTATGTCTGTCTAACAGTAAAGTGTGTTTGTTGTCTCTCTTCTTGGCTCCCCGTGTGGAAACTTTAGGGTAATGTGGCCAAGAGAGTGTGACCCACCTCTCATAAATTGTAAGTGCAGACTCGTGCACACGCGCTCGGACAGACGCTCAAGTGTTGGGGAGTAACTAACTTCTAACTTAGCAACACTAAGCCAGTATAGTGTGACAGTAGCTGAACAGTTTGGGGGAGGGTTTGAACACTGTTTTAGAATGAAAAACAAGCATACTACTTACTGAATACTGCACACAATACTGCATGGCTAGAAATGCAATATAATATACATAACTATGTTTTCAGTGGTGTATAAAGACCTTACAAAATGAACCGTTATGTTTTTATTACCTTAGAATGAGCCATTTCTATCTACATACACCGCGGGTCCCCTTACATCGAATTCGCCAACAAGTGATTTTAAACCAGTATGCAGCGTAAGAGATGGTTTCTGAGTTCTGTTTGCTCATAGAGCGTGTGAGTACTGAACTGAGTTCTTTTTGATGCCTAATTAGGCTGGAAAGGTCAAATACAGACACTTGTGTGTCAATTTCTGTCTTATCCTCATAAACACAGTCATTTATGTCCTAAATTAATGTAAACAGTTTAGTAAGAAATGCATGTGTAACAATATATTGGATCCGTGCATTCGGTCTTAAAGTGACGGCAGCATAATAAACCTGCTGCTGTCTATGTCATTAATGTTAATCAAACACTCACTGCTCTTGACCGAATCACTTAATTTAATTAAACTTTAATAAGAATACATTTGCATTTAATTTATGCAGTGGAGACAATGCAGTGTTTTTTGTACATTTAATTACTTTATACATTTTATGTAGTATTTCTTCATTTTAGTGCTTAAGGTTTTCAGGTAGGTCTGTTTCAGTTGTGTTTTTGTTCTTTTGTAGTTTTGTCCTATTGCTTGTAATTAGTTTTGTTGTTCTTGCTTACAGAGTGCACCCCTAATAGTAATTAAAACAGTACAGCTATACTACATGACATATACTAAATTTCAACCATTAGTATGCCTTGTTATTGTCACATGACCTATATATATATATATATATATATATATATATATATACATACACACACTACCAGTCAAAAGGTTGAAGAATTTTAATGTTTTTAAAAGAAGTTTGGTCTGCTCACCAAGGCTGCATTTATTTAATTAAAAATACAGTAAAAACAGTAATATTGTGAAATATTATTACAATTTAAAATAACTGTTTTCTGTTTGAGTATATTTTATACAGTAATTTATTCCTGTGATCAAAGCTGAATTTTCAGCATCATTACTCCAGTCTTCAGTGTCACATGATCCTTCAGAAATCACTCTAATATGATGATCTGCTGCTCAAGAAACATTTATGATTATTATCAATGTTGAAAACAGTTGTGTACTTTTTTTCAGGATTCCTTGATGAATAGAAAGTTCAAAAGAACAGCATTTATCTGAAATACAAAGCTTTTGTAACATTATACACTACCATTGAATATTGTACACAAATATTTTGTACAATTGTACACAATAAATGTTTCTTGAGCAGCAGATCATCATATTAGAATGATTTCTGAAGGATCATGTGACACTGAAGACTGGAGTAATGATGATGAAAATTCAGCTTTGATCACAGGAATAAATTACTTTATAAAATATATTCAAACAGAAAACAGTTATTTTAAATTGTAATAATATTTCACAATATTACTGTTTTTACTGTATTTTTAATTAAATAAATGCAGCCTTGGTGAGCAGAAGAAACTTTTTTTAAAAACATTAAAAATCTTACCGTGTCTAAACTTTTGACTGGTAGTGTATATATATAATATATATATATATATATATATATATATACTGTGTATATGTGACCCTGGACCACAAAACCAGTCATAAGTCACATGGTTATATTTGTAGCAATAGCCAACAATACATTGTATGGGTCAAAATTATCGATTTTTCTTTTATGCCAAAAATCATTAGGATATTAAGTAAAGATCATGTTCCATGGAGATATTTTGTAAATTTCCTACCGTAAATATATCAAAAATGTATTTTTGTGAGTGGATATGCATCACTAAGGACTTCATTTGGACAACTTTAAAGGTGATTTTCTCAATATTTTGATTTTTTTGCACCCTCAGATTCCAGATTTTCAAATAGTCAAATGTATCTCGACCAATCCTAACAAACCATACATCAATGGAAAGCTTATTTAATCAGCTTTCAGATGTATAAACCTAAATTTCAAAACATTGACCCTTATGACTGGTTTTATATATATATGTGAATAATTCTTTTTCAATTGAGTACATTCCTGGATGACCCCAAAGGGAGATTTAGTCAGATTTAAATCACTTCTGGGGACAATTTGGTCCCCAAACTATAAGTACACACACTCAAGCAAACCTCTTTCACACACGTCTCCTCACTTACATACAAACACACTCTGTCTGTATGTCTTGTAAGAGGAGTCGAGTGTGTGTGTGTGTCAGGCTTTACTTAAACTAATGGCTCCCAGGCGTGCGGCGCGGCCAGACACACTGGAGCCGAGAGCTGAGCAGGAATGCCACTACAAACAGAGAGAGAGAGAGACTGACGGACGCAGAGAAGTGCTTGGAAAGAGATTTTGGTGTGGAGGAGATTGGATGTGGATTTGGAACAGCAGTCCGCTCAGTGTGTGTGTGTGTGTGTTTGAGTTCAGGACGAGTGTGTTCACATCTGTCGCCCTGCTGCGTTACGTCCACAGATGGAGGAAACGTCTTGCAGATGGAATAGAAGGATTGTAACGATTCGGATAGAAACAGGCTCCTGTGCTCTTTATAATGTGTTTAAAAAGACATTTTCACCCAAAATGTAACATTGTGACTCATGCTCTTTACATGTGCTCTCAATAAAGGTTCCAAAAGGGGTTTTTCCATTTTTGGTTCCAAAAAAGAACCTTTTAGTGAAGCATTTTACATTATAAAGAAACTGGAAAGATTCAGTGGATGTTAAAGGTTCTTCATGGATCCTTCGATGCCAATAAAGAACCTTTATTTTTAAGAGCAAAAATCAATGTTTTAGAGTCGAAAATACTGACATTTGTGTTGTTAGTTAACATAATGCTCCTAATAAGCACAGAAAAATTCAAAGCACCAATTATTAGGTAAAATAGTCAAGATTAGAGCTATCTTTGTCTAAATATATTACAATTCCCTTGCTTTGTCTGCTATCTCAGATGTTTTTCCACACAGTTTGTCAGTGCATTTTGGTATTGTCTTCATCTTGAAGTATAATGCAATAGAATTTGGCTAAAATGAGGCATTTTAGAAGGCAGCATGAGCTTTTGTGTTGTTTGTTTCCTTCTCTATGTAGGCAGCACACTTTAGAACAGAGCTAGTCTTCTGTCATTCCCAGCACACACAGTGTTTTTCATTGGAAACAGACCTTCTGTGGCGTCTCCATATGTGGTGTAATGGCCACACACTCCTTTCAGATGCATTTCTGAGCAGAAAGTCGCTTTTTTTGTTTAAGCCGAGCTTTATAGATGTGCATTTACATGCAAATGAAGGGAGCTGGTGTTAACGCTCATTAACTCAAGTAGCAGCCCAAACACACTCCCTAAAGAGCACAGATCACTGTCTGTACACAAGCAACAGGTTTGGTGCATGCAGTATTTATGATAAACAGCATATGATGGGCTAGTGTTGAGTTAATTCTGATCAGCATTTGTTTTCTGTGTTTGTCATGCAGCACTAAAATCTCAAAATTCAAAAATCAGGTTAAATGATGATTTGTGTTATTGATAGGCGATTGTCTCCAGTATTGATCAATTAATCAGGCTGGCTGATGTATCACTCTTTCACTGAACATGATAAATTCTTGTTATTTCTGCTTGTATCATGTTTCGTTCTCTCTCTGTGATGCTTGAGAAGTCTCTGAGAGTGAGGTCATGCATTTTTGACTTTCTTTTTTGGACAGGAGGAGAGATTGGCCGCTAGTCAGGGTTCTGTTTATTTGTCTAGAAGTAGATGGAGAAGGAGATAGAGAGCATGTGCCACATGACACCATATTGTTGATAATGTTTCTTATTACATGTCACATTTTATTAAACTTCGCCTCCCTCGCCCCAGGTGAAAAGAAAATGATCTGACACGAAGTGTTTATTAATAATCACCCAGTTTGGCAGTATATATATATATATATATAAATATATATATATTCATTTTTATTATATTATAATATAATAATAATAAAAATAATAAAAATATATTCATTTTATTATTATATTGTAAAACTGCAATAAATATTTATATTTGCAGTTTTACAATATATATATATATATATATATATATATAATAAAAATGTATATGTGTATATATAGTATAATAAAACTAAATAAAACACTAAATTAATGCTATATAAATATATATAAAATATGTATAAAATTAATATATTAATGTATATTATATATATGCCGTGTTATAATATAATAATAAAAATAATATATATTTGCAGTTTTATAATATATATAATAAAAATAATATTATATAATAAAACTGTAAATAAAACAATAAATTAATACTATATATATTTTTATTGCAGTTTTATAATATATATATTTATAATAAAAATGTATATATATATATATATATATATATATATATATAATAAACTAAATAAAATAATAAATTAATACTATATAAATATATATAGTATATGTATAAAAATGAATATATAAATGTATATTATATATATGCAGTTTTATAATATAATAATAAAAATAATTTTATATATAATAAAACTGTAAATAAAACAATAAATTAATACTATATATTTTTTATTGCAGTTTTATAATATAATAATAGAATAATTATATTATGTATTTGCACACACACACACACACACACACATATATATATATATATATATATATATATAATAAAACTGTAAATAAAACAAATTAAGACTATATAAATATGGTATTTATATATAAATAAGTATAAAACTTCAACAATTATGATTACAAATAAAAACAGATGTCTAATACAAACAGATTTAATAGATTGAACATCAACATCAACATCAACAATTGATTCTCCTGAGCAATTTTGCAAGAAACTTGCAACACAGTTACTTGAAGCATCAATTAGGTCTCACAAGCTATAAGAGAGCAATCTTTTTAGCACTTTTTTGCATGTGAACAGCACAAGATGTTGAATAATTCAGCCTATAGTAACGACACACACAGTGTGAGGTGTTATGGGTAATCACCCCCTCCCTTCAACTGGCGTGCACTTTGTTTAGCCTTTGAGTGCCAGAGCAGTTAGTTATGTTAATGAGTCTCCTCTACTTTAATGTATTGAATAGAGCAGCGGTTGATTGGCTAGGAGCCACACAGTGGGCGTGACCTGGGCGGTGACTTCAGACAGCACAGACAGAGAGAGAGAGAGAGAGAGAGAGAGGCGTGGAGACTTTCTAAATCCCATAACCCATCTGGAGTCCATCTGTGCCTCGCTGGCGGTGGGAAGGACTCGGACTGCAGCGCTCACATATGTGAGAGAGTTTGAGACACATGCCTCACATATGAACGAGCGACCATCTAAACCAGAGTGATTTACATTGTTTGGAATAAGACACGAGCAGGAGCGGACTATCGTAGAGAGGAGGTGAGCTTCATCTGTGCGTGTTTCACGTCCACTAGATTTTGATGTTTTCTTCCAAATCCTGCATTCCAGATCTGCAGGTATGATGTGTTTGTGTTTTAAAGAAAAGAATAACCACATCTTCAGCATACAGTAGTAGTACTATGGTACTTTTATATGTGGATTAAAGGGTCTATGGAGACTACAAACCTTTGAAAATATGCCACGGAAAACCATAAAATCATTTATTATAAGAAGTACCGTGATATTCCATGGTATCGTACATGAATTTCATTGGCATGGTTTATATCAAATATACCATCTTTTTACTATGGTAATGCTTACAGAGACATGAAATATGCTAATCATTCAGTACCATGGTATCATATACAATTTAGTAATGGTTTAAAAATACACACATGCACTGCTATCATAGTCCATCTGGTTAGTGCATCTAAATTATTACATTATAATTATATTATTAGTGCATGTCGTATTATTATTATTATTATTATGATACTATATGATTAATATGAATGGGGTTAAATGAATGCAAATTTACTATTTTATATTCGTACACTGTAAAAAAAGAATTGTTGGTTTAACTTAAAAAAGTAAGTTTGCCTGTTCATTGAAATTAAAAAATTGAGTTAATGCAATGAAGGTTTAATCAACAGAAACTCAAAATATTATGTTATCTGAACCACATTAATTATTGAAGTGGTGTTAATGAATAATGAAAATATTGTTTTCTTACTGTCATAAAAAAACCTGGAATAATCAGGGAATTTTCAAATAAATAGTGATTCATGGAAATGAATAACATCATGGAAAGTGTTTCTGCTCCACTCTAAAATATTTCATCATCTAGAACAGAGTGTAATCTCTATAAAAAGACTTTTTGGGTCCCGGATCCACGTGGCAGAAGCTTCAGGTGTGATGAACCGTGATGAGATGCCAGCTGGAGGAGAGAGTTTGAGTTTTAACTACAGCGTCATTAAATGAACCTGCTTTAACTTGAACTCCCTTTCATGTGGGATGGAGGGACAGATCAGTCAATGAAACAATTAGGAATTAAAACGTTAAAGATTCAGAAAGGCTCAGGAGACTCAATCTAAGATCCCTCAGGAGAAATAAAAACTTGTTGTCATACAGTAAGAATATAGTGCTGTAAATCATGTTTGAGACATGGCAAGTCCGAGCTCAGTTTTAGATCTCTTTTGAAACTCATTGTACTTCAGGAGAAGGTTTTGAGATGTCTCATGACTGACGTCCGTCTCTGAGTGTTTCTGTGTGTTTCTGCAGCTCTGCTGTGTGTCACTTTAACACAATCTACAGCCATGTTCTGACAGACACACAGCAGAGGACGACTGCACACCGTCACCCTGACAGCACTGTGTGTGTGTGCGATTTTGTTTCTTTTTTTCCCTGTAGACTTGCTGTCTGCTTTTCTGTACAAACTCAGAGCTTTGGACTGGAATCCAACTAGTGCCTAAAGCACATTTTATCACCATTTTTAGTGTTTTATCTCATTACTTTGCTTAAGACATTTACAAAATGACTGTACCTTAGTAGAGTGATGGTATTAGTTCATAATACTATAGTATTTTTATATAACACTACAATTCAAAGGATTGATGTTGCACTTGGTAAGCTTTTGTAATGTTTTTGAAAGAAGTCTCTTCTGCTCTCCAAGGCTGCATTTATTTGATCAAAAATACATCAAAAATTGTGAAAAAATTTTTACAATTTAGAATAGCTTTATTCTATGTGAATATATAGTAAAGTGTAATTTATTTCTGTGATCAAAGCTGAATTTTCAGCATCATTATTCCAGTCTTCAGTGTCACATGATCCTTCAGAAATCAATCTAATGCATCCTTGCCGAATTATATTTTATTTTATATGTTCTGTTTTCAGTTTAATTTTAGTAATTTTACTGTGTGCATTTTTTATTAGTGTTTATTTACTTAGTTATTTTAGTTCTTCACCAAATTAATTTTAAGTTTTAAGATTTAAGTTGGCAATGATTTTATATATATATATATATATGATTTCTGAAGGATCATGTGACACTGAAGACTGGAGTAATGATGCTGAAAATTCAGCTTTGATCACAGGAATAAATTACATTTTACTATATATTCACATAGAAAACAGATATTTTAAATTGTAATAATATTTCACAATTTTTTTACTGTATTTTTGATCAAATAAATGCAGCCTTGGTGAGCAGAAGATACTTTAAACATTAAAAACATAATCTTTTTATGGTACTGTAAGTTTAAATACCTATTAAGTACATCTAAAATGTGCCTTTACAACACAAACAGACACACACACACACACATATATATACATGGTACTCATGAAGAACTGTTGTATATGAATATGATGAGGCCATGTCGCACACACACATCGATAGAGCAGCTGTTGAGTAACGCTGAAGGCAGGAAGTTCCACATTAGCTCTGCTGAAGCAACGCTAACTGTCGTCTTGTCATCAAGACAGCAACGGATCCGACCGATTAGCCTTAAAACAACCGTTTTACTGTTGCGTGTGATAGAGGTGTGTGTGCGGCCGGCGCTCAATCACACCATTGTCCCTCTTCACTCCCACTCGCCGTTAAAACCTTTGACCTCCTGTGTGGTCTGAGGGTCTGTCAGACATCAGAACAGTCACGAGTAGCCCTAGTGAAGATGTAGCGCTGGGTGGCTTGTGCTCGATGACCCCGAACAGCACTTTGTGGAGGCCCTCGGGGGCCCTGAAGGAGCCGAGCTAGAGACGTTTTGTCTTTAAGGGCCCAATAATTAGAGAAGATCTAACGGAGCTTGTATGTGAGAGCGATGGTATCAGAAGCATGGTACTTTTGGTGTTTACTATGGTACTAAATTATTGAAGTATTTTACATCATTCTCCTAAAAGAGTAACATGGTAAAAAAAATAATAATAATATTTAAAAGCACAGTACATTTTTGTTAGGAATTTGTGTCAAACTTTGCTTTTCAGTAATTTTTTTTAATTACTATTTTTGATTTTATTTTTATATTTTTAAATTTTATTTTACATCTTAGTCATTTTGGTATGTGCTTTTATCATCATCATTATTATTATTATTATTTAAATATTTCTTTTTAACTTTATTTGTAGTTTAAGTAAGTTTAACTAATTTTATTATGTGCTTTTGTCATTTTAATATATTTATATTTAACTTTATTTTTAATTTTATTTTAGTTTTAGTAATTTATTTTTAGTTCTTCGACTTTAGCTTTTGCATCTAATATTTATATTTATTTTTCAGTTTTTTTAAATATATTTACTTTTACTTTTCTTAAGTCATTTTATCATGATTTACTGTACTAATTATTATTTTTGATTTTATTTTTATATTTTTAATTTAATTTTATTTGTTTTAGTCTTTTTGGCAAGTGCTTTTATCATTATTATTATTATTATTATTATTATTATATTTCTGTTTAAATTTATTTTTTGTTTTAGTAATTTTATTATGTGCATTTGTCATTATCTTTATTTTTAATTTTATTTCAGTTTTAGTTTTAGACTTAGTAATTTAATTTTAGCTTTTGCATTTGCGACTAACTTTTGCTTCTAATATTTATATTTTATTTTATTTCATCCATTTTTTTCAATTTTTTCTGTCAAACTTTCTTGAAAAAAATCATTTTAGTATGATTTATTGTACTAATTAATATTTTGAGTTTGCTTTTATTTTTATATTTTTACTTTTATTTTAAGTTTTAGTTATTTTGGTGTGTGCTTTTATCAATATCATTATTATTAATATTATTTTTTTTAAATATTTCTGTTTAACTTTTTTTTTAATTTTAGTAATTTAATTATCTGCTTTTGTCATTTTAAAATATTTATATTTAACTTTATTTTTAATTTTATTTCAGTTTTAGTTTTAGTAATTTAATTGTAGTTCTTTGACTTTAACTTTTGCATATAATATTTATATTTGATTTTATTTCAGCCATTTTTTAAAATAGTTTTAGTTAATAACAACACTGACAAGTATCAGTTAGTACTTTGATACACACCATGGTACTGTTTGTTTTACAATGGCATTTAAATGCTACAGAATTCATGTCTCCATAAGTGGCAGATATATAGTTTAGATTTTGCCGACAGCATGTTGTACATCTGGACTCGAGTGTTTGTTCTCCCACGCGTTCAGCATCAGGCCTGAGACGTGATGCAGCTGGTACAGGATAGTTTTGGCTGGAAACGGGACTGGAGACCCTGGTTACATCAGAGCAGAGAAACACTGACATTAACACTTCAACAGGCTCTTATCGAGTCAGCTTGATCTCTGTGTTTCCAAAATCAAGCGGAATGAGCCAATCAGAGCAGCCGTTGAGTGATTGATAACCCGGACAATCAATTAGTCCCACAGAGGTCAGAAGGGCAGCAATTCAATGAGCAGATGCTTCCGATGAGCCGAAGGACAGTGACACACACACACACACACACACACACACCAGATGACACAGCAGTTAACGGATATTACTGTTATCATCAGTTTGTCAATAACTGTTTCCTTCACTTAATCATGCAAATGTGCATGTAAGTGTGCGTGTGTGTGCGTGTGTGTGCGCGTGTGTGCGTGTGTGTGTGTAAAAGTGTGAAATCCTTCTCAAACAAAAACAAGCTGTAAATGCAGTCTGACGGACATGTAACTGCATCTACAACAGGCTACAATGATGAAGTAAAAATAAATGAAGTGAGTTCATGCTGAAAACAAGCAAAAATATCTGGCGACAGAAGTATATTTTTGAGGTATATTCTCTGAAAATGTCTTAGTATGTGAAGCAAGTCAATGCATTTTGCTTTTGATTGTAAAATAAGACCAAAATACTGTACATGTACTATAATATTTGAAAAATACCATGGTAGTTTTTGTTTTTTTATGTACCATGATATTGGTTTTGATAGTGTAATATGGAAACTACTCAAGCAAAGTTAAAAAAATCACTATTTTGGGGGTCAGTACGTTTTTTTTTTTTTTTTAGAAATTAAGACTTTTATTTAGCTAGGACACATTAAATTGATCAAAAGTGCCAGTAAAGACTTTCTTTTCATCAAAGAATCCTGTAAAATATAATGCATCACAGTTTCCACAAAAATATGAAGCTGTTTTCAACATTGATAATAATCATAAATGTTTCTTGAGCAGCAAATCATCATATTAGAATGATTTCTGAAGATTTCTGATGATGCTGAAAATTCAGCTTTGATCACAGAAATAAATTATATTTTACAATATAATCACATGGAGAACAGCTATTTTGAATTGTAAAAATATTTCACAATTTTTACTGTATTTTTGATCATATAAATGCAGCCTTGGTGAGCAGAAGAGACTTCTTTCAAAAACGTTAAAAAATCTTTCCGACCCCAAACTTTTGTATTTATAGTTTAAATACCTATTAAGTACATCTCAAATGTGCCTTTACAATACAGAAGATCTAAAAGTGCCAATAAATCAGTTTCTAATTAATTAATGAATTGAATTTGAATCATCTGTATCAGTCTGGCAGGTCAATGAATCGAGTCTGAGACTATAAATGAAGTTGAAGTGAGTGGCGTTGATGAGCTCAGGGTCGAGGCGTGATGTTTTAATTGAAAAGCTGAGAGGATTTAATGTGTGCAGGCGGACGCAGCGACGTGTCATTTGCTCTGTTGTCAGGATACACGAGGCTTCGACCTGTTGCATGCGCTGCGAGAGAGCAGCAGATGTGTGTGTGTGTGTGTGTGTGTGTGTGGACTGATAGGCACCAGGTGCAGCTTTTGTTTTGCCTTTCTTTCTTTAACTCTCCCTCCTCCTCCCTCTCCTCCTGTCAAACTCCTATTTTCCTCCCTCCCTCCCCACAGGAACTTTTTACTGCTCAGATGTCGCTCTTTCAGAGACTTAATGGAGTTATATCAGTTATGTTTCTTCAACTTCAAATAAAATAGATTTAAATGAACACAGAGAGCAGCTCAGATCATATTGAGATTTGAGTGCAGGTGTCTGAGACGTTGTTGAGATCATTTTATAAATGCATTTTATTATTTGCGTTTAGTATTATTTTTACTGCTTGCGACCCATCAGTGTCCGGATTCAAGGAAATAAAGATAAATTCCATTTTCAGCAAAAAGTCATGTCACATGCATAATCATGACCAGTCGTCATTTACATTATCGATCATTGGTGTGACTTCAGAGAACTCGAGCACATCACAATAGTAGTAATGTGTATTATTATTTATATGTATGTAATTACAGCAATTTATTTGAAACAATCCAGTTGTTATACATCATTTTAAACAAAGACAGTCCGGGATTTTAAATCAACTTTGTGCCTCATGTATTCACAACCAAATCTTCTAGAGTTGCATTAAAAATTTGTTGATGTTTCATTGTAGGTTGTAGATAGATCCAGAAATGAATTGAGAATGCCTGAACAATTCCTGAATTTGAATTCAATTTGAATTTGAGGTGACAAACAGGATGCAGAATTGCAATACGAATTTGTTTAATTTATTTAATAATGTTATTATTAAATCAATTAATTATGTAATTAATGTAATTCACTTAAATTAATTGAAAATTATATCACTTTTAATAGATGGATGGGTGTATGGATGGATGGATGGATGGGTAGATGGGTGATAAATGGATGATGGATGGATGGATGGTTGATAAATGGATGATAGATGGATGGATGGATGGATGATGGATGTATGGGTGGATGGATGGATGGATGGATGATGGATGGATAATAAATGGATGGGTGGATGATAGATGGATGGATGATGGATGGATGGATGGATGGATGGATGGGTGATGGATGGATAATAAATGGATGGATGGATGATGGGTGGATGATAGATAGATGGATGGATGGATGGATGGATGGATGGATGATGGATGGATAGATGGATGTATGGGTGGATGGATGGATGGATGGATGGATGATGGATGGATAATAAATGGATGGGTGGATGATAGATGGATGGATGATGGATGATGGATGGGTGATGGATGGATAATAAATGGATGGATGGATGATGGATGGATAATAAATGGATGGGTGGATGATAGATGGATGGATGGATGATGGATGGATAATAAATGGATGGATGGATGGATGGGTGGATGGGTGGATGATAGATGGATGATAGATGAATGGATGGATGGATAGATGGATGATAGATGGATGGATGATAAATGGATGGATGGATGATAGATAGATAGATAGATGGAAATGTAGTTCTTTCTTTCACTAAAGCTGTTAAGTTCACAGTCTTTGTCTTTTTGTCCAATTTTTAAATACTTTTTTGCTTCAAATCAAAGTTTGTAGTGTTATGATTGGCTTAACACTTTAACAAAGACTTTTTTGAAATCCCTATGGGAGAAATGAATGAAAAAACACTTTTAAGAATTATTCTGAATGTCTCATGAATCCAGAGCCCTGATCCAGAGGAGACGCTTGTGAGATCACCAGGGTGTTTATTCATCCTCAGGAGAAACATCTGAGAAGCAGAACATCTCAGTTTGCTCTCCATTTAATGTCTAGATAGAAACAGTTGAGGAAATGTGGTTAGTGGTTTTTCTTCTGCGGTGGGATTTGGACACAGGTGACTGTTGGAGACTCCAGCTGTCCGTTCGCACCCCCATCAGCTCCATATGGTGGAAGAACAGAAGGAGACGGAGGGGGAAGGGGAACAGAAACATCCGTCCCAGCTCTTTCTCTTTCTTTCTCTCTCTCACACACATAATGATCTGATAGCTTAACCCTTTTGTGTCCGTGGCTGGAAGGGTTTGTTTTGCTGATGTGAGGCTGGAGGCGGTGCGGCTCTCTGCGCTATTGTCCTGCTCTCTTTAAATGATTTCTAAACACTCGGTTTGGCCGCATTGAAGCGCTTTTAATGGAAATTCATATATCATTTTAAACAAAGACAGGCTGGGCTTTTAAATCAACTCTGTGTGCCTCAATGTTTAACGTTTTGGGGGAGTAAACCTCTTTCAGATGGGTTTGGTTATATTCTCAGAGTCGGCACATGTGTTCACATCCAAATGAGATGTTTTAGGAGAAATCAGGGATATATTCATATCCATCTTCTTGTCAGAAACCATTACTGACTGTAAAGGTTCCTGAGTTGAATCAAAAAGTTCTTGATGTTTCGTTATAAGTTGTAGATAGATCCAGAAATGAATTGAGAATGCCTGAACAATCTGAATTTAGATGGATGGATGGATGATGGATGGTTAGATGGATAGATGGATAGATGGATGTATATATAACACATATTTCATTTGTTTTGCATTATGGACTTTTATGTCTCAAGCTGTTTTTATGGATGTTCATGTTCTCTGTGGTGATCCTGTGATTAAACATTAGATCATGCAGTTGTTTGTTCCTTTTAGTTTAAAGCAGTTTATCACGATCTATTAAAGGTTTGACGACATCATGAGATGTGTCAGGTGACCAGCTATTGACAGTGCCATTTAATAGCTGTTATTAGTTTTTCTCTTTATTTCAGCTTTATGAGTGTGAGCCGGGGCTGTGACAGGTGGCAGTCAGAGGAAGATGCTCGTTTGCAGTTAGCAGATCAATATTGATCCGCACAGATATATCTCAGAGCTAACAGACCCGTGTACTCTCCCGCACGGATCCGCACCGCAGCTGTGTGTTCACCGGCAGGAGGAAGTGTGTTTATTGTGTGTGTGTGTGTGTGTGTGTGTGTGTGTGCTGGACTCAGGTGGAAGGCAAGGATGCTTTCAATTCACTGACTGATAACCAAAGTCTCCACACCTGCCATGTGTCCCTGAGACCACAAAAAACACTTGTATCAACAGTTAGAATATTTTTATAAGCATTCATTTTTGTAATTTCAGTTACGCGTAATTATGCATAAATGCATAAAATATGCATAAATGCGTAAATAAAACAATAATGTTTTTGCATTCAAACATATGCATATTTTATGCATTTATGCATAACTGAAATAAAAAATATAGTAATATTTATTTGTTTATGCATAAATGCATAAAATATGCACAACATGCATAAACATAAACAAAAGAGTAATACTTTTGCATTTAAGCATATGCATATTATGCATAAACATAAATATTACTATGTTTTTGAAGAGCAGCCAGTTTATGCAAATATATTTATATTCAGTAGAATTTAACAATATGCACACACAGTTGATAAAAAAATATGAATTGTTATTATACACAATATTTAAACAAAAAAAATGAATTTTTATATATTTGATAATAAGATGGTTGATTAAAAAACTTCTGGCTTTATTGATACGCTGAAAATGGCCAAATATTGGCTGACCGATCAGTCCGGTGATATTTTGATCTGTAATATCTTATAATGAACGTGAGTTCAATCAGAATCAATGTGATTTTAGCTTTACTAGTGAAACTGTATGTGTCAGTAGTTCTCCACAGGTGTGATGATAATCTCTGCTAACAGACGGAGGATACGGGAGGGTTTGTGTACATCCTATGGTGTGGCACAAACCCAAATGGCTGGGCTTCCTGTTTCTCCCAGTCCTTCCCGCGTTCCCACTTCCTGCCTCCTAGGAAGGAAACAGGTGTACATGGAAGGAAAAAAAAAGATGGCATATGATTTTTCAGTCAGGCATTAAGAGGGGCAGCCTGAAGGACCTGGAGCGGGGCTCAGGTGCGCTCGCAAACCACAAGATTTGTCTGTGTCCGTGCAAAAGTGTGTCACACCTGTGACTGCGGCGCTTTCGATTAGTGCGTTAAGATGATGATTTTGTTTGAGTCTTAGTCACAATAAAAGCACATTTAAAAGAGAATGACATTCAGTGCAATAAATGAAACAAGCTTAAACTACAGAATTCAAATGTATTTTATTTTCTTCAAGCATAATATGACTTTTTTCTGTTGATGTCAACATTTGTCATATTTCTTTGTTCATTTCAGTAAATGCAATGAGCCTGAACTGCAGAATACAATGTAACAGTTTATTTTCTTTATGCAAAATGTAATTGCTTTGATTTGAAACGTGATTAGTCATATTTCTTCTTTTATATGAGATTCATTGTAAAAAATGAAATGAGCTTAGACCCCAGAATACAATGCAAAAATATAATTGTTTTTTTTCCATTTCCATGCAAAATTGTGGTTTTATTTCTATTTTATATATTTTTAGTGATTTTAAAATATATATATATATATATATATATATATATATATATATATAAATTTAATGCTCTACACAAACAAATAGAGTAATGTATATTTGTAAATGTATATTTTACAGTAGTATAGTATATAAATATAAAAACTAGGGCTGTCAAATTGATTAATCGCGATTAATCGCATCTAAAATAAAAGTTTGTGTTTATATAATATATGTGTGTATATATATTATATATGTATGTGTGTGTGTGTGTGTGTGTGTGTGTGTGTACATACACATATATAAGCACAAACTTTTATGTTAAATGTGATTAATCATTTTGACAGCACTAAATAATCAACATAATAGCATATTAAATATATCTGACGCAACATTTTAAAGGATTTCTTGACAATTGGGCATAGATTGCACTCAACTCTTCTGCTATGTGTCGGACTCCTTCAATATGTCTGTGTATCGCGACTGCAATGAAACGTACAAATGGATCGCTATAACAATCCCATTAAAAGCCGCCTTACTTTTCATTGTTAAGTGGAGAGGCCCATTTAAAAACTATACGGCGTAATCCCTCATGGAGAAACGCATTCACTGCATTAGTTTCCCATGAATAAACATTAAACAAAACACGCTTTTCACCCGGAGAAGCCCCGTCCGCCTATGAAAAGTCGTCTGGTAAGAAGCGTTTCATGACCTTTGACAACTCGATCTGTGTGGGTCTATTAGCCGCCTTTGTAAAAGCGTCTTCCGCGGTCTGATATACTCGAAATGAGGCCGATAGCTTCTCTCACGGCTCTTTTAGAACAACAGCACCTCTGATCTACGACTTTTGGGCCTGGTGGTCTATTCAAAAGCAGAAAGTATGCGTTTAGCCCTTGACGGCTTTTGTGAAGCCTAGTTAGCAAGCGTGAAATGGCCCGATTCTCCATTCTTAAGCGCCCTCAATGATCACCCTTTCTTTCCCGAGGACAAAACCTGGTTCATTTGCACTTCAGCTGCCGGGACTCCACGGTTCTTAAACAAGGGCAGAAAACATCTGGTGTGCACCAGAAAGATGATGATGGGTTTAGTACGAGTGTGAGGGTTAAGATTAGAAATGTATGCCACTTTTAGAGGCTCAATTGGATTGTCGAGGTCTCTTTAAACATGAATTGCATATCAATGCATCAATTGCATATCAATGCATGAGACACATTGTGTGTTTAGGAATATCCAAATTCAGTCGTTTGCATTTGTGCTTCTGTTAATGATTGTAGAGATGATGAACTTTTGGTGCCTGTGCAAGATGGAAACGGTTAAGAAATCAGAGGATCGAGTTCTTTCTTTTATGTCAGACCAAATGAGATCAGAGATGTTCTTATTGGATTTTAATGGAAATCTTGACATGAACAAACAGGAACCTTCATGATTACAAAGAAAATAAGTGATGTGTCAATCTCCAGCTCATTGTCTCTGGTTTTCAGACAGCTCAGAGAAGAACGTTCCTGCCATGCCCGGATCCCCAGTGGATGGAAAGACTCATTCCAGACCAACCGTCTCCGTCATGCCCCCTCTGCCCTCCATCAACCCCAGCGGACCTCGTCCGGCAGCGTTCTCCACCACAGCATGTGAGACTCATTCAAACCTGCATGCTATCTGTACTATATAGGCATTAGTGTGTCATACTACAATACTACTTTTACCATTTGCATGCATGGAATAACCAAAAAACCTATTGCATGTCCAAATTTGCAGTATGTAGTATGCGATGTGCTTCACTTGACCTTCCACTTCCAGAGTGATGAATCAAACAGAAGTGATTACAGCCTATGTCATGTGACAACAATGTGGCATACTAGTTGTGTGAAATTTAATTGTGGAATCATGCATTTTGTTCCGTGTACTATTTTTAGTAGGCAGTATATACTGAAAAGTATTCCATAATATCTACTCCTAATGATAAAGGAGACAAGTTTTTGACAAGTCTACTTAAAATTTATTAAAAGCTGATGAATCAGAGACTGAAGCTATAGTTATTAAAGAGGACCTATAATGCCCCTTTCACAGAGCAAAAACACACCGTTTGTGTCCCTTTAAATGCAAATGAGCTGCTGCTCCCGCCCCCTTTCCAGAAGAGGGCGGAGCTTTAACAGCTCAACAACAACGAAGCTGGAGAATCTCACACAGCCAAAATGAGGATTGTCAGTAATGGTGTTACACAAACAGCATGTGACAAAGACCTTTGTGTATGTGTGATAGGATGTCACGACACTGATGTGAAATCATAGTACATACTCAAAACGTTAAAACTTAAAAAAATAACCCAAAAACAAAACTTAAACTTAAATAGTAATAAAAACCTTAAACTAAAATGAAAATGAAAACTGAAAACATAATATAAAATCTAATTTAAAATAAGCATAAAAACTATAATAGTATATAAATAATGTGTTTTCAGATTATTGCTAACATTACTATGATTATTCCCTGTTTGTGCAGTGACCAATGGGATCAATCATTCCCCGCCGATGCTCAACGCCGTTCCCTCGCCGCCTCAGCGCTACAGCAACGGGCCGTCATCATCATCTTCCTCTTCGCTGGCCAATCAGCAGCTTCCAGCCACCTGCGGCGCGCGGCAGCTGAGCAAACTCAAGCGCTTCCTCACCACGCTGCAGCAGTTCGGCAACGACATCTCGCCCGAGATCGGAGAGAGCGTCCGAAACCTGGTGCTCGCTTTAGTGGTACGTCTATAACATACATGTCTGCATGAGCAGAGTTTGGTCGTATGTGGAAGGGGTTAACAAGCGTCTTTTTCCCCACAGAATTCCACCGTCACCATTGAAGAGTTTCACTCCAGACTGCAAGAAGCCACAAACTTCCCCTTAAGGCCGTTTGTAATACCATTCTTAAAGGTAAATGACCAGTAAAAGAGTAGATGTGCTAAAAAATTCCCATTAAGTTATGAAAATGTTGTTTCTGAATGTTCTCTGAACGTTCAAAACGTCCAGTTTTTTAACCCTTTAAGCCCTGAAGGCATTTTTATAAGTTTCTAGTAATCCTGAAGACTTGATTAGCTGGATCAGGTGTGTTTGATTAGGGTTGGAGCAAAACCAGGAATTGAGTTTGAGACCACTGCAGTACATAGTACAAAAAGTAGTCACAAATTGGGTCCCCCGAAATCTGGTCTCCATTAGGACCCCAAGCGATCCCATTGGCTGCATCCGAAAACCTAGGCTTGCTTCCTCGCTGCCCTATCAGGCATTGACTTGTAAGGAATCGTTTGTGCATGAAGGCACCTCACGAAACTGATTTCGGACAGACTTCTGAGGTATATACTACGGATGATCATTAACTGACAGTTTGGGGGGACCCGATTTCGAGGGAGGACCTGATTTGTCATGACATCGGCGGAAAACTTGCGGTATAAAGAGTTAAATGTTTCAAAAACCAAGTTATGTGAACGTTATTAAAGGAAACATTATTAAAGACCAGATAACTTACCAGAAAACAAATGTTACAGGAAGAACTTGTTGCTTGAATGTTAGGCAAAGTTCAGAGAGCGTTCCCTGTTAGCTGGGACATTAAAACACCATTAAAGCCAATAAAAAAAGTTTTGGGGATATTATTGAATCCCCGGAAAGATATTTAGGATAAAACATGTGAAGCTGCTTGAATTCGACGTTTTTCAAATGCCGTGCATGACAGGGATGATTAACAGAGAAAGTGTAAGGTATCTAATATTTCCTTTGGTAATTTATGGAGCAGACTGAGACTTCCGAGAATTCCAGGCGGTCGGAAGTGTGAAACATGACTATAAACCGTTGCAGGTTGTTTTTACGGGGCCTGTGCAGCATATGGAGCTCGGCAGCGGTTGACACAGTTGTCCGGGAATATTTGCCGGCGTAAAACAAGAGAACATGAATGACAGGCGGCATGTGTGAGAGCAGGGCGAAGTTAATCATGAACAGAGATGTTTGTCGTACTTGTAATAAAAAATAGGGATTCTTGTCCTGGGTTTAGAAAACATTTTAAAGCATTCCAGAAAATCATGTTTAATATAGTCTGTGAAAACAGAATTGTTATGATTATCATAAGTACTAAATTATTTTGTGATTGTGATAGCATCAGTAAATATGACAAATACAACTAAAATCAGAACCATTCATATAATTTAATACAAAGCAAAGCGATACCAGCTGCATTTATTCATGTTTTATTTAATAAAAGTGTGAACTGAGTGAATCACTGAATCATTTTTATTGAACTGGTTCATTGAAATTATTAAGCATCCTAGTCTTGGGCTGAATCCCAAATCACATACTTCCCTACTATATGCTAGGCAAAAAACAGTATGTGACAAAAGAAGTATGTTCCGGCAAAAAGTCCCCGGATGACGTACTACTTCTAGTGAGATTCCGAAGTGTGCATATGATGGACACTTTACTATCCCATGAGGCCACGGGAGAGGGTTTATGATTGGCAGTGAAGCGTCACAACTGACACCGATAGGTCACATGATAAGGGCAACATGGCGAATGTAGTATGTCCACCATTACGAAAAAGACGTTTATTCAAGTGTACTATTACTATACTTCTTTAAAACTGAAAATAAGGAAGTATATACTTAAAATTGCACTTAAGTATGCTTGACTTGTACTGACAGAAAAGTTCAAGTATATTTGGCCTATACTTGTACTCAATCTTTTGATCGAGATATAATTAAAAGTATAATTAAGTATTTTAAGTATACTTGGCTTGTAGTTGTGTTCACTCTTTTGATTGAGTAAATACTTTTTCACATAGTTTTACATACTGTCTTATAAAGTTGTGAACTAGTTAAAGCACTACTGTTGCACTTATAGTACACTTAAACGTATACTTTATATACTAAAAAGTGGGCCAATTTAGTCCCAAGCATTATTGAAATAGTGCACTTACAAGTATACTACTAGTACATTGATATTAGTATACTTACTACATAAATATACTTAAAAATGTACTTGAACATTACTTAAGTATACTTAATAAAATGAACTTGAAGCATACTTCTTTTTCATACAGTCATACTACACACATTCATACTAGATAGAACACTTTTTTAGCAGTCGTGAAGTATGTAATTATTCAAAATAAGTACCTACCGTTGGCTGTAGTCTTTGACAGTCGCCTGTAGTCTTTGCGGTGTCAGATTTTGTCGCCGCTAGTTCTTTGACGTCGGCTTGATGTGTCGCGGCTTTTACTGAGAGAGAGATGTGTACATTAATTTATGGTTACATGAGAGAGTATTTTCCCCTTGTGTTTGCCAGATGGTTTAACAGTCTTCATATGTTCACATTAGTAATCAAACTCACATGCTCATCATATAAGAAATGGAGCGCTGAGTCTGTTTTGTTTCATTTCGGCGATTGTTTCTCTTCTTCATTTCCATCCTCCTGCGGCTGAAGTGTTTTTACATGAAAGATTTATGGACTATTTTGACGAGATGTTGGTCTGGAGCTGTAATAGTGAGCAGAACATGCAGTGACGCTGAGCAGATGCCTCGGGCGAAGGCTGCTTTGAGTTTTCATGCGCGCTGTGGCTCCTCTGAGTCTGTCGAGGAAGAAATCTTTTTGACCTTTATCTTCACTCATATCAGGAAAAATGCAAAAAATGTGTTGGTCATTGATTAGTTTAGACCACTTGCTTCCAAAGTGGGTTTGATTACTAGCAATCTTCCATTTAGTTGATGCTTGTTATGCAGTGAGATTTGTGTCCTCCACACAGGCCAACCTGCCCCTACTGCAGAGGGAGCTGCTGCACTGCGCTCGGGCCGCCAAACAGACTCCAGCGCAGTATCTGTCCCAGCACGAACACCTCCTGCTCAGCACCACCGTCCCGTCACCGGCCGACTCCTCCGAACTCCTGCTGGAGCCCAATGACAGCAGCAAACGACACAGTCCTAACCGGTATGAACACATGCAGACATGCTCCGAGACATAAGACCTTGAGGTTTGCTTTAAAATAAAGTTATGGTATCAGATACTGCAATACTTTAATACTTTAAATATATATATACAGTATATGTATATATTAAAGCATTGCAGTATCTGATACATACATAGATATATACACATATATATACATATATATATATATGTGTGTGTGTGTGTGTTTATTCACATCACATGCCATGATGTTTACATTAGTTCTGCAAGGTACCTCAAAAATACCATGATATTACTGTGACAAGAACAAAAAGCATGGTGTTTCCATGGTACAATGTTCAAAAAAACATGGTATGACAAACATGGTATAATATTTGTAAGTGCACTTTAAAAAAATTGGTGTAGAAACAGTTTTTGCTCAGAAATTGCTAGTAAATTGCACAATTTATGGCAAGTAAGACATTGTATTCAACATGAAATTTTAAAGTAGAAAGACAGTATTTTCTTGGAAAACATCTTTTTTTTTCTTTATTTACAAATTTGAGAACTTGTTTTTCAAGTTATGGTATCAGATAACATTATAATTTTATATATATATATATATATATATATAGTTATTCACATGTCATGATGTTTACATTAGTACTGCAAGATACCTGAAAAAATACCATGATATTACTGTGATAAAACATTGTCCAAAAAACATGGTATTTCCATGGTACCATGACCAAAAAATATTTTATGCCATTGTACAGAAGAAAATGTGAACATTTCCATGGTATAATGTCCAAAAAACATGGTATACAATAGTTTCACTGGAGAATGTTCTTAATTTTCATAAATTTATAATGCAAAAACACTAAAAATAGGCTTGATTTCTTAAAGCAAATCAGTGTTATTAATAACTAAAATTATTAAAACATTTTCATTGATTGAAATAAAGCTGAATAAATATTAGATAAAAAACATAAACAAACATGAAATTAAATACTATTTCTACTTCAAAATGTTACTTGCCATTTCTTTGTAATTATTTGTGAAATTTACTAGGAATTTCTGTGAAAATTGTTTTAAAGTAAATCCTACACCAATTTTTTTTTTCAGTGTGTTTTGAGGGATTATTTACCATTGTGCTTTGATATATAACATGGATCTGAATGGTTACCATATTCATATATCATGGTATTTACTTCAAGGTACTTCAGAATTGTCATAGTACAGGTCCAAAAACCATGCTGCTCTTCTAAGTGATTTGTATCTTACTTATTTTGTTATTATTCACTCCAGAAGTAAAGAGAATGGTTTTCACGAGCGGCCTCCCGCCTCCCTGGAGCCTCCTGCCAAACGAATCTGCACCATTAGCCCCGCCCCCAGACACAGCCCCGCCCACCCGCTCCAGCTCCCCACCCAGATCCACCCGACTCCGCCCCCTCTGCAGCACTACGCTCTGGATGACATCAGCACACCTCAGCTGTACAGAGAACCACACCGTATCCTGGAGCTGAGGGAGCTGAAGGACAGGCCGCGGCTGCCAGGTACTGACTGACGGCAGCTTGAGTTTAAGATTACTTTTAAACTCCTCGTGAATTTCTGACGTGTTTTTTGTTGCCATTTTCAGGCAGTAACGGAGGCTACCGCGAGGAACCTGTAGACCACAGACTGACGGAGAGAGAGTGGGCTGAAGAATGGAGACATCTGGATCATGTGAGAATGGATTTATTAATAATTCTTACAAAAAAATACTGTGCTGATACCACGGTACAGTAGGGATATTAGACGGTGAATCTCACAAAACCTGTCAAGCACGTGTCTGCAGTGTATTTCACTTGAAAATCATGAATAAAATCATTTTCGTGTTATTTTGTTATCATTTATGTTCTATTATGGTATTTATTAATATTTTGAAGCTTTTATTTTTAGCTTTAATTTTTTAGTTTTAGGTGATTTATGTTCTTTTGTCATTTTTTTTTTATTAGTTTTTGTTTTAATATATTTATTTATATTTTAGTTTTAGTAATTAAACTTATTTCATATTTGTTTACGTTTTTATCTAATATTTATTCAGCTTATAATAATTCAGCTTTATTTCAATCAATAAAAATGTTTTAATAATTTTAGTTAGTAATAACACTGATTTGCTTTAAGAAAATAAGCCTATTTTTAGAGTTTTTGCATTGTAAAATGAAAATTAAGAACATTCTCCAGTGAAACTCATTATTGTAATGCAAACAAATCTCATTATCAATACTTTAATGTATATATATGAATTTATGACATGTACTAAATGTCATGTGTACTAAATGTTTCTGTCATGTCTGGTTGTAGGTGTTGAATTGCATTGTGGACATGGTGGAGAAAACGCGGCGTTCGGTGAGCGTTCTGCGGCGCTGTCAGGAGTCGGACCGCGAGGAACTTAATTACTGGCGGCGACGCTCCAACCCACACGATGACGGACGCAAAAACGGGACGACATCAGGAAATATTCCCTTCACCAAGACACACAGCCCTCTGTCAGCAGAGGGAATCAATACAGGTGAGTCATTTAGTGTTCAGAATCATTTCAAGCTCAAACAGTTTGAACTTTGCCCCCTTCTTGTCACTGAGCTTTCAAAGCACTGCCAGACTTCCAGAGATGCAATTAAATTTAAGCTCATATTGCAGAATTGAAGGAGATATATATATATATATATATATATATATATATATATATATATATATAAATGTATGTATGTGTATATATATATATATATATATATGTATATCCTCCAATTACAATACACACTCCAATACACTAATATAGCTGAGCTTCATAAACAAGAAAATGATGCAGACTTCATCAAATATGAGACAAATTACAAATTACAAAATTGTAGACCAAAAAAAAAAAAAAAAATATATATATATATATATATATATATATATATATATATATATACAAGCAAAAAAAGATTGCTGTTAACTAAAACTATTAAAAAAATGTTAAATTGAAATAAAGCTGAAATAAAATAATATAAAATATAAATATAAGATGGAAAAACATTAAACTTTAAACTAAAAATCAGAAATTGATTGAAAAAATAACTGAAAAAAGTTGAAGCACTATAATTATTAACTGGAAATAAATAAA
This sequence comes from Hypophthalmichthys nobilis, assembly GCA_037950665.1. NCBI lineage: Eukaryota > Metazoa > Chordata > Actinopteri > Cypriniformes > Xenocyprididae > Hypophthalmichthys > Hypophthalmichthys nobilis. The sequence goes on from CM075471.1 coordinate 1,470,154, forward strand.
AATAAAACTGAACTAAAGCTAAACCTGAAATAAAAATAAATTAAACTAAATAGTAATATATATATATATATATATATATATATAAAAGGAAAAATTAATAAAAAGATGAAAGCATATAAAATTACCAAAACTTAAACTAAAAATTAAAATCAAAACAAAAAAAAATAGCATATAAATATTACTAAAATTATTTAATTTTTTTTCTTTTTTTCTTTCATTTTTTATCTATTTATTTTTTTTATCTAATATTTATTTAGCTTATAATATGTCAGCTTTATTTTAATCAATGAAAATGTTTTAATAATTTTATTTAGTAATAACACTGATTTGCTTTAAGAAAATGTGCCTATTTTTTTTATAAATATTACTAAAATAACAAAAAGACATAATCAAAAGAGACATAATCAGGGGCTCATTTAGAAAGCACAACCAGACTTTGAGAGATGCATTTTGCAGAGTTTGAGGAAATTTTTCAGTTTAAATCAACTTCCCCCTAGTGGTGGTGTGGTTAACTACAGTACTAACATCACCTAGTTACTCATCCTCTCCTAACAAAGTAGTGTGTGTGTGTGTGTGTGCGTCTCTATATGTGAGTATTCGTGTGTGTGTGAGCCTGCAGATCGAGCAGGTGTTGTGTATTTGGGTCCAATCTGAGGGAATGTCGTCTCAAACGCTGATATCTGGCTGTTTCTCAACACCATCTGTGACCAAACGCTGCCCAAGAATCACGAAGCGGCCCGTCCTCTCTCGTGCTTCCATATCCGTTCCTCCTGCATGGTTTTGATGGTAATTTGCTCCTAATATCTTTGTTTTTCTCTCACACAGACTCTCAGAGGGATCTTCCCCTGCGCTCCAGCTCTGGCTACGTGCCTGATGAGATATGGAGGAAAGCCGGTAAGGGCGGCAACCCAGATGCACCCTGGGAAACCTGTTTTCTCCCCTACCACCTGTTCCTCAGTCTCCTTTCTCATCAATCACACTTTCAGAAATGAAACAAGCTCTTTGTTCAATATTGATAACTTGTTTTATTACAACAAAATGCAATGCATGAAACTCATCAAACATTCAAATTCTCTACAGAAATGTATTATTCAGCTCAAGTTTTGTTCTCATCCGATCTTCTGCAGAGGAAGCGGTGAACGAGGTGAAGCGGCAAGCGATGGACGAGGTGCAGAAGGCCGTCGCCGAGGCCGAACAGAAAGCTTTCGAGATGATCACAGCCGAGAGAGCCAAGATGGAGAAAACTCTCGCTGAGGCCAAGAGGAAAGCCACCGAAGACGCCATACAGGTCATCAACGAGCAGGAGGACTCCAGTGAGGTGAGGGTCACGCTGAACCTTTCTTAATTCACTGAGCAACCTAACAAACCAGCAATGCATCATGAATATTTAAACTGAGTCAGGCTTTTCTATGCAAATAAGGCTCATTATAATACAAACATTAGTTTGCCTGACCAAATCAACACTGCACTATTACCACCCACACAAACCTGCTGGTGAACAATTTTAAATCAAAATTGGGTGCTAAAATATCAAATATCACTATTAACGGGCATATATTAAATATACAAACATTAGAGTATAGAGTAAGTCTTTACTGTCACTTTTAATCAATTTAATGCATTTTTGCATAATAATGGTATTTATACAAGTGTGAATTTAATATTATATTTAATATTGTAATGTGTAATGTTTCTATATTTATATTGTAATAATGACCATAAGTCATGTGTCTCTGTGTGGTTGTCAGTGTTGTTGGAACTGCGGTCGTAAGGCGAGCGAGACGTGCAGCGGCTGTAACGCGGCGCGATACTGCGGCTCCTTCTGTCAGCACAAGGATTGGGAGCGACATCATCTCATCTGCAGCCCGGGGCTCCAGACGCAGCCCAAACCCATGTCCGCCCTGAGCGCACGCATCCTGGCCAAAGCCCCCGAGAGCGGCCCCGTCCCCAGTCCCGGCCTGGAGAAAACCTCCAACACCTCCAGAGCGTCCACACCGTCCACACCGGCGTCCTCCTCCTCCACCCCGGACGCCAGCGGACACTAGCGGAAAAGACGATTGTAATTCACGGATGTGACAGAACCAGGATGTTCAGACATGTTTCTTGCGAGTCTATTCACTTCTAACCGACAGGACGACGTGTTTTTGGCTTATTTGGTGCAGATCTTCTGGTGATTGGTTTCACCCGCACAAACTGTTGTCAGTGTTACGTGAGCGTTTGTTTGTTTGTGTGCGTGTGTGAATGTGTGTTTCTGTAAATATCAGAGCAATATAAAAGTGATGGATTCACCAAAGCTGTCAATGCTGTGACATGTTTCGTTCCTGTTCCAGACTTTATTAAATGACAATGTTATCAGAGAATCGGTACTTTAGTGCATCAGATGTGCACTGTATGTACAGTAAGTGTGTGTTAAACATGGTTATCAAACCCTGGTCTGAAGGGACCAGTTTTGATCAGGGTCCGTTTGTACAATCATCATCTTCAGATCCGAATGGTACTATATAGACATAAAAACCACCAAACCAGGTCTAATGTGAACCGGTCTGTGTGGATCAACACGCAAAACTCTAAAATCTCAGGAGGATATGTACATAATTTGATGTTTGTTCCACATGTAGAGAGTCAAGGGATCGGTGAGTCTGTTTCTTTTCTTTTATTTCTTCAACTACCTTTGTTTCGTACGGTACACAACATGTTGATTTATTTTTTCATTATCAGAATGTGTAAAATATAACGGTGCAAGAGAATCTTTATTTTGTGAGCTACTCTGTGACATTCATTTTTTTCCCTTCAAGAATTCTTGAATATTGGTATGAAGTAGATATTAAAAAATAAAGACATTAACGTGGCCTCGGGGTTTGGTGGTCGTTGTGTTTGTGGATTTGATCGTAATGAAAATGTGTAAAAGTCAGTTGAAAAAATGAAGCACATCATAACAGGTTTACTATTCAGCTGATTTGATAGTCCATCTATTTAATAGTAATTTTAAGGTGTATTGTTTTTGCACTGATATTCATATAGAATAAAAAACGTAGGGTAAGAAGCATTTACTGTAACGGATGCTAAAATATAACATGTAAAGCTGCAGTCTGTAACTTTTCTTAGTTAAAAATGATCCAAAATCAGTTTGGCAAGTACATAACCAGCGTTCAAAACTATCTCCTTACCTTAGCCCGATTCACAACAGTAAGCTTGTAATAATGTTTTATAATTCAGCTGGTACTGGTGGGTTTCCGCGGGAAATCCGAGCATGCCGCCATTCGTCTTTACGTCACGTATGTTTACATGAAGAAGGAGTCCCAGCTTGTAGACTATATGGCATTTGAGGCAGATCATTTAATAGCCTTTTCTCCAGCAGCTGCAATATTTAAACTTATCATTTTGATGGTGGATTGTATGTTATGACAAATTAACGTTAGAGATTAGACTGTACAGAAATTTAAATCTACAGGTAATGCTAATACACTCTAAAATACACGTAGTCACGCAATGCTGATGTTGTTAACAAAGTGTAGCAATAATAATAATTTGCACGGATTGATGTGATATTTTTTGTAATTTTATTGTAATGCTTTTTTTCCTCGGTTGGTCAGAACAAAAGTAGCAGACATGTTACTTACTTGTTCAGATGACATTTTCCAGTGAAAACTGTTGTTTTGATCATACAGTACAGTATCCACCGGTGCGGTGACTGACATTCATCCGCGCTGAGGAGCCGTGCTGATGCACAACTGCAAATAACTGCAATTGCGGGTCTCGAACAGAGATGGTGACAAAGAGGCAAAACTTACAGACTGCAGCTTTACAGAAGACTTCACCATGTACAGACTGAAGATGCATTAATTTATGCCAATTTAGTTGCCATAGGGAAAACTCATTCCAGCTGTCATCTGATTTAGATATAGTCCAATATAAACTAAATTCACATATCACTATTGTGATCAAATTTTGAACAATAAATTACAAATGTTGATTTTCAGATGCGAAATTTCAACAATCAAGAAATGTGTTGCGATGAGATTTAGTGACCTCTATGGTCAGGAGACTAAAATGAGAAAAAGGGACATTTTACCTAATTATTTTACTATGTTTACCATACCATAGTTTCCTCCCCAAAGAAATTAAGGAGAACAGAGAAACTCATACAGGTCTGGAACAACATGAGGGTGAGTAAATGATGACAGAATTTTCATTTTTGGCTGAACTATCCCTTTAAATTTGCTCAAAGTGAGTATTTCAGGAATTTGACGGGTGTTTTTTCACGTTCCTCCACTAGATGGCAGAAACACACTGCTTTCACCAGCTCTAGTCATATGGATTGACTAAAGGAATTAGTTAACATGACCAACCGACTGATTCATAGTCGATTTTAGGTTAGTCAAATAAATAAAGTTTGTTTGGATTAAAACTCATGTAAATATACTTATATTATATAGGGCCCTGAGGGTCTATAATGTTATAATGCAGATACATCAGCAATAATGACAGGGTGTAATTTTTCACAGATGAATCTCTCTTGTAATTGGAGCATCAATATGTGTCACTTTCCACCTTCACAGTGAATCCATTCATCTTCACTATATGGAAAACAGTTCTTTTTCTGAAGTGTTTTTGACCCGTTATCTTTAACCCTTGCTGTTGGGATTTTTTGTACCATCCTTTCACTTATTCAACAGTTATTGAACTATTAATTTCACACCTTCATCAAAACTATCATAAGACTTTTGACTTGAAATGTGTAAAATTCCAAGGATTTTCAACATGGATTTTTTAAAAAGAAAGTAGCCTACCATTTAAATATGGTAAATACAATGTTTTTTGTAAAAATGTAATAAATATTGCGTCCTCTAGCTGTACTTTGTTTTGTAGTTTGAGATTTTTTTTTTGGACTGAACAGGCGAGCAGATTGTCTAATATTTTGATGCTCTGGAGGTTTAAACATTAACATTAATGAAGACAGACAGCATTAGTCATTCATAGCATGCAGATGTGCAGGATCAGTGTGTGTGTGTGTCATCTTCACCCACACACACTCATCCTCACAAACATCTCCTCTGTCATCATTATACTATAATAAAGTTTCTTGACATTTAAGAGTGTTTTGGAACATCACGACTTGATTAAACGTATAAATGACAGTCACGCACACAAAAACCAGTGCAGAAATAAAGTCTGAATGCAACACCACCAATCATAATCGCTTCACTTCAGTCGACACTCTTGACATTTCTGCCTCGGTGGGTTTGGATGTCTGTCACAGTGAATACACACTGGAAAACTAATCACTCACACACAGAAACACACTCTTACAAAAGCATGTCTAGGCCTTTATAGTTTTTTTCTCTATTTTTAGTTTTAGATATTTTAATACTGTTTTTAAACTACATTTAAAATGAGAATTGTTTCCTTGGCATTTATATTTTATTTTATTTTAAGTAACAAAAATGTTTTTTTATGAATATAGTAAATTTACAATTGAGTAATTTACTATAATTTATAATAAGTTGCTATAACCCTGGGATGCACGAATGCCAAACTCCACCAGAAGAGGGAGACAGAGAGAAAAGTATATGTTCAGAATGAATACTGGCATCATGCTTACTAAATACTGCAGTATTGTACAAAAAGTAGAATGTGAACGAACACAACAATAAACAAACAATAGCATTGTTGCAACATGACCTCATTAAAGGTGGGGTAAGCGATATATTTTAAAAACGCTGTTTGGAAGTTAGTCGGACCGACACACCAGCAAACAACAACAAACGTGCAGCCAATCAGCATTGTATGACGGTCGAGGACAGAGAACGAGCAAGAGGGAGATTTGAAGAAAGACTGCAGAAAGAGAGATGACACAATACAAAAGAGAAAAGCTCAGAAGAATATCACTGGAATGAAGGGTTATGACTGGGCAAGCGCTTTAGGACCCGCGTTAATATCAGAAAAGCTTTCCAGCGCTGGAGAGAGCTAAACGGGAAGGCCTGAAAACTGCTTTGATTCTGCTTCAAATGTGAGTAACTCTGGGTTTGAGTGTCATGATTGTCTGGAGCCGCTGTGCTGTTGAACACTAACAACTAACTCTTGTTTGTATCTACTCTTTGCACTTCCTTGTCGTTCGTTCATCATCTGTGCTTTATTTTTCGTAAAGTATTATTTTGTTGCGCGTCAGCTGTGATACACAGACATCCACTCGCATTTCATGTGTAACAGAGGCTAGCTAAGAGATGTGCAGGTAAACCTGTCTCAAGAGGTGCGCTGAAGACCGCTAAAAAAATGCGGTGTTTAGCATAATTCTCTATGTTTCCTTCCACCTATTTTTATGCTCATTTTGGGATATCGCATAAAAAACGCTGGATGGAAACGCCAAGATGCACATAAATTCTAAAAATGCGCATAAAAAAAACTTATGCACTTAAATGTGCATAAACTACGATGGAAACACCGAATAAATTCCTTGATGCGCATCAAAAAAGACTTTGCAATGTGACTGCATAACTGGACCGATCTTGTTGCACAGCATCTGAAATGCTGTTTTGGTCATTCTGTAATGCCTGATGAGCCAAGTCTATCGTTAAAGTGGTTCAGTATAATTCCCTCCCAAAAGCACCTGCGTTCACAACCACCAAGCATCTGAATGCAAGATAACCTGACAGCGTTTATTGTTTAATCTGCGTGCTCTGAGGTGCAAATCATTTATTATATATGAAAATTATTATATACAGTGGCTTCTACTGCAGAGACTTCCATTTTTCTTAGTGATATTTAACGCCAGTGTATCAGGAAGTGACGTTTTGTTCTCTTTGACTCCCTGGATGGAAACTTTATTCGCAAATGTTATATGCGATATTCAAAATTTGCGCATAAGTTAAATACGTGACTTTGGATGGAAACATAGCTGTTGTTAGTGCACTAGCGGGGTTCGAGACCGACTCGGTGAAGGGTGGTTAGGATTGGATTGTGAGTTTTGGAGGCGGAGCAATGAAGAGAGGGGTGGGTTTTTTTGGGTTTATTTCAAATATCAACAATGTCCAACAGCGTTTTTGAAATATCGCTTACCCCACCTTTAAGTGATTCAAGCAGTGTTGGGTAAGTTACTCTAAAAAAGTAATTACTAACAACTAATTACATCTTAAACGGTGTAATTTACTCTCTAAAAATGTTTGTGTTACTGATTAGTAATGACTTCCTAAATCCTATATAAACCTCGACCAGTTGAACAATACAAGGATAGACATTATTCTTTCAAATAAATAATATTAATTTCATAAATTATCCTTGAACTGACCAAAGGTAACATTCAGTGATTCAGTGATTCCGGGTTCTACGTCAGAACGCTGATCACGTGAGCACCATGATATATGCGTGTGATACTGAGTGCTGGCCAATAATGTTCTGAAGTAGAACCCAGAAGCGCTGCACTATGTTTACTACGTCAACAGCGTAGGAGACTGGCATGGAAGAAAAGAAATCGTTGAATAAAGTTCGAGCACCGATGGTGTGAGGACCCTATTAGAATTGCTCAGCCAATTCTTCTTCTCCAAAATGAGTCGCATTTTTGAGGGCCTAAACATGCTTGAAAACTCATGAAACTTTGCACACTCGTCAGAAGTGGTGAAAATTTACATCTGATATAGGTTTCAGAATTAGCTGTGGAAAAATGGCTTGATAGCGCCACCTACAAAATTAAAAATCAATTAAGCGCCCTTCGTGCTACGTTTCACGTACAGTAATGAAATTTGGTACACACATGTAACAGCCCAATACCTACAAAAAAGTCTCTTGGAGCAAAATCTGAAAACCAACAAGAAGTGAGATATTTTGAATTTTCTTTGCAAAATGTGTGCAGTTTTTGCCATTTCCAGACGTTGTACTTTAACAAACTCCTCCTAGAGCTTTAATCAGATCACCATCATATTTGGTCAGTCTAATCTAAAGACCTTTCAACGTTAAATTGTGAAGATCTAGAGTTTTCGCTGAAGGGGGTGTCTGTGGCGATGTTTCGCCATGAAACAGGAAGTTGTTGTAACTCGGGTATACAATGTTGGATCTGCCCCAAACTTCACGTTTTATTAGAGTCCTGATCTGAAGACATCTACATGACAATATTCAGTTACAGTCATAGCACCAACTCATAGAGATTTAACCAGAAGCACATTGTCAGTCTAATCTTAAGGTAATAAGGCCTGGGTGCGAGGGCCCTTTCATCGCTGCTTGCAGCTTTAATTTTTTTCCCACAAAAAGTATTCTCGTCGCTTCATAACATTATAGGTTGAACCACTGCAGTCATGTCGACTGTTTTAATGATGTCTTTTACTACCTTTCTGGGCCTTGAATGTGGTAATAAGAGGATAGAAAGCTCTTAGATTTCATCAAAAATACTTTAGGTCATACTGGTGTGGAACGACATGAGTAAGTAATGACAGAAATTTCATTTTTGGGTCAATTAACCCGTTAATATTAGCCTAAGAGTTAGTAATATATCAAGACGCAGATGTATTTATTCAAGTGCATGTTTGTTTGTGATTTTTTTCGCACATTTTTTTTTTTTTTTATCACTGTCCAATTACCCTCTTTGACAAGAACTTAAAAGTCCTAATTAGTGTCTGCCGTCTCAGCGCTGAATGTTTCTGCTTCATTTCAGAAGCATCATGAAAAAACCCTGAACCATGTCATTATGAGACAGTGAAAGCATCTTTACTATTATTTGGAAAGATGTAGCTATAACATTTCTGACTTCTTAAAGTCTAGCATGCTGCTTTATATTCACAGTTCATCCACAAACAATGTGACAGTGATACAAAAGATAGGCTATTATAAAGTTAAAAAGCTAAAAAGATTGAAGAACAAAACCACACACAGAATAATCATTCGAGTTTTATTTTCAGTCAAATGACTAATCCACATAAAGTGAAAAACCTAAAGCAAAAAGGTCAGGTTTGTGTTTTCCAGTTAAGATGCATGAATAGTACAACAACTAGCAGGTTTCCATGTTCATCGAACAATAAGACAGTCAAACCAGGATCTTACAGTGTCTATGCAGTAAACTAAAGGAATAGATCACCCTGAAATCATCATTCACTCCTCAAACACCACTTTTTGTGTTTATACAGGTACAGTAAATGAGGGTGAAATAGTCCTCTAAACACCTTCAGGAGGGTTTACAATACATCTCCATGAAACGTCTATTCTATTCACAGTCAGACTCCTACATTTCAAACTTCTCATGAGAAATTATTGTTTGTTGCAAATCAACTGACACTATAAAACGTCTCCTAATCGGCATGCAGTTTCATGTTCCAGTATCCAGAGAAGTAAAAGTGACTTTAAAGGTGTTCGACTCGAGTAGCTGATCGTTTTGCTAGTGTTATCATAATTATTTACAAGAACATGTGAATTCTTGTGTTTCTTCTTGTTGTTTTGCTCTGAGAGTCGCTGTATCTGCATCAAAGCTACTGGCTTGAAAAGCTTCATCACGGAATGGAGCAAAACACGCTTTGATTTTCTATACATGCGAAGAATATCAATCACACCCATGCCTGTTAGCGTCGGGGTTGAGCACAATTCAGATCTGAAGATTCGGTTCACGAATGTGAATCTGAATCGAAGAATTGTGAATTCCAAAGAAATTCAATACAGTCACACAGAGGAACTCTATTAGTTCAACACAAGCTCTAAAACATAAATATTTACATTATTATTTTTGACTAATTATGACTATCTATTCCCTGACATGTAGATATATTTTCTTCTCAGTGTAGTTAAATTGTCAAAACAATTAAAAGCCATCAAAACAGATCCTAATTTTGCAGAGAAGATCACCATTCGACTTAAAAATAAATACTACAAGCAAAATATGAATCTATTATTAAATAATAATATATTAAGTAAATTCTAGGAATTTAAGTATTCTTCCGTTGGTCAATAAAAACAAAGGTAGCTTTTTAAATATAATGAAATATAATAAAATATATTATTTTAAATACTTTAGCATTTATATTAATGTCTTTGAATTTTTATTTAATTTTAATTCTGCTTTCTTTAAAACTATTAAAACATTTTTGTTTATTGAAATAATAATAAAATAAAATAAAAAAATTTAAAATTTAAACAAAACAAAATTAGAAATGTTGCCTTGGCAATAAACTGAAAAACTTTAAGTTGAAGCACTAAAATTATCAACTGGAAATAAATAAAAACTAAAACTAACTAAAAATAAAACTTAATAGCAATATTTACAAAAAAAAAAAAAAAAAAAAAATGACAAAAGCACATAACAAAATTACTAAAATATATATATAAAAAAACTCATTCAAAATATTAATAACTATAATAAAAATTAAATAAAAACTAAAAACACTGATTCAAATTCAATATTTCTGTATCCACTTTGTCCAAGCATCTGAATCCACTTCTGAATGATGCACAACCCTGTGTAACATTTTGTTTTCTCTGTTTTCTATCAGACAGACATTATCTATAAAATGCAACACAAAAACGGTGTGTGATATGATTTTTTTTTTTTTTAGAGCTATTCATTAATTCAAAAACACAACGGGGTCATTTTTCCGATCGGGGTTCAGCTGTGTTTTCTTGTTGCTGTTAGTTGTTTGTCATGATCCACCAGGACGCTGTGAGAAAGAAACAGGTGGATATTAGAGAGATGAAGCATCATAACTCCTCATTAAAGACGACTCAGCTCCGTGTTTAATTCCTTTTGCTTCCAGGCTGAGACAGATGCATTTAGAAACAGCCTTAAACTAATAAATGATGTGACTACACACGCTCTTACCAGGCATGAGCATCGTGGAGACGATCTCAGGGTCCTCCAGCATGTCGATGATGCAGCGCTGGAACATCTTACTGGCGTCAGACTGCAAATAACTGCAGAGAGACGACAGACGTCAGGACAATCTCAAATTATGAGATGATATAATGAACAACCGATGAAAACGGCCTGCTGCTTCAGCGCTCGGGAGACTAAATTGAGTTTTGAGTTTCATTTAAGTCTCAGACTTCTCTGAAATGCTTGTTTGGAAAATCATTATTTTTGCAATCCCGTTAGATGCCACTAGTGGTGCACAAGTGACATTTCAGCATATTTTCCTTGTGCATTAAACGTGAGTTAATTGTTATTTGTCAAAGAATTCTGAAAAATAAAATGTATCACAGTTTCCACAAAAATAAGAACTGTTTTCATTATTGATAATAATCATAAATGTTTCTTGAGCAGCAGATCATCATATTAGAATGATTTCTGAAGGATTATGTGACACTGAAGACTGGAGTAATGTTGCTGAAAATTCAGCTTTGATCACAGAAATAAATTACATTTTACTATATATTCACATAATAAACAGCTGTTTTACATTGTAAAAATATTTCACAATTTTGCTGTTTTTAAAGTATTTTTGGTCAAATGCATCCTTGGGGAGCAGAGAAGAGTGCATTCAAAAAGTGTACATCTTCATTTAGAAATTTAAATGTTTGAGTGTGTGTGTGTGTGTGTGTGTGTGTGTGCGACTCTATGTTTGCCAGCCAGATTGCTGAGGGTCTAACGAGACTCATTTCAAATTAGCAGATGGCTCATCTAGTAACACAAATTTCACAAACACACACTGATCTAGAAGATTTACACGTGACGGCTCATGTTACCTAATCTCATTTGTGATGCTTCACATGACAGTATTGTGAAGTACACACTCCTTATGTGTGGATCTCATCTTCTCCTTAAAGATATGGTGATCTAATTTAAGAAATAAATCATTTCAGAAATAAGTTAATTATAATTTGCAGTGAGTAATACTGCGATGTAATTATCTTCTGTGGAGGAAGTGCTTTAATAGATACAAATAAAAAGATAAAAAGCGCTGACTTTTGCTAATAAATCCAAACTTATGTATACCTTAAATATTCAGGTTTGGTGCATCTATTTACACTACCGTTCAAAAGTGTGTGGTAAGATTGTTTAATGTTTTTATGTTCTCCAAGGCTGCATTTACTTGATCCAAAAAAAAAAAAAGTGAAATATTTTTATAATTTAAAACATCTGTTTTCTATGTGAATATATAGCAAAGTGTAATTTATTTCTGTGATCAAAGCTGAAATTTCAGCATCATTACTCCAGTCTTCAGTGTCACATGATCCTTCAGAAATCATTCTAATATGATGATCTGCTCCTCAAGAAACATTTATGATTATTATCAAACACGCTCAAAGAGCTTCACCAAACATAACACACTGTTTCCAGCCGACCAATCAGAATGCACTGTGCTTTTCAGAAGGAGGGGCTTCATAGAGACAGGAACTAAACAAAGCGTTACTGACAGACTGGGAAGAGAGGAGCTGTAAAGGAGAATGAAACAATGAAAACCTGTTCTAGTAGAGCCCCAAAACAACATCAAGACTTTGTAAAAGGGCGTAATATGGTCTCTTAAATAGGAAAGTTAGCAAAATGTTCTTAGAACATATTTTTGTTTCCCGTGTAATCAATGTTTTAGTGTGTAACTGTTGTGGACCGAACAGAATCGTGGCCGATCATGAACCCTGACAGATATAAAACCCAGCAGGAGCTTCTGCACATGGAGGACTGCAGCAGGAGGCCGAGTGAACCTCAAACTAGACCGTGCTTGTCTTGTGTTCGTAAAAATAGACTCCATTAGGATTTGATTTACAAAGACCCCTGAACCAACTCTCTAAATCATTATGCTGCTCAACACACACACACACACACACACACACACACCTCATCCAGGAAATGCGGTCCTGCCAGAACTCATAGATGATGTAGCAGCTCTTCTCAGGAAGCTTCTGGATGGACACACTGAACGAGAGACAGAAAGAGATTATTTCATATGTCAGTTTTTACAGGGTTAATATTCTCTTGGAACATTATTATATTATGGTTCATACAGTATCTTGATAGTAACTTCATAATATGAATGTGTTTTTCTCACTGTAGGTTGTCATTCTGATTGGCGGTGGTGTCGGCGTAGCTCTTCAGAGCCTTCTGGAACTCCTCGAGATCGTTCTCCGTCACGCTCATCTGTCTCTGCACCAGCAGAATGTTCTAGAGAAGGAAACACAGCGATCAAACATGACTAACTGGAGAAAGAGAACTAATGCTAGCTTCTGTTTTCATGCAGAGCAAGTGAGTGTTTCTGCTGTCATTATTCATTCACGCGCATGTCCTTGTGTATAATATAATGATTTAAAATACATTGAAAGTGCTGACATTTTCCCTTGTCAAAAAGAAGTGTATATAACTGTGCTTGCAGATAATATAATATTAATTAAATCTTAATGAAATTTCTTAACACCCTTTTAAAAAGTGCACTTTGTTATAGTGTCAAATTAAGTTTCACTTTAAAGTACATTTTTAATCCTTATGAATTAATCTTTTGGCATGCTTTACAGAAGTACACTTATTTTAATGTGTGTTGACTAACATACTAAAGCACGGGTGAAGTACTTCATTATAATTCTAACTCTAGTGTGTAATTTACAGTAAATATATTTTAAATGTACTAAATTGCAACTTCATCACACGTGTAATTAATTACAAATATATTTAATTACATGACATACATATTTCAATAGAATATTCACTATTAACAATTTCAATGTATTCACTATTAACTACGACTTTTCCCTCAATAAACTCCTAATTAACTGCTTATTAATAGTTAGTAAGGTAGTTGGGTAACACTTTATTTTACAGTGTCCTTGTTACACATATTACATGTAGTTACAGTAGTAATAACTATAAATTATGCATAATTACATGCAACTAAGCCTAAACCAAACCCTAACCCTAACCCTATAGTAAGTACATGTAGTTAATTGTTATTACTCAGTACTTAAATATATAATTACACTGTAACACAGACACCTTAAAATAAAGTGTAACCGGTAGTTGTTAAGTTTAGGTATTCAGTAGGATTAAGAATGTAGAATAAGGTCATGCAGAATAAGGCATTAATATGTGATTATTAATAAACAGCCATGCATGCTAATAAGCAACTAGTTAAAAGACCCTAAAATGAAGTGTTACTATTTTAGTTTAAGTGCATTCAGCAGAACACTTTATTTCAAAGATAATAGAAGTAAATATGAAATTAAATATAAAGATGTACTTAAGTCTTGCTTAAGCGCAACAAAGTTCAGCTAATTGCATTTAATATAAACGCAATAATATTTGATTCCAATTAACATGCAAGTTAAGTGTCTGAAAACATGTATATTCCTTTAAAGTATATTATTTCTGTCATAAGTATTATTTATTTTTAAATGATGCTAATGTGTACTTCTTTTTCACAAAGGGTCGAGCTTATAAAAGGCACACAAAAGATCCTTAAAGGCACAGTGGTCTATTGTGTAGCGAATCAAACCGCAACGATTTGATCAGAACTGTGAAAAAAGCCGAAAAAATTCCAAATCAACATTATAAAATCAGAAGATCCTGTCATGTGTGGAGTCAGACTAACTAACTCCTCCATCGCAACAGGAGAAAGAACCATTAACATGTCAATGTTTAGGCATTTTAACCAAGACAAATGGGTTCAGAGATGGCACATCGTGAGTCATGAGTTAACGGTAAATGCTTCTGAAGCGGTGGATCGGAGAACTCACTGATTTGTACGTGCTGGACAGTGTATCTTCTTTCAGTGGCTCCAACTTTGGACTCTAGAAATGAAAAGCAAACCAAAATCTCAATATACATTCTGAAAACATAAAGATTATTCTGTGTGAATGGACATTTAGATGCATTCACCTGACACTCCAGTTTGTCGATGAGCTGCTGCAGTCTGTTGATCTGAGAGCACCAGTGCTCATCTGTATCTACGGTAACGCCTGAGACGCAACACACACCAACACTCGGTACACAACTCCACTCATCAGCATAAGACATTTGCAAATAAGGCATTTAAAAGACACTTTATATTCAGTAATATCAGTTTGACTGCACTGACACTTTTGGATGAGAACAGAACTTGAAATAAATTCAGCTGCATAATGTCATAACACTATTGTCTTTTGAAAGCTCCCCAAGTGTGTGTGTGTGTGTTACCAGTAGTGAGAATGCCCGAGTACGGATCAGTAGGCGACAAACACATGTTCTTCTGCACTCGACGGCCACATCTTCTGTTGTTCTTCTGTATGATCAGATGATCCGGGACTTTAACTTCAACCCTACAGAGAAAAAGAGCATGTTAATGTTCTGCATCAATATTTTTTGTGCTTAAAATGATGTTATATCTTGTTTTTCAGTAGTGCTTAAAACTAGATGCATTCACTTGGTGTTGTTTTCAGTGAATATCCAGCAGAAGGCAGATTTGATAAAGCATAGCTGCAAGAACACAGCATCTGTACGTCTGCGTTCACTGCCAATAGTTGATGAGCATAAGCGAATATCATTGAATGCGAATAACCTTGTCAATGTTGTAACCCTGCTGACGTCACCCACGTATGTTCACATGAGTCAGAAGTCTTTCTTAAGGCTGTTGTTGACCCGCTTCTGTTATCATCAGCACAGTCATGTAACAGACCACAGACTCAAAAACGTGTGGAAAAAGCTAGAGATTTCTGAACAGGCTAAGTTTCAGCTAGAGATTATATGCATATGTATTGATTTCAGTATGAAACTGAAGCTTTGAGAACTTGTGCGGCACTGATTATTCACGAGATAAGATGCGTATCGAGAACAGAACAAAGACGTTCACAGTGCACAATTACACAATTACAAAATGTATTTACTCTTATTATTTAAATATAACAAAAGTCATTTCTACAAAACAAATTATTTTTGTGAAAATGTAATGAAAATGCATCAAGATAACTTAAGAATATTACATAACTTTAGACTAGCTTTAGTATTTATACAGCGGACTGGACAATACGCCCGATATAGTGCTGGGTGCAGTTACATAGTTACACCAGTAGGTGGCGACAAGTGACTGCATTACTGAATGTTAAATTAATTAATTTAAATTATTCGCTCAAAAACACTGAAACATTCAGTAACAAACTGTCTTTATGAGTAAACAAGTCTTTATGAGTGAGTCACTGAATTCAACCAAATTTTTCAAAAACGCTGATTTATTCAGGAATGAAAAACCGCTATGGTTCAGCTGTGGTTTTGTTTGAAACTATTGTTGTTAGTGGAGCAAAAACAGACATAACTTGTAATATTATGTCTAAAATGTAAGTCAATAAATATCAATTTGAAATTTAATTTGGTGCTGTGAACAGAGACTTCCACAGCACCAAACACAATTACAAAATGTATTATTCTCATTATTTAAACATAACAAAAGTCATATCTACAAAACAAATTATCTTAGAAAATATAGTAGTAATGCATCAAGATTAAGAATATTACATAAACTTAGACTAGCTTTACTATTTATACAGCGGACTGGACAAAAGGCTTGATAGAGTGCTGGGTGCAGTAACATAGTTACATCAGTAGGTGGCGACAAGTGACTGCATTACTGAATGTTGAAAAGCCTAATTCATTCAACTGATTCGCTCAACAACACTGAAAAGATCAGTAACAAGATTGCTGCTTCCGAAATCGCATACTAAGTAGGTACTTCATTTGAATTTGAACTTACTTTGTGACCGTTAAAAAAGTACGATCTATATAGTATGAATGGGGGTAGTATGAATGTAATCCAGATGTACTACATCCGCCATGTTGTCAGTTAGATCACTTCACCTCCATTCATAAATCTTCTCCCTTGGCCTCATGTGATAGTAAAGTGTCCAACGAATGCGCACTTCAGAATCTCGCTTTGAAGTAGTAGGTCATCCAGGGACTTTTCACCTACTGTTTTTCGAATACTACGAATTCAGACATACTACTCTGCTGGCGTACTGTTTTTCACATACTATATAGTAGAGAAGCATTCAATTTTGGACGCAGCTATTGTCTTTATGAGTGAGTCACTGAATCATTCATTCAACCAATTCTTTAAAAAATGACTGAATCATTCAGAAATGAAACAAGTCTTTATGAGTGAGTCACTGAATCATTCATTCAGCCAAATTGTTCAAAAACGCTGATTCATTCAGGAATGAAAAACTGCTTTGGTTCAGCTGTGGTTTCGTTTGGAACTACTGTCATTAGCGGAGCAAAAACAGACATAACTTGTAATATGTCTAACATGTAAGTCACTTAATATTAGCTTATTGTTTACTGAACTATTGTGTAAAAGCAATATCATACTCACAATTGTGCTGTAGTGTAAATAGCATTTAGCTTTTTTTAAACTTGTAAATAGCCACATATCATTCACAATTTGCTGTGTTATATACACTATATTGCCAAACGTTTTGGGACGCCTGCCTTTACGTGCACATGAACTTTAATGACATCCCATTTGTAATCCGTAGGGTTTAATATGGAGTTGGCCCACCCATTGCAACTATTGCAGCTTTAACTCTTCTGGGAAGGCTTTCCACAAGGTTTAGGAGTGTGTTTATGGGAATTTTTGACCATTCTTCTAGAAGCGCATTTGTGAGGTCAGGCAGTGATGTTGACGAGAAGGCCTGGCTCACAGTCTCCGCTCTAATTCATCCCATCGGGTTGAGGTCAGGACTCTGTGCAGGCCAGTCAAGTTCCTCCACACCAAACTCGCTCATCTCATGTCTTTATGGACCTTGCTTTGTGCACTGGTGCGCAGTCATGTTGGAACAGGAAGGGCCATCCCCAAACTATTCCCACAAAGTTGGGAGCATGAAATTGTCCAAAATGTCTTGGTATGCTGAAGCATTAAGAGTTCCTTTCACTGGAACTAAGGGTTTAAGCCCAACCCCTGAAAAACAACCCCACACCATAATCCCCCTCCACCAAACTTTACACTTGGCACAATGCAGTCAGGCAAGTACTGTTCTCCTGGCAACCGCCAAACCCAGACTCATCCATCAGATTGCCAGACAGAGAAGCGTGATTCGTCACTCCAGAGAACGCGTCTCCACTGCTCTAGAGTCCAGTGGCGGTGTGCTTTACACCACTGCATCCGACGCTTTGCATTGCACTTGGTGATGTAAGGCTTGGATGCAGCTGCTCGGCCATGGAAACCCATTCCATGAAGCTCTCTACGCACTGTTCTTGAGTTAATCTGAAGGCCACACAAAGTTTGGAGGTCTGTAGCTACTGACTCTGCAGAAAGTTGGCGACTTCTGCACACTGTGCGCCTCAGATACCACTAACAGATGACCGTGGAATATTTAGTAGTGAGGAAATTTCACGATGGGACTTATTGCACAGGTGGCAACCTATCACGGTACAACGCTTGAATTCACTGAGCTCCTGAGAGCGACCCAAATGTTTGTAGAAGCAGTCTGCATGCCAAGGTGCTTGATTTTATATACCTGTGGCCATGGAAGTGATTGGAACTCCTGAAGTCATTGATTTGGAGGGGTGTCCCAATACTTTTGGCAGTATAGTGTATATACTGGTTATGCTGGTTAGCATCGTCAAGTTATAAGTGTAACTGAGATAACTGAATTCTCATTTCTATGTTCTATGAACTGCTCTGCATGTTTTTGACTTTTTATAAAATGTGTTTGTAAGAAATGACACAATGAATAAGTGAAGAAAGGATCTGAAATTCAGCTTAGCAAGTCAAAAATCAGAAGAAACATCTGTCACCATTATTGGTTGCAATTGTGCAACCCTGAAGCTTTAACAGGATTGAAATGATTCTGACGTTCACCAGGACTACGATAAACTCCACTTTCATTGTGTTTATGGTCATTCGCTGAACTGTACAGGCAGTCATGTTATGAAATCGTCCTAATGGGGCTTTTCTGTTTGACAAATGGGAATTACAGTCAGAGAGAAATAACAGAAGAAATGTTATTTTGCTTAATGAGCGATTAGTAGCAAACAAAAACATATGCAAACATTTTCCTGTTGCTCCGTCACATTAAGAGCTCTTCTGAGAATTCCGGCATGTTTCTGTGACAGCTGCTTTGAGAGGAAGAAAATTCCCCACGGATAAACAAGACAAGTGTGCTTCATCATGAAGAATACATTACAGTTACTTCTGAAGCACTCTGTTTATCTGTTTCTCTCGCTCTCATAGGTATGAAATGCTGAGACAGGTGAACGTCCCTCAGCGAGCAGAGACTACAGCCTAATAAAAACGCTGGATCTGCAGTGATTCTGTGCCGCACCTTTGGCTCGCAGAGCCATCTTCATATCAGGGATTATTTTTGTTTCAAGAGGAGCTCTTTTAGGTTCCTATGATGCCACAGTTCTTATGATGTCTAAAGACATACAAAGACATGATGGGAATATAAAAAGGTTCTTATATGAGCAAATCAGTTACTACATTTTAATTGGATTTGAATTGGTGTTGAAAATAGAATACAGAACTGCAAATCAAATTTCTATGTAATAAAGTAAATATCAGAACTCCCTGAAATGCCTCCATTGTAGTCTTGAGTTTTCTTCCGGGAATGAACACGTCACAATATTCCACATTTAAATCAGTCATGCGCAAAATAAAGGGGCGGGGCCTGGTTGAGTTAGCAAACTGGCGGTTATGGTAAGGGGCGGGACATTTCCCAAACACACTTGAAGCGCCTGACCAATCACAACACACTGCTCCAGCTGACCAATCAGAGCACATTGTGCTTTTCAGATGGAGGGGCTTCATAGAGACAGGAACTAAACAGAGCGTTACTGACAGACTGGGAAGAGAGGAGCTGAACAATGGAGAATATGAGGAAAGGAGAATATATGAAAACCTGTTCTAGTAGAGCCCAAAAACAACATTAAGAAGTTCTCTTCCTCTTTGAAGGGGATTTCTTCTCATCTGAACTGTAAAAGGGATCTCCGAAAGCGCCAGTGGAACTCCTTTCAGGAACCTTTATTTATAGGAGTGTAAGACAGAAAAAAGTGTTGTGCTTACAGTGTTTGTGTGTGTGTGTATAACTCACGGAGAGGTGCTACTTTGTGCCTCCACAGCCTCCATAGCACACTGCAGAGACATCTGGAGCGACAGCAGCTGACTAGACGTCTCCCTCAACATGAAACGGGTCACAAACTGCCCCAGAACCGATGAACCCTGGTACTCCTGCAGAAGAACACTTAACTAACACTTAAGAACTTAACCTGCTGCATCAATCATTGAGGTAAATGTCTTTTAAGGCCTTCAGTATTAAAATCCTGCAGTATCATCAATGCAGAAAATATCATGACAAACATGATTAAGCTGCTGCTGATGGAGGACACCATCCACTGCATCTTGACATGTAACGACCGGTCTGAAAACAAAATTAAGGGCCACTTTATCCTGCTCTAACAGAGATCGGCCGTGTGTCGGATACAATTACTGCCCTCGACACGGTATAAGAGATAATCAGTAAAACGTAAAGATCAGTGCCAGCAGACAGAGATAGTGAAGTGGATCATTTCTGAGTGTTTGCACTTTCTTGGTCTGAAAAATGTTCACTACTTTAATACTTTAAAATGTCTGACTGTCTTTGCATAAACAAAATATTAAAGTAAATGAAGAATTAAAATATGGTTCAGTGAAACAAAACATGCGCTGTTATTGTTATTTTAGTATTATTCGTACACTATTACAGTTTTTATTAATATTTTAAATTTTGTAGTTTTTATTTTAATTTTTATTTAATTTTTAGTAATTTTGTTATATGCTTTTGTCATTTTTATTCGTTTAGTGTTTTTAAAGATATTACATTACATAATATTTAGGTTTATTTTTATTTCAGTTTTATTTTTATTTTTTATTTATTTCCAGTTATACATTTTAGTGCTTCAACCTACATGTTTCATTTTCATTTAGTTTACGGTTTTCATCAAATATTTATATTTTATTTATTTTAATGTAGTGCAGCTTTATTTCAGTTAATTTTAAAAAAAAATATTTTTAGTTAACAATAATAACCCTGGATATGATGTGAATCCTACCCAGCTAACAAAAATATGTTCGATCAACGTTTTGCTAGCGTTCCCATTAAGTTATAAAAATATTATTTCTAAATATTTTCTGAAGGTTCAAAATGTCCAGTTTTTAAATGTTTAAAGACATTTTTCTTTCCTGGTTTAATGCGAACGTTAATGGAACATTCCATTTTATCATTATGCAAATATTATGGCATAATGAACGTTCACTGAACGTTCTAAGTAGTAACATTTAAAAAAAGTTAGAGGAACATTCAAACTAAAATGTTTAAAAAAAAAACACTCCATGAACAATGTTTAAATAACGTTTTTGCGATAACGTTTTGAGAACGTTATTAAAGTCCAGATAACTTTGAACGAACATTCTATTAACATTACGTAACCTTACTAGAACATTCCATGTTTACCTCCTTTGTCTTGTCCATCGCCTTCAGGACGGCAACATTGAGTTTCTCTAACGCCGACAGAACATCCAGATATTCTCCAAGATGCTGAGAAAAGTAATCTGAAAAGAGAAAGAGGATGAGTTATAGGTCAGAAACAAAATATGAATCATATTCTTTCTCTGGTGGATTTTTTAACTGTGCATTTATGCATGTTTACTGAGTTTGTGTCACTTTATCAGTTCTAAAAATTGTCAATTTAAACTGAAAACAGCAAGGAAGAGAGAGAGAAAGAATTATAGGCCAAAAAAACAAAATTTGTTATATGGCTACAGAGTCATTTACCACATACGAAACAGAGAAGTCGGAGGAAATGATGTCTGAAATGATCAAGCTTTATAGTTTGTTTTTATCACCAGATCGTCCTCCATCTCACACACACACACACACACACACTCTCTTGCAGGTGTAGATTAAAAGTTGCACTGCTCGTAAACAGGCGACTGTGGCTTCCGCGCTGCTGTCAATATCAGCTTCAGTATATGAGTCAATGAATTATGTAGCTACGCTGTTCTGAGGACAGGAAGGTTTTCAGATCATTATTTGTCGTCAGATATGACCATCTTTACTCTCTGAACTCAGAGCACAGAAGATTCAGGATGCGTTTCATGTATTTACAATCAGCACACAGTTTTATAGCAGCCTTGGTGCTTTTTCCTATTCAGTTTTTCCATGGGGATCTCAGAAAATTCTGTAATAAACATTTTTAAGCCATTAAAAGGCCACTAAATCTGGGAGCAAAAAAAAAGATAATTACTATTTTTAATATTAAAAAAAAAAAAAAATGTCTTTGTGGAGAAAATGCAATGAAATAAAATGAGATTTTTATATCCAGAACTGATTGTTGTGCCCTGTTATGACTGCCATTTCATAATCTTATGCCTTGATATTACAGACCCTTGGGTGCGTAAGGTTTTGCACTGGAAACTAGCTAAACTAATTTACTTAAAATTAATTACTCTCATTTTAAAGTTGTGGCAGCCTTGCATTACTCTGATGAAGACCTTTTCCATTGTGCAAAGCTAATATTGCTCAAAAATGCATGGATGCACACTTCAAAACTCCACCAGACAATGTATAGCACCTTTGAAATAGTATACTGATTTGAACAAATCTTAATCTTGCAAACTATTCAAGACGGATAATATGCAAATCAGGGTGAAATGGCAAATGTTCGGATTCTCAGTATAGCTATATAATTAAAAAAAGCCTTAATTCAATCAAATTAAACAAAATATGACCTTGCAAGGGAATAACAAACCACTAATGCATTCTTAAAGGCAGAAAATGTGAAATGTTTGAAGAACCCGAGTTTCCTCCAGGTACATTTCTTTTTTAATTACTGCCACTTGAAATACTTCTTCCATTCTTTATTTTCTTTCCAGTATAATAATTTAAAAGAATTATCCACACCTACCTGATAGTTTGTCTGTATCGAGGTTACTGGAAAGGGAAGAGGAGAGAGAATAAAATGAGTCATAAGAAAAAAAAAAAAGCCTTAATTGAATTGGAGAAGAGTCAAGGATTTGAAAGTGGTGTCATTAGTGAGGAGGATGTGTGGGCCGTCCACAGCTTCACCAGAATTTTAAAGTGTAAACAGTCCAATTATGTTTCGTTCTGTTAACATCGCAGGGCTGAGGTGATATTTCTCAGCAGATGGTAACTTGCCGAGATAATGATCTTGCTAATGGGGTAAAACCAGTACAACAGAAAAATCCTATACTTAAACACTTTATGACTTTTACAAACTCAGATTTGCGCTAAAATGATTGAATCCAATGTGATAAATTATGTGCAAACAGCAGCTCTCTATACCATTGACCCACAAAAATAAATAAATAAAGAAGCAAAGAACAACCACAATATTTTTCACACTGTTTTTGCACAGTGTAAACTGTCTGTATAATATTTATATTATGTGCATTTTGTGTAAACTCTATTGTATAGCATAGTGTCTATTTTCTAATTTTATTTTAAAATAAAAAACATTAGTTTTCTAATGTGTATTGCAAACTGTTGATTTCTGCTATAAAATATAATATAATATAATATAATATAATATGAGATACAATACTATCCTAAATCAAAGATGTAGATAATCTCCATGAGTTACTAGTATGGAGGAAACATGCCAAAGAATAAAGCATTGCACAATCACACCATCCCACACCTTTTGGATTGTGCATTTTCATGCTGAACTCCACATTCATATTCTTATGCCGACTGAATACAAATCTAAATACCCCAGTGCATGTTGTCACATGAAATTGCCATCGCAGCCAAAACACAATTATGAACACTGTGTAGTCTCAGGCTCCATAATTGGCTGAATTTGCTTTGAGTGCTCCCTGATAGCATTAATGGACTTTTAATATTTTGCTGAGACTGACGGATGGAAAAAAAAGCAAAAGGAGGAAAGGGACTAGTTGAATGAATTGGGTAATTGAATTGGATTGACAAGCGTGTCCAAACTGGTGTCTATTAACACACTACTATCCAGAGACTAATGCTGGGTTCACGATTACACAATATCAGCCTGATTTTGGCACAATCTGTTTGATATAGAGTGGCTTGGTGATTCGTAAATGACAATGGGCGTCAGGACACAAGAATCTATGGAAGACCACCAGGGTCAAACTTGCTCACATGTTTTGGCCCTTATGGCCTTCCATAAGAAAAGAATCAATCGTTTTATCTCGTACAGTGTGACATGGTGTACGACAACTGACGCTGCTTCTGTGATACATTACACATGTTGTTGAAGATGGCAAACGATGATTGTTCTGGAAGCAATGTGTAGTCTGACATGTTTCTTGTCCATGACAAGAATTTAGGAGTCAAAATCTGATACAGTGACTATCATAACACAAAAATATTGTGTAGTCTGAACCCGGCATAAAACATTTGATCTTATTTGATACATTCCAATGAAATTAGGGATGCACCGATACGAAAATTATGGCCGATACCGATAATTCTTTATATTTGAAAGCCGATAACCGATATATTGGCCAATATATCTAAATCCAAATTTGTATATAATTTTTAAGAGCCTGATTACAAAAACAAAAGTCCTTACCATTAAAAGCCATGTTCCAAACACACAACTAATGATCTTATATTATATCATTATAATTTCATGTAGCCTATATGACAGATTTGTGCTGTACATGTTGCACTTAACTGTATTTTCGTTTTTGAAGTGACTCCAGTCATATTTCAGGTAATTCAAAACCATCATGGTGAACAGTGTGCATCTGAAGCGTCTCAGCTGAAGGAAATAATCCATTATTTAATGGCTTTAATATATCAGCCAAATTTTATTATTGGGCCGATAACGGTAACATTAAAAATGAACATATATCGGCCGATACCGATATGGTGGTCGATATATTGTGCATCCCTAAATGGAATAGGCCACTTTACTGATGTAAACTGATGTGTTTGGATGGATTTTATCCATCTGGAATTGACTGTATGATGAAAAGTGTCGCTATATGACAGAAGGATGAAAAATAAGAGGGATTGATGACATCAGCTGAAATAGAAAGACATTTCATGCACTGGTGAATCATTCATAATAAGACTAGAAACATGCAATAATGTAAAAAGTGTTGAAAAGTTGATTTCATGTTGACTTTAGATGGAAAAATCACAATCTTTTGATTTAAAGTTTCTGAAAGTTTGCATATGTGGCTATACGATTCATGTCCACTGACACAAATTCCAGCAGGTACATTTATTCATGGCATAAAGAAAAAAATAAGGTCATTTTCCCATTAAATAATTCCCAGGGGTTTGCAAATCAACAGACTGGTTTAACGTCGTAATGAGGACGGGAGCTGCTTAAAAAGAATTTGCATGCAGCAGACCTATTTTAGACTCTAACTTGACTAGACTAAATTACTAGGGGCTTCTGAATACAGTAATTACCCAGTGACC
This sequence comes from Hypophthalmichthys nobilis, assembly GCA_037950665.1. Taxonomy (NCBI): domain Eukaryota; kingdom Metazoa; phylum Chordata; class Actinopteri; order Cypriniformes; family Xenocyprididae; genus Hypophthalmichthys; species Hypophthalmichthys nobilis. The sequence continues at coordinate 1,495,480 of CM075471.1, forward strand.
ATTCTGATTGATTGCAGAAATATGCTCAATTTTCAGAGGAAAATCTGAGCTTGGAACTTTGCGGTTCTTTGTATGTGTATGTGTGTGTGCGTCACAGCTCTGCAATGCGGTTCTTTGTGAAGTCAAATTTGCAGCTTTGTTCTGTCGATGCCTTGGCTTCCTGGAACACAGTTCTCAACGCTTTGATTCATACACGCCACCTCGGGTAATACTTTGATCCTCCTGCGCGTGAACGTTCGAATGCTTGTTCGTTTTCTTTCCAGATGCTTCAAAAAGCTATGCGGTGCAATATAATCACGCTATTCTGAAAGGCGACTAATTAGGGAACGAAAATGTAAGGTTGCCAAGGATACAGGTCACCTAAACTCAAAGGCTAAAGTAAACTGAGGTGGGAGTTCTCTAAGTATGAACTGCGCCTACTGATTGCACGCTCTGTTTGCGTTGTTTTAGCTCCTGATTCACTGAAGGAATTATGCAAATGAGATAATGATGCAAAAGGCACAAATAATTAGTGCAGGGCGGTTGTGGAGGAAGCAACAATCAAGTGACTTTAATTTAATGTGACTGTACAGCATCACAACTGAATCGATCTTAAAATGCAGAAAGTGTTCCCGGCCACAACGTGCATCTGGATAGATGTGATTATAATGCTCTGCTCTATCATTTAATCATCATTTCATGAATTATTGCAGTCATGATTAAATAAAAATGCAGATGAAGGTTTTTTAAATAATATTCTGCTTGCCTTCTATGGGCAGTAATGCAGTAATTAATTATTAATTGCACCAGAAAAATAGTACTGATTTTTGTAAATAAGTTGGAATATATATAATAAGCTTAAATTGCATAAAAGCACTACAAAGAATCACGGTGACCTTTAAATAAAACTTTTAAATAAGGCCCTTTTTACACCTGGTCTAAAACATTTTAGGCTTGTTCACTTTCGACCGCTTCCAGAGGTTGTTGAAAAACACATTTGTGTCGTTGAATGTGTTCGAACAGCGCAAAAGACCGCCGACCCTCATTAACTTGTTTCATCCATTAGATCGAAAGATCTGAAAAAGCCCATAGATTTACCTGCCCTTAGACATTCGCACAAAGAAATCAGGACAGAAGTGGTTGAAAGTGGACAAAAGAGACGGATTAAAACAACAGGTGTAAACGGGAATGTCTCCCTCATCTACTTGTGATCCGATCGACCAAAATGCATCTTAATACCAGGTGTAAACAGGGTTTTTGCACTGAAATTCTGTGCGCAGTGAGGCAACTTTTAAGTGAATTTGCTTTGTGTTTGTGATGGTTGAAGTATATACTTTGTTTGCCGTCCATCAATGGAGTAAAACAGCTCCCGCAGCTCGTCGGTTGTGAGAATCCCATCTGCAAAATAGGCTTTGAACTCCTCGAAGGACAGCTTCCCGTCATCTGCAAGAGAACACAAGATAGAGAATCAGCAAACACATCTGTTGCAAAGCTTCCATCCAAGAATTTTTCTGATGGAAATGCAAATGATCAAGTGTCTTCAAAATCTTTTTCCATTTAACTTTAGCGCATAAATTATATGTGGATACTTGGAATCACTTTTCGTCTAGAAAATGCAAATAAACCCATTTAGACAGAAAGAGACGGTGGATGGACATGTAAAGCGACCAATCACAGTTTCTTCTGCTTTTATGTGCTGTTTATGGGCAGATTTAACAACAAAAAACTACATTAAAGGAGCAGTTCACCCAAAAATGGAAATTGTGAATTACTCACCTTCATATTGTTCCAAACCCATAAGACTTGTGTTTATCTTCAGAACACAAGATATTCTTAATGAAATCTGAGGGATTTGTCCCTCCATTGAAAGTCTACACATCCAAAACCCTGACAATACAAATTGTTCATAAAATAAATCAGGATCTTCATTTGTGTTTGAAAAATGAACAAAAGTCTTATGGATTTGGCATGACATGAGGGTGAGTAATACATTTCATTTTTGGGTGAACTATCCCTTTAAATATCAAATAAGTAAAACATACGTCCATCCAAATGTATTAAGTACAGATTTAAACAATTGCTTGTGCATATCTAGTTTATTTCCTTCTAAACTCCTAAAAAACAGTCTTTCAAAGATTTGATGCCCCAAACCATGCAAACTTTCATCAACCTAGTACTGTTTAAATAAGATTTTATGTCCTGATGGCCTGATACAAAACTGTGAAACACAACACTTTGACTCCCAGAAATTGCTTCGTAGCTTGCAGTGTTTTCCAGTTTATTGTGAAATACACATCAAACAGTTAGTGAATGTACCGAAGCTGAGACAACACCTGAAATATAGTGTCCTCAGCCCACAGCAACCGTCTGTATTAGGTCAGATGAACACCTGGCAATGCTTTTTACTGACAGCCGAAGTCGTAGATCAACCTTGATACCTGAACTACCATCTGCTGTTAGTGCATCTGCTCTTATTATAAGCTAAAATGAAGAACATGTCATCCATCAAGAGCCCAAAGAGAAAAAAGAGGAATATACACGGCAGTATCTGACAGAACTCATTCATGGCTGGATCGCAGCTGACAGATTGTCTAAATCACTTCCTCCCTGAGCACGCTGAACATTCGGCTCTCTGACATTTATCAGCCTCCCGAAAGACACGAGGGATTCTTTTAGCCCTCCAGTTGAGCTTTTGTGGTTTGATGACACTTGAGCTTGACATCAGGGGTGAAGCTTGACTTTCAGAACGTGAATGTAAGTGGAAAACTCTGGTGTAAGATCTAAAAATCATATAAAGCCAATATTATCCAGACTAAGAGAAAATTTGATTTAGGAGAAATACTTGCTTCATTGCTATTGCTAAGTCTCTGATATGCTTAACTCTGTGTGACATATGAAATATAGCAGATACTTACATAAAATGCATATAAATATCAGTTGTCACTCTATAAGACCATTTACAGCGAATACAGGCAATTTACCATAGGAAATACATGGTTTTTAAAGCTTTTTAACTTCTTTAGAATCATGTGCCGCATGTGCTCAAGTTTTCGTTTAGGAACGATTGGCTTTTGGGTAGACTTGGCCATGTCTGTTTTTTTAAATGACCCTGCTATAGCTATCCAAATGCAAAAGTTCAATTTTTTTGATGAGTATTGACCTAGAGAGTTCAGAGAATTCTGTTGCAGTGGTTTTATCAAGGTTGAGGCAAAAACCTAGGACTAGTTCACCAAAGTTGTTTTTTTTAAATAATCTCCAATATTTAATGAACGATTCGATGGACAGCGGTGGTCCTAGAGGCAAAGTTGCTCAGAATAAGGAGTTCTACCATGTGGTATGAATGTCATGGGTGTGTGTGAAAAATTGCACGATACACAATCCTTTATGCACGTGAAAAACTTGAAAAGCGCTCCCCGGTGGCCGAATTCTTTCTAAATTCTCACAGGCCTCTAGGGCCGTGAGTCAAACAGGCACAGCAAGTTTCGTTCCGATCGGCCTGCGTTAACCTTGTCTGATAGCTGCTCAAAATTCATTGGCCGATGGCGGACATGTTTTTTGAGATACGTCAATGTCCTCATAGGCAGTCATGACACCTTGGACAAAGACACTGCATGCTTTTCAAGTCGATCGGACTAACGGTAAAGTTGTTATAGCCTTTTTCATGTTTTTTTCCTGTTGTAGCGCCACCAAGTGGCCAGTCACCGCGTCCTTTTTCATGCAACCACAGAATGAGCTCTCAAATAGGTGTGCCAAGTTTGGTGAAAATATCTCAATCCGTTCACAAGTTATAGCCATTTTAGTAAAAGCGGCTCCACATGCTTAGAACGTTTTGGCGGCCCTTAGAGATCAAGAATTGAAATTTCATCCTTTTTTTGATAATTATTGACAATCAGACTCCAGAGAATCTCACTGCACTGGTTTGGTTCCGATCAGGCCAAAAACCAAGGACTAGTTCGCAAAAGTTGGTTTTTCAAAAAATACATGGAAATTTACTCGAAAAGGATTCCAACGATATAAGACACTTGAGCCTACTCCTAACGGTTCAGAAGTTATGAGCGATTTTGTACTTTTCACCTCTGTAGTGCCCCAGTCAGACCGATCGGGGTGAGCTTTGTTCACATCGTCTGCCTGATCACTTTTAGGGGAGAATGCTGATCCTTGGAAATTTTAACAATTACAACATGGTTTCAGAGCTACGTGCTTGAAACCCTAAAAATATTGAAATATAAAGCCTCTGATAACTTTTATATTGGAACAGAGAAAAGTTTCAGGCATAAATCAAAGACAGATGGCAAAGAGAAGAAGTATGTCTCCAGGGCCAGAGTTCAGACGAGAATCCTCTTTGAGAAAGAATACACTGAGAATGAAAGTAAAATACGTCTCATTTACAAAGCACACAACATTCTGATCTAGACATCAACTACTGATGAGTCAAAAGAATGTAATTAGACTGATACTGTCAAAATGGTGATCAGACTTACAAAAGAAAGTTAGAAGTTCAGTCCTCTAAAATCACACAGACACTGGTTCATATTTATACTTGATAAAAAATTCATGCACACATCAACAAGACTTCTTCAAATAACCATCTGATCCACAAATATGCAATTTAACTACAATACATGTAAGAGCTTTGAATGTTTTTAAATTAAAAACATTTTTGTGGCCAAATGGATACTTAATTACACAGGAGGCTCAAAGTGACAGTGGACATATTCAGCGCATTAGAAAACTCTCCAACGGCTCCAATTAATTCAAGAGCAAATTTTACAGCCATCTGGGTTCAGTCTCTTCACAACAGACGGTCAGATCTCCGCTCAGCTTCGGTTCAGAGCCAAACAGTGGCACCTTCTTCATTCTGTCTTTGGGTAATTAAAATCACGCTAGCCAGCCAATGATGCACTTAAGAAGAAAATAAAGATAATTTATATCTTGACCAGAAATGTAATTATGTTGGAAGAAACATCAGCACTTTGAGAACTTCCAGTTACAGTATCAGCGGGTTTGTTAATAGTTAGTGAGATAGATGTTAAGTTTAGGATTAAGGGATATAGAATATAGTCATGTAGAATAAGGCATTAATATGTGCTTTATAAGTACTAATAAACAGCTAATATCCTAGTAATATGCATGCTAATAAGCAGCTAGTTAAAAGTGAGAATTGGACCCTAAACTTGCATTCATTCAATTCATCCATGAAGTTAAATATGTATCTGTCTGCACTATATGAAATAATACACAAAAGTGATAAAAGTGATACTATATGCTATGGTTCACAAGCTTAGGGTCTGTAAGATTACAAAAAAAGAAAAAAGAATTTAATACTTTTATTCACCAAGGATGTATTGGTGCAAAGTGATGGAAAGTGTTAGTAAAACATTTAAAATGTTACAAAAGATGCTTTTTCAAACAAACGTTGTTATTTTGAACTTTCTATTTATCAAATTATCCTGAAAATAATAATATAAATATGAGACCGATTAGAGTAATGGTGATTCAGGGGGTAAAATTCAGCTTTGCTAAAATTTGATTGGTAAAATTCAGCTTTGATGAGAGGAATAAATTACATTTTACAATATATTCACAAAAAAAAAACTGCTATTTTAAATTGTAATAATAATTCAAAATATTATTGCGTTTTACTGTATTTTTGATCAAATAAATGCAGCCTTGGTGAGCAAGAGAGACTTCTTTCAAAAACACTGACTCTAAATATTTGCACAGTGTATATTAAAATATATATATTCAATTATAAAAAATAAAAATATATTATGTTTTCAAAAAAAAATATGTACAATATGACACATGGTCTGGATAGTGAAAGTATATTAAAAATATGTTAAAATGTTAATACAAATGCATACATAAAAAAGGAAGAATCATTTAATTTAATAACAAAATATGCAATATACACAAAAATGCAATATATGAAATGATATTAAAAACATTTGTCGACGATGTTATGATGAACATTCCAGAGTAAAGTGTGCTTGTTTAGACTTATATTTATAAAACATCCATATTTTTTTTTCTGATTAAATCTAATTTAAGCATGACAATTGAGCACTTTGTGGCCTAAACGTAAACTTGCATCCTTGATTTTGGTCATCTATGTATTGTGAACATTTGTTTTTTTGCCAATCATCACCTGACATTTCTAGGTCAAAGTTTAATTGAGAGTGATATCTGAAGTCCAGTAAGAGCTCCAATCTGCTGCAGACAGCTAGATAGCAGCTCTTGTGGTTAATGGAGGCACGGAGAGAACAGTTCGGCTCTCAGGAGACTTTTATCTACTCTGCTGCTCTGCCTTATTTAGTCTCAAAACTAATGTGCCGTTCTGTGTTGTTGTCTGGGGATCAACAGACTCTAATGCGTCTTCCTAAGCGTTTCCCACCCATTCCATGCTGTGCTTCAAAAACATTTCCTTTAGCAAGGGTGGAGCAATGTGACAGAACCTCATCTGGTACAGTTACTTCAGGGATGTATTCTGTTAAAGCCTGATTTGTTTTCCCTCATACACACATCCACACTTCAAAAATGTATGAGGTTCAGGCATTTAAAAAACATTTAATAACATTTAAAAACACTGACAGCACTGTTTATTTGCATGTACCTTTAGGGTTGTTTCACTAAAGGAATTATGCAAATCATTGCACAAACATCATAAACTTGCATGGGGAAATTGCGCCATTGCAAAAGAGATGCAATAGTTTAGTAAATTTGCCCTCAAAGTTGCTAGGATGTGTTGAGTGTTCTGAATGGTTGCTAGAATGTTGCAAGAGTGTTCCAAATGGTTGATAGAATGTTGTCAGTGTGTTCTGAATGGCTGCTAGAATGTTGCAATTTTGTTCCAAATAGTTGCACGAATGTTGCAAGTATGTTCCAAACAGTTACAAGAATGTTGCAGATGTTTCAAAATGATTGGTAGAATGTTACAAGTGTGTTCTGAATTGTTGTTAGAACATTGCAAGAGTGTTCCAAATGGTTCCTAGAATGTTGCAAGTATGTTCCAAATGGTTGCTAGAATGTTGTTAGAGTATTCTGAATGGTTGCTAGAATGTTGCAAGAATGTTCTGAATGGTTGCAAGTGTGTTCTGAATGGTTGCTAGAATGTTGCAAATGTGTTCCAAATGGTTGCTAGAATGTTGCAAGAGTGTTCTGAATGTTTGCTAAGATGTTACTGGTCCCTACTCTATTCTGGTCTCTAGATATGGCTTGGGAGTCTCATCACATAATAAACAGCACACCTCTCCTCAACAAGACACATGATTTGAGGAAACATTCACGAAAAACCTCAAAGAAACTTATGACCAATTCATTGAATAGAACAAATTTTCCTTCCCTTTTTCTGTATTTGACATGATTCACTTGTCTTTTAATACACTTGTCTCCTTTCTCCCCTTTCTTGATACTTTCAGCTATCTACCATTGCAAAAGAGATGCAATAGTTTAGTAAATTCGCCTTCAATATCTTAACACTAAAATAATCAAGCACATCAATCCAAAAATGCTGTGCATCCACAACCCTCTAAATCTTCTTATGCATGGCCTATCACTTTAAATTGCAATTAAGTTTTACTTTTTTTTAATGTTATTTTAAAGGTGCAACAAAATTACCAGGTTTTTTTTTTTTTTTTACTGCACCAGAATTAAATATTTCCACACTGGCAAATTAGCTCTCCATTGCCTGGAGGTGTTTAGTGGGTGAATATACCTTAAAAAGAGCAAAAATCTCCATGAGTGATTCTGTCAAATGTCACCAGGTGTTCATCAGGGACCGACCCAGCAGTCCATCCAGAAGCTGCCCTGCAGCTTTAGTGCTTCAGTAGCAGACAAACGTCTCTTGTGCCCACGTTTGTCCCTCGCTGGAAGGATCCGAAATAATGGCCAAAAGTTTCTTTGAGGCTAAAGCGGTACATCACATCTCACTGCTGTCACAGTGGGAGAAATGGCTGAATGTCAGTGTGAAGGAGAATTTCTGAGACATTCATTCTGGATGATGGAGATCTAACAAAAACAAACTGAGAAAATGATGATTCATGCTTCTCTGCATGAACACAAGCTCAAAGGAGCATGCTCAAATATGCAGCAGGTGCTTAAACTTATTTAAATGCATTCATTGCAAATGTACAAAAATGAATTGAAGTCCAAGAGCAAGAAATTTAAATAGTTTATGAGCAGTTTGGATGCAGAATTATTCATTTATGTATGAGCGACACAATTGCCCTGCGGTAATGAGACACAGCAAATGCCGTCTATAGTGATAATATTTTATATTAATATTTTATGCTTAAAGTAGCTTTATTTCCACATGAGGAAAGAAAAGACGGTATCATCTGAATAGTTAAAAGCACATTTTATAAGAGGCAGTATCTTTTTTTCTGAAGATGAGGTTCAAAAGGAAAATTGTTTTAAATGAAACTGGAGAGAAACAAAGTTAGATTTGGAATTCACAGGACAGTCTCAGGCTTTTGTGAGAGCTGCCAAGGCAACGCTTTATTTCAGCACAAAACCTCCAGTCGTCTGCTTCTTTAAGCTATTTCTCATTAGGTGGCTCTTTCTCAGAGAACTGCAGTTTTCGCATGTAATTTTTCATCTCAGTATGACAGTCTGATAACCTTTACTACTCAGAACAGGTCTAAAAAAGTGCAATTTTCACAGATAATTCAACTCAGGCAAGATAAAAGAGGCAGTACCTTGGATGAAAAAAAAACAATAGTGCAAAAATAAAATAAAACTAATTTTACTCAATATGAAATCAAATAATGCAATAGTCACTCATGAAGTAACACTATCCAACAGTGTCTCTGTTGCCTCTCTTGAGCTCACTGGCTTCTTATTGCATTTTAAAGTGTGGTTGAATTTGGAACAGAGGGATGCACACAAAAAGCACTGTGCTTTGTGATTGGTGCTAATGCAGGGTTCCTCTGAATGGTTGCTAGGACGTTGCTAGGTTCTTCTGGATGTTTGCAAGTGTGTTCTGAATGGTTGCTAGGATGTCCTGAATGGTTGATATGATGCTTCTGGTAGTGGTTGCTAGAATATAATGGTTGTTAGAATGTTGCAAGTGTGTTCTGAATGGTTGCTAGAATGTTGCAAGAGTGTTCGCTATAATGTTGAAGAGTGTTCTGAATGGTTGTTAGAATGTTGCAAGTGTGTTCTGAATGGTTGTAAGAATGTTGCAAGTGTGTTCTGAATGGTTGTTAGAATGTTGCAAGAATGTTCTGAATGGTTTTTAGAATGTTGCAAGTGCGTTCTAAATGGTTGCTAGAATGTTGCAAGTGTGTTCTGAACGGTTGCTAGAATGTTGCAAGAATGTTCGCTATAATGTTGAAGATTGTTCTGAATGGTTGTAAGAATGTTGCAACAATGTTCTGAATGGTTGTTAGAATGTTGCAAGTGTGTTCTGAATGGTTGTTAGAATGTTGTTAGGTTGTTCTGAATGGTTGTAAGAATGTTGCAACAATGTTCTGAATGGTTGTTAGAATGTTGCAAGTGTGTTCTGAATGGTTGTTAGAATGTTGTTAGGTTGTTCTGAATGGTTGTAAGAATGTTGCAACAATGTTCTGAATGGTTGCTAGAATGTTGCAAGTGTGTTCTGAATGGTTGTTAGAATGTTGCAAGAATGTTCTGAATGGTTGCTAGAATGTTGCAAGTATGTTCTGAATAGTTGCTAAAATGTTGTTAGAGTGTTCTGAATGGTTGCTAGAATGTTGCAAGAATGTTCTGAATGGTTGTTAGAATGTTGCAAGTGTGTTCTGAATGGTTGCTTGAATGTTGCAAGAATGTTCGCTAGAATGTTGCAAGTGTGTTCTAAATGGTTGCTAGAATGTTGTAAGTTTGTTCTGAATGGTTGCTAGAATGATGCAAATGTGTTTCAAATTGTTGCTAGAATGTTGCAAGTGTGTTCCAAAATGGTTGCTAGAATGTTGCCTGATCACATAATAAAGTAACGGCACACCTCTCCTCAACAAAACACATGATTTGAGGAATCATTCACAAAAAAAACCTCAAAGAAACTTATGACCAATTCATTGAATAGCACAAATGTTCTTTCCCTTTTCTTTCCTGATACTTTCAGCTCCTGCATCCTCATAATCACACTCATCTTTCCTCATCTTTCTTCCTCTCTAGTTCTGAGAGGTTTGCTTCACCACTAACTCGACCAGCAGTGCTGTCAGATTGAGTCAACAGATGCAACGCGAGCAGACAAACACTCTGAAGCCAGAGCCAATCTGTCTGTTTGTCTGAGCGGAGAAAGAAACAGGAACACGCAGAGAGAGAGGAATAAAGAAGGGATTGAGGGGGAGACCATAGGAAGAGGACGATAAACAGGGTTTAAAGGATGAGAAAATGATGAATACGCAGACAGAAATCTAGAACATTTGCAAACAGGCTAATTTGTGGAAGGAAGATGCAGAAGAACAGAAGGGAATGTGCTGGTTGTATGTGAAGAGACAGTCGCAGTGGGCGTTCACAGCCTGTTTTGTCTCTCTTAGGCCTTTTTCATTACATTCCCCCACATTCTCATTCGTTCTATGTGTCTCTGCTGCTGACAGCTCTAGTATTTCGGGCCCTGCCGAAGGCGCCGTCAGACACGCTTGACGTGCCGTTTGTCATTCGATTGGCTAGCAGCGACGGGCTCAGGCAGATGCTGAAACTGACCTTCTTTCAGGCGATACGATTCAGTTACATAACACGGACGACAGTGGGGTGACACAGTTAGTAGAAGAACAAACTACAACCAGAATATTGAAGCAGTTGAATTTAAAGAAGCAGCATGTAATTTCAGTTTTTGGGCCGCAGAGGAACGTTGACAGAGTCACTGTTCAACTCTTGATGAAGATAAACAACCAATAACTGACTTAAAGTGTCTCTGAACACACCGGAAACTATTTGAACATACATATCACCGTTAACTACTAACCATTACAGCACTAAAATCAACAAGCAATGGCCTAAATCTGCCACTGATGGATGCTTTAAATTTTAAATAACCCAACTTAACATGCACATTAATTTGTTTACTTACCGAATACATACAATTTCACCATATTTCAAAACATTTTTCATAGACTATTAATTATTATTAGGGTTGTCATTTGATCAAAAACAATTAATTGCGATTAATGATTTTTTTTTGCCATTATTGTTAACTAAAACTAAAAAAAAGTTTAATCAATTGAAATAAAGCTGAAATAAAAAAAATAATATAAACATCAGATTAAAAACTTGTTGTAAAATGTTGTAAGTTAATAAAATATAAAACGTTATATAAATAAAATAAGTTGAAGAACAAAAAATTAAAGTTTTGAAATTTAAATTAAAGTTATAACTGAAAATATAAAAATAAAAGCTAATTAAAATGATTACTAAATACCATAATTTTATTAGTGCTGTCAAATCAATTAATCATGATTATCAATATAAAAGTTTGTAAATATATATATATATATATATATATGTGTGTGTGTGTGTGTGTGTGTGTATATATATATATATATATATATACACACTACCAGTCAAAAGTTTGGACACGGTAAGATTTTTAATATTTTAAAAAGAAGTTTCTTCTGCTCACCAAGGCTGCATTTATTTAATTAAAAATACAGTAAAAACAGTAATATTGTGAAATATTATTACAATTTAAAATAACTGTGTTCTATTTTAAAATATTTTAAAATGTAATTTATTCCTGTGATCAAAGCTGAATTTTCAGCATCATTACTCCAGTCTTCAGTGTCACATGATCCTTCAGAAATCATTCTAATATGATGATCTGCTGCTCAAGAAACATTTATGATTATTATCAATGTTGAAAACAGTTGTGTACTTTTTTTTCAGGATTCCTTGATGAATAGAAAGTTCAAAAGAACAGCATTTATCTGAAATACAAAGCTTTTGTAACATTATACACTACCGTTCAAAAGTTTGGGGTCAGTAAGAATTTTTATTTTTATTTTTTTGAAAAGAAATGAAAGAAATGAATACTTTTATTCAGCAAGGATGCATTAAATCGATCAAAAGTGACAGTAAAGACATTTATAATGTTACAAAAGATTATATTTCAAATAAATGCTGTTCTTTTGAACTTTCTATTCATCAAAGAATCCTGAAAAAAACTTTGTACACAAATATTTTGTACAATTGTACAAAATAAATGTTTCTTGAGCAGCAGATCATCATATTAGAATGATTTCTGAAGGATCATGTGACACTGAAGACTGGAGTAATGATGCTGAAAATTCAGCTTTGATCACAGGAATAAATTACTTTATAAAATATATTCAAACAGAAAACAGTTATTTTAAATTGTAATAATATTTCACAATATTACTGTTTTTACTGTATTTTTAATTAAATAAATGCAGCCTTGGTGAGCAGACGAAACTTCTTTTAAAAACATTAAAAATCTTACCGTGTCCAAACTTTTGACTGGTAGTGTATATATATACAATAGAGAGAGAGAGAGAGAGAGAGTCACTATATAATATAAATACATATTATTACCAACTTTCATATTAGATGCGATGAATTGCAATTAATCGATTTGATAGCACTAAATATTATATAAATAATACTAAAATAACACTGATTATGCATTTAATGTGATTGGAGAAGTAAAATACAAAAGTATTTCCTACGCTGTAAAAAAGAGTTGTTGGTTTAACTTAAAGTAAGTTACCTGGTTGAGTTAAAATTGAGTTAATACAATGAAGGCGATTGGTTTAATCATCAGAAACTCAAAATATTATGTTATCTGAACCACATTAATTATCTAAGTTGATTTGACAAAAGAAAAAATTTTGTGAATACAAATCATGAAAATATTTTTTTTACAGTATATAAAGCAAAAGGTGATATTTCACATTCACATGCAAATTAAATGCCTTTAAAAATACAGAATACAAACAATTCTTGCATTAATACTCGAAAGTTAATTAGCAGCCCTAATCAGTCTAATCCCTTCCTCAAACTTTATCAAACACAACCCAGATAAGTTGGCTTCAGAAATCCACTCATACATCACCTTGGTATCACAGGCCTGCGGGAGAGAGTTTATTAACTAGGTTAGTGCTGGTTTGAACTCATCTTTTAATCTTTAAATAATCTCCCTTCAAGTCTCTGAGCTCAAAATCCACATAGGAGAGCTGAAACTCCACTAAAAGCTTGATTTATTCTCAAGAGGAGAATACCAGCCAAACTCTGTTTTTATTTCCCACTCGTAACTCAATGTTCTACTTAGCAACAGTGCTCTAGTTTGACACCAACAGCTCAAAGCCCAGATGCTTTATGATGTCATTAGATTTCTGAACATATTGAGAAGCGTCACATGTGCAAAACTGACCTCCATCCAGGGTTATTATATTATGGTCTCAGGTCTGTGGGATTTTTCCCCACTGGTTTTATCATCCAGCAGATGACAATTGTGCATCTGGTTCCTTAGACATGGCAAATATACATGTAATGTGAGGGGTTTGTTCAAATCACACTAACTCACCATGAGCAATAGTAATATTGATGCTGCCTTAGTAAAGCTCACTAATCATGGCTTTCACAGCACATACGCAGCCTCTTTCACCTCTCTGCCGCTCTTATATTCTCCCACTCAACTTCTCTTTCTCTCTGTCCTTGGCAATGATGAGAGCATGATTGAAGTGGCAAGAAGGTAATTGGCATTCTGGAACAATGGTAATGACCTCTGAAAGACTTGTGCTGCCCCAGTGACAGCCACTCATTTCTGATTTGTTTGGACAGCGCATCATTCTGTTCATTTCGCTCTCTCCCTCCTCGTGCATTACCGTCCTTTGAAGAATAAACAGGATTTCGTGACAGGCTGGTCACTGGCTCCCGGGCCGCACAGATGAACCAGCGGGCCACCATGTCTGAACGACTTAAAAACATGAATAAAAATGAAAAGTTTTGTCCTTTGCAACCGGCTATATTTGCATTCCAAGAAACTACACTGAAAAATCTGGTGTAGAAACAATTTTTACATAGAAATTGCTATTTAATTTCATAAACAATTACAAAGAAGTTAACGGTGCTGTAAATCTATCTATTCTTTTGCAGCGTTGCCAATCACAGCCATTTCTGTTGAAAATAATGACCAATCAGAGGTGTTTAAAGGGGTTCTTTATTATGATTTCACTTTTTTAACTTTAGTTAGTGTGTAATGTTGCTGTTTGAGCATAAACAACATCTGCAAAGTTACGACACTCAAAGTTCAATGAAAAGGGAGATATTTTGTTTTTAAAGAAATCACTTTTTAAGGACTACAACAAATGGCTGGTTGGGACTACAACGAGCTTCTTCCTGGGTTGGTGACATCACAAACCTTAAAATTTACATAAACCCCGCCCCCGAGAACAAAGGCGGTGCTGGGCTGCTTCACAAACGAGGATCAATTCAACGCTGGATTTGCACAAAAAATTAACATGACGGCACATGCTCGTGGATGAGTTGAATCAACTCCACAGCAACTACATAAATTTATCCACTAACCATTCAGAAACGTCCAGTTTCATTCTAAAAGTTGTAAGTTCTTCCTGAGTCTCTCCATCAGTGTCGACTCCGGTTTGAACAATGTAAGACTGAACACCGTTACTGACAATCCTCATTTTGTCTGCGTGAGATTCTCCAGCTTTGTTGTTGTTGAGCGACCGAAGCGTGAGCTGTTAAAGCTCCGCCCTCTTCTGGAAAGGGGGCCGGGAGCAGCAGCTCATTTGCATTTAAAGGGACACACACAAAAATGGCGTGTTTTTGCTCATACCCAAATAGGGGCAAATTTGACAAGCTATAATAAATGATCTGTGGGGTATTTTGAGCTGAAACTTCACAGACACATTCTGGGGACACCAGAGACTTATATTACATCTTGTAAAAGGGACATAATAGCTCCCCTGTAAGGAATGTTGATATTTTAACTCATGAACAATAATAGAGCAATCTCTGAGCAATAAAATCTTCTATTGTTTTGTTGATTTTCTTTCAAATTCATGCACACCAAGAGAGATTGTTAACCAATACATCAGGTTATTTTTGCAAAATAAAAGTTTTATTTACAGTGACTTAGCAGAATGCTAGAAATAAATTGCTTTTCATTAGAGTTGCAATTGAACCGTTGTGTAAAAGTAACAAGAGAAACCTTTTAAATGTGATGTAGCAAAAGGTCAAGATTCACACTCACCGTTTTTGTCAGCTCTGCGGAAAATCTGTGAAGAGATAAAGATGAAAAAACAGTCAATCAATGGCCAGTTTATCAACATGAGCAGCATTCAGAAGCTCTGGGGATTGATGGAAATGCTCAGTGGTGATCAATATTAAACATAATTTGGCCTTTAATGAACTGCCCCTTTGGAGCTTTATGGTGGTTTCTCTTCAGCACTGATGGAACTTGACATTATAATTGAGATTCCTTCATTAGGCCTGTTAGTCACATAAACAAAGTCATCCTTTTAAAAATCATGGAAAATACACATTCTCTCTCTCTCTCTGAGAGCTCAAACCACACACTTTTTAAAAATGCAATTGCTACTTTTGACCTCTAAGTGGCGCTATAACCACAGACTTTCACTAGGAGGGAGTTGAGGTGCATCCTGGGATGCTTTTTAACAATATTGGAGGAACATGCATGATGTACACTTTCACTATCCACTACAACTAACTAATTCATAAAAATGTACAGTTTAAAAGTTTGGGGTCGGTGAGATTTTTGAAGGAACTGTTTTTGAAGGAAGTCTCTTCTGCTCTTCAAGGCTGCATTTATTTGATCAAAAATACAGTAAAAATCGTGAAATATTATTACAATTTAAAATAGCTGTTTTCTATGTGAATATATAGTAAAATGTAATTTATTCCTGTGATCAAAGCTGAATTTTCAGCATCATTACTCCAGTCTTCAGTGTCACATGATCCTTCAGAAATCATTCTAATATGATGATTTACTGCTCAAGAAACATTTATGATTATTATTAATGTTGACAAGTTGTGCTGCTTCATATTTTTGTATTTTTCAGTATTTTTTGATAAAAACTAAACAGAAAGTTCAATAGAACAGCATTTATTTGAAATAGAATCTTTTATAACATTATAAATGTCTTTACTGTCACTTTTGATCGATTTAATGCATCCTTACTTCCTTAGCATTCAAAAAATTCCTAGACTTTTGAATGCTAGTGTTGTTTTGTAAATAAATGCATGTAGGCACAATTTATGGTTGCCTAAAAACAAAATTCAAACATTTCAGAAGAATCATTTTGATCAAAACATTTTAAGATAATAACCATAAATTCTACTGGATCATCATAACAGAGAAAATGGTTGCTATATTCTCAAGGGCAACTAATCCTTTTATCTGTCAAGCATTTTTTTCCACTCCACCATCCTCCACTGGCTCTTCAAGCCGGTAGCCCAAACATATCACATTTGTGAAGGCTTGAGACTCATCTGAGACTCAGGGTGAGAACGTTTCTGAACAGTTTGCCTTTGAGGATTATGTAGGTGTTGACAGTACAATCATCCAGTGGCTAAACACGGCTCATTCACACCTGGACGGGGTCGGCACCCTTGTATAGTTTTTATTTGACTCCTCAAGTGCTTTTAACACCATCTGGCCTTCACTTCTGACGGGCAAAGTTACTGTCAATACAAGTCGATGCCCACAAGGGTCTGTTATATCTACGATCCATACACGTACCTGCAGTTCTCTGATTATTGGGTGATTATAGAGTGTATGAGTGAACATAAAGAGGCTGCGTTCAAGGGTCTGATAGATTTCCACAACACGGATCCATGTGTTTCCACAGAATAAAAGGCCCTTGAGCCCGACTCAGTTCTTGTTGCACCTCACACTACTTTATATTTATCTCACCTGTCAATTTATCACGTGTTACACTCTTAAAAATAAAGGTTCTTTATTGGCATTGTTCCATGAAGAACATTTAATATCCATGGAGCCTTTCCATTTGCACAAAAGATTCTTTATAGTGGAGAAAGGTTCTTCAGATTATTAACCCTCTGGTGCTCTTTGGTCATTTTTGACCGAAAAAATTTATGTTTTGTTTTTTTAGAATTTTTTACTTCATCAGAATGGTACGGAACTTGGTAAAGGTTTTGGCACTTGCTATGTGAACACAAAACAAAAAATCATGGACATGATTCGAAAAGGTTAAATGGTCCTGAAAAAAAAAAATAGTCACACTCCTCGCAGTCAAAAATGAGCGCATTAAAAATGAATGGGAGACGAATTTCATCTAGTGGAAGCGTTTGGTACTGCGCCCAAACAAAATCTTACTGAAAGCTCATTTTTTGATATATCAAGCTCAAATTTGAAACACAACTTGTTTAGATGTATGGCTTTGATTTTCTTGCAGTTTTCAGGTTCTCATTTTCTGGTCTGTGTTCAAAAAGAGAATAAATGGATTATAACTACAGCGTAAATATAATTTAGTACCATAAAATCCCCTAAAAATACAAAATAATAAATAAAAACCATTATCGAACTAAAATATAGTAAAGTTTATAAAATTTAGGTCATTTTTGACCCACACGTGAAGAGCACCAGATTATTAAATGTTCTTCACACTAAGAAGTGTTCACTGAAAGGTTCTTTGGGCAACTAAAAATGTTTCTTCTATGGCATCTACCATCAAGTTGTACAACAACTCAGCTAAATATGAACAATATCTAAAGCTAGATTGTTCATTTTCATATACACATTTAAGAGTCAATCTTTTGATCATAAAGTATAGATTTTCTAATAATATTCCTCATTCTTTGTTCCTCATTAGCAGGCTTTTATGCTTATTTTTATTTTATAGCTTATTTTTTTCCAAAGTCATTCCTCTGCTAGTTGCTTCTTTTATGTAGCTCTGGCCTGTAAGTGCCATTCTGAGAGCTGAATTTCTCCTCTGGGATCTACATTTAAATCGTCAGGTGGCCAATTTATTATATCTTATAAAACACAGCTGTAAGTGTTCCAATTTTACAGCAAAACAAAGCAAAAACAAGCAAAACAAAGGAAAATTGAAGTAGAGTGTCACCTTCAGACTAACAACTCACTTCTTGTCTAGACCTCAGTATTGACAACGTAGCAGTTTATACATGCGGTTTCAGTGCAAATGAATGTACTTTAGATCTTATTGAGATACTTATATTTAATTTAAATGATTAGTTCATGCAAAAATAAAAATGTAGCTCTGAAATCTCATCCCAGTTCATGTAAAGTCAGAACTGCGAGTTATAAAGTCAGAATTGTGAGATATAAAGTCAGAATTGCGAGTTATAAAGTCAGAATTGCGAGTTATATAAAGTCAGAATTGCGTGATAAAGAATTGCGAGATCTAGTCAGAATTGTGAGATATAAAGTCAGAATTGCGAGTTATAAAGTCAGAATTGCGAGTTATAAAGTCAGAATTGCGAGATATAAAGTCAGAATTGCGAGATATAAAGTCAGAATTGCGAGTTTGCGAGTGAGATTCTCGCAATTCTGAGAAAAAATGTCAGTCTTTTTTCCCTCACAATTACACATTATAACAGTTGCAAGTTTATATCTCACAATTCTGAGAAAAAAATGTCAAAATTGTGAGACATAAACTTGCAGTTGCGAGAAAAAAGTCAGAATTGTGAGATAAAAAGTCGCAATTACATTTTTTATTTGTTTATTTCAAGGCAGAAACAAGCTTCCGTAGAAAATAGCTGCATGAAGATCATGCTTTTATATTTCTTTTGTGGTCCAAATAGACATTAAAATTTTTTGAATAAACTATTCTGATAACATTTCTAAAACAAATGTGCAGTTTCACGGTCTTATTAAAATACAAACAACTTTAAAACACAGCTAACTGGCATGCAAAATTTAAATGTCATTCAGACAAATGGTATTAACTAAAACCAATAGCTGGATTTGCATTTGGCTAAGAGCCAGACATATTCACATTCAGTGCTGACTAATCCCTCTAGAGCAGATTAATCTAAGCAAAACGACACCCGGATAGAGGTTAAAAGGTGAAATATACTCGGTTTATGAAGAGCAGGCTGCATGTCTGTTGATTCTTCAGCTTTATATTACACAATAAGGTTTGCAAAAGCCAGATGTGCGACAGTGCATTGCCAAAAGATAAGTGTAGGATAATGCATCATTAACAATGTCCTTTAAAGGTCATCTGAGCTTCCTGCCGAGAGATCGTTTCCAATGGCTCTCTGGCAGGTGTTGAGCCAGTGGGGAGACACGGGTCCTACTGACTCCGTTCACTAGAAAGAGAACAAACGATTCACAAAGCACAATATCAGTTGAGTCACACTTTATAAATAGGCCTGACAGCATCTTAGTTAATCCAAACCTCGTTTTCCTTCAGAGCCCACGGCTTGGTATCAGAGAGCTTCAAACGCGGGCCGAGGGAATTATAAGTAGCTGTTCGCTCTTCTCATGTCAGTCAGCTTTAGAAATTTCGAAGATACGGACTCGGGAAAGATGATTAGTAATTATCACCTCAGGGAGCGAATAAATACCTCCCACAAACACAAGCTCTGTCCGACGTGATATTTTAACCCTTGAGGCTCACTGTCTATTTTAATAATAAAAGCAACTCTTAATCTAATTTAATGTTTTCATTAGCAGGTCATGGACCTCATTTCTTTTAATATGGGTCATTCATCACTAGGAGAAATATTTTTCTGTTAATCTCAATTTGATCTGTAATCTTCGTTAGTGTTTCACAAGTCAAGCATCGCTATTACTACTCCTCTTTTCATTCACTCATTCACACTGTAAACCCTAACGCTCAAAATACTTAATTGGTTTGAGTAGGACAAACTTAAATTAAACAAATTAATTCAGTTAAATTAACTGTTATGAGTATTTAGAACTTTCTATTTCTTTTGAGTTCACAGCACTGACATATTATGATAAAAAAGTAGCAAATCGAGGGAACGAATTAGTAAATCGTGTGCATGATTTATAAATCAAGGGAACGACTTAGTAAAGCGTGCACAAGATTTAGTAAATCGAGGAAACGAATAAGTAAATTTTGCGCTCGATTTATATATCGAGGGAACGACTTGCGCACAATTTAGCCTACTATTTTTTTCTTGCATGTCATGTGCAGGGCTCCGTAGGTAAGGGAGATTTAGTAGTGATTTAGTGTTTTGTCTGCACAGACAAGACCCAAAATGTCTCAAAAACTCAATTTTGTTGATGTTGTACTGATATGAGAAGGCTCAGTAGTAGTCCTTGAAATATTTAATTTCATGCATAATTCTACATCCTGAAGACAAATTCATAAATAAGAGATGTTTCAACATGATCTGAAATGCAAGGCAATAGACAAGCGGCAACATTAGCAATCGTCTCTTCAATTAAATGCGAAACAGTACAAGAATGGAAATTTGACTGAATCACATGCTGAGAACAGATTCAATCCTTCCAAGCAGCACGGCAGCATTAATCATGACATCCATCAGAACTGTCAGAAAATGTCTCTGTTATTGCTGTGATGATTAAAGACACAAACACAATACTTTGAGTTTTTTTGTATCTCCCAATTGCACATGCCGAGCTCTTAATTTAAAGACAACAAGAGTGCTTGAAAAGCTGGAGCTGCATTAAAAAGTCAACATGAAACGTCGGCACCCTAATGGATATTAATGTAGGATTTGATCCATCTGGAATTGATTGGGTCATGAAACGTGGGCGTTTTATATCAGAATGGAGTTGGATCTGAATGCGGATTGCAAGATCAATTTCACCCTGCAGAGCATCTTCAATCATCCCAATGGCGATGCTTCTTTTTCAAATCAATCATTATTTGATATTATTATCCGTCAACTACTGGCAAAGATTTAAGAAAGCCTGCATCAACTACAACAGCAGCCTAAAACAATTACTAGTATTTGGCTACTGGTTAACGTTCACTAAATGCTTGCACAGCGTCAACCAAAAAAGAGTCGAAGTGCCCCTATTATGCTTTTTAGAATATTACTTTTCATGCAGTGAGTAATATAGCTGTTTGTGAAGATCAAAGTGCACGCCAAATAAAGTTATTGTCAGAATCGATTCTGAACTGCCTGAAACGAGTCGTCAGTAATTCCAGTCTCACTTCCGTAACATACCAGGTATGTAACAAATTTGCATAATGCCAGCCTATGGTCTTCATTGGATGAGTAACATCTACTTTGCCCCACCCTTAATCACTGTTGTAGCTGAGACTGGAAGAGTTTGGTTGGTGTTGTTGACTCTTTTCTGTGCTCAAATCCACTTTAAAAGGATGAGTTGAAGAATTGATACCAGGGCATAAAACTAACTTTTTGCCACACTTAACTTAAGAAAATTTACTGGCCAAAATTATTTTTTACCAGCCATGAAACAAAACGGGCAGTTATGACACCAATATTTTAGATACTAGTGAAAATTCACAATCCTCTATTCCAATTTCGATACCACAACTAAAACTACTAGCTTAACTAATATAACTTTAATAGCCTAAATTTTTAAAGACAGGTAAACAGTCAATAATAAAATAAGAATAAACAATCAAATTATATGCAAAAGCACAAAGATACAAACAAAGATACAAATGAAATAAACAGTGCTTTTCAAGCAGTATATGACAATAGTTTTCAGGTACAAAAGTATTCTAATCAAATAAATAACACTGCATAGTCTTCATATCCTTTTTGAAGTTCAAGAACAGTGAGTGATTCTTTGTTGTTTGGTTAACATTAAAAATGCAGACAGCACAGCAGCAGGATTATTATGATGCTGTCACTTTAAGAGCGAATGCACGCACAGATTATGCTTTTCTTTCTCAACTGTAGACATAACTGACTATGTTTACCAGGATACTCACCGAGAAGGGCATTTTGTGACACAATTCTGTGTGAATTTGTCCGTTCAAGCACAGGAAGGCATGAAAAGAGAGCTCAACTTAGTATTTGACGTGGCTTTCAGATGTTTTGGATGTTGAACTTTCCACACGGCATTCCCTTTCGCGTCTTCTAGCGCTTGAATATTTACATTAGAAAGGCTAAAATTTTCGTGATGCAGCACTGACCCATTAACTGTGCAGAGAGTCGTTCACGTTTATTCATGTTCTCATAACATTGCATTGTTAGAATTCATGAAAATGTTACCAGCCATCTGGAGACTGACAAAGTTTCATATACTCGCCAACACCGATTTTTACTTGAATTTGGCGCTTGGCGAGTGTTAATTTTAGGCCATAGGTAAAACTGATGCCATCGTTTCTGATGCATGCTGTAAGCGGTTGACCAATCACAACAGGCCGTCTGACCAATCAGAGCAGAGTCGGCTCTCGGAAAGGAGGGGTTTAGAGAGACTGAATTATTATCAGACTCTGAAAAATGAGATGATGTGCAATGTATATTACGAAAGTGTTTTTTGACCTTTTATGCATGCAAATCTATTGACTACAAAAAATTTGCAACCTTTAAAATAGCATAAAAGGGCACATTAATACTTTTAGATTAAAGATTGCACTAATGAATCGTGCAAAATAAGACCAGGAACGTGTTAAATAGCATCAGTTTTGATTTCAGGTTGACTTTAAAGACACAGAGATAGACAAGCACACACATATACACACAAACACTCACACACACGCACACACATCACCTCTGTTGTCAGACCCCCTCTATGACAGCTTACTTAACCCTGCTGAGAGAACATCTGCAACTTTTTATCTGTCACTAACACGACTGAACACAGCCCTAAACGTGCTGAAGCAGGTACTGAATATACCGTCACACTGATTCTACATTAAACATCCACAATACAATAAACATTAACGACGGGAAGTTTATTTTTAAGTGCAATGCAATATTGATGATACCCTTGATTATATTTTAAACTATTTGATTATGATTAGAAATTCTGATCAAAATCCAGGTTTGTGCTTAAAATGACCAGAATGTTTTTGTTATGGCAATGTTTACAGGCACATATATATATATATATATAAAATATTTTATGTATTTGAGCAGAAAAAGCAAACATGCAAACACAATATCTATCGATCCATTTTAAGAGAATATGTCACATTGCATTTTAGACATGAAGCAAATCGTGACAGTCACTTCCCTCAAATATGGTTCACCAGCGGCTGCTGCAATTGTTTGGCATAAATGCATAAAAGCATAAAAATCATTAAGCATAAATGACAATTATGGCCGGGGAGTCACAAAGAAAGGCATTCTCATTAGAATAAATTCCAATAAATTAAAACAGATATTGGAGCCTCTACATGCTGATATGTTACATATGTATCAGACATATATTTAAATATGTAAATGAGCTATATATAATGTAGTGCATCTGATGTTACAATGGAAGAGTAAAAATAAGACATGACAATGCAAGTGGATTTTCTTGTTAATGATTTGTGCTTCACAATAAGCACATAAGCTTATGCATCCACTGCATTATTCATTCCACAAACTGCCCTAACAATCAAAGCTTTATAGCATAACCCACTATACATTTTCACTTGTGCATAAGCAACCCTTCTCTCTCTCTGCCCTGCATTCATAGAAGTGATACAATGACTTCTTGGGTTCAAGGTGAATGTTTGCATGGTGACCTATCGGTGGGCTCATTGCCCTAATGTTTGGCTACTTACATCGTGAAAGATGGACAGTCCGTGTACCGCATCCTGCATCTGATGCTGCTGTTGCTGCAGTTTGGAGCGGAGATGCTCGCGCTTCGCCGACTGGAGACACATCGTGATCATTTCGGTGCACGCCAACATCTTTAAACGAGTTACTCGAGAATTTAGAAAGAAGAATATGCACTTAATGACACCGATATATATGCAGATGAGATCGGAGCTGGTGTGTGAACAGCAGTACGGCGGTGATCTTCTGTGCGAATGCTGCTGATGCTGAGGAATACTAGTGAACGCCAACGAATCGTTCTTTTGATCGAACCAGTTCGTTTGAATGATTCGAACGAATTGATTCGAAAAGCGCTTGCGAACAACTAGTCTCTAAGGGAAAATTTGCTATGTTGTTCTTTTTGTAGGCTACATAAAGCAGGCTGGAAAGGATTTCACGTTTATTCTGTATCTGTCATTTGGATTTTGGGCCATTTTGCTTCCATAACATGTCATACTAGTGGGAAGAAAACATCCAAAATAGATATTTACGCGTTCATTTGATTACTCTTTGCGTCTGTAGACTTTAATTACAATACATATATCTTTAAACTAAAGGCCGTTTTCTCAAAATGTGTTATTTTCTCCGGCACTGAGTCAGAAATCTCCACTTCAGCACCAAACTTTACAGTTATATAGGTATTATATTTATATTCTTCTGAGAACTAGGGTTTGTTCATATATCATTCGCCTGATTTATATAAAAATAGGATTTTTTCCCTTATGGGAACATGACTGGTAGACAAAACAAATCGATGAATCTTTTTTAATGCAACTCTTCATTGAAAAGAACCGTTCGAACGAACCGATTCAGAGAAAGTTCTTCGCGCTCTGTTTCTCCACCTCCTCGGATGCTGATTGGTCCAGCAGTAGTTCAATGGACATGGACATCACTCCTTTGACTCGTTTTTGCTAGAACAAATCTATTTATATTATATTATATTATATTAAAATATGAACAAACAAATAAATTAAATGTCTTTAATGTCATCGAAACAGTATTTTAAATCTCCACATATTTAAAGAGACGTCATTCATTTGGAACCACCCTAAAATCAATTCAAGGTATTTGCATGTTATACCAAAGTTCTTTTGACAAATACCATGGTATTGAACATCATGCATCGGTTCATATCTAAAAACCAATGGCAGCTCCATGCTATAATGTACTTACAAATATACCATGTTATTGTGGCTTATATTTCAAAGTACCATAGTATTGCTGTTACCAAGGCATTTGTGCGTTTGTAGTTACTTGTGCTGGCAAACAGCGCCATCTTGTGAAAGTACAGCCCTTAAATAATATTAATAAACCCATTACCTGTTCATTTGAAGTACACAGACATTTCTAGTGCTTCAGTCTTTACGTGTAATATACCACACAGTGTACACTGTACAGCTATCGTGTACTAATAAACATTACATTATCCAAACGGACGCGCGTCGCGTCACGTGACGGGGTCGCGCAGTGACGTCAGTCTGACATGGAGCCAGTGTTGGTGGTGGCGGACCTTTGGTCACCAGGATGAGATGGAGCAAAGTTTATTGATACGACGAGAAGTTGACCTCAGATCCCGTTAAAACTGAAATCTAGAAACATTTCCCGTGATCATAAGACGGTAAGATATAAGCGACACACACGTATAGATGACAATATGGAAGAAAAACAGCCGTGTTTTGATAACGCGTTAGCTCGTTTGACCGGTGACTGACTGACTGACCGTTATACTGTGTGGCGGATGATGTTTTGACAGCTATTTGATTAATGTACATAAATAATAGTCTGAAACGAATAAAAAATATCCGTTTCCGGTTTCAAACAGACATATGCATTTAATTGACTTGTAAACGTTCGTTTTTGTAGCTGCGACACCGTCAGTCAGAAACGCCACGTGACGTCACTTCTGTAATGCGCTTATTAGTACAGTATCATAACACAATAAAAAAGTACCATCTGACACCATAGTACTGATGTTTATGTACCACGATATTTGCATGCTACACAAAGATACTTCCATGAATAGCATGGAGTTGTTGTGGTATATGTTAAAGTACCATGATATTACCATCTGATATAAAACCAGTATTTGTGAAATGTCTTTTTATAAACTGTTAAGGCAAGACACCACAGGGTAAAAAAAGCTAACAGACACCACCATACTTCCCCACTTAATTATTCACCCTACATCAAGACAGTTGTTTCATTTGACAAGGTTTCTGAAATGTTATGTTTAAATATGCAGATTATGCACTGATATTTGCATACATTTCCAGAATGGAAATCTGAGTATTGGATAAAGCCAGGTTCAAATTTCTTGTTTAATTTTGTTAGAGTTTTTTACAAAGGGAATTTGGATCTCTCTTTTCATCGCTGCACAAACCAGAAAATACTTTAAATATAGATATGAATAAAACTGTAAAGTTTACTACTGAAGTGGAGATTTCTGACTCAAAAAAACTAATTTTGAGAAAACAGCCTTTAAAGATATTGCAATTAAATTCTACAAACACAAAAGGATAAAGTGTAATAATATAAACACTTAAAAGTGTATTTTGGATGGAAGCGAAATAGCCCAAAATCTCAAAACTGACCAATGCATGAAAAAACAATGGTGTCTAGACTTACAGTTCAATTTAAATCAATTTGCGAACTATTCAAATAATTACCAGACAATTTATGACGTGCTTAAAAATCTTAATAATTTTTCATGTTGTTAAATAACCACTGACAGTGTGCAGAATCTGCAGATGTGAGCTTTTAATGCATTTGCAGGCAGAAAAAATGAAAGATGGTTAGAATATCAAACCTATTATAATGAGTAATCGTAATGGAAGACTTTTTATGTTCCTATTGGAGTCTGACAGCCTCAGTACCCATTAACTTTCATTGTGTTCGAAAAGAACATTTTCCTTTTGTGTTAAATAGAATAAAGAAGGCCATGCAGATTAGGAATGATGTGTGGATGAGCAAATAATGACAAGCCTTTTGTTTTTGGGTGAAAATCTAAAGACGATGCTTGTTAAAAAGTTAGATTAGGAGTTAATGTTATTGAGATAGCAACTGAGAGAATTTTGTAAAGATAACATTTACTGTATAAGTATGTTGATTAAAATAGATATTGCTTGTGGTGGTGGTGGCAGTGAAAATACAAGTACATATCTAAACAAAAAAAGTTCCTGTTATTCCCTGATTGACTTGAAGAAAATTTACTACCAGAATTTCATGTTGACATTTGGCTCTTTGTAAATGCCTGTGTGTTTATCGGTACTTTCTCTCGGTGGACAGATAGAATTACATTATCTGTAATCTGCCAAGGATTACTGGAGACTTCTGGAGACTTCTGTTGTGAGATTAGCTGTTACCGCAGAGAGGTGTTGAAGACACAACTAGAACATGCATCACACATCATCACTGAGCAACATACAGCACTGATCAGGGGTCAGATGTGTCTATAAAGTGCATTTGGTGTCAGAACATCCGGTAAAAGCCATGTAAGAAAGACAGTGGGTGTTTTGTTGAATTAGTCAACATAAAATCATATCCTGTTTCACCTAGAAATGTGGCACAGAAGTAAAATGGGTTGCTGATGCTGTTTCATGAGCTTTTTTTACTGTTTACTACTGACTCTGTTTTTGTTATAATGAGTCTTAACTGAATTAATATTGATGTATATGCTTGTTTATTTCAGATTTGAGCCACAATAAGTGATTTTAATGGCCGCATCATGAAGGCTCAACTTCAGATAACAGGTGAGCTTTACAAAAAACGAATAATCTCTATTTTGTTATTGCAAGACTTCACATTTGTCATTTTGTTTGCACTCATTTCAATATAGGCCTAACATTTTGAGATGTCTTGTCATTATTTTAAGATGTCAGCTATCTGGATATTTTGTTGAATACTTTGAATAGATGTCATTGTTTCTGTTATCTTTTGTTAGTTCTGTCCGCTAAGCTGCGGGACAGTAAGAAGAATTGGTTTGGGCCCAGTCCTTACGTGGAGGTGTGTGTGGACGGCCAGTCCAAGAAGACGGAGAAATGCACCAACACTCACAGTCCCAAGTGGAAACAGTCTCTCACTGTGTAAGAGAGAAATATTGTACTAAAACGGGTCACTGTTGAGTAACAGAAATGATCCAGAATCAGTATTTATTATCTTTATATTGTTCGGTTACACTTTACAATAAGGTTCCGTTTGTTAACATTAGTTAATATGAACTAACAATGAAAAATACTTCTAAAGCATTTAATAATCTTTAATGTTAATTTCATTATTTACTAATATATTATTAAAATCAAAAGTATCTGTTAACATTATTACATGATCGAGTTAAAATGAAGTTAAATGAATAGTTACACTACCAGTCAAAAGTTTGGACACGGTAAGATTTTTAATGTTTTTAAAAGAAGTTTCGTCTGCTCACCAAGGCTGCATTTATTTAATTAAAAATACAGTATTAACAGTAATATTGTGAAATATTATTCCAATTTAAAATAACTGATTTCTGTTTGAATATATTTTATAAAGTAATTTATTCCTGTGATCAAAGCTGAATTTTCAGTGTCATTACTCCAGTCTTCAGTGTCACATGATCCTTCAGAAATCATTCTAATATGATGATCTTTTAAGTTAGTTGCCAAGGCAACATTTCAAACATTTGTTTGAGTTTTTCATCTAATATATATTATAAATATTGTGACTGCTTGCTCAGTGCACTTGACATTTTATAGATCATAATACATGATTTATTGATGCATTAAAGTATATTGATTTTTAAGTCTTTATTTTTTTGGTTTATCTTATATATTCTCTTTATTTTAGTTTATTTTTAATGCATAAAAATATGGCCAGATTATTGAATGGTAGCAGTTGAATTGTGGAATATAAAACTTTTAAGTCAGCTTTATTTCAAATGATGTAAAACTGTAATTTTTAGTAGGTTTATTTACCAATAACGTCACTGCTCTGTTCTCTGCAGGATCGTCACCCCTTTCAGCAAGTTAATTTTCCGGGTTTGGAGTCACCAGACACTTAAAGCGGACATTTTGCTGGGCTTGGCGACTCTGGAGGTCAGCGAGACCTTAAAAGCTAACAATATGAAGAGTGAGTTTCCATATTCTCCACTTTGTGAATCTCATTATTCAGAGTCGGTTCTCTTTAGTGTGTGTGTGTGTGTGTGTGTGTGCACTCAAGAGTTTGAATTTTATTGGCTCTTTGTAATGGAGGCAGGTGAGCTGACTCATGCTACCAAACAAAGGGTCTTTTCAGAGACTTATGTGGGAATCATGTGACCGCTCACCGCTGGTGAGAATTATAGAACTGAGGATTGAGTTGAGGGCGTTGATTAGCCTGGAACCAGGTTACCATTTCCTTTTCCTGTGACCTGAAGTGTTGCTGTGAGCTTGTTTGCTTAGTGAAGCCAGTTTAGCTTTAGAATATGACTTAACTGGTTTTAAGCTTTAAAAACTTATATTTAATCAGCTTGATATTGCTCTTTTGGTAAAACATGCTACCAAGTGGTAATGTCAGTTTCTTTCAATAAATCATTTAAATCAATTCATGACTCAGTCTGAATGAGTCATTCGTGAAGCAAGTTCATTTTTAAAAATCCTTATTTAATAAGCAATGGAAAAGCTATGGTTAAAAAGTGTTTATGGGCTGTTAATATTCATTTTTCATGTTGAAGATCATGTGTTTGTGTGTCTGTCTCAGTTTGCGAGGTTGTGCAGACGTTGCAGTTGAGTTCAGACCGAGAGCGGTCGGAGGTGGTTGGAGATCTCTCAGTGTGTCTGGATGGACTGCAGGTGGATGCCGAGACTTTTGCTTCAGAGGAACAAAAGCACAGTGAGACCTGCTTTATCTCTGCTGTTTTCCAGCAACAGTTCAGTCATTTAGATTCTTTGCTGTTTAAAATAGAGATTTCCCACACATTAAGTTGTGTAATGTTTCTCTTCAGTCACAGATGCTGTTGTAAATGGAGAACCCAAACTGAACGGGGATGTAGCAGCGAGGTAAAATAAAGATTACTTCACTCTACTGTTTTGTTTGAATTCTTGGTGAAATTAGCTCTCGAGGGAAATATCTTGATTGCTCACTCAGTGCACTTGATATTTTATAGATCATAACACAAGATTTATTATTAATACATGAAATTAGAGTGAATTTTTTCCTTCTTTAGTTTATATCCTCATTATTTTGGTTTAAATAAGATGATATGGCCAGATTATTGAACGTTAGCAGTTGATTTGTGGAATAAAAAAATGTATTTCATGCACATAAAACAGGATTGTTTTAACTGTTAAAAAAATATTATATAATGTACTGCATTTTAGCCAATTTCCTTTATATCATGAATTACATCATAATTAATATTAAAAAGATAGTGTATAAGTTGAAAATCACCTGCTTTAATTACTCGAATCAGCCTTTAGTTTTTGCAGTAACATCTTACAATAAGGTTTCATTTGTTAACATTAGTTAACATGAACTAACAATGAACAGTACTTCTATCTACAGCATTTATCTTGGCTAATGTTAATATCAACATTTACTAATATACGTATTTTTAAGATCAAAAGTTGTAACATTATCTAATGCGCAGTGAACTAACATGAATATGAACATTTTTACTGAGTCACTCACATTAGCGAAGGTTAATAATAAATGCCATCATTGTTAGTTAATGCATTAACTCATGTTAACAAATGAGACATTATTGTAAGGTGTCACCCTTTTTGCTTTGCTATTTGCACTATTTGAATTTTGACAGTTGCGTCTGTTTGTTGTTGGTCTAGTCGAGATTCTTCCCCATCCAGTGACATCACTGATGCACCACTGCCCAATGGTCATGCGGTGGGAAGTACTGGGTCTTCCTCTCCATCCGCAGGGGCTCTGAGACCACCGCGTCCACCTCGACCCCAGCGACCGCCGCCTGCCTCGCCACATAAACCTACTTCCTCCACAGGTAGAGAACCTTATTAATAGGGGTGTAACAATATTTTGTGTCACATGCGATGCTATTTTAAAGGTTCCTAATTGTGTTTTGGATTCTCGTATAATAGGTTTACATGCATCCGAGGTCAAAAAACACTTTGTTTCATAATATACATTGCAGCATTGGCTCTTTTCTCTCAGTCTCTGAAACAGTTCAATCAAGGATTCAGTCTCTTAAAACCCTTCCTTTCTGAGAGCTTACTCTGCTCTGATTGGTCAGATGGCCCAGTCTGTTGTGATTGGTCGACTGCTTACAGCACTTACTACGGTGTTTGAGGGCGGGTCAAAGCAGACATTCATGGGTAGTTTTTTTTTGTTTTTTTAGCATCCTCTGCTGGCTCTACTCCAACTCATGGCAGCAGAGCTCCCAGCCCGGAGACGTCTCCACGAGTGTGTGTGAACGGAGAAACAGAGAGTCAGGGGTCAAGCTCAGGCTCAGGGTCAAATCAGCCCCCCAGTGCCAGTCCAACGCCACCCAGAGCTTCGCAAATCACTAACAGCCCTCTTCCTCCTGGGTATGTCCCCATGAAATCAAAAACCTTTCTACTTTTTTTAGTTCAGATGTATTATTTTTTAATTTACTAGCTATATTTAGCTTATTGAAAGATATGATCTCAAATATCCATATGATGCCACTGTTGCATGTCAGAATGAATAAATGAAAGTCACTAAAGACACTTTATAATAATACGCCTGTATGGATTTAGTCTGATATGTTTAATGGATTTTCTTTTTGTTTCTTGGTGCGTAGCTGGGAGCAGAGAATGGATCAGAACGGCCGCGTTTACTATGTGGATCACATTGAGAAAAGAACCACATGGGAAAGACCAGAACCGCTACCACCGGGGTAACCAGTGATCTGTACAGATCATTTTTCATTGGTTTGCTGCTAATAGATATTTAAATTGCATATTGCATAAGTATGTGTTAATTAAGGTACCTAAACAGATGCAAAAGAGATGATTTTATGTAAAGCAGTCACTATGCCCTTAAGCTGACTTTCGATTAATATATTTTAAGCCTCCTTAGTGATTGTATTTTCTTTTAAAAGAAAAATGTCATATTTTTTTGCTTTTTTATTTTCTGACCTATGAAACCCTTTTAGCTGCATTTTAAGTATGAAAGATTAATGCTACTACTACTACTAATTTCTTATACCAACAACAAATAATAATAAGAATAATAATTAATATTATTATAATTAATATAATAATTATTGTTATTTGTATTATTATTTATTGTTATCAGAAATCATCATAAAAATTACTGTTGTACAATCATCAAAAATATTATTTTTTTATAAAATAAACATTTAATAATAATAATAATTATAATTTTTTAAAATAATAATTTTGATGTTTATTATTATTACTAAATAAATATAATTAATTATTATTATTATTATTATTATAACAATAATAGTAATAATAGTTGTTATGAGCAATTATCATCAAAATTATCATTGTAAATTTTTTAATAATAAAAAATGTCAAATGTCAAATGTGAAAATGTCCTTAATGAGCAGTTGTTTAGAAAATTTTGTGTGTTTGTGCGGTAGTTGGGAGCGTCGCTTGGACCCGATGGGCCGTGTTTACTATGTGGATCATATAATCCGAACCACCACATGGCAAAGACCCACACTAGAGTCGGTCCGGAACTATGAAGAGTGGCAGAACCAGCGCAGTCAGCTGCAGGGAGCCATGCACCGCTTCAACCAGAGATTCATCTATGGAGTGAGTATATATGTAAAGGTCAACTCTTTTCAAAAGCTTTTAAATGAAAGGATGGCAGGATTTCCTCTATGACCTGAGCTGAGGGTGTTATTGTTCTTATTCCTCATCTCTTCAGCAGCAGGAACAGCTTGTGCCTACAGCTAATAAAGAGTTTGACCCTCTGGGTCCTCTGCCACCGGGATGGGGTGAGTCACCACTCTTTCATTTTTATGCTGCAGAAAGAGGAAATCACATTTTACCCTCATAATAGAGCGGCTCACACAGTCTTTTCTTGAGCGTCACCCTCGAATTTCTGTTTGTGTGTTGTTTGGTTCACAGAGAAACGGACAGACAGTAATAGGAGGATGTATTTTGTTCACCATCCTACAAGATCCACACAATGGGAAGATCCTCGCACACAAGGGTGCGACAGTGTTATTTTAGTATTATTTTTAATTTATATTTTGGATTAGCTTTTATTTTTATATTTTCAGTTTTTAATTTTAGTTATGTTAGTTATATTTTGTTTTAATTTATTTTTATTTCAGTTTTAGTTTTTATTTATTTCCAGTTAGTAATTTTAGTTCTTCATCTTAAATTTATTTCAGTTAGTTGCCAAAGCAACATTTCTAATTTTCGTTCAGTTTAAGTTTTTCATCTAATAATTATATATATATTTTTTCAATTAAATGTAGTTTTAGTTAACGACAATAACCCTGAACACAGCTAAATTGCCTCCATTCTGTATGATATTAATTATTTGATGTAAAACTTCACAGAATAAGCTGACAATGAGCATTATTTTCTGAATGAAATGTTTTTGCTCATCAGGTTGTTGAATGAGAAGCCTTTGCCGGAGGGTTGGGAGATGAGGTTTACAGTGGACGGGATACCCTATTTTGTTGATCACAACAGGAAAACAACGACATATATTGACCCTCGTACAGGAAAATCCTCCCTGTGAGCCATTTTAATTGCTTAATGTATAAAGAGAAGGTCTTTTGTGACATCCTCCAATCGCAGTGTTTGCAGATGTTTATAATTAAAGCATAGATAGTGTTGTTCCTGTCTTAGGATAAAAATACGTTCACTTCGAAATAGAAATATGTCGCATAAGTCAAATGCGGTTTAATGCAGTTAAATGCTGTTTCATGTTGTTTTTAAACAATATTGTCTGTTGATGTATTGCAGCCAGGTTTTGGTGTAGTTTTACAATTTCTGTCTTTGTGAACCTGCAGTGAGAATGGCCCTCAGATCACATACGTAAGAGACTTTAAAGCCAAAGTGCACTATTTCCGCTTCTGGTGTCAGGTAAGAGTGACTTCAGTTACAAACTCTCAGTTTTTAGTTGCTTTGACACTCTAAATCTTCAGAAATTGTGCTGCTATTGTTCTTTCGTTATAATAAATGATGTTTTTAATACCAAAGCAACTAGCAATGCCTCAGCATATTAAGATCCACGTCAGTCGCAAAACACTCTTCGAGGACTCATTTCAACAGGTGAATGACATTTTTTGTGCATATTTGACAAGTTAATTCTGGTATACTTGTGTCATAATGTGGCATGTAGAAAGAAGTTGAATATTTGTAAATTGTTCTGTTTAGATTATGAGTTGCCATCCACAAGATCTGAGAAGGAGACTGTGGATTATTTTCCCAGGGGAGGAGGGTCTTGACTATGGAGGCGTGGCCAGGTATATTACATAATTTACAGGAAGTGATGACTTGAGTTGATATATGTGCACACACAATAATGTTGTTTCTGTCATAGGGAATGGTTCTTCCTGCTCTCTCACGAGGTCTTGAACCCCATGTACTGTCTGTTTGAATATGCCGGTAAAGACAACTACTGCCTGCAGATTAATCCCGCCTCCTCCATCAACCCCGACCACCTCAAGTACTTCAAGTTCATTGGCCGGTTCATTGCCATGGTATGACGCTCGAGTTATGATGATGACCAGCTAACTAATGCCTGTGCTGGATAGTGGGTCATAGTTTAAAATGCAATTAAAATGTCTGAATATTATTTGTGCATTCTCTCTCTCTCTCTCTCTCATAGGCTCTCTTTCATGGAAAGTTCATAGACACCGGCTTCTCTTTGCCCTTTTATAAGCGCATCCTGAATAAACCTCTGGCTCTGAAAGACCTGGAGTCCATCGATCCGGAGTTCTACAACTCGCTCATCTGGATCAAGTGAGTGAGGTTGACGAGTTGAAAGATGAGTTGAATGAGTTACAGAGACAATAAGAAACAAGAGTAAGGGCTTGGGGATTAAAACTGTGAAAATAAGGGATAGGAGTTATAAGGAAATTAACAATCCCAGCGACTGGTCTTAATTATGAAACAAAAACAGTACAATTTTTAATCATGTAATTTGAGATGATGTTTTTCTACAGGGATAATAACATTGAGGAATGTGGCTTGGAGATGTTTTTCTCTGTGGATAAGGAGATTCTAGGAGAAGTCACCACTCATGACCTCAAACCTGATGGAGGAAACATTCAGGTGACAGAGGAAAATAAAGAGGAGTATATCAGGTAAAAAATCTTATTCATAGTGCACAGATGAATTTCAGACAATGTGAATGTTAAAATATACATATATACACTACCGGTCAAAAGTTTGGAATCGGTAAGATTTTTAATGTTTTTAAAAGAAGTTTCGTCAACGCTGCATTTATTTAATTAAAAATACAGTAAAAACAGTAATATTGTGAAATATTATTACAATTTAAAATAACTGTTTTCTGTTCGAATATATTTTTATTCCTATTTATTCCTGTGATCAAAGCTGAATTTTCAGCATCATTATTCCAGTCTTCAGTGTCACATGGTCATTCTAATATGATCTGCTGCTCAAGAAACATTTATTGTGTACAATTGTACAAAATATTTGTGTACAATATTTTTTTTTTCAGGATTCTTTGATGAATAGAAAGTTCAAAAGAACAGCATTTATTTGAAATATAATCTTTTGTAACATTATAAATGTCTTTACTGTCACTTTTGATCGATTTAATGCATCCTTGCTGAATAAAAGTATTAATTTCTTTAAATCATATACATTTACATTTCGTATTCTTCAAAAAATCTTTGGTCGGCTAAGCCTCTTCTAGTTGACTTAGTTGACTAAACCTTTAATTTCTTTTCAAAAAAATAAAAATAAAAATTCTTACTGACCCCAAACTTTTGAACGGTAGTGTATAATGTTACAAAAGCTTTGTATTTCAGATAAATGCTGTTCTTTTGAACTTTCTATTCATCAAGGAATCCTGAAAAAAAAGTACACAACTGTTTTCAACATCGATGATAATCATAAATGTTTCTTGAGCAGCAGATCATCATATTAGAATGATTTCTGAAGGATCATGTGACACTGAAGACTGGAGTAATGATGCTGAAAATTCAGCTTTGATCACAGGAATAAATTACTTTATAAAATATATTCAAACAGAAAACACTTATTTTAAATTGTAATAATATTTCACAATATTACTGTTTTTACTGTATTTTTAATTAAATAAATGCAGCCTTGGTGAGCAGACGAAACTTCTTTTAAAAACATTAAAAATCTCACCGTGTCCAAACTTTGACTGGTAGTGTGTGTGTATATATATATATATATATAGGGCTGCCCCTAATCAACTAAGTCGGCTAGAAGAGGCTTAGCTGACCAAAGTTTTATTAGTCATTTAGTCGCAGAAAAAAAAAAAACATAGTCATTGAGGGACAGATTGTTAACGGCGTAGTGTTACATTATGTTCATTCACCAAACTCAAATATGGCTTATCACAATCATCAACTTCATTACTGCAGCCGAAAACACTCGTTTATCAATAATTATTAAAAAGTTCAGATGGTCTCCTAGTTGTTTTTTAAAGGGAAATTCATAATCATTACTTTTACTGGTGCACTGTGGCAAGCTTTATGCATTATTGAGCGCTGATTAGGCTATGTAGGCAATTAAGGCTCAATATTATGATTTATATGGTTTATTAATATAAACGTGCAATTAGTCGACTAATCACTCAAATAAACGACTACTAGTCGACTAGAAAAAACTTTAGTCGAGGGCAGCCCTAATACACATGTGCGCGCACACACACACATATAAAATACCTATATTAAAAGTTTTATATAAACATTATAACAAAAGTTAGCCACTAGGACTGTAAAAATATCTAAGTACTGATTAATTGTCCCTATTTTTCAGCATATTTTGAAAATAATTATGAATTGTACCAAAATAATCTAAATAAACCAAATTTCAGATTGCGTGAGGCATTGCATCATTTTATAAAGAATATTTTCGACAAGCAAATAGTTACTCCCATATTAGCCCTAATATCAGTGAATGATTGTGAAATCAAACGTGTGGCAGGTTGGTTGCTGAGTGGAGGTTGTCCAGAGGCGTTGAGGAACAGACTCAGGCGTTCCTCGAGGGCTTTAATGAGGTCTTGCCACAGCAGTACCTGCAATACTTTGATGCCAAGGAACTGGAGGTACAAACTACAATTCATAATGTTTAAAGGCTTTTTGTTGTGAATCATAGGTAGTCAATAGGTACAGGTTGATAGATTAGGAATTTGTTTACCTGGAGGGTTGTTTTTGTTTAAAGCCATGTAAATAAGTCCATAGTTTCTCAACATGTAGATACAGTGTCTTTTGTATATTCTGAACTGTAGGTGATGCTGTGTGGGATGCAGGAGATTGATCTGGGTGACTGGCAGAGGAACACCATCTACAGACACTACGCTCGCAGCAGCAAACAGATTGTCTGGTTTTGGCAGGTTAGACTGACCAGTAGCTGTTAGTCTCACACTATAACACTTCAGCATCAGACCACTGGTTAAATCAAACCCAAATGATCATAAATGTGGAGATGCTGCCATATTGATGTTCTGTCGTCTGTTTGTCTGTCTGCGTTTAGTTTGTGAAGGAGATCGACAATGAGAAGCGTATGCGACTGCTGCAGTTTGTAACCGGCACATGCCGACTTCCTGTCGGGGGATTCGCTGACCTTATGGGTAAGGATTTGATGAAACTATTGATGATATATTAAAATGACTGTAATGTAGTATGTTTCTATTCTGATCAGGGTTATTATTGTTAACTAAAACTAAAAATGCATTTTCATTATTTGAAATAAAATAAAATATTAAATTAAATTTGATATTAAAATAAAATATTTAAAACACCCACCTGTAATAGTAGGGGTGTGACGATACACAATATTAGGTTCACGAGAACGAGACGAGGCAATATTTTTAAGAAACACTATATTTAAGAAATCAAAATACGACTGTAAAAATAGTCTTTTATTTGACTGAAAGTCACAAAAAAGCAAAAAAATGCATGTGCTTTTTCCTTATCATTTAACTAATCCAGGGCTGTCACTAATGATTATTTTGGTAATTATTTGAGTAATCGGATAATATTTTTCGTGGTAATAAAAATAGACCCGAGTAAATAGCCTTTAAATGACTTAAAATACATATTTATAATAATAATGAAGCAATAATAATTGCTTTAAATAAAGTATCAAAAGCAAGTAGTATTATAAACAATCAACTCATGTATATTATGCATTATAACAAATGCCTGCAGAGGGCGCCAAAGGCTTGGTAAATGTTAGTGTAGGTTTATTAATGATAGCGCTATGCTATATTGTATATGCTATATATGTTTATTGATCAGAATATATGTTGTATTTCTGTAGGGAGCAATGGGCCGCAGAAGTTTTGTATTGAGAAAGTGGGTAAGGAAAACTGGCTGCCGAGGAGCCACACATGGTAAGATCAGAAATCATTTTTAATTACTATAATGTACAGTATGCAGGCCTGATTTAATAAGAATTTTCAGATGGTTTGCATCAATGCACATAAATGACCAGCATGCAATCTTCAAGCTAAAAATATAGTTAATGATAATATATACAAACACAACTTTTACACTGTTTATTTTAATTTTTTACCCCACCAGCTTTAACCGTCTGGATCTGCCGCCCTATAAAAGCTACGAGCAATTAAAGGAGAAGCTGCTGTTCGCCATCGAGGAAACTGAGGGCTTCGGTCAAGAGTGATGCATGCACACAACAGCGCCTTTTTTAACGTTTCCATGACAACACACATCAGCTTTTGCCGTCATATCAAAAGCTGCTGCTGCTGCTACTTCAAACCAGGAGCGAGGGATAAACCGTGTTCTGTTGGAAGGAAATCTGTGGGCTTAGGCTTCCATTTTCCGTTTTCTTGCCATCCACTTCTGATTTATGCTGCCTTAGTCAATGATCAATGCGGCCAGACATCGGCTCACTCTATGCACACTGTGATCCTCTAACTCTTAATGACTTGTCTCTTCTTTAGTAATGCACATGCAACAGACTCTGACGTTTAATTTTCCTCTACAACTTGAAGTGTGAGTTTGCATGGTGTGTGTCTGATCGCGTCTCTTCTGTTGTGTGTACATGCAAGTCAGTTTAATAAGGTTTTTATTGCCAGTGCAGAATTGCACCATCATACATCAGTGAATCCTTTTAAAATTAGCAGTTAAAAAGAAAGGTTTGCACTTGATTAGTGAAAACACTGGCATAGTGATTATGGCTAATGCAAAACCTGGTCCTATTTCACCTCAGAATCATGATAATATATTGCATGAAGAAAATGAGACTTTTTACACTATTTTGCATAACATTTAAGCACATTTTTCCCTTAAAATTGACATTATTGTATTGCAGGAAAATCTCATTCTTATTACTGTAACAGTTGCAAAAGATAGTCTTCATTTTTTTTATGCAAAATATAATTTATTTTTATTTTGATGTGAGCTTTGACCTGGAAATGCCTGCAGTGAGGGTATGTATTTGGGATCACATACAGCAATAGTCCATCAAAAAATGCCATCTCCACACGTCACTGTTAAAATATTCACTTTCTTACCAATCATGAATTCACAAACCACACGACTAATGTTATAATGTTAGCCGATTTAGTGTGATCAAATCTTTTATATCTTTAAAAAAAAAAAAAAAAAAGTTCACCAAAATCACTAATTTCGCAGGAGGAATTAGTGCATAATGTGCTTTATTTTGGAAAAGAATAAAGTGTGTTTGTGTTGTAGAGATATTACAGCTTTTGGTTGACAGCATTTGTTGTTATGCAGAAGATTTAGTCCTGATCTCATGGATATTCTGTTTGTTTTAAAGACTTTTCTTCTTCTTCTTCAGATGCAAAACACAAAACCAGGACTGTAAATATCAGTGTATAAAGAATAACTTATAACAGATTTAGATGTAGGATTTGAACCATGCAAAGAGTTTTTGTGTTCACTTTAACACAGATTCTGAGAGGATAGTATGCATTTCTTTTCCAGAATGTGATTTTGATTCATTTACAAAGGGTTTGTACAGTAAATGAATACAATGAATTGAATCCATCAGGTCATTAGAAACAGCGTCTGTTATCATTACAGACTTTTCAGTAGGATGTCTTGCTGCAGAGCACTTTATTTACTTTATACCAGATTGTTTGGGTTAAAATAAACTGACAAATAAAGGTCAAGATGGAAACTGTCCAGGAAACGCCCCACATCTGATGTTATGTGTTTCGTGTCTTAAAACATTTTGTAGCTCTGAATATGTAAAAGCCTCTTTATTTTCTTAACACTGTACATCATGTAATGATTAGCCTGCGATCTATAACACATTAACATTGAGTAGGCTGGGTTTAATGATCTGGATTATATTTATTTTTCTTAAGTGAATGTGTACAGTTGAATGATTAATATAAAAATACCAATTTATTCTCAGCTGAAAAAAAATAAATACATTAAAAAGGCATTGTTCTTTTCTTCTTATT
Organism: Hypophthalmichthys nobilis; assembly: GCA_037950665.1. Classification (NCBI taxonomy): domain Eukaryota; kingdom Metazoa; phylum Chordata; class Actinopteri; order Cypriniformes; family Xenocyprididae; genus Hypophthalmichthys; species Hypophthalmichthys nobilis. The sequence continues at coordinate 1,535,686 of CM075471.1, forward strand.
TACTTTATACGTTTAACATTACCAAAGTTTGCCACAGTATATTTCTAAATATAAAAATTTTTGATGAAAGGAGTAAATGAAATGCAGTACTGAAATTTTATTCAGTATTTAGAATTATTTAAAAATAATACATATATAAAAATGTGGTTTGTAACACTGGCGAATTCCATTATTATTAGATATTTCGATTAATTTATTACTGGGAATAGTCGGTGTTCTGTTGTGGGCAACTGAAGAAAGATTAAACTATTTAATTAATAACATAACCCTTACTACATTCAATTTTTACAGTAAAATGTAGAACTCTTAAGTAACTTGAATTTTTGAAGACACTTTTTCGTAAAAATAATAAACATAAAAAAGTAAAAAGTGACAGAACCGGACCGTTAGAGATCGTGTTTCCGGTCGGACTCTTCTCGTGTCGCACTCTTTTCCGCTTTGCCTCCATTAAAGGACTCAGCGGCGGTTCGCGGGTCAATTTTTAAAACTTGTTTGGTAGAATCCGATATTAATCGGAGCCATCCGAACAGCAATCATGGTAAGATTTCATTGTCCATCTTATTAGTGTGTGATTAATCTATTATCTTAATATTTCTGTCTGTTAGTTACGTTTTTTAATTTAAAATGTCTGCGTTATCGTTACGTTGGTGATACGTAGAGCACAACAGCTTACTATGTTGTAAGAAAAAAGTACCCAAAAATATTAAATTCTGTATTTTAAAGCGTACTAGAAAGTGTAGTTTGTTCCTGAAATGTTTGTATAACAAAATACAGAAGTAATTCTCTAAAATCCAGTCAGGAGAATAAATGAGCGCTAATGGTGACCGTCGTTTGTTTGCTCTTGCAGTCAAACTCTAGCGTGAAGGCTTCAATTTAAACCATTTAATTGTACAATATTATATATGTATTAATGCAACTTAATGAATTGTTTTGCAGCACTTCTTTAGCTGTATAAGTATATTGTTTACGTTTTCATGTCCTCTGCGCCAGTGAGTTGTGCAGCGCTAACCGGAAGAGGACTTTTATTTTGCTCAAACTGATTATTTCTGTCGTCTTCAATAATACTGTTTTTTTTTTTTTTTATATATAAATAGTTGTCAGTGCCTTAGACATTCGCATTAAGCCTAAAATTGTATTTCTCAGTTTCTAATCAGTTTTCCAAACACAATGGACTTTACTAAAGTATTGAAAACTTGTTTCTTTAATAATTGACTCATAAGTTGCACAAGTCCAGATATTATTTGTTAGCAGTATCTGCCAATAATGACTATCAGCTGGCTTATAGTGGCTGAAGTATCTCTAACTTTAACTCTTTTCTCTTTGTCTTTCAGACGGTCGGTAAGAGCAGTAAGATGTTGCAGCACATCGACTTTCGGATGCGCTGCATCCTGCAGGACGGGCGAATCTTCATCGGCACATTCAAAGCGTTCGACAAACACATGAACCTGATCCTGTGCGACTGTGACGAGTTCAGAAAGATCAAGTCAGTCCTTGTGAAACTTAAGCTCAGTCCTTTATCAACATTAAGCCTATCAATATTCATCAATCCATGTTTTTCGCAGACCCAAGAACTCCAAGCAGCCGGAGCGAGAGGAGAAGAGGGTGTTGGGTCTGGTTTTGCTCCGAGGAGAGAATCTAGTTTCTATGACAGTAGAAGGACCCCCACCTAAAGACGTGAGTCTGTGTTGAGTCATTTGAATGGCTTTTTCTTTTAAGTGCAGAGAGTGACGTGGTTTTGTTGTGTCCTGTGACAGACTGGCATCGCCCGTGTGCCGCTGGCCGGGGTGGCTGGAGGTCCAGGTGTCGGCAGGGCTGCAGGTCGAGGCGTTCCCGCTGGAGCACCGATGGCACAGGCTCCCGCTGGACTCGCCGGACCCGTGAGGGGAGTCGGTGGCCCGTCACAGCAGGTAACAACAATTTATAGTAACTTAGGATTTTGTGATGCATTCAGTTATTCATGATTTGCATTGTTCACTATTTCAAGGTGTTTTATATTTTGAGTTTTCATTTTAAGGGGTATTTTGTTTTTTACGTAATAAATTAAATGTATTGCACATCTTACTTGTGCTTGTGTATTATTGTATGTGTATATAACATTCAATGAATATTTAATTTCATCCCATTTATTGGTGCTATTTATTGTTTTGTTGGCAATTGTGCACCATTGTTTTTCATTATTTTGATGATAATTTAACAGTTCGCTACATTAAATTCGCTAATGCTAATAAGAATTTGAGTGAAGTTGGCCAGTACAATAAAACCATGTCAGAACTGTTTGAATACTAATTATTTTATTACAAAATGTGACCTTTTCCCTTTACTAAAATTAACTTAATTTTCAAGTTATAAATTATTGTTTTTTTTTTTTTTTTTTTTTTTTTTTAATTTATATACATTATATACACGGATTACTAATAAACAACACTTTATTTATATTTAACAAAAAAATTAGTCCATGGGAAAATGCCGCAGGCATTTGATTGATTTTTTTTTTTTTTTTTTTTTCTTTTTTTTTTTTTGCCCCAATTTTACGTCTGCTACATTTGTCATTTGCGACACCGTGGTTTATTTTATTATTAATAGTAGTAGTAATAATATTAGGGTTGTCACACATGATTATTTTGGTAAGAGTAATCAATCATTTTGACGATTAATCAAGTAATCAGAGTTTTTGTGGTAATAAAAATGGGCCCAAGCCTTTAATGTGACTTAAAATACATATTATAAAAATTTTTGGCTGAAAGTTTCAAAAGCAAGTAATCATATGGTTGTATAGAACAACGCTGATAAAATGCATAATAGAATAGTCAACTATTATGACAAATGCCTGCAGAGGGTGCCAACGGCCTGGTGAGGTTGTCCCACTTTACAGCAGATCAAATCCTTCATCAAATATTGATCTAAATGACATTTCTATCAAAGTGACCAAATTGTGAACTTTTGAATTAAATGCTACAGCCACTGTAATTTCTTGAACAAGAATATGTGGACATGCAAACTCAGAGCGAAGGTTTAAACTTTTATTTTGAAATCATGAACAGTTTGCATATTTAGAAACATTTTCTCCTGTGTTGGTTTATAAATGATTTGCCTTACAAATTTGATGAAATTGTGAGTTTGTGTTCCCAGATAAACATTTTAAAAAGTAACCCCAACTCACAGCATGTGCAGAGATGCCGTTTGTAATGTAAATAAGTTTATGTGCAGCAGCATTTAATGTGAACAGAGCTGCTCTGAGACGCTGTAACCTACACTCATACAAATAAAGCACATGTATATTAAACATTTTGCTCTATTTTGTGCCATTTGCATGGAAACACAACTGCGCTTATCTTACTAACCCATCGTGTCTCTCTCAGGTCATGACCCCTCAGGGCAGAGGCACGGTTGCGGCGGCCGCTGCGGGAGCCAGTATAGCCGGAGCCCCCACACAGTACCCTCCGGGCCGGGCCGGACCGCCTCCACCGATGGGCAGAGGAGCGCCACCTCCAGGTAAGACTGGCTCTGCGTTACAGTGTCCTTCTGATGGCTGTGCTGATTCGGCAGCTGTGATGACATCAATGTTTTCTGAGGCCGATGACGAGTCCGCTTATGTAGAAAGCAGGATTACACTGAGCTCAGAGTCACATGGCTGTATAACAAGCACGCATCCTGTTGTGTGATGGTTAACGTTCACCCTCGCGTCTCTCCTCTGCCGCAGGTATGATGGGACCTCCTCCAGGCATGCGGCCGCCCATGGGACCACCGATGGGAATGCCGCCCGGCCGCGGTGCTCCAATGGGAATGCCTCCCCCTGGCATGAGGCCGCCACCCCCTGGAATGAGAGGTAAAGCCTGTTCAGTAGCTTCACATGGATCTGGGTGAAATGCCCGTTTCATGATTTTTAACTTCTCTTCTGCACTTCCTCCAGGTCCTCCTCCTCCAGGCATGCGTCCTCCCAGACCGTAAACCTCCTCACTGGACTAAAGTGTTTGAGATCCGTCTTTTCCTTGTACAGGAAAGTTTGGCTGCAAGTTCTTGTATAGTTTGATTTTTGTATTGTTACTTTTTTTTTTTTTTAATAAAGTGTCTAATTTGACAGTTATGTTTTAATATGACTCTTGTGTTTTTCTCAAATGATGCTTAAGTGTCCAATAAACAATATGCTGAGCTGATACTTCCTACTAGATGCAATTACATGGCCTAAAAACATGCATTATAGAAATTCATAACGCAAACTCATAATGCATCTCTTAGCTTAAGCATAAATAGCATGTTCTCTTAATGTTTAATTCATGCATATGGTGTTTTATGCATATGATGATGCAATTGCATGTTTGGGTGATGAAAGTTAATATTTAGAAACCCTTTTTTTTTTTTTTTTTTTTTTTAGTGGTGTTTTACAAAAGAGGATTAAGACCTAGCAATAATAAAATGATCCATCTCTAGATTAAGGACATTATAATGGGAGATTAAACATTAAATTTCAAGGAAAAAGCAGAAATACTTTGTCGAATAAAGTCAAATGTTGAAGTCGTGTTTCAAGAGACTTGTTAAATTTAAAAATGGTTGAAATGTTAAGTCGTGTTTTGAGGAAAAACATTAAACTTAGAGAAGTAGTTGAAATAAAATGTTGAGAATAAGCTTAATGTTGGAAGTTGTTTCAAGAACTTAAATTTAGAGGAAAGTTGAAATAAAATGTTGAGAATAAAGTTGTCTTTTAAGAACTTAAATTTAGAGTCAAATGTTGAGAGTAAAGTTGTTTTGAGAAAAATCAAGTTTAAAGTCAAAATATCACAAACTCAAATGTTGAGAAAGTGAAGTTTTGATGAAAGTGTGTTAGTGTCTAAAAATGTCGAACGAGTTTCTTAAAACTCAATATTTAATGAGTTTATTCTCAACATTTTATTTTGATTTTCTCAAAATTTAACAAGTTTTTCTCAACGTTTTTATTCTCGTAATTGAATGATTTTATTCTCAACGTTGTATTTCGACTTTTTTTCTTGAAATTTATCAAGTTTAATCTTGCATTATAATGACTTTAAACTCGAGATGGTTTTATTTTTTATTTTTGCTTGGCCCTAATCCTCTTCCGTAGTGTTTAATATTAAAGAACTGTTAAAGTAGGAAAACTATATTGCTCAATATTGTTACACATTTGCAGAGGAGTTCAGTTTTTTTATTTTATTTTTTAGTAATGTAATGGATTATTTTTATGATACGTTTCACTGAGTGAAAGTCTTTTCAAGGAATTTCTTATTACAGTATTCAGTGAATTTATTGAAACTGAGTCTGCCGTGTCCACTACATGATTTGAAGCATTATTATAATATGCATGTTCTGTCAGGTTGTAATATAAGACCTGACAACCATATCAAAATGGTTTTCCTGAAAGGTTAAGTCATGTTTTGTGTTCAGAGACTGTTTGTTTTAGGTCTACAATCCTCTGCAGTCTCAGCTGACTTCATATTTTTTTAAATTATCCATTTCACAATGCTTTATTGGCAGAGTTGAGAATTGACCAATAGTCTCGTCCTCCGCGCCAGTAGGTGTCAGTGTGGCTTCTGAACTGAATTAAGAACCGTGTGTGAGTGACGCAGATCCGCTGCTTCAGCGACACACGTGTGTGTATGGACCGATATGAACATGCAGCGCTGTTAGTGTGTCAAATAGACACAATTATTTGTTTATGATTTGTGAGACTGTATGACCAGGTCTCCTTTATGTAGATAAATATATAAGTAAATATATGTTATATATAGTTATTAATAATAGTTATTAATCGTCTGTATTAGTAGTCAGTCTGTGAAGTTTATTTTGTGACTGCAGCACAAAGATGTTTTCAGATATGGATCTGATCAGAACTATTGGTGATGATGATGAAGTGCCAGAGGAGCCGGATTCAGCGTCTGATGATGAAGCTGTAAGTCCAGTTTACACTTCAGATAAGTTACAGCGAAGAGTCACCGTGTTTTCTTGGGCCTGTACCATGATATTACCATGTTTTGGGATGTGCATCGTGGTAACATACTGTGTTTGGGGGAAGAATACGATGTTCTGTGGCGTGTATCATGGTAACACTTCTTTATCTGAGGATTTACCATGTTTTGAGCCTCATACTGTGATAATACCATGTTTTGTGATGTGCATCATGTTTTTTGAGGATGTACCATGGTAGTACTGTGTTTTGGGGGACATAATAAAAAAAAAAATTGTATACATACTATGATAATACCATGCTTGTTTGGGCATGTACCATGGCAATACTATGTTTTTGATAAATACCATGCTATTACCACATTTCTATACATGTTTTATGGTAATGCTATTTTTTTGTACATGTACCATAGTAATACCATGTTTTTAGTACATTCTTCCATGGTGTAAAGATGAGTTTTTGACATGCCATGATAAAACCAGAGTTGGTAATTCCACTGAAGTAGAAATATTTACGTTAATTGAAAAAGTAAATGTTAACTTCAATAAAATAACATAAAAAAATATTTTATTTTAGCTTGTTCTCAAGGAAGCATTTCTCATTTTCATTTAGTTTAACATTTAACATTTTCATTTAGCTACATTAACTATTCTTGCACGTTTGTCCATAAATTGAGGATCTTTATTTATTTATTGTTTAGAATAGAGATCACAATTCTGAATAGACAGCTAAACAAAATAAAATGTAATTTACTAGAGATTCTGACAAAATGTTAATTGCTGCAGTCTATTTAAAAGAATATTTAATTTGAATTCTTTAAAAAAAAAAATAACTCACTCATCATAAATACTTCTTGTTTCATTAATGGATGAATCAGCATTTTTAAACAAATCTCTTGAATGAATGATTCAACGACAAATACATTTTTTTAAAGTCACTTGTCGCCACCTACTGGTGTGACGATGTAATTGATACAATCTTTATTTGAAGCATCAAGTTACTTTCTAAAGGTGATTTTGATCACTTCTGTAGACATCAGTGTTTATATCTGAACTATAAACTTTCATCCCAGTACTTCTGTGTTGATATGAATTATTGTAAGACAGAAATAATGACACTGTGTGGTTGAAAAGACTGAAGATGTTTCATACCTTTACATGACAACGCAGATTGTAGTCTGTCTTGTCAAAAGTTTAATAGACAGAGCCGAATCACTGTCATTTAGGAATAAGTTCAATTGGGTGTTTGAATCGAGATCGCGATCTTTTAATGATTAATCGTACAGCTCAAGTGCACCATGTAAACACCATTGTTTGCACATGAATTTCCTCACAATGGTATATTTCAAAGTATTACCATCTGACAGCATCACTATAGCATGGAATCACCTGAGATCATGTCTGTGTTTGGTCAGGATCAGCCCATCGTGTTGAGTAAAGAGAAGCGTGCTCTGAAGAGCCGCGGCACTGGAGACTTCAGCGCTGATTTTGAGTTCGGAGAGCGAGACGGATTGTACAGTGGCGACTGGGCGATGGACGACGTGATGGCGCAGCTGAAGAAGAGGGTGAGTGCACTTCTCATGACACAGCTGACAGATTGATGCATGTTGCTCATGTTGGATCTTCATCTCTTCTTTTGCTTTTTTTCCAGAAAGCGCCCACGACCCTGGACGAAAAGATTGAGAAAGTGCGGAAAAAGCGCAAAATTGAGGTAAGACAATATTGAGTCAAGTCACCTTTATATAAAAAGCAGCTTCAGAGTAATAAAATTGCAAATAACAGAATAAACTTTAAATGCATATTCTGCTGTAAAGAAGTGTAATTATTCATCTTAAAAGGGAAATCGGATGCCCCTTACAAGATGTAATATAAGTCTCTGGTGTCCCCAGAATGTGTCTGTGAAGTTTCAGCTCAAAATACCCCTCAGATCATTTATTATAGCTTGTTAAATTTGCCACTTTTTGGATGTGAGCAAAAACACACAGTTTTTGTGTGTGTCCCTTTAAATGCAAATGAGCTGCTGCTCCCGGCCCCCTTTCCAGAAGAGGGCGGAGCTTTGACAGCTCATCACTCAAAAAAATTAACTTTCACTGTTGTTAGTTTCACTCAAACCACTTAAAAAACTCATGTAACTACATGAACGTAATTTAACTGCATTGTTTCTACTAAAAATGAGTATTGTCAGCTTTACTCAATAAGTGTTTGTTTAGTCAGTGTAACATTGCTGAGTGAAACGCACAAATTAATGTTGACATCTGTAGAGATCCATAGTTCCCAGCGTGCTTTGCAAGGGACTGCATTAAGAGAGTAAATTAAGGGATTAAAGTGTTATTTAATGTGTTTTTCAGTAGAGGGAAAGATGTTGTTAGTTTATGTTAGTGTTTAATGTTCAGTTATGTTGGACATTTAGAGGAGTTTCTGTAATGTTTTTGAATTTTTTGAGTGCATTTTGTAGAGAAAATAGATTGTTTAATAAGGTAAATTAATTCAATAAATGTGTTCACCTTATGTAATAAACATAACATTATTAAGTAAACTGCACATATAAATATTATGTAACAGTGACATTCAAATGATTTGTATTTACTCAAAGAAATTTTGTCAGCTTTACTTGAATTTCTTTTGTTCATACAACTAAATTGTTTTATGTGTACAGATTACTCAATATAGTTGCGTGGAACCACTTGACACTTCTTTTTTTTTTTTTTAAGTAAATCCAACAATTCATTTTTTTGAGTGATTCTCCAGCATACCACAAAAGCAAAACAGGACAATCTCCCGCACTGAAAATGTCAGAAACTGTCAGACCATGCGCTTAGATCGTTAAAATAGGGTCCAAAGCGTCTGTTTTCACTCTAGAAAATCTCTGTAAGAGCTTGTTCACAGAACAAGAAGTGCGCATTAAAGGTGCTCTATGTAAGTTTTTGACTGTACTAAAGCATAAAAATACCATAATATGTTTGCAGATATTTATTAAACATGCTGAGTTCACATACAGCTAGTTATTTTACTTTGAAATTTGCGTTCCGCGTCGGAATTTCTGTTTCCGTCTGTGCAAGATCGCACGTTGCCAATTTACCCAATAGTATTTCGCCACCCCGGGTTGCCAGTCGGCAGAAAACACATGCAGCGAATTACAGCCATGGAAGCCAGTGAACAAACTGGGTCAGAGGTCGCAGATTCTACCCAACCTAAAAAGCCTCAGCATCCATCTAAAAATCTCTGAACAGGAGCATATCAAAACGCGATATCAACTCATCATAAGTCAATAAATCAACTAATTATCTTATAGTGTGTAAGTCTCCTCGCCTTCCAATGTCAATTGAGCTCGCTCCTGTTGCGTGTCTTCAAACTGGCAACCCGCGAGAGCGTCGAGTCTGAGGAGGAGGGGGCGGGGCAAACAATATTTTGAATTTGGACTGCAGTACCCATTTCAACCACTAGCTGTCATTCTTACATAGAGCACCTTTAAAGTCTTATCCATAAACGCACTCTCTCACTTGCATTATCAACAACATACACAGCGAATTATTCAAAAAAACTCGTTTCAACTAACAGTAAACAAATATATAATATCTAGCTGCAAATTGAAACTGGAATCGCTGGATGACAGTTTCAGACTCAGACAACGTGTTTTTTTTTTTTTTTCCAGCTTTTCTGAGCTGGCAAACATGCCAGAAACCTAACTAAATACAAAAAAAATCCATCCTATGTCCCCTTTAAACACTCAGTATTCAGTAATATTAAGTGTGCATTGTTTTAGGAGTTTTAGTATTTGTTAAAGATTTGTTTGTGTTTGGAAATCATTTTAATTTCAAGAAATTTAAAATAGTTGTTTGTGTCGTATTTATGTGTCTGTAGGAGAAAACTCAAAAAAGCAAGAAAACAGAAGCTCCCGCTTCTAAGCCAGAAAACGAAGATGATGATGATGATGATGAAGAAGAGAATGATGATGAAAATGACAACAAAGAAGAATCCGCTGGAGATGATGATGATGAGGTGGAGGAAGATGAGTTCTCATCAGGTGATGAAGAGGTGCTCAAAAAAGCAGGTATGTGGACGGACGACACCAGTCAAAACGCCCTTTATCAACAGATTTAATATATTTACTTCTGTTTCTTTTCTTCCAGACACTTTGAGAGAAAAACAGAAGAAGGGCAAGAGGAAAACAGCGGACATTGTGAGTATGAATCAGTTTTCTTGAGCGGCTGCTGCTGTTTATGGTATAAACTGGTTTTCATATTATATTACATATCTGATTATGATGTTATGAAGGCATTTTCAGTGTTTTATTTTAATCCTGCGCTCTCTATTAGCCTGAGGCATTTTTTGAAGACGCTTCCCAGTATGATGAGAGTCTCACCTTCCAGGATATGAATCTGTCCAGACCTTTACTGAAGGTGATTATAAAGATTATAAAGATAATGCATTCATCACACAGATTAAACTTGATACCTTCCAGCTTTTTATATTCTTTGTATAATGTTTGTCCTTCCTTTAATGATTGTTTTATTTTCTCAAAGTAACTGTAATTTTAGTCATTCAGTACACTATTGTTCAAAAGTAATAATAAAACTGTGCGTGTTAAACATTGTAGCATGTGATGTAAAATGAGAAGAGGATGTATAATGTTTCCATCTCACATTGTTTTCCCCGTGTTTGTTCAGGCCATCACTACTATGGGCTTTAAGCAGCCCACTCCTATTCAGAAAGCCTGCGTCCCTGTGGGGCTTCTGGGAAAAGACATCTGTGCATGTGCCGCCACTGGCACTGGTAAGACTTACACTTCTGTCTGTGTTTGATTTGACCAGAAAGAATGAGCGAATATGAATATTACTGTGTTTTAATCAGCGAGTTAAGAAACTGAATGTTTCTTTGACATGTTTAGATGACTCTCTGTGTGGCGTCTGTTGTGTGTCGCAGGTAAGACGGCGGCCTTCATGTTGCCGGTCCTGGAGCGTCTGATCTACAAGCCGAGAGAGACGCAGGTGACGCGTGTGCTGGTTCTGGTGCCGACCAGAGAGCTGGGCATCCAGGTGCACACCGTGGCTCGTGAGCTGGCGCAGTTCACCAGCATCAGCACGTGCCTGGCAGTCGGTGAGAGATGTTACTTTACTGTTATTTATTCACTATTGTAGTATTTATTCATATTTTGAGTAGCTTTTATATTTTAACTTTTCTTTTTAATTTTAAGTATTAGGAATTTTATGTGTATTTGTTGTTTTTAATATTCTATACATATATATATATATATATATATATATATAATTTATTTATTCATTATTATTATTATTATAAAAATAAGACAAATAGGAATATTTGTAAAATAATTCATGCTAAATATATTTTTCAGTAAGTTGCCAAGGCATTTCTTATTAAGTTGTTCATCAATTACTTTATTTTTTATTTCAGCTTTAATGATTTATTTTTAAATGATTTCCAATAATTTTAGTTTTAAACCTTTAGTTTTGTGCTTTTGTCTGTTTTTTATATATATATATATTCTTTCTGTCTTACTTTTTGTTGTTGTTGTTGTTGTTTCAGTAATTTTAGTACTTCAACCTAATTTTGGATTAAATAATATTAATTATGTTAATTATTAATTATAGTTAATAATTTCTAATTTAAGTAGTTCATCTAATAATTATTTTATTTCAACTTTTCTTTCTTTTTTTAAAACAATTTTCAATACTTTTAAAGCTTTAGTAATTTGCGTTATTGTGTTAACTTTTTATTAGTTTTTGCTTAATTTAAATATTCTATATTTTAAGTTTTTCTTTTTTATTTCAGTTATTGTTTTAGTACTTTTTGAACCAACTTTGTTTTAGTAAGTTGCCAGGAAGCATCTCTAATTTTTAAGTTAGGTTTTCATCTAATAATTATATTTTATTATTATTTACATAATTTCAGCTTTATTTCATTTCATATAGTTTTAGTAATTTTATGTGCTTTTGTAATTTTCATTAGTTTATGTATTTCTGTATGGTTTTTAATTTATTTCAGTTTTAGTTTAAAAGAATTTAATACTTTTAAATTTAGCCTAAATATTATTTGCCAAGGCAACATTTCTAATTTGTTTTTCATCTAATAATTCTATTTTATTTTATTTACACTTATTTTTAAATGTTTTTTTTTGTTGTTTTAGGTTTAGTTAACAATAACAGCACTGGTTAAGAATGACTCTTTTGCTTCATATCTCGTTTTTATGCTTTTCATTGTCATTTCATTAAAATACGGCATCTGTAAGGACTGAAATAGAATGAAGCAGTGGATACACTGTTGGAAATGAAGGCAGGAAGTATTGTGACGTTTTGTGACGCTCTGTCAGGTGGGCTGGACCTGAAGTCTCAGGAGGCGGCTCTGAGGGCGGGGCCAGACGTCCTGATCGCCACACCGGGACGACTGATCGATCACTTGCACAACACACCGTCGTTTGAACTCAGTCAGATCGAGATCCTCATCTTAGACGAAGCCGACAGGTGAGAGGGAAACTTCTAGAACTACAACTGTGACTGTAAAGTTTGTCTGGTTGTTTAGACACGTGTCTTTGCCACAGGATGTTGGACGAGTACTTTGAGGAGCAGATGAAGGAGATCATCAGGATGTGCTCCTATCAGAGACAGACCATGCTGTTCTCGGCCACCATGAGTGAGGAGGTGATGCTGCCGACCTTCAGCTTTACTGCAACTTTATTTCACTGTCAGTCATGTGTTTTGTAAGGATGCTTTATGTATCCAGATAGATAGATTAGCTATCATGTGGGTTGTGTGCCATATGTAACACTATTTTGGCTATAACTGTTAGTACAACATGTCTATATTTGTGCGTTTTTAATATGTCATTACAGGTGAAGGATTTGGCGTCTGTGTCGCTCAAGCAGCCGGTGAGGATCTTTGTGAACAGTAATACAGATGTGGCTCCATATCTCAGACAGGAGTTTGTGAGGATCAGACCCAACAAAGAAGGAGACAGAGAGGCTATTGTTGCAGGTAAGGTGCCCTAGTGAGTGTTCATGGTAGTCTGCTGTCTACACAGGGTGTCCTGACTGAATTTCATCCATATAAGTGACTGATTTCAAGTGCTTTTCATGGACAGCAACGTTTCACGGGAACCACACAAGACACTCGACTAACATTCACATTTATTCTAGTAGAGTTCGGCATTAGATAAATGCTAATATGACACATTGTAACATGGACGTTTAAAGAAGTAATTTCTGGGCTTCGATTGAGACTAAGAGCTTTGAAACTTTGCAGATCATATTCATGCACAAAAACTGATGGACTAAAGGAAAATATGAAAAAGCAGCACATGACCCCTTTAAATACAGTAACCGACTCTGTCCACAGCTCTCCTCACCAGAACGTTTCAGGATCACGTGATGCTCTTCACTCAGACTAAGAAGCAGGCTCATCGCATGCACATTCTGCTGGGTTTGATGGGGTTAAAGGTCGGCGAGCTTCACGGAAACCTGTCGCAGACGCAGAGATTGGAGAGTCTGAGGTGCCGCGAATAGTTTCGTGTGATAAAAACACTAATATTTGCCTTTAAACAATAAGCTGAATGAAGGTCATCTGTGTTTCAGGCGTTTTAAGGATGAACAGATTGATATTTTGGTGGCCACAGATGTCGCTGCCAGAGGTCTGGATATAGAGGGAGTGAAAACTGTGAGTTCTCGTCAATATTAGTGATGCCACGAGCATCAAAGGCCAGAATCTCTGAATGCATTTGTGTTTGCAGGTGATAAACTTCACCATGCCCAACACGGTGAAGCATTACGTGCACAGGGTCGGCCGGACGGCTCGCGCGGGGAAAGTGGGCCGCTCCGTGTCTCTCGTGGGCGAGACTGAGAGGAAGATGCTGAAAGAGATCATTAAAAAAGCCAAAACGCCCGTCAAAGCTCGTGTCATTCCTCAAGGTACACACTTTATCTTGCTTCATCTTGTGTTGAGGAAAATATGCTCACAATTTATGAACAAATCTCTCCTTTTTTCCCTTTTTTTTTTTTTTTTTAAGAATTGGTCATCTGTCTAAACGATTCATTGCACATCAAAATAAATATAGTAAATGATTATAAATCCTTTTCCAATACCACAAACTACTGGAAATCTCATAAATTCATTATTATGTTTCAGCTTTATTTCTTTTTAAATGGTTTTTGTTTTAGTCATTTTATGTGCTTTTGTCATTTTTTCCTTTAAATTTATTTCAGTTTTAGTTTGAGTAATTTTAGTATTTCAAACTAAATGTATTTTACTTTAGTAGGTTGCCAAGGAAAAATTTCTAATTTAAGTTTTTCATCTAATAATTATATTTTATATTATTTCAGCTTTATTTACTTATTTTGATTATTATAATTACAAAATAATATTTTATTAATTATTATAAAATATTTTAATAATAAAAATAATAACATATATATTTATTTATATAAATATTAAAAATATTTTTATAAATATTTAATAAATATTTTTATATTTATTGTAACTATTTTCATTATTTTAGTTTGCTAATATATATATATATATATATATATATATATATATATATATAAGCTTTTATTTTATTTAATTTATATTTTTAATTGTCATATTTGCCATTTCATTCTATTTAGGCTTCATTTATTTTTGTGTTTGTTTTTATTTATTTCCAGGTAATAATTTTAGTGCCTCAACTTAAACTTATTTCAGTTTATTGCCAAGGCAACATTTCTGATTTTCAACTAATATTTTTAGTTTTTTTTTTTTTCAGCTGTATTTAAATGAACAGAAATGTTTTTAATAGTTTCAGTTTTAGTTAATGATAACTCTGCAGTGAAGCAGTGGATATACTGTTGGAAATGAAGGCAGGAACTATTAAAAAAGTCAATATATCACAATCTAATGGAAAGCTCATGTAAAAAAATTCATTGTTTTGGACGTCTCACAGAGGTCATTCTGAAGTTTCGGGATCTGATTGAGAAGTTGGAGAAGGACGTCTACGCCGTGTTACGCTTGGAGAGGGAGGAAAAGGAAATGGCCCATTCAGAAGCGCAGGTCTGACGCTCAAGTTTGTTTCAAACACTCAGTCGTCTGATTAAACACAGTTTAACTCCTGTATTAAACAGTGTGTGTTTCCATCCTTCTCTTGGAGTTCAGATCAGTTCAGCTCAGAAGAGGTTAACACAGAGCGCAGAAGAGAAACCGGCACCCAGGACGTGGTTCCAGACGCACCAGGAGAGAAAGAAAGACCGCAGTGAGTCTTTCATGAAAGAAAGCCTTGAAAAAACAAATGCTCTTATGTTCAGAGGTTTTGGGTTGGTAAGATTTTGTATCTTCTGCTCACCAAGGCTGCATTTATTTGATCAAAAATACAGTAAAATTGTGAAATATTATTACAATTCAAAATAGCAGTTTTCTATATGAATATATAGTAAAGTGTAATTTATTCCTGTGATCAAAGCTGAATTTTCAGCATCATTACTCCAGTCTTCAGTGTCACATGATCCTTCAGAAATCATTCTAATATGATGATTTACTGCTCAAGAAACATTTATGATTATTATCAATGTTGAAAACAGTTTCATATTTTTGTGGAAACTGTGATGCATTATATTTTTCAAGATTCGTTGATGAATAGAAAGTTGAAAAGAACAGCATTTATTTGAAATAGAATCTTTTGAAAATGTCTTTACTGTCACTTTTGATTAATTTAATGCATCCTTGATGAATAAAAGTATTAACTTAGTTTAAAAAACATAAAATCTTACCGACCCCAAACTAAGCAATGTGAAAATTGAAACCACTCATATCATTGACCTCAGATGTTACATTTTCAAAAATGTTTGATTCAATAATTGTTTGTCTTAGCATTATTCTTGTATGAAAAGTCTCATCCTTATCTTGTTCTTTATCAAAGTGACGAAGGCGCTACAGGATTATGATTTGGCTCTGAGAGGAAAGAAAAAACGTGCACAGTTCCTGAAACAGGGCAAGAGAAAAGAGTTAACGGTGAGATCATTTCATCTGTCATTCAGCGGTCTTTAGTTGAATTAAACAGTACAGTAAATAACATGTCTTTGTACCATCTGAAATCAAATTTGCTCTTGGTAATGAATTCATGAGGTTGAGCACTGTATGTTGCATCAGATGTGCCACTTTAGTTTTGAAATGCTGAATGTGTGTGTTTGTGTGTGTTTGTACTCCAGGCTGAGGAGAGAGCTCAGTTCGAGGTGCTGAAGTCTCAGATGTACGCCGAACGAGTAGCTAAACGCGATCGCAAGCAGAAGAGAGCCAGAGCCGTTCCAGAAGACGAACCCGTTCAGAAAGGTTCGCAAACAAACACCCGTAAACCTCCAGCGTGACCGACGTTCTGAAAACTGCTTTAAACTGTGATTGGAGTTCAGACTCTGACTGATGGTTTAAACCTTCTTGTTCCAGCTCCAAAAGAAAACAAATCTAGGAAGAAGACAGTGTTTGACAAGGAGCTCACGAACACCAGCAAGAAAACCCTGAAGCAGTACAGAGCCGGGTGTGTGGCGCTTTACATGTGGTGATAAAGATTTCAAGGTTTTGCATTCTTGTCTCTGAGTCTAACAATGATTTACTCTGTCCAGGCCGTCCTTCGAGGACAGGAAGAGACTCGGCCTTCCAAACAAGAAGGGAGGACGCTTCAAGTCAAAAGCCAAGTGAGATTTATTATTACCCTTAAACACATTCAGATTAGACATTATATATGTGCTCACTTTTCATGCATCCGGAAACCAAAAAATACATGGTTTTAGTGTTTCATGTAACAGTAGATTGTTAATGGCAACAGATTGATATTTAACTTTTCTTTTTCATAAATAAAAAAAAAAATACAGTGCTTTGGTTGGAAATTATGGAGGGATTTGACATGATTAAATACTTCATGGAATATTGCATTAAATATATAAAAGTACAACATCATGAATAAATAAATGAAATGCATTTCACATTCCTTTTCATGTAAAATAATAAAAAAGGATGTGAAATAACCTACAAATCCCCTCTAAAATAAAATAAAAAAACTCAAGAAATGTAAAACACACCCTTGAAATAAAAGTGGGCAACATAAAGCAAATCAGCATATCGTGAAATAATTAAATACGTCACAAAATAATTAAATATAAGCATGTCAAAAAAAAGGGTGAAAAAAAAATAATTTAAAATTTAATATATTTTTATATATATTCATTATATATAAATATTTTAATATTGTATGTTAGTTCATTTTTATATTTACAGTCATCTCATTATGTGCTTTTGTCATTTTATTAGGTTTATTTATTTTTGTATTGCTGTATAGGTTTAATTTATTTTTATTCCAGTTTTAGTCCAATTAAACTTTTCAATTAAAAATTTCAGTTTATTGCAAAGGCAACATTTCTGATTTTTATTTACTTTAGGTTTTTCAACTAATATTTATATTTGATTTTTTTCAGCTGTATTTAAATTAACAATGTTTTTAGTAATTTTAGTTATATATATATATATATATATATATATAGATATATATAGATAGATAGATAGAGATATATATATATATATATAGATAGATAGATAGATAGATAGATAGACACACACACACACACAGTAACTATTTTAAACATTTAAGTTATTTTACAGTTATGCAAGCAGTTTTTCTGACCTTGTATTAAATGAGACTAGATTTGAAATATTTCTGTATTTAATTTCACACCACAGAACTGCTTACACTGAAATGGAGGTAGTAAGAAACGGTGACTTGAGTAAATGTGTATATTTCAGGTAAAATTAAACCGAATGTCTTGATACATAATTTCTGCCGGTCTTGTCTTAAGTCCTTTATGCATCTTTCCAGGTTCAGAAGAAGGTGAAGTCGTGACTGATGTATAAGAAGCAAAACTTCAGTGGAACACCTGCCTCTTTATCATTTTATTATCATCTTCCTTCCAAACGCAACTTCCCAAACCCTTCCAATAAAACTCTACAACCGAAATCCTGTGTTTCTGTTTGTCCGTGCGTTTGTCAGGGTGGAGAATATATGTATAATCAGGCTCACATTAACCAACAGCTAATGAGCATCAAAAATAAAATTAATTTCCCTTGATTAAGCCAAATTATGTGAAGATGTGATCTCAGAGAGGTGAAATCAAACGGATGTCAGAGAGCCTACATGAAACAATGAATCAGTGTCCGTGGCTGAAGATCCTCTTCATCAGCTGACCTTGAAGATGATGCAGAGAGAAGCTCTCCTTTGTACCACAAGAAATTAATGAAGCTCACGTTCTTTACAGTAAAGATGCATAATATATAATATATATAGTTTTAAACCTAACACTTTATTTTATAAATAATTTACAGTATATCTGTAGAATTTACACTGGGTGTAATGTGACAATATTATTGTGTGTTTAATGTCAAGTTATTATTAGTGTATCTTGCTAAATTGGACATTTGCATTTAGTTCTAGTTAGTAGAAAGTAAACATGAAGCTTCAGTCAGGTCAAAGTTCCAGGTGGAGTCAGTCAGGAATGATTCACTCTGATGAACAAATAAGATTGTGAATGTTGACCGTAGTTTCCTCAATAAAAAACAGGACAAGTCTTGCTGTACCTCCATTTATGCTTGTTTTTACTTACTTATTCAAGCTAGTCTCTCCACAGTCACTCATTTATCACAGCAGGGTCATATTTGCATGAGTTTTGCACATTTCAATTTTTGTTGATTTGCTCTGCCACATTAAATGTGTGTTGTGTATTCGTGTTGTTGAACAGCAATTAGCAGGCTTTGCTTCTGATTCTCCAAGGATTTACCTGTATTTGGCCTCTATAGCACTGTAGCTTGGGGTTTTTTTTGCTCTGCATCTCAGTGCTTTGCATTCAAGCCACAACATTTTCTCAGAATAGGTTTCAGTTTTGTGAAAAGGCCTCTGGTAGGATTTAAAGGGACAGTTCACCCCAAAAATGAAAATTATGTCACCATTTATTCACCTGCAGATTGTTTATTTCTTCTGCTGAACACAAAATAAGATATTTTGAACAGTTGATGGTCCCCCATTGACTCCCATAGTATGGAGAAGAAAAAAATATATATTATGGAAGTCAATGGGGTTCATCATCTGTTTGGTTACCGACATTCTTGATGATTTCTTTTCATTTTTCGGTGAACTATTATAATAATTTCATATTCACTTTAATTTGAATTTTGTACTGATATGTCCAAATGCCGTGTGTGTGTGTGCGTGCGTGCGTGCGTGCGTGTGCGTGCGTGTGTGTGCGTGCGTGTGCATTAACAATGTATGTCAGTGTGTTCTCGTTTATTTTGTTAATTTTTTTCTCAAAACCTTATAGTTACTGAGGTATATCCTATGTGACAACTAACCCCGGTCTCCCCTTTAGCCCAAGTCTGTAAATTTCACCACGGCAACAGGCTTTTGTTTTCCGTTCATCACTTTCGGTTCTGACTCAGTGAAACCGGCTGATGATCTGATCCGCCCTCAGCCAAGAGAAACGAAACTAGACCGGTATTTAAACACACTGACGGGATGAAAGACACACTGATATGAAAGCAGCATAACCAGGTGGGTGCTTAAGATCATATTAAATAAGAATCGCTTTGTTTACAGTATTATTTGTATTTTATAGCTAGCGTCATTTGCTGCCGCTGCTGTTTTTATTCGTCTGAAAGAAAACAGTTTTTAGCCCGTTTTGTTTTTGTTAGCCTTCTTATTTCCGGTGGTAGGCTAGTACGCAGTCATTTCATTTTAAATGTATTTTTTTACGAAAGGAAGCGAGTAATAGTCATTTTAAAACATACTGTAACATTAAAATAAACCGTTTGAAAAAAAAAATAGTATTATTTGTATATGTATATATATATATATATATATGCTCGATATTAGGTTCTAGTATGTTTATATAGGCTAGATAGCGAGAAATGAAACTGATCGTTAACAGTGGAATATCAATAATTTATCAGGTTCTGATATCAGCTCTAGCTTACTAAAAGCAAGCAGATTTCAGAGTGTAGTCATGTAGTCACGTGTGTCTGTGTGTCTTGAATGAGAGTTGTTGTTATAATAATTACAGTTTTCCCTCAGTTGCCAATGCTTAGGTATTCATCTACTGTTTTATACATGAATTCTTATGTGTAATGCTGATCAAATTACTGTACATGCCATATTTAAATCAGGAAATGCTGACTGAGTGCACTTATGCTGACAACATGAATAAGCATTTTGACATCTTGTTTGTGAACAATGACACCAGGACTTTTCATTCAGATGCCACTGATACCTATTCATTCATTGGCATGAATATTTACTTTTGAGAGGTTAACTAAAGATTTTGAGCAAGTTAGTTTTTGCATTGTATGGTGCTGTTTGTACAAACTGTTTGAAGTAATGCACTTATTACATAAAGGCGAAGAACCTACTCTATGCATGTTCTGCAAGACTCACCTTTCCATTAAACATATTTTATTGGACTGTGCCACTTTTAATGCAAGTAGACAACATTTTTATGTTGTAAGCTCACAATTTAAGCTCACAACAATTTTTATTGTATTTATGCAACTCTTGTGTTTTTGTGTTTCTGTTTTTGTCATGAAGATGCTGACATGGCATTAAAAAGCTATATTACTACTACTGCACATATTGATTTGCAAATATTAAGGATGATTCAACACTCAAAAAAATGCTGGGTTAAGAACAACCCAAATTGGGTTCTTTTTCAACCCAGCGGTTGGGTTAAATGTTTGCCCAACGTGCTGGTCAGTTTTATTTAACCCAACTATTGATTAAAAATGACTATAGATTGGAAATTAAAAATCAGACACATAATTACTAGAGGCAACAATAATAATCAAAAGGTGCACATTTATTAATAAGCAATTTAATAAATGTTTATTGTTTAATTATTATTCATTAAAACCTATAATGTTCATTTCTTAAACATATTAATAAATGTTAATTTCCAACATATTTTGGGTTCATTTTAAGCAAGCAGTACAGTAATTTTTAAACTATAGTTGAGTTAAATAAAACTACCTAGCAGGTTGTGCAAACATTTAACTGGATTTGTCCATTTTCAACCCAGCTTGGGTTGTTTTTAACCCAGCATCTTTTAGAGTAAAGAAATGTACCAAAGAGACTGAGGGAAAACTGTAAAATGTATGGAAGTCATTGCATTAGATCCAGGCTTTCAGCTGCAGTGAAGGTATTGGAGGGGTCTCTTCTTCTCTTTCTTCATTATTTCTCTTTTCTGCATAATTGGTATAATCACCTTGCAGAGACATTAACAGCTGTATAATGGTCAATCCGAGAGGAGGAGGACAACAAAGAGGAAGAGGAGGCTTCCCTGGCCCTCAAAGAAGAGGTATCTTTCTTTTTGCTTCGTTACATTCCGTCTTTCAACTTGTCAATCAATATACATCCTCAATTATATTATACACCACAATTTTATTTTAACAGATGGTTCTGTGCCTGGTCAAAGACAAGCAAGTGGGTCTCCTAATCGAGGTAGAGGAGGTGGCCGAGGGGAGGGAGGAGGTGGAAGAGGAGATGGAAGGGGTCGAGGTCACCAACAAGCTGGTGGAAGTACAAACAGCCAAAGGGAAAGATGGCGGGATGAACAAGCACAAGGTGCAAGAGGAGGTGGAGGAGGAGATGGAAGGGGCAGAGGACCGAGAAGAGGAGAAAACAAGCCACATCATCAGGGGAATGCAAATGGGAATGGTGACCACCGCCCTGTGATAAGGGGACGCCCAACAAATGCACCCTTACGAGCATTTGGGAGACCTGGTTTTGGGTTAATTCATCAATCTCTTCCGAATCCTCTGAATTCAAGCAACCGCACTGAATACATATACCACCAACAAGCCAGTGGAAGCATGACTGGATTCACAAGTCAGAGTCGGTCCAAAAGTTGTTCCCGAGTCGCTCCACACGGTGAAGAACGTCAAAGAGGAAGAGAAGAAGCTATGAGAGGTAGAGGGGGTCATGGGAGAGGAAGAGGAAGTGGGAGAGACGGCACACCTTATTTACGCAAACTGGGGTATAAAATGCTCGAAGGTCTACTGGAGAAAGAAGCGTCCGAGGTGGCCATCACCCTTTCAACTAGCAATGGGCTTAAGAATCTGCTTGAGGAAGATGATATGAGAAGCGACTTGGTGCAGCTGATCTGTCAGGTCCTCTGCAAGGCCTTCCTGTCTCGAATCGACCGCAAGATCGTGCTGCACTTGGCTAGTGTCGTCAAGGACTCCCCGTTTTTCCGTAACAACCTGCCGCGCCATGTGACTGGAATGATGTTAGAGTACGTGCAGGCTCGAAGGGATCAGTATCCCCAACATTTGAACAACATCATCAGCCTTCTCTCAGATGTTCTTAACATGTTTCCACAAAGCTCTGTCCAGTCTGTCTCAATGCTGTTGGCTCTTTTGAAACCAACTGTCTTCCAGTTGCGTGCCTGTGGTGTGAATATTCTCGAAAGTACCGATGAAGACTTGGAGAGGGTGCAGGATTTGGTTAACCATCTCCAAGAGAAATCAAGGGAAGGCACCTTGCGGTCGGATAAGTACTTCCTCCTAGCAGATGATGAGGATGCCCCACCTGGAGAGGAAGACTTCAGGGTGATGAGCATCTATCCAACCTTTGATGAGTTCCACCTAGACCAGAAGCCTTTCCTGAGACCCAACATAATGTCTCAAAGCTTCCCTAATGCTCGCATCTATCTAGACACGCACTTCCGACTTCTGCGTGAAGATTTCGTGAGGCCGCTGCGAGAGGGCGTCAAGAAGCTCCTCAATGATAATCTAGATGGAGTACCAATAAAGAAGAGGATTTTTGATGACATCAGAGTTTACTATGACACCCGAGTGGTTTTGCCACTCTGCACATCAACGGGAATCGCCTACAAGGTGCAGTTTGACTCACGGCCTCTAAAGGTAATCACAAATGGCGAGTTTCTTTTCTGTTGTCTGAGACCTCTGTATCTAGTCAGAATCCTAATCATGTTCTCTCACCATACAGTTTGTCCGGTGGGAAAATTCCAAACGTCTTCTTTACGGATCTCTTGTCTGTCTCTCCATGGACAACTTCCAAACCTTCCTGTTTGCCACTGTGGCCGATCGGGACCCTAAGCTGCTACAGTGCGGAGAGGTGAATCTCTCTTTTTCTTCTGACAGCAGAGCCAGAATGGCCATGGTTCAGCCCTCAGACTCCTTCCTGATGGTCGAGACCACGGCTTACTTTGAGGCCTACCGATACGTCCTAGAAGGTCTCCAGGAGCAAGACGGAAATGATGTTCCCTTTCAAAGGTATGCAGGTGTGAAGTAAATGTAAGTCTTGTTTACTTGTGAAAACTCTGTAGGTGGTTGCTATTTGGTTGGTATCCTGAATGGTTTTTAGAGTGTTGTTTCGTGATTGCTAGGGTGTTCCAGTGGTTTCTAGGTAGTTTCAAGTCAAAAGAGCTCAACGCCAAGTCAAATTGGGTCTATGATTGGGTCATTATTGCAGTGATTATTATGTTTCTAACATGCTATGTGTTTGGCAACAGTTCTTCTAACCCTAATTAATGGAGTGTGTAGCTTTTTATTTCTTAAACAACCATGAAGGAAGATGTATCATGGCCATATTCCAGGATGGCAAAGCCAAGATTCATCAGGCTCAAATTGTGAAAGAATGGTTGGGAGGGAGCATGAAGAATCACTTTCACACACGAATTTGCAAAAAAATCGTCTTGAACAAAAATTGATGCACCTCTTGATGGAAATAAATCAAGAGGTGCATCAATTTTTGGTCAAGATCTTGTATTGACAGTGCAAGAGGTGAGCACTCTGTAAAGTCTATTCCAGCACATCCCAAAGACTTTCAATGAATTTAAGGTCTGGACTCAAGAGGTGCCAATTCATGTGTGAAAGTGATTCTTTGTGCTCCCTCCCAACGATTCTTTCACAAATTGAGCCTGATGAATCTTGCCATTGTCATCTTGGAATATGTCTTCCTACATCAGGGGTGTCCAAACTCGGTCCTGGAGGGCCGCTCTCCTGCAGAGTTTAGCTCCAACCAGCTCCTGCCTGGAAGTTTCTATATGTCTAGTTATATTGATTGGTGGAAAAGAATCTGACGGGCTCGGGCAGGAATCATATTAATGGATGAGCTAATGTATTAAAGGTTTATTAGCAGGGTGTGGCTGAAAGCCGTTGGAGCAGAACGAGCGATTGCTAATGAGAGACAAGCGCGACACGGCTCAAGAGCAGCAGAGCTTTTATTATGCCACAGACGAGCGCTTCCGCTTCTTCCGGTCAAGCGTATGTGGGGTAACGCAGCACTGTTTTATCATATTAGATACATTTGTGTGTTGAAAGTTGTTATAATGCTACTCTGTGCATTTGCTTGGCGGCTACTATGAGACACTTGTTGCACACTGCAGTAAGCTAGATCGATATTAGGCATGATAAAACATGGTACTCGCGGTAAATCAAGAAAACAAGATTTAAACAATAAGACTATGTTGAGTTATATAACATGATTAGTTTTCTGTTGATGAATATATCCAAACAGTTGCTCACCTGTCTAATAAAACACATAATATATTAAAGCGTCTACAAATAAAAACGGAAATCGAGGGTAACGCGGATATGATGTCATTGACATGGTCTGTGTCCTGGTTAAAATTGCTTATTTCTCTGGATTTAAACATCCTTGGAAACATTTGGGATACTGTAAGGACACGTCAACAAAATATATAACATTGTTCCGGTGGTTTTTGGATATCTTAATCCAAAAATCTTACATATTGTGTCTTTAAGAAATGAAAAGCCACACACTCCATCAATTAGGGTTAATGAACCATTCCCAAACATATAACATGCTAGAAACATAATCACTGCAATAATGATCCAGTCATAGACTCTGTCATTTGCCTGTTTAAATCCAAACAGCGACTTTTTTATCCGGGCAGTGTAGGTTCCAGGTCTGAACAATAGTAATAGTGATGCTTGACTTGGTAAACACCGCACCACTGATTTTTAAATTTTTAATGTAGGTAATGTAAACGTGTGTTGTTTTAGGTACATAGTGGAGTGCAGCACAGATGTAGATCCTCCAGCTTACCTTCGGGTGGAGGGAAGGTCATACAATCTATCGTGCATCGTGGCAGAAGGGAAGGAGAAGATTTCACCCTTCAACCCCCTGACTCCACACGCCTGGCCTGATGAGGAAACAATGGGTCTCGATGAAAGCCAATTTCAAGCACTTAAACTGGCCTTAACCAATGAACTGGCCATCATACAGGGGCCTCCAGGCACAGGTGACTAGATATCTTGTAATGGTTTTGTTGTGCAAAATTGTTCTTTTTGAAACCTGGAAAATATGAAGATCCTGTTTGTTTCCTTCTTTGCAGGGAAGACACATGTAGGACTAAAGATCGCTCAGGCTTTGCTAGAGAATCATACGGCCTGGTCAAATGGTTGCCCTATGCTGGTAGTCTGCTACACCAATCACGCACTTGACCAGTTTCTAGAAGGTAGAATACTAACAATTTTATTTATATAGTATTTATAAAAGCTTGTTACTGATTTTCACTTGCTTTGAGGGTAATAGCATGGACAAAAACGAGATTCCTGTAGGTCACAAATGAGATCTCTCAGTTGTTTCTTTGAGCCAGTTATAAGATTAAATGGAGAAGCCTCCTACTTCTGAGTCCTTTCTCATGACGTAATCTCACATGTCATGTGTCTCAGAAGAGATTCTTTGTTTTAAGCATGTAAAAGACTTTGAACTTTATGGCTACATTATGGCTCAAACTAGCACAGTAAAAACTCTTTCATAACTTATTTCCTAGGTATCCATGGCTTCTTAAAAAATGGTATTGTAAGAGTTGGAGGACGAAGTAACAGTGAAACTCTCAAGAGTTTTGGTCTGAGGGAGCTGACCAGGGCGTCAAACTTCCGGAGAGGTTTGCCACAGCACCTGAGGAAAGCCCATCATGAGGTGAGGCCCATGTCATGGACATAACTCTTATTTCATTGTGACTTTTCTGTGTTTTATTGTTTTATTTCATTTTATTTTATTATATTAGTCTATTATTTCTTTGGACTGTCAGTAGAATAAAAATAATAATTTTTATTCTATTATTTCTTAGGACTGTCGGTGGAATGAAAATAATTGTTTATTTTATTTTATTTTATTATACTAGTCTATTATTTTTAGGACTATCAGTAGAATACAAATACTTTTGTGTTTTTAATGTTGCTGTAAACACTCAAGTTGTAAAAAATATATATTTAAAATGAGACAAGGGTGAGTCTTTTTATTTTTATTTTTGCATAAACTGTTCTTAAAGAAAACAAAATAATATGTAACAAAGATTTCTTATTAATAATCTAATTAATGGCATGTTTAATTTGATCATTCAATTAAATGTGTGGCTGTTTAGGTGTTTTTATTTGTTCCTTGTTAAAATGCCAGGATGACAAATCCAAAAGTTATCTAAAACAATTATGTGCCATTGTGTCTCATAATATATTAATGATATTTCTAATGAGTTCTGCTGTATGTCCACAGATCTACACAGAGATGGAGGAAGCAGAGGAGCTCTTAAAGAGACAGACTGCCCAGCTCGAGTGCAGCTTGCTTGGCGTCCTCAAAGAAGACTTCCTGGAGAGATACATCTCTGCTCAGCACTGGGACAGCCTGTGTATACAGCCAGTGAGTCTGCCACACATTCACACAGCTGCCAAACATGCCATCCATAAATAGTTTATACAGACATGTAGCAATTGTGTACCCTGTTTAACCCTATAATGTCTGCTGTATCATATATACAGCAAATTTCTAAAGCCAAATAATCAACATGATCAAAACTTTGCTGAAAAACCTGTCGCACACAATCTTCTACAGTCCTTCTGTCATCTGATTGATAGATTAGACTTTTTTTTTAAAAGCCATGACATTACATTTACATTTATTCATTTGGCAGATGCTTTTATCCAAAGCGACTTAGAAGTGAGGAATACAATAAGCGAATCGTCATGACGAGGCAAATAGGGACAAGAAGTGCTCACAATACAAGTTTTAGGCAGTGCTCAGAGTATCATAAGCTACAATAGAGAGGGATTAAAGGAAGTGAAGGGATAGGTATAGGAATTTTTTTTTTTTTTTTTAGGATGGGGATAAGTGCTCACGAAAGAGATGAGTTTTCAGCTGTCTTTTGAATATTGCCAGGGATTCTGCATTGCGGATGAAGGCAGGAAGATCATGTGAACGAGAATGTCCTGGAGAGTGATTTCGTGCCTCTGGTCGGAGTGTAGACTCGTAAGAGTGAGTGGAAGTAGGAGGGTGCTGAGCCTGTGGTAGATCTGTAAGCAAGCGTCAACGCCTTAAATTTGATGCGAGCAGCAAGTGGTAGCCAGTGCAGAGAGATGAAGAGAGGTGTGACGTGGGCTCTTTTGGGCTCGTTAAAAACAAGACGTGCTGCAGCGTTCTGAATCATTTGAAGAGGCTTGATTGTGCTTGATGGCAGTCCAGCCAGGAGAGCATTGCAGTAATCAAGCCTAGAAATGACCAGGGCCTGGACAAGGAGTTGTGTTGCATGTTCTGTTAGAAAGGGCCTGATTTTCCTGATGTTGTATAGTGCAAATCTGCATGACCGAGCTGTCTTTGCAATGTGGTCTTTAAGGTCAGTTGGTCATCAAGGATTACTCCAAGATTTCTGGCCGAATTTGATGGGGTAATTGAGGATGTACCTAGCTGGATGCTGAAATCATGATTTAGAGTCGAATTGGCAGGGAAGACGAGAGGCTCAGTCTTAGCCAGGTTGAGCTGCAGATGATGTTCTTTCATCCATGCCGAGATTTCCACCAGACAGCTTGAGATTCGTGTAGCTACTGTGGGATCATCTGGTTGGAATGAAAGGAAGAGTTGTGTGTCATCAGCATAGCAATGGTAGGAGAAACCATGTGCCTGTATGATGGGACCAAGTGATGTAGTGTAAATGGAGAAGAGGAGGGGTCCAAGAACTGAACCCTGAGGAACCCCCGTGGTCAGTTGATGAGTTTTGGATACCTCCCCTCTCCAGGCAACCCTGAAAGACCTTCCTGTGAGATAGGATTCAAACCAGTGAAGTGGAGTACCTGTGATGCCCAGTGATGAGAGGGTGGACAGGAGGATCTGATGATTCACCGTGTCAAAAGCAGCAGATAGATCGAGCAGAATGAGAACTGATGATTTGGAATTGACATCCAATTGATTGCTCTGTGAGAGGAAAGATGACACCTGGTTGAAAACAACTCGTTCAAGTGTTTTTGCTATGAATGGTAGGAGAGAAACAGGTCTGTAGCTGTCTACAAGTGACGTGTTTAATGTGGGTTTTTTAAGCAGTGGGGTTACCCGAGCCTGCTTGAATGTGTTAGGGAAAGTGCCAGTGTGGAGAGATGTGTTGATAATGTGTGTAAGTGCTGGTACAATTGTAGGAGCGATGGCTTGTAGAAGGTGTGAGGGGATGGGATCAAGAGGGCAGGTGGTGGGATGGCTGGAGAGAATGAGTTTGGATACTTCTGTCTCAGTGAGGGGAGAGAACAAAGAGAGATGTGTGGCTGCATCACAGAACTGACTGCTGATGGTAGTGGTTTTGTTTTGCAAAATGATCAGCAGTTAGGGAGGATGTGGGTGGTGGTGGAGGGGCACAGAGGAGAGAGTTGAATGTTTTGAAGAGTGTGCGTGTGTTTGAAGCGCTGTTGATTTTGTTGTGGAAATAGGAAGATTTAGCAGCATGAATTTCAGCCGAAAAGGATGAGAGCAGGGATTGATAGCTACCTAGGTCAGATTGGTCTTTTGATTTGTGCCATTTCCTCTCTGCAGCCCTGAGTTTGGTCCGGTGTTCACAAAGAACATCAGATAACCAGGGATTGGAGGGAGTGGCACGTGCAGGCCTGGATGACAGAGGACAGATGCTATCTAGAGATGAAGTTAAGGTGGAACATAAAGTGTCAGTTGCTGTATTCACATCCAGAGATGAGAATTGTGTGGGTGAGGGAAGGGAGGATGATACAGCAGAGGAAAGATGAGAAGAAGAAAGAGAGCGCAGGTTTCGTCTAAAGGTAGAGGGGTGAACAAATAGGGAGTTGTAGACTAAAAGTGATGAAGAAATGATCGGAAATGTGCAGAGGTTTTACCAAAATGTAGTCAGTGATGCAGTTGCGTGTGTAAATGAGGTTAAGTTGGTTGCCAGATTTGTGTGTACTTGTGGTGATGAGCCGATTGAGATCAAATGAGGCTATAAGAGAGAGGAAGTCTGAAGCCTAAGGCTTCTCTAGATGAATGTTGAAATCGCCAAAAACTACAAGTGGGCTACCATCCTCTGGGAATGAGGACAGCAGCATGTCCAGTTCCTCTACAAAGGTACCCAGTTGGCCTGGAGGGCGATAAATTACCACGATATGAATTTTGACAGGAATTGAGATTGTAATAGCATGAAACTCAAATGAATTGTAGTTGCAAAGAGAGGAATGAGTCAAATATTAGTATTAGAAGAGGAGTAAATAGGATGCAGGTTAAAAGCATTGACTTGTAATATGCACATAGGTTTATTACTCACAGCAATTTTCAAAACTTCCTTTCTTTCTGTGTTAGATGTATGATGGATTTGAGAGAGCGTGGAAGAAAAAACCTTCAATGATAGCGGAGTGGCTCGGCATCGGATCCAATGTGTTTTTGCAGGGGCTACAACTAACAGCTGGAGCAGGTGAGACTTTAATAGATTAATTACAATGTCAGTAACATCTTAATGCACAATGATTTTCCCTCACCACTGAGATGCAATAATAATTATTATTATTTGGTACTTAATGCAACAACTGCCCAACTAATCATAACACAAAGTGTTCAACATTTCTCAGTTATTGGCATGAATGCAATGCTTGTAAATATACATTGTTTCTGTAGCTCATCGGGGCCCCCTGCTGGTATACATTTTTTTATTTCTGCATGCTGATAAAGACACATTACAGATTTGTTGTGGCCAATGAACACATCCAGAACATTTTTGAGCTTATTTGACTACTTGTAATGTTTAAAGTAACATCCCTAAAAAGTACATTTTTGCAGAAACATCTTAACCTTGTAACCACTTAAGAAATAGAACTTTTGTCAAATCTTAAGATAGGAAGTTTCTGTAATAAAACTCCAGAAGCCTCAATGGCAAATTCAGCATTACAAACCTTTCTCTCTTTCTTCCTCAGAGGCGGCAGATGAAGACGATCCACAACTGGCGG
This sequence comes from Hypophthalmichthys nobilis, assembly GCA_037950665.1. Taxonomy (NCBI): domain Eukaryota; kingdom Metazoa; phylum Chordata; class Actinopteri; order Cypriniformes; family Xenocyprididae; genus Hypophthalmichthys; species Hypophthalmichthys nobilis. Next base: position 1,565,856 of record CM075471.1, read on the forward strand.
GTGAGGAGCTGATAGATATAGATGAAGAGGCGGATCTGATCCAGGCGGAGAGGATATTGGTGGATGCAGATCACTGGGATAAAGACCATCAAAAACGGAAATGTGAGGAGAAAAGCATCGCTGCCATGGCTGAGATGATGTTGTCTTTGAACCTGAATGATACTGAACCTCAACAAGACCAAAGTCAGAATCCGAGCCAGGCTTGGCCTGATCAAGAAGAATGGCAGGTATGAATATTCATTTATTATTTAATCATTTATATCATATATTAAATATTCTTTTTTAAATAAGACGTGTCAAAAGCCGTGTGTGCATTTAACATTTTCTAAAAATATGATTCACCATGTGTGTTTGTGTTGTGATGACCTCAGTGCTACTGTTCTGTTCATGTGTGTTCAGATGCAAAGTCACCAGAAGAAAAAAATTAAGCAAATGGCTCGAAAAGAGATGAGGAAGACGTCAGCCATGAGCGATGAACAAGAAAGGCATATCAGCGACGTGTGGAGCCTGAATCTGAAAGACAGATGGAAACTGTATCGGTAAGACACACACAGACACTTCCTCCACTAGATGGCAGCATCTACCCACAAATTAGTGATGGGATGTTCAGATTATTTTACTGACTCGTTCAACAAAATGAACAAATCTTTTCTCAAGTCGTTCATGTCAGCAGAATACAATAAAAATGTTACATGTTAAGAGTCAAATTCCCCAACACATCAACATATGCAAACGTTGATCACATTTAGAAATAAGAAAAAACTATAATGCAGCCAAGGCCAAATTATGAGAAACAGAAATGATTCATTCATTGCTTAGCTGGATCTATTAGTTCACCTCACCTCCTGATCCAAGTCATTCATTCATTTGTCACATCACATCCCCATAAAATGAAGCTATGCAGTCTGTACCGGAAACTGAAATGATTAGTTCACCTCCCGAGTCGTTCGTTCATCATGAGTTATGGAAAAGAGCCATCATGACAGACTCTGACCCAAAGACTTGGGAGGTGAACTAATCATTTCTGTTTCCTGTACAGAACCTATAGGATGAAAATAACTGATTCACTCTCTGAGTCATATTAAAGATCCATTCTGTCAGTTCAAACAGCTCAAACATGCATTTTAGGCTGGGAATAGGCTTAAAGGATTAGTTCACTTCAGAATTCGAATTTCCTGATAATTTACTCACCCCCATGTCATCCAAGATGTTCATGTCTTTCTTTCTTCAGTTGGAAAGAAAATAAGGTTTTTGAGGAAAACATTTCAGGATTTTTCTGGAATTTTTCCAGGATTTTTTTCTTTTTTTAGTGCACTTCAACAGTCCAAATGTCAGTTTCAGTGCAGCTTCAAAGAGCTCTACATGATCCCAGATGAGGAATAATCTAGAGAAACAATTGGTCATTTTCTAAAAAAATTTAAATTATATACTTTTTAACCACAAATGCTCATCTTTCACTGCTCTGTGATGCGCCACGCATTACGTAATCATGTTGGAAAGGTCATGCGTAGATGGAAGTACCAAGCAAATGTCTACAAAGCGAACGAGCAAAGACTAAGTCAAACGTCCTTTACAAAAAAAAAAGGTAACACGATGCCGGACGATTTTGAAGTTGGAGGAGAAAATGTGTTTTTCACCCTATCGCGGTACTTCCGCCTACGTCATGAGTGACCTTTCCAACATGATTACATAATGCGTGGCTCATCGGAGAGCAGTGCAAGATGAGCATTTGTGGTTAAAAAGTATATAATTTTTTTTTTTTTTTTTAGAAAATGACATTGTTTCTCTAGATAAGACTCTTATTCCTCGTCTGGGATCATGTAGAGCCCTTTGAAGCTGCACTGAAACTGACATTTGGACCTTCAACCCGTTGAACCCCAGTGAAGTCCACTATATGGAGAAAAATCCTGGAATGTTTTCCTCAAAAAGCCTTAATTTCTTTTCGACTGAAGAAAGAAAGACATGAACATCTTCGATGACATGGGGGCGAGTAAATTATCAGGAAATTTTAATTCTGAAGTGAACTAATCCTTCAAGCCTTGTCTGTGAAACTGGGGGAAAATGTGAAAAAAAAAAAAAAAAACAGCTAGATTCAATCCATGGTATAAATATTTTTGTTTTCTCCTTCAGTCTTTGGGTTTTGCGCTATCGGACTGATCTTCGTGCTAAAGCCCTCGCCGCTGAACAGGTCTATCAGGATGCGGCGGATCGGCTGAATGAAATCCGTCGTCGTGAGGATCTGTTTGTGCTGAAGCAGGCTCGGGTCGTCGGTATGACCACCACAGGAGCGGCTAAATACAGACAGGCTCTGCAGGAGCTGCAGCCCAGACTGGTGATCGTGGAGGAGGCGGCGGAGGTGTTGGAGGCGCACACCATCACCACCCTCAGCAAAGCCTGCCAGCACCTCATACTGATCGGAGATCACCAACAGGTAGACAGGACTTGATCAATTGCTGGGACTGTCAATAGATTCAAAGTGATTCAAGAAATAGTCTGAGCCAAATATGTGTGTAATTTCTAACAACATTAGAATGCAAGGAAACTGAATGATTATCAGGAATCTGGAGTTTTTATGTACTCCTCAGAGAACCTCATAAGAAATGTTAATGTCAAATTTTATTAATCTAAACAGTTAGGCCTGGTTTCACAGACAGGGCTTAGATTAAGCCAGGATTAGTTCAATTTGGACATTTAAGTAGCTTTTATAAAACATGCCTTAGAAAAAAACATTACTAATGTGCATCTTGAGATAAAACAATGGCATTGACATATGTTAAGATAAGTCATTGCAATTTCAGTTAAAACAGCTCAAGCATGCATTTTAGTCTGCAACAAGGCTTAAAGGGAAAGTTCACCCAAAAATCAAAATGATTTCCTCACCCTCAAGGCATATGACTATCTTCTTTCAGACAAATACAATCGAAATTATATTTAAAAATATCCTGGCTCTTCCAAGCTTTATAATGGTAGTGAATGGGGCTTGAGATTTTGAAGCCCAAAAAAGTGCATCTATCCATCATAAAATTAATCCATACGGCTCCAGGGGGTTAATAAAGGCCTTCTGAAGTGATTTTTTACAGTTGTGTTCGTCTGAAAGCAGATGGGATGGATTGAGGGTCAGTAAATCATGGGATAATTTTCATTTTTGGGTGCACTATCCCTTTAAGCATGGTCTGTGAAACTGGGGGTTAATGTAAACAATAAATGCCTCTGTAGTAAGAATCCATGATGCTCACACGTGCTAACACGTGTCTTTCTGTATTTGAACCTGCACAGCTGAGGCCTAGCGCAACAGTGTACGATCTTGCCAAAAATTTCAATCTGGAAGTGTCGATGTTTGAGAGGCTCGTCAGAGTGAACTTCCCGTTTGTGCGCCTCAACTACCAGGTTAGTTTCTGTACCATCACATCAACCACTGGGTTACATATTCACAGATGTTAATAATTCCTCTAGTGAATCATTGGCCTGTTGCACAAAGCCGGTTTCAGTTGCTACCCAAGTAAGTTCAAGATTAGTTTGAGTAAACTCTGGTTTTTCAGGCTCATGAAGGTGGATTGGTTTTTAGCATGTTTCATTGCTATGGTAACTTACGCTACACGGCTAACCTGCTCCGGAGCAGATTTTATTCTGAGTTAGAGATCACAAAACCAAACTCGACCAATCAGCTGTGAGTAAAGTGACATGAATCTGATGCAATAAAGCCACTCCCCCTGTATCTCTCGCTCCAAATTAAATCAGTTTATAATGAAAACATTTTAGAGACAAAATTACTCAGCATTTGCTGTTAATTATTCATTATATTTATATTAAATAAATTAAAATTATGAATAATTCATGACACATTCATATAATTAGGCCTATTATATTAATTGACAATATTAAACTTTGCTTTTAAATTAAAATAAATATAATACATGCATAATATATAAAGCTTTTAAACAGATTAAGCTTACATGTATTCTTTTGAGCTCTTTGTGAAACTACATTAATTATTTGGTCTATTTGTTTGATTCACATGCATTGATATAGTCAGATATTTTCTTTCAGCTGCCTTCTCAAACTTTCACTGCAGCAGTGTTTATTCCTGCTTTGTAAATGCGTTTATTTTCAGATTTTTCATAACGATCTCTTCGGAAGAGACATGAATTGCGCGTCTCTCTCGCGAGAAGTGAATCAAACTGACGTTCTCCTTGTTCCGTGTGATTGGCTGTTTGCCGCATGTGTCACACTTTCAGGTGCATGCGCTTTGCAAACTCTGGATTTAACCTGAGTTGACAGAGAAAGTTTATACCGAGCGTTGTGCAACAGTTGATCCTGATCTAAACCAGGTTGGATTTATCTGGATTTGTCAACTCCAAACCCACTCTGAAACTCAGAGTTTGTTCAACTAGCTTCATGCAACAGGCCACATGTGCTAAAACAACATAAACAACAATCCTGTTCCGTTTATTTTGTTTGTTTCTAGCATCGAATGAGGCCATGCATTGCTCGTCTATTGACTCCTCATATCTATGAAACTCTGGAAAACCACCCCTCTGTGCTGGAGTATGACAATGTCAAGGTAAGTAATTTAAGCAAACATAATTAGACAACCTTAGATGGTCACTGCCATTATTATAAGATTGCATGCAGAAACTTATCACAGTTTGCTTAAAGTAATTTGGGTACCATCATCTACTGACATCTGTATCTTTCGGTCTACAGGGGCTTCTGAAAAATCTTTTTTTCGTGAATCATTGTCACCTCGAGGAAGAGATTAAGGACGGACGGAGCCACCAGAATCCTCACGAAGCTCAATTTGTGGTCGAGCTGTGCCGCTACTTGCTGCACCAGGACTACGAGCCTTCCCAGATTACCATTCTCACAACCTACACCGGACAGCTTCACTGTCTGCGTAAGCTCATGCCCTCTCCAACTTTCACTGGTGTCAAAGTCCATGTTGTTGACAAATACCAAGGAGAGGAGAATGATATCATCATATTGTCTCTGGTGCGCAGCAACCTTCAGAGAAGGGTCGGCTTCCTGAACATACCAAACCGGGTCTGTGTTGCTCTCTCTCGTGCTAAGATGGGTCTTTATTGTATTGGAAATATGGACATGCTCAGCTCGGTTAAACTGTGGAGCAACATCCTTCACACTCTGAGAGAGCATGACCAAGTAGGTAGTGCTTTGACGTTGAGCTGTCAGAACCATCCGGATAAACAGATCCAGGCGTCCTGCAGTGATGACTTCAAAGGGGCCCCTGAGGGTGGTTGCGATCAGCCCTGCCAGTTCCGCCTGGATTGTGGCCATGTGTGCACCCGTATGTGCCACCCATACGATGCCGATCACAAGAAATACAAGTGCACGAAGGACTGTCCAAAGGAGTTGTGTGAACTGGGCCACAAATGCACGAAGCGCTGTTGGCAAGAGTGCGGTAAATGCCGGGTACTCCTAGACAAGATAATACCATCATGCCAGCACAATCAGAAGGTGCCCTGCCACCAAGACCCTGCAACATTTGTGTGTCAAGAGCGCTGCCAGAAGACCCTCCCATGCGGCCATCCCTGCAAGTCGACTTGCGGAGATTCCTGCACCTCTCAGTGCATGGAGAAAGTTCAGATGCAGCTGAAATGTGGACACATCCAAAAAGAAGCATGCTATGTTTCCAGAGACTACAAAAGGGAGCCAAAATGCAGAACTAAATGTGGCATCACCTTGAAATGTGGCCACCCTTGCCCAGGAACTTGCCATGGATGCTATCAAGGCCGCCTGCACAAAGGATGCACCCACAAATGCCAAGCAACCCTTGTGTGTTCTCATAAGTGTCGGGAACCCTGTGTAAGAGACTGTCCACCATGTTCCTCACCTTGCGAGAACCGTTGCGTCCACAGCATCTGTAATAAGACTTGTGGGCAGCCTTGCGCCTCTTGCATCGAACCCTGTGAATGGCAGTGCCCTCACTACAGCTGTACCAAGCTGTGTCACGAACCGTGTGACCGGCCACCTTGTTTAGTTCCCTGTAACAACACCTTAGCCTGCGGACACCGCTGCATAGGCCTGTGTGGAGACCCTTGTCCCGATAAGTGTCGTGTTTGCCACAAGGAGGAGGTCACGGAGATCTTCTTCGGCAGTGAAGACGAACCGGATGCTTGTTTTATTCAGCTAGAAGATTGCAAGCACTTGTTTGAGTCCAAAGGTATGGATCATTACATGAATCTTGACGAAGACCAAGGTGCTGAACTGGATCAACGGGCGATCCGACTCAAGGATTGTCCAAGGTGTCGCACTCCCATCCGTAGAAACCTTCGATATGGCACTCACATCAACCGCAGCCTGGCAGCCATTGAGATGGTCAAGGAGAAGATCAATGGTGTGCCTGATATTATCAAGAAACAGCAAGAAGTCCTAAGATCGCAACTGCGTGCGCAGAAGAACTTCAAGAAGCATCTTCCCATAGAGTTTACCTCCCTTAAACAGAGGCTCAACAAAAAGGACCTTTCATTCCAAGACCTTTGGCATCTCGAGAACTTGATGACCTTCCTGGAGAGTATTGGGAAACTGAAAGAAATGCAGGCAGTACATATGATGCCAGAACTAGGCAATATTCAGGCGTTCTCCTGCAAAGTTGAAGAAGCTTTGAAATTCCTTTTGGATCAAAGTCAGAGGTTTTCAGACCAGCAGGTTGCAGATCTCGAACGTGAGTTGAAGAGACTTTCCTACCTGGCTGAGCTCAACGCGCGCTGCAAAATATCTCAATTGAAACTTCTAAGCGTTGTTACTGCCACCAAGGTCCAGCAATTAAGAGACATCCTGGAGGACACTTTGCCTTTCTCTGAGGGTCTAGAACGTACAGTCGAGAAAATGTTCACAGAGCTGGAAGATAAACTGCCGCGCAGCGGCCTGGGGATCACTGACGAGGAGAGGGTGATGATACTCAAAGCTATCGGTTTGAATAAAGGACATTGGTTCAAATGTCCAAACGGACATGTATATGCAATTGGTGAATGTGGGGGTGCTATGGAAAAAAGCACATGTCCAGAATGCAACGCTGAAATTGGAGGTACTAACCACTCTCTCATTCAGGGAAATGCTGTGGCATCTGAGATGGATGGTGCACAACATGCTGCCTGGTCAGATACTGCCAACTTGGCAAACTTTGACCTGATAAACTTTGATTGAAATTCTTAGTTATTGTTGTCTTCTGTCTGCAGATAGGTGTTGGGTTTTAATCCAATAACACAAATTATGAAATGCTGTTTTAATTAGGTAAGGAGGTTATACCTTTCTTCACAGCAAGTTGTAATTTAACAGTTAGCAAGAGGGTTCAAAGTGAACTTTTTCTCAGTGCTTGCCAGTGGACGATGAAACTGTATTTTGCATTATTTCATTACATTTATGTTTTAGCCATGATGAGGGGAAATCTGTAGTTGTTGTTTTTTTTCTTGTAGGCATACTTGTTGTTCAGCAACTAGTCAACCTCTTGATGAAATGCTCCTTCCACTTATTAAACATCATATTTTCATTTTGGTGGGGGGAAAAAAAATAAACTTTTGGCTTGCTAGCTAAAATTCAGATGGAAAATTTTCCCTAAAAGATGCAGTGTGTAAATTTTAGCGGCATCTAGCGGTGAGGTTGCGAATTGCAACCAATGGCTCAGTCACTTTTGAAGCACATAGAAAAGCTACAGTGGCCAAAACAGGGCAAAGATGTCATTGTCTGAGACAGCAGAGAGTAGTCAGTCAAGCAAACACGCTCTGTTTGTCCGCTTAGGGCTACTGTAGATACATGGCATCGCAAAATGGCGACTTCGATGTAAGGAGACCCGCAGTGTATGTAGATAGAAATGGCTGATTCTAAGTAAAAAAACAAAAAACAAAAACAAAAAAAAAAAACACATAACAGTTCATTATGTAACTTATGAAAACATAGTTATGTATATTATATTGCATTTCTGTCAACAGATCCTCCTAAATACACACTGGACCTTTAACATGATGATGCAAATCATTAGTCTCTTTGATTTGATTTGCTCATGTCAGATTAAAAAGAGTCAAAATCATTCTTACTGCCTGCTAACTGATGAGTAACTTACTCATCAATGCCTATTTTTATTCACATTTCATGCTTAGTGATTGGCCAGCTGTATAAACATAGCCACTATATTAAGACTGACTTAAGAACTAGTCTGAATTAGACCAATATACCTTTTTGTGTAACTGATTTTAAAGTTGACCCATCTTAAAGAAAAATTTGAAGAGTAACTTGTAAAACTAGTCTAAGCAGTTCATGCAACCGATCACTTTGTTTCTCTGGTTTACAAATATTATGCTCTGTACATTTCATGCATTAGCTTTTAAAAGCATATTTTTCTTGAAATGTTAAAAGTTATATATATATATTAAAAAAAAAAAATCATGTTTTTTTGTAAGTTTGCTTTGTTTAAGTGCAACATATTCATGCTTCTATTAAAGGATGTAAGTACATAGTCTTATAAAGCAGCTTGTTGTGGTCCTGGATGCTTATTGGTCTATTGGATTGGTATGGTATTCCAGGCTATGACTTTAACCCCCGGTTTCACAGACAAGGCTTAAGTCTAGTCCTAGACTAAAATGCATGTTTAAGCTGTTTTAACTGAAAGCAACTTGCACTGACATATCTTAAAATATGTCAGTGCCATTGTTTTGTCTCAAGATGCACAAGGTATGTTTATAAAAGCTACTTAAATGTCCTAATTGAACTAAGGCCTAATCCTGGCTTAATCTAAGCCATGTTTGTGAAACCAGGCCTAAATTTCCTGGATCCAGATGTGCTAACATAAACAATGTAATGAAACCAGTAGCTTACATGTATGCTCACTGAAGAATAGCACTTAATCATAAATATACTTAATAAAATCATGTTTTAATGAAAATGTGTGTCCTTCATCATTTGTATTAAATACTAACCATTTCATAAATGCAATAAGGCTCTTGAGGCCATGTTTTATTGTGAATACAGCAAAGTCATCATGCTTTACTGCTTATGCTTTAGTATGTACTAACTTTTGTCTTAATTTGGTTAATTTCACTAGGTGGCAGCAGTGTACCAGTCAACAACTTGCATTGGGACAAAGTCAGTATGCATTTGTGCTCTCCATAATGCAAGCTGTGGTTTCTCTCATGTACGGTCAGGCTTTGACCTGCATCAAGAAACACAGCAGGTTTCAGCAGGTTTATCCTCCACTGATATCTGGCTAATAATAAAGCATTTCCGAGCTTTCAGCCTAAATATACCAGCAGTCACGTGAGTCGAGAGGCTAGTCGTGAGCTGCTGGGATGACTTCCATTTAGACTTCCCAGCAGCTTACATCAGTTCATTATGTGATGAATGTCGCCTTGTCATAACATAAACCCGAATGCAAAGTCGGCAGTTTCTGCACAGGAAATAAGGGTGGGGTGGAGAAGCGACAACAAAAACTGTTGTGTCAGGATGCATATTTCTGAGAGACAGTATTTACGGGAGGTGATTTTATAGGGCCAAAAAAAGCAAGTGAAGCAAAACGACATCAGTCATATTCTTTTGCTTTAGTTTAATGCTTCATGCGTGCCTAAGGACATCCCTTAACTCTGGTAAAAATTGATCTCTCAGTGCTTTATTGCTTTTGTGTAATGGTGGCAACAGCAATATGATAAAAGACATCAATGTTCAATAAATCTGAGTGACGACGACAACATTTGTTTTGCTAATTAATGTAATTTATTAGTTTAGCTGGAGAATATTTACTGTTGCTACAGATCAACGTGGCATTTTGGCAGATTTATGCATGATTGGTGTGAGGTTACGGTCGATTTTTCAATGGCTTCACACTCATCTGCTCATTATGGATGTGACTTTTATTTTCTGTTTGAATTCAAGGGCAGATTAGGACAAGAGTCTGACGCATGATTGGGGGAGGGATTGAGCATCTATGCATGATTGTTCGTCACAATGAGTCATTGTGTTTAATGGAGAGGATCATTTAAGTGTCACACAGATTGGACTGTTGGGTTCACAGAGACGCATGCAAACTCGTACCGTCCATCCTGAGTGAGCGCTAATGTAATTAGGGTTCAAGTGCTTCAGTATGCAAATGGAGAAAAACATTTTACAGTACCGCAGATGGGGAAAGTAGGATTGTGGTTGAAACTGTGGTGAATATGATTCCAGGTGCTGAGAACAAAAAATACCATGGTATTATGATGTTATATATAACTTTATATATATAATTTTTCTTCCCTTTTTTAAATAAAAGTACCAATGGTATATGTCAGGGTTTCTCAATGATGGGTGTGTGAGATTGTTGTAGGAATGTCAATGCAAATTTAAACTATATAAAAAATAATAATTAATATTTTAAACTAAATACAATTATTTGAATTATAATAAATAATTTGTATAAAAAAACATACATTTTAACACATCAAATAAAAAAACATTTTACATTTCTGCTCTACTGCAAACGCTTTGAGATTGGCAAAATAAGTAATTTAATTATTTATCTAATTAATTATCAATTGATTATTCATTGTGTTTACTTAAATGTGTTAAAGGGGACCTATAATGCCCCTTTCTCAAGATGTAATATAAGTCTCTGGTGTCCCCAGAATGTGTCTGTGAAGTTTCAGCTCAAAATACCCCACAGATCATTTATTATAGCTTGTCAAATTTGCCCCTATTTGGGTGTGAGCAAAAACACGTCGTTTTTGTGTGTGTCCCTTTCAATGCAAATGAGCTGCTGCTCCCGCCCCCTTTCCAGAAGAGGGCGGAGCTTTAACAGCTCGCGCTTCGGTTGCTCAAGAACAACAAAGCTGGAGAATCTCACGCAGCCAAAATGAGGATTGTCAGTAACGGTGTTCAGCCTTACATTGTTCAAACCGGAGTCGACACTGATGGAGAGACTCAGGAAGAAGTTACAACTTTTAGAATGAAACTGGACGTTTCTAAATGGATAGTGGATAAATTTATGTAGTTGCTGTGGAGTTGATTCAGCTCATTGACTAGCATGTCATGTTAATCTTTTGTGTTGAATTGATCCTCGTTTGTGAAGCAGTCCGGTGTAAAATGACGGCATGACAACAACACTCTACTACAACAACTCTTCCTCTTCTCTAAAGCAGCCCAACATGGCCTCACCCCCTTTGTTGTGTGTTCTCAGGGGCGGGGTTTATGTAAATTTTAGGATTAGTGATGTCACTAACCCAGGAAGAAGCTCGCTGTAGTCCCAACCAGCCGTTTGTTGTAGTCCTTAAAAAGCGAGTTCTGTAAAAGAAAATATCTCCCTTTGCATTGAACTTTGAGCGTTGTAACTTTGCAGATGTTGTTTATGATCAAACAGCAACATTACACACTAACTAAAGTTAAAAAAGTCAAATCATAATCAAGGAACCCTTTAATTTCAGGAGGTTCATCATGTTATTTAAGTAGGAAAAAGGCTGGGAACGCATGTAATATATGATAATCATTCAGTACCATGGTATATTTCTGATATTAAACATACACCATGCTATATATAATACAACTATTGTCTCATTTGTTTCTATTGTTATTTATTTAATTTCTCTTGTCGTTAAGACTTTTAGGAGAAAAATCTGGGCACAGTCTGAGACATTGTTGAGATGTTTTCTGGAGAGATTTCTGGTGTATTTTTCTCATGCATTAGAAACATCTGAAAGGCTTGAAATTTCAGCAAAATCTCTATTTGTTCTCTATTTAATCTTATTGCTTTCTAAATTGAGATATAAAGCAGATCTCATTTGTGATGCGTCATCCTCTGGAAAGTAACTGTTTATGTTTCATGATTGCAAATTGTTCTCAGTTTGCATTAGTTGGTGTGCACGTCATAAGAATCATATCTGGCTGTTTTCTGCATTGCATTTATCAAACCCGCCTGGTTGGAACGAACTGATTAAAATTTCATTGGGCCCTGTGGTGATCAGCTATATGCTTTCATCAAATAATGTGCATGCGGATGTGCAAATATAGATCTGGTAAGGTTATAGCTTCGCCACAAAAGCATATGAAAGCCTTATTCACTCTCGCCTGGCTCTGTGTTTCAGCGACAGGCACTTTTGTGTCCTGCAGTACGGCTGCTTTAATTAATGTTGGATTACGTGTCCTTTGAACAGTCACTGATTCATGTTCAAAAAGAGGTTTGTCGTGTAACGAGGTGTAATCGTAAGTAGAGTTTTGGAGTGTCTTATGAAACATGGAAAATTTGAGAACTTTTAATCATGTAATTACCAATGGGAACTGTAGAGGGAAAAACTGGCTAAAAGATTAACCTGCTTAATAGGTTCTGCCATTCCAAACCTGATGAGAAAAACACCAATAACTTACCTAATCTACTTGAGTTACGCATCCGTTATGAAACACGCTTGTTGCAACAAGAATTCTCATCCATGACCGGATAATGCATTGATGAAATATGTGGTTTCATTTTGATGGCAGATGAACATTTTGAATTCTTTATATACTGCTGGTTCACATAATTAACCAGAACAGATCACTTCTGTTCCGTGAAATGTGTAGCACACATTTTTATTGGGTTTGTTTTTTTCACTGAGCTTGTTGCAATGCATTAAAAATGCGAACTATTTTTCTTCCAATATAGACTTGCATCAACTGAGAATATGCTTGTTAATTCCTCTCTCCCTGTTGAACTGATTTCACTTTGGCTCATGTTCCTGTAATGCAAGTCTTTTATTTGGAGTGGACCAGTTCTCTGGTGACTCCCCTCCTTTTTGGCACCGGTTCTGCCAACGTATTTTGTAAAACCACTGCCAATTACAGACTCAGCAAAGCTTGCTTTTAATAAGCCTTGTTTGCCATGTAAAAGCAAAACATGCACCGACATGCTTTTTTTTGTGTGAGGAGCAATTTTGAAAGTTGCAAAAATCTGTCAAAATTGCAAGATGAGAAAGTGTGAGCATCAAGATTAATAAGATACATTAAGACATATGTTATAGCCTAATTTACAACTTTAAATGTAGATGTTTTTCTTTTACATTTTCGGAAAATAAAATATTAGTGGTTCTAGAGATGCAAAACTCGAGTCTTGTGGGTAGTGACCATTCTAGGTTGTTAAAAGGTGGTTATTTTCTTTCTGACTTGAAAAGAAGTCTCTGATATTCTGGTTTGTAGATAAAGTACAAATAGCCAGCCTTGTTGGCAGAGGCTATTCACACTAACTCCGCCCTCTGACATCTGGTTGGATCAGACAAAATTATGGAAGACGCTAGATTGTCAACTGCAGCAATAGTGTGTGGGTAAAAGGCGTGTAGCAGAAAGTTTAGATGCAAATTGACACGTGTTTGAATCTGCCTTTTTTCTCATCACATATCTCATCAAGAAAATATTTGAAAAGTGGAAATAAAGTGTCTGACGTGTGTTTAATTTAGCGGTTAGGGTTAGGGGTGTAGGGAGGGTTTTATTGTCCAAATAAAGTGGCATCCATTTAATAATTTTAATAAATATAGTAATTTACACTCTGTTATTATTGCATACAATTTAAAGCATTAGATCTACTGTTATTATTTTTTCAAAACTTTGTTCAATAAATTAGGGGAGAAATTTTAGCTCCTAGAAAACACAGTATATATATATATATATATATATATATATATATATATATATATATGTATATATGAATGCATAAATGTAACTTTAATTATTTGAGCCAATCACCTGAGCTGTAAAGGTCATGTGACTGATCAAGTGCAAAGTAAAAGTCCCATTCATTTTCTCTGTGGAGGAATTGATTTTGAATGATAAATTCTAAACCATTAAAGTATTAGTTCACTTCAGAATTCAAGTTTCCTGATAATTTACTCACCCCCATGTCATCCAAGATGTTTATGTCTTTCTTTTTTGAGGAAAACATTCCAGGATTTTTCTCCATATAGTGGACTTCACTGGGGTTCAACGGGTTGAAGGTCCAAATGTCAGTTTCAGTGCAGCTTCAAAGAGCTCTACATGATCCCAGACGAGGAATAAGAGTCTTATCTAGAGAAACCATTGGTCATTTTCTAAAAAAAAAAACACTTTTTAACCACAAACGCTCATCTTGCACTGCTCTGCGATGCTCCACGCATTACGTAATCATGTTGTAAAGGTCACGTAGGCGGAAGTAACATGGTTGGCTGAAAAACTCCATCTCATTTTCTCCTCCAACTTCAAAATCATCCAACATCGTTGTTTTACCTTTTATTGTAAAGGCTGTTTGACTTAATCTTTGCATATTCACTTTGTAAACACTGGATCAGTACTTCCACCTACATCACGTGTGACCTTTCCAACATGATTACATAATACGTGGCACATCACAGAGCAGTGCAAGATTGGCATTTGTGGTTAAAAAGTATATCATTTTTTATTTTTTTTAGAAAATGGCTGATGGTTTCTCTAGATAAGACCCTTATTCCTCGTCTGGGATCATGTAGAGCTCTTTGAAGCTGCACTGAAACTGACATTTGGACCTTCAACCCGTTGAACCCCAGTGAAGTCCACTATATGGAGAAAAATCCTGAAATGTTTCCCTCAAAAACCTTCATTTCTTTTTGACTGAAGAAAGAAAGACATGAACATCTTGGATGACATGGGGGCGAGTAAATTATCAAGAAATTTTAACTCTGAAGTGAACTAATCCTTTAATGTACAACAACACTGAGGTGAAAACAGTACCCTATCTGCCACTATTTATAAGTATAAATAGCATCTAACAACTATTTACGATTATTTCAAAGAAAATAAATAGCATCTATCGCTAGGAAAATCTATCAGCTGCCATAACTGTATTGGTGTCCACACCAGCAGACAATATTGTCCTGTTCATTATAAGCACGGGCTGCAGTTTTGTCATCTGTTGCTTTAAATTTTAGTGCTATATCTTAATCATGATCGTTATAGTTATCGTCCTTGGTGAGACTCGGGTCCTTCAATGTCCATCTATGGGATTTTTTTTTGCCTGTTTTATTTATCATTAGTCCAGTGACTTTGAATAATAATATTGATGCTTGACTTTGCAAATGCACAGGCCTCCTCATGGACATCCCTGTTCTCTGTTCAACTGTAAGTTAACTATTGCTCATAATGCATTACTTCAGTTTTCATTAACCATAATAACTCTCTTTCTAAGATGTTAGAAGCTTGACGGGTTTATCACGATCAGTTGCGACATGGAAAACCCCAGGTATGTGAAATCCTGATCAGACGTGAACATTGTGAATTACACATTGATAATCTGGAACTTACTCACACTGCATGATACTATTCACATAATAATTATGAACAGTGGTGTAACTGAAGTTACTGAACAATGAATGGCTTTTTCAGTCACTAGAGCTGCACACTTCACCCAATGCATTGGGTTTATCTGTATTTTAGTTTATCATATATGATTCATGCCTCTCTCGACACCTTTTGCCCAGGTAAGCATATTTACTCAGGTGTGATTCTAGACTGATTTGAATAAATGTACAAAACTCAATTTCACCTAATGGCGGCTCTCTATATGAGCACCTGCTGTTGAGTTAGTGAGGGACATTAAGTCGTTTTGCTGCGCTGGGCTGAGAAATGCTTCATAACTCTGGATTCAATTCAGCATTTTCAATATGACACCATATGTGCTTTTTTGAAATAGGCAATTATGTGTGTGTACTTCACATTTAATGAAACATAGCCAAGAAACTGGAGCTAATGAGAACCAATTATCTTCCTCACAATTTCAGACAGCGTTCATTTACTGGAGTACGTAAAGAGGCATGCAACTGTATGATAATCATAATTATAATAAATAATTATTTATCCAAAGAAATATTTAAAAAAAAAATATTTAAAATATTGTTTACAAATGTAATGCATGTGCATATCTTTCCTTAGATGGATGGGATGGATTTCCATCCATCCATCCATCCATCCATCCATCCATCCATCCATCTCTTTCTTTAGTTTATCCATCCATCCATCCATCACATTTAGTTTGTCCATCCATTAAGCCATCTCTTTCTTTAGTTTATCCATCATCCATCCATCCATCTCTTTTTTTAGTTTATCCATCCATCCATCTCTTTCTTTAGTTTATTCATCCATCCATCCATCCATCCATCTCTTTCTTTAGTTTATCCATCCATCCATCCATCTCTTTCTTTAGTTTATCCATTCATCCATCCATCCATCCATCATCCATCTCTTTTTTTAGTTTATCCATCCATCCATCCATCCATCCATCTCTTTCTTTAGTTTATCCATCCATCCATCCATCCATCCATCCATCCATCTCTTTCTTTAGTTTATCCATCCATCCATCTCTTTCTTTAGTTTATCCATTCATCCATCCATCCATCCATCCATCACATTTAGTTTGTCCATCCATTAAGCCATCTCTTTTTTTAGTTTATCCATCCATCCATCCATCCATCCATCTCTCTTTAGTTTATCCATCCATCCATCTTTCTTTAGTTTATCCATCCATCCATCATCTCTCTTTAGTTTATCCATACATCCATCCATCTCTCTTTAGTTTATCCATCCATCCATTTATCCATCCATCCATCTTTCTTTAGTTTATCCATACATCCATCCATCCATCTCTCTTTAGTTTATCCATCCATCCATCCATCTCTCTTTAGTTTATCCATCCATTCATCCATCTCTCTTTAGTTTATCCATCCATCCATCCATACATCCATCCATCCATCTCTCTTTAGTTTATCCATCCATCCATCCATCCATCTTTCTTTAGTTTATCCATACATCCATCCATCCATCTCTCTTTAGTTTATCCATCCATCCATCCATCCATCTCTCTTTAGTTTATCCATCCATCCATCCATCCATCCATCTCTTTCTTTAGTTTATCCATCCATCCATCCATCCATCCATCCACATATCTATCTCTCCATCCGTCCGTCCGTCCATCTATTCTTCCATCCGTCCGTCTGTCCATCTATTCTTCCATCCACCTGTCCATCTATTCTTCCATCCATCCATCCGTCTATCTATCTATCTATCTATCCATCCAATACATGTACATTATATATATATCATCCTTTAATGCAAATCTATAGGAATTTTTTTCACCTGTTGTGATATTTTATAAGTAGTATCACAGCTCTCTTCAACAAGCTTCATGTTTCAAGGAATCACAGAGGTATCATCCCCTAATTTGAGGAATAGAAATGCTTCTTCCTGCCTTTGTACTGGATATTATTGTCGTCTGAGGTTTGACACAGAAGCAGCCATAGTTTAATTAAACCTGCCGCCATTTGAGTTGTGTGTTAAAAGACATCCATACACTATATAACACTGCGAAAGCCATTCCATTTGAAAAGAGAACGGAAAATCTTGGCATGCCACCTTGGCCGACGCAGCAACGTGCCAAGTGTGCTGAATGGACGTTTGGCAGCGAGCGGGGGGGCGTCTGACAGGCTGCTTTTATATGCCTGTGTAGCCGCGTGATTTGTGCTCTGCCAAAACCATCGATCCACTCCAAATTAGAACAATTACTGTCGCCTTGCCTCCCTTTTTGCCTGCCTTTCATTAAAAATGGCTCTGTCGATAGCACTGTTTATGTCAGGATTAATGTGATGCCGACCTGACAGGATGTCATTATGTGATTATTTCATCTCGGGCTGGCAGAAGGAAAAGAACAAGATAGGATGAAACTGAAAGATTATTTATAAAAAATAATGTTTTGTTTCACCTGACACCTTGAGATCGTCCTAGAATATTGGGAAACTGATAAACTGACTGAACACTGGACTGTTTGTAAACCTAAAGAGGTATATATATTAGTGCTGTCAAATGATTAAAAAAAATTAACTGTAATTAGTCGCGATTACGTTTTTAATATTTTTATATTGTAATAATTTCACAGTTACTCTCCAAATTAATGTAGAAACAACTTACAGACAATATATTTTAATTATTTGTTTAATAGTATATTTTTATGAATGAAGGCCAGTATCACTGATACTAATACTGGTCCTGATGTATATGATTTTTTTTTAAAATATTAACTATAGACATTCAACAATTCAGTATATCTGAAAGCTATATATTTCAATTTAAGTGAACTTAAAAAAAATGTCATATCTACCTGTGGCCTTAATACCTGTCTAACAGGTAGGAAATATACAGAAATTGAATAAAGTTATCGAACACTTTACAGTCTTCACTGCATAAATTATAAATAGATTAATCCTTATTAAAGCTACAATTTTCTCTGTTACCTTTGTTCTTTAACATTAACGACAGACATCACAGCAACTGGTTTATTAGGCTGCTGTCACTTTAAGAGCTGCCGCGGCGAGCATGACACAGATATGACGAGCATCTCATTATCTCACAACTCTTTAAGTTCAGTTAAGACCTTAGTTAACTCATTTAAAACTGCTCTTATGAGGATACTCGACAAAACAGGTATTTTTGGCATAAATCTCTGTGTTATTGTTTGTTCAAGCATGAAAAAGAACTAGATACTGTGTGCACGAGTCGTTTGTCACACAGACGCGACATTCACAGTATGGAAGGCCAAAAGGTTCAAAAACACATTAATTTTAACACGTCAACAACACGTAACATATGCGTATTTAAAACGCTGATTTGTCACACACAAACAACACGCATTTAACGCGTGAAATACACTATTTTACATGTTGTTGACGTGTTAAAATTCACTTGTGTTTGAGCCTTTTGGCATTTGATATCACACATATATATATTTTTATATGCCATATATAAATATATTTATTTTGCCATAATCATAATTATATGGTTTGTTGCTTTTTATTATTTCCTTAGTTGTTCCCTGCTGATTATATGTGGGATAATTTCAGTTGTTCAGGATCAGCTGGCGGAAGAACCTGGAAGAAGCCTTGCAATTTCAATCCAACTCCATCAGGATCCAACATCAACAGCTGGCAGATATCGGATGTGAACTGAAAGCCTTTCTTACCAGTTTGAGCTCAGAGTTTAAGTTTAAAGTTCAACTCAAAGCAGATCAGACTCAGAAAACACACTGTCTGCAATTATGATATGATTGTGTTTTTTGCTTGGAAAGAATGTTTAGAATGTTTAGAACATAGAAAATATACTGATATTTACAAAATGTAACAATCTTACAAGGAATAATTGCATACATTTTAATAACTTGATTTGTTCCGGATAGTGAAAAGATCCAGTCTCTGTGATTTTCTGGTCTCTCGATGTGGATCAGGTCCCTCCTTCGGTGTAAATATGTGGGATTTTTCCACCTGTTTATCATTCTTATCATTGTTCAGGCATTGTTTAGAAAAGAACTAGCATATTTTTTGCAAAAAATAATAAATAAGAAAAGGCCTGTTCACACCAAGAATGACATTTGTGAGAGAGGGGAGTTATTTTGATTAAAGATTACAAGGGCACATATTTTTTTTTTCATAAAAATGAATGATGTGCATGGATAATAAATACTGTGATTATCCATAAAAAAAAAATAAAAAAAAAAATGCGTGAGAAACTACAAGACGTGAGAACAATGGTCAAAAATGTCTGTCTAGCGCATATTCACATAGAAAAAACAATGGAAAAGTAGCACAGTGGAAGGCAAAATGAGTTCTATGTGAGTTTTTGTTTCTTCAGATCATCTTTTGAGTCTGCTATATTGAACTCAATGCTGTTATAAAGCGGAGCAAATTATGACGCTCTCCAATCCTCAGCAGGGAATTTCACACCCCAAAACAAAAGGCCGGCACTCGCAGACCTCTGGATTTGTCGTGGCATGTTGCATATGCCTTGCTGAACAGGAGAGTGTTCTTCTCTCTGAAATCAGCTGAGCGAGGTGCCCTGCGCCCGCGGGTGTCTGCCAGCCGTGCTGAATGAATTTCGACAGCTGCATGGCTACAGATAGTCACATTGTGTCATGACAGCGCAGGGGCCAAAGAGAGGGAGGAGGAATACAGGGAAGAAGGTAGAGTCTCTCGTTGCTGACCTGAGACCTGTCAAGGCCCCGTCAGCCTGCTGTGGCGTCACGTCAACAACATCTGCTAACAATCTGCACACAATTAGTCAGATGCCCTCGATGCATTCGTCAAGTGACACCTGTTCATTCTGCCATCGCGGGAGGAAACGATCTGGCAGAGGGCCGAGTTAAAGACACAGATTTCTACTAAAATACAGAATGGTAAAGATTCTCATCTGTTGAAGTTAGTGATATTTACTTTCCTAATACAAGCTCCTGGTTTTAGCATGATTCATCTGTGCACATTAAATCTGTGAACATTAAATCTCTCATAATCTTTCATCAAAATGTAATAACTTGCTCTGAAATGTTCCTTCAGCTGATGTAACCCGTCCCTTCAAGGCAAGTCAGTCCAATTGGCAAACATCTTGGTAAGGCCTTGGGCAGCTATTTTCAGACCTGTAAGTAAAGCTCTTATCTACTTGAAAGGGGAAAGTGAGAGATCTACTGTAATTATTTTTTCAAAACTTTGTTCAATAAATTAGGGGAGAAATTTTAGCTCCTAGAAAACACAGTATACATATATATATATATATGAATGCAGAAATGTAACTTTAATTATTTGAGCCAATCACCTGAGCTGTAAAGGTCATGTGACTGATCAAGTGCAAAGTAAAAGTCCCATTCATTTTCTCCATGGAGGAATTGATTTTGAACGATAAATTCTAAACCATTAAAGTATTAGTTCACTTCAGAATTCAAATTTCCTGATAATTTACTCACCCACATGTCATCCAAGATGTTTATGTCTTTCTTTCTTCAGTTGAAAATAAATTAAGGTATTTATAAATTAAGTATTTGACGGTCACTTTGTAAACACTGGATTGGTACTTCCACCTACGTCACACGTGACCTTTACAACATGATTACGTAATGCGTGGCGCATCGCATCGCAGTGCAAGACGAGCATTTGTGGATAAAAAGTGTATAATTTTTATTTTTTTAGAAAATGACCGATGGTTTCTCTAGATAAGACTCTTATTCCTCATCTGGGATCATGTAGAGCTCTTTGAAGCTGCACTGAAACTGACATTTGGACCTTCAACCCGTTGAACCACAGTGAAGTCCACTATATGGAAAAAATATCCTGGAATGTTTTCCTCAAAAACCTTCATTTCTTTTCAAATTGCACCAAATTAATGGCGCGTTGGAGTCCTCCTTTGAAGTTCGTAATTATGAGTTTACGAAGTCGTGTTTATGACGTCAGGTGCGTTCAACTCACTTTCATTGGAGCATGATGGCGGTGTGCCTTCTCTTATTACACTACAGTTTTTAAACTACTTCTAGAAAATGAAGAACAAAAGGTGTGTTTTGCTTTTTTATGTTTTTAATTAATTTATGATGCCACTGTAAACTTTATTGTTACTTATACTACAATGCTATCATATTTTGCGCAGGCAATTAATTAATTTTGTTGTAAATAAAAAAGCCTGACAGTATCACTGCTAAATCCTGAGCTTCCCACTGGTATTTACGACTTTGTGGTGTTGTTCATGTGTGTTCAACTCGTAAATACTATCTTTCTGACATGACTTGAATGCAAGATAACTCTTTATTGCTCTCCCACTCCCGTGAAGCACTGCGAATGACGTTATCTCTCTGCGCTCTCAAACTACTTAAATATTTGTATGCATAACATGCATTTAGCAGATGCTTTTATCCAAAGCGACTTACAAAAGAGGAGCAAAAGCATTTAGTCAAAGAGCCAAAAATATTTGTAATATACAGTGCCAGGTTTATTAGACAACCAGATTACAAGGCAAGCTAGAGAAGAGGAGAAAAATAAATCACAATACAAAATGGTCACGGTATTGTAGTTCTTCCCCTCATTAAGGCTGTTAAGTACACAGTCCTGAACCTTTGTCTTTTTGTCAGATTTTCAAATGCTGCAAATCAAAGTTTGTAATGTGATTCACTTGGTTGGTTTGGTTCATGCATATGACTCTTTAACGAATACTTTTTAAAGATCCCTATATGGGAAAAATGAATGGGAATATACTTCTGGAAACCAATGCTGCTGAAAAAGTGGAAGGGCACTGATGCCATAATTACTTTTACATAGTACAATGTTTTAATTCATATGTTGCTATCAAAAATAATATTTTGCCAGGACACATACTTCTTGTTTTGATGAAGTATTACTTCACAAATATAAGTATGAAGCTGTACGCCATGTTGCTTCAAGAGTAAAACTATAACCCGAATCAGTGAAATGTTAGGGTTAGGGTTAGTACCACAACAAACACTCAATTCTCAGTGAAGTTTATGTTTCATTCTTTTATCTCTTAATAGCTGTATTAACTTAGGGTTCATCTGCACAACCCCGTCTGCTGGTGTGTAGTCAGAAGACACATAAAGCTACCAATTTTATCATTAGCACTAATTCAGTTTAGCAGGGACGCTTGTGTAAAGTTAGCACGGGTTTCGACCGTTGAATGTTTTAGCAGTTTGCTGACCTTTTACAGCGGGAGGTTAATTGCAATGTGCTTATGCAAAGGGACAATTTTGGGCCATGTCAGGATTGTGGAGCGGATGTCAAGTGCTTTGTGTACATCACTGCAATTCAGTTTTAAAAGGTGAACTCTCCAAAGATGAGTCTCTACTAAGTACTCTGCATTTTAATGACCTCTAAATGCATTTGTTTATTTATATGTTAGTTATTTACCATTCAATCACTTGCGTTTTTACAAATATTTCATAACTAATGAAATGCATACTTGTTTTTTTACAGTATTTACATGTTGAATCAATCATAAACATGGTGATTACTCATTACTTTGGTCCAGTAATTAATTTACTACGCTGTAATGTATTGTTTAAATAAGTAAAAACAGCATACTTTACAGTTTAAATAATACATTATTTTATTTTTTACAGAATACAGTAAAGAGAATGAGATTTCTTGCATTATGATGACCTAAAAGGTCTGTGAGATTCACTCAAAAACATTTAAAATCAGTTGAACTTAACTATGTCACCTATGGTGATGCAAAAACTGCAGCTAGATACAGTATTTGATATTGCAGTAACAAAGATATTCCCAGCTCAATTTTACAACAGTGCTATTAAATGATTGACTGAATGATTTCCACATAATTATGATTATCGCTCGCTGTTTCTGTGACGGATATTTTTATGTGATTTAATAATCATTAAAGTATGAAGCTCTTGAAGGATCTGATTATCACAATCACACCATCGGGCACATACTTATTGTTCAATTAATTACATCAAATTACTTTCATTTCAGTAAGATGCACTGAACCTCTCACATGCATTCATGGCTGTGAGTTGATGTATTGTCCTGTTTGCTGAAACTGACAAGAAGTTTGCTTTACACTTTCGTATTTGCATTTGAAGTATATCAATATGGTTTGTATTGCTGTTTTCCATAGGTTTCTGTGGTTCCATGTTTTCAGGTTTACAAACAATGGAAAGCACATGTGACAATCTTGAGCTCCAATCAGAATTAATGCACGACTTCCAGGAGTCTGGGATTGAACAAATCACATCAATGGATTTAACTAAATTTGCAAGGTTAGTTGCATCAGGTCTTTGTACAGTCTGATACACATTTCAGGTTAGTTTCTTTAGTGTTTTTTGTGCAAACAACACTGACGCTGTGCAATAGTTTAACTGTTTTTTTTCCTAATGGCGGTTAATTTTTTTCCACAAATTTATGCACTTGTCCCCTAAATGCACAAAAAAGCATGCTCACATAAAGTGCCCCATGGTGAAAATCAATGTCTATGTGGTGTTTTTAATATGCTTCAAGACAAACCATGTGCAAATTCATGAGTCAACACCATTGCTGAGTATTTTCTCTTTAAAACTGCATTGATCTAATGACAGTTTCAAAAACACGGTTTAAAATTGCAGGTGTTTCTGATGTCACAAACTACCTTGTAACCAATCACGTTAACATGTGGGCGGGCTTTAGCATATCATTAACTATGCTGCGAAGCAGGGAGTCTCAAGAGAAGCCAGGTTATAGCGGGAATATGTTTCTGTTGATTTGAAAAATCAGGCAAATTTAGCAATATAGCGGGTGAATTATGTCTATTACAATGTTATGATGAACTATATGCCTTTCTTCACTGACTTTCTAAGTTGTTCAAAGCATCTGTAAGGATACTGATTCTTCGAAGCAGCTGTCTGACTCTGAGATGAAAAACGGGAACATGGTTTGTGTAACATTAGAAACACATTATTAGCTGTTTGATAACGTAATCAAGCGAAAGGCTAATCATATTAATTACCGTTATGTGTCCGATGTTGTAGAGAGCGATACATAAAACACTATCATTCTGATACCTGGACTTGTACTGTATATAACTCACTCTTCCTCTTCTTCTGAATCAGTTTCTGGTTCAAACAAATATGGCTGAATTAAACCAGTATTTCCACTTGCCATTGTGCAGCGTTTACTACAGTAAAGTTAAAAGTTGACCAAGTGGGTCTCTGAGCTAGTGTGAGTGGAGGCGGGGCTAATTTGCATATTCATGGTTCCACATATACTAAATGAAGCACAGGTGTCGAGTTACATTCAAGCCATTTTAAGGCATTAATAAGGCATTTCACAGGAAAAAAAAATGTTTAAATGTTATGTTGATGATCAAAGATAAAAAATATTGACTACAGGAGGACTTTAATAAGTTGGTTAGATGTTATTGTATAAATGTCCTCATAGAACTCGTAATTACAACTTGTAAACTGGGAATTTTATGAGCCCTCCGATTTGTGCATTTCATGCATTTCTTATGTAACCGTCCTCTAAATGGCACAAAAAAACAAAACTGGTTGGTCTCTTGATATGCTGGTCAGACTTCACACTTCAAGTCTAGACTGCACTAAATATGACGTCTCCTATGAGTCAGCATTTAGAATCTTGCTGACCGGGGAGAAACTGCGGTTAAGCATGCAACAGATTAAAACGTTTAAAAAAGTTTCCCCACCATTTTTATTTTTCATTTTCATTATCTGTCAGTGGAGGTATAAATGCCAGGAGGATTAGAGAAATTACATGGACTCTTTGCTCGCCTGCCCTCCACGCTTATCCGGCCTCTCCTGCGTCGCGTCCTCCATCCCCGGGTCGTTAAACTCCCGCCGGCATTCCCCTCACGCTAGACGGGCCGAGGCAAAGCTCCGGCGGCCATGCAGGTCACAGACAAGCCCGTAACCTGGGCGACTGCCGTAGTGTCTTAGGAATTTCTATAATCCCGGAGATCTATTACAGATAGCAGCACTGACACAGGCTACAGAGATTAGAAGCAGCAGATACTGACTGTATTGATTGGCCCTTCTCATCCCCTCGGCCGCATGGGCGTGTAATGGAACGAGGTAATGAATTCCAGCAGGCTGTCACAGTCCGAGACCTCTAATTGAGTCGGAAGTGTGCGAATGAACGTATGACTTTAGAAAGGGATTGACTCTTCTTAAAAACAGGTTGGCTTGTCTTTTTTTGTCTTTCGTTTTCTTTAATTCCTGACGCAGTGCTCTTCAAAAGCGTCCAGTTGGTTTCTGAGAGCGTTTATGTGCAGTTGAGGATTATTGCTGGAAAGTTACATCATCTTCTACTCGAGGAAGTTCTTCTATAAGCCTGTGAGCTCTTCAGCGCTAACAAGCCACAGACACACTGATGAGGAGGATGCACGATATATCACTGACCATATCTGTGCATTTTTAGTGGTTTTGAAATGAGAACAAATGCACACTACAACAAAAACTCACACACTCTATAAAAATCTCAAGTTTAAAGAACCCTGTATGGCCAAAACTTTAACTGGTCATGTTTAGCTGGTTATTTCAAATTTTCTAGTGATAAAGTATGGATATTTGTATTGGAATTTTACTATTTCACCCCCATTTCCTTTAAAAAATCTGTTTAGGTACTCAAAATAGTTCCTCTCAGGACCTTAAGGACAAATATGTCCCCAATGAAACCCATTAAAACTGCAATTTTTAACCCCAGGGCCATTTAACTATAAAATGATGCAATCTCTGTTAAAGGGATAGTTCACCCAAAAATGAAAATTTGATGTTTATCTGCTTACCCCCAGGGCATTCAAGATGTAGGTGACTTTGTTTCTTCAGCAGAACACAAATGATGATTTTTAACTCCAACCGTTGCCGTCTGTCAGTCGTATAATGCATGTCAATGGCAACACAATCTATAAGAGTCAAAAAAACATGCACAGACAAATCCAAATTAAACCCTGCGGCTCGTGACGACACATTGATGTCCTAAGACACAAACCAATCGGTTTGTGCGAGAAACCGAACAGTATTTATATCATTTTTTACCTCTAAAACACCACTATGTCCAACTGCCTTGCACATCCGGTTGGTGAAGTCTGAAAACACGTTCTGATGACAGAAACAAAGTCACCTACATCTTGGACGCCCTGGGGGTAAGCAGATAAACATCAAATTTTCATTTTTGGGTGAACTATCCCTTTAATAGGCTTTCATTCTGTTAGCAAGGCTTCAAAATTAAAAAAAAAAAATTACCAGATGGTGCCATTTTCTCAGGTTTGGCCTATAAAGCAAATACTTGCTTTATTCTTGTTTTCTGCTTATGCTTATTATAGAGCCAACTGGATAAATTATGCAGCTATAATTGTGTGGGTGTGTTGGTGTGGATGTTGGTTTGTATATGTGTAATAAAAAAATATTGTGCGTGTGTGTGCTTGTAATATTTGAGAGAGAAAAACTCTACTGCAAATCACAAATCAACCACTGTGTGTTCCAGTGGAGTTTTGCTGGCATCTAATGGGGAAAATTTGGTACTGCGTCCAAACAAAATCTTACTGAAAGCTCATTTTTTGAGATATCAACCTCAAATTTGGAACTTGTTTAGATTTATGGCTTCAACATGTTCCATAAAATATATATTTTATATAAAATAATGTCCATTCATAAACTTAATCCTCTATAACTTTTGGTTTCACTTTTTAAACTTTTTTTACTTGAACAAGTTTCTTCAAGGGTCATCTTTAAAATGAGACCAAACATAAGTCTGTGCTCCCAAGCTTCAATTTTTTTTGACATGGACATTTTTGTCCTCTATGGACCTATGTGTAACTTTTTTTAGTTGACGTTAAATCAAGATGCATTTGCTTGAGAAGCAAAATAACATAAGATAAGAAGTCTTGTTATCTAAAAAACCCCTAAACAAACGGAGTTTATGCTTAAAAAATAATAAAATATCTTGTTTTTCCTTTGAATTAAATTAGTTTTTCTGCCCCCATTGTCAAATATTTTTGATTATTTACAGGCATAAATTCACTTCATTTTGATCAGTATTTCAGAAAACGACTTATTTTATGTCATTTTGCAACTCAAGATATTTGTACTGTTAAACAAGACAAAGAAAATCACATTTTGCAGTGTAATAAAATACAGTTTTGCAATTACAAAATCATTCCTTTCCCCATAGCTACAAACTTAAAAGTCACACTCGTTTTCTTTCTCACAGTTTCACATATATATATTTAGTCCCATTTATGTTTACCAGAGGCTTTTGTCCAAACAATATGATTCATATGTTTATCACACATCAGTTTGTGATATATTCCCTGAAATGCTTTTGTTTACGTACACTCGAATATGCCTTGAGCTATTTATTTTTAGCCAAGCAAACACACTGCACAATTCCCACTTGGTGTAGTGGACTGCATAAGGATAAAGCACATTATTTACATTTTTATTATTGATATCAGAGTAAAAATATGTTTGTTCTGGTGCATTAAGCATCCTAAAGGAAAATAATGAGATGCATTTCATTTGCTTTACTTCATTTCTTAACTTTTTGTGATAAGACTATTGCTTGAGTCACATTTAAAATCAAAACAGCGGAAATGCTCTAAGCGTATGCTGGGAATTTCTGCTGTCGATTCAGCCTTTTGCTTACACTTAGGTCAACCACAATCAATACAGTCTGTCACTGTAAATGACTCTTTGTGGAGCAGATTTCATCTGGAATCAAATCAAGGCCATGTCATGTTTTTCCTCAGTAAGTTATTGAGTTTTTCTGGCAAAATGAGCATTGTGCCCTCTTTAGGTCTTCCGTCCAATTACATCAACTGACAGACCTGCAGAAATAAAGCTCTACCTCGCACCTACACGCTCGACTAGGAAACTTGCAAAATCCGCATGCAAATATTTAGTCTTGCTGCATATTCTCAAGGTGAAATGAGCGTGGTTCAAAACCGGTGCTTGCTAAATTCATTATTGACTGCTGCGATGCTGCCAAGCAGATTCTAATAGGCCGAGCGGTTAAGCCCATGAGTCTCCTTTTCTTCTCGCAGCAAGTGTGCTTTTCCCGCAGGCATCTGCATTGATACGATAGATTGCCAACAACACACAATAGCTACAAGACTGTTGCTAATCACAGTATTGATCCTATAACTCTTCCCATTAGAAACTCTTTAGCTTTGTGGGTAGCATTGTATGAATGAAGTGGAGTTGTGGAAGTCTCGAGGGACTGTGATTAAGACTTCTCAACGGTGCACACTATCGCCAGGATTCAGACCTACCTAGAGAATTATTGAGAATTACTGATAAATGAATGTTGTGTTGAGTCATATGCTTCGCACAGATCTTGACAAACTCTGTGAAAATGAGGTGTTGCACTGCAGGGACATTTTTATTTGTAGTGGCTCGAGACAATATTGTTTTAGCATTGTTTGAGTGTACAGTGATGCTTTCCCTAAATGGGATCAGACACCGGATGAGAAGTACTGTAGAAAAAGCAGAAAAAAGCACAGATAATACACATAAAACAAGCTCTTTGAACATATGCTTGATTGATTCCCATGCATGATAGAAACAAGATGCACTTAGTTTAAGGCCGCTCTGATTGACATTTCAATTTATACTGCATTTTTATCCAGATTTTATCATGTCAAGAATGGAAAAAAAGTGAATTTGCATGTTGGTGTTTGGGGAAAAAATGGTGCAACAGTGTAAATTGGAAAAGTTAATGATTTGGGACCAATACATTGTAATTTAATGGAAAAATACATGATCTGCACAGTATAATTTTGAGCAGTAGCTGGTGTTTGTTGTTCACAGACCCCCAAGAAAAATAGTGCATTACAACACTCCTAGCAACACTACAAAATATGAATAAATATATTATTTTTAACATGCATTCCAAGTTACTTTATCTAAAGGACTGATTAGCTAACATTTTTAGTTACTGACAATGTAACTTTCATTGCACATTTAAAAATATCTTGCAGGGCAATGTGTATCCCTCTCCAAAAATCTTCGATAATGGGACAATCCCAAAATAATATGGTAATGATTAACATTTTGGTCAAACCATCCAATTAGCAGCAGTTTACAGCATCAAACTCATTGGTTTTCAGTGAAAGTGACTTATAGTTGATAGATGGCTGCGGTGGCAAAGAGCAAGTGTTGATTGAATTCGTCTTTGAGATGATGTGTTATGCACTGGTGTAATTTATATGCAACAACACGGCATATAAACTGAATCTACGCAAACATGAGGTGACATTACTATTGCAGCAAAACTAGGCTACATGCAAATGGAGCATCAACACAATTATGTTGTGCTTTGGTTCTGTATTAAATGAAATGTCAGTCAGAGCTGCCTAAAAGTTTGCTGTTGTGATAATGAGTGCATCTTGTTTTCTGCCATTACTGTGCATGAGAATCGACAGTTGATTTTAAAGGTTATAATTAAGTATAAATGCACCTTTATGTGGTATAGTTCATAATGCCACATTAGAAGCAATTTTTGCAAAATCTTCCACTGTAAAGAATGGAAAATTCCTGCATACTGCAGACCTGTGCCATTCAGAGACTTTCTTCAGGCTTTTACAAAAGTTGAGAAATTGCATGTAGGATGGAATTCTTTCTATAATTGTTTTAATAATTGACATCAGTAATAGCAGCATTCTGGGAAAACCTAAGTAGGCAAAGTTATTAGTAATAGTTATTCTGAACTGCCTTGCTTTATTTGACCTTTAAAGGCCAGCTGCTCTGCTGGAAGTAGTAAACATCTGCATTGACCTAGATGACCGATGCCGTTGTTTTTTCGGTTCATCCGCTAAGAGAAATCCTGGAGTGGATCTCGTTCCATCAGACAGTCACCAATATGAGTGAGTATAAGCCTAATATTTCATTGGTTACAGTGAAGTCAAGCTGGGTCATTCCTGTTACGCTGCACCTTTTGAAGTATTTCTATAAAAGCGAATTGCAGACTGTCAGATTTGTGCTCTGGTCAAACTCAGGCACTTTATAGTTATAACATTCATATTCTTTACATGCAATGACAAGAAAATGAGCAGGATGTTCATAAAGAGCTAAAGTTAATCATTGATCAGTTACACTCTAAAAAATGCTGGGTTAAAAACAACCCAAGTTGGGTTGAAAATGGACAAACCCAACTATTGGTTTGTTTTAACCTGGTGAATGGGTTGTTTTAACCCAGCGGTTGGATTAATGCTTGACCAACCTGTTGGGTAGTTTTATTTAACGCAACTATTGTTTAAAAATGACTGTTTTGCTTGCTTAAAATTAACCCAAATATGTTGGAAATAAACATTTATTAAATTGCTTATTAATTAATGTTCACCTTTTGATTATTATTGTTGCCTCTAGTAATTATGTGTCTGATTTTTAATTTCCAACCTATTTTGGGTTCATTTTAAGCCAGACATATAGTCATTTTTAAATAATAGTTGAGTTAAATAAAACTGCTCAGCATGTTAACTAACGTCACAAAATTAATCAAACTTACTGATATTTGTGCTGCTGTTTTCCCTCCAAAATGATGTCACTTCCTGGAGGATGATGTCATTAAGGAACTGGCTTGTTTTAGTTTGAAACATTTTCATTAGAGAAAGAAAACAATGAAGAAACATCTGTAGTATTTCTTAATAAATTGCCATCTTTTCACAATTTAAACGAATTAAAATTCATCTTTTCATTATGATATACTCTTAAAAATAAAGGTTCTTGGCATCGAAGGTTCCATGTAGAACCTTTAACATCCTTATTACAAAAGAAAAAGGTTCTTTAGATTGTTAAAGGGGACCTATAATGCCCTTTTCACAAGATTTATTATAGCTTGTCATGTAATATATGTAATATAAGTCTCTGGTGTCCCCAGAATGTGTCTGTGAAGTTTCAGCTCAAAATACCCCACAGATCATTTATTATAGCTTGTCAAATTTGCCCCTATTTGGGTTTGAGCAAAAACACGCCATTTTTGTGTGTGTCCCTTTAAATGCAAATGAGCCGCTGCTCCCGGCCCCCTTTCCAGAAGAGGGCGGAGCTTTAACAACTCACGCTTCGGTCGCTCAACAACAACAAAGCTGGAGAATCTCACGCAGCCAAAATGAGGATTGTCAGTAACGGTGTTCAGCCTTACATTGTTTAATGGATGGAGAGACTCAGGAAGAAGTTACAACTTTTAGAATGAAACTGGACGTTTCTGAATGGTTAGTGGATAAATTTATGTAGTTGCTGTGGAGTTGATTCAACTCATCGACTAGCATGTGCCGTCATGTTAATCTTTTGTGCAAATCCAGCGTTGAATTGACCCTCGTTTGTGAAGCAGTTCTTCACTCTAAGAAAAAAAGGGTTCTTTTAAGAACTGATCACTGAAAGGTTCTTTGCAGAACCAAAAATTGCAGCGAAAACCACATTTTGGAACTGGAAGAGTGTAAATAAAACAAACTAATATGAGTTTCATATTTTATCCAGAGCCCACAGTAACAGGTCGCATCTCCAGTTCCTCAATCTTACTTTGTCTTGGCCTCCATCCTGAAGTCTATTAAAGTATCTCCTACCACAATATACTTCATTCACCATAAGGTTTTATGGCGTAGAGCGCTAACTCAGCACTGCAGCCCTTAAAAAACACACTACGTTTTATAGCATCAAAGCATGTAGTCGTCCTGCTAGAAGAACAGATGGTGCCAGACTGCTAATGGTTTGCTGGTTCTCGCTCTGTGCTGTGCATCTTGTAATTGACCCTTTTAAATCTAAGGTGTCGGAGTGCCAGCGCGCTACATGTGCATCCTTTTAATGGAATGTTTTTCTCCACCTTTTAATTATAAGATGTCTGTATGTACGTTAGAGATGGCACAACGGAGCTGGTTGTCAAGACTGGAAAGATTTATGGCCGCCCATGCCCTTGGTTGGCAATGAATGTCAGGAAGAGTTAGCATGCATGTTTTCTTGAATGTTAATGATTGTTGTTTTAAGACAGTATCCCTCACAGCAGCCTTAAAAGCCTTAACATTATAGAGAAATGGCCTAAATTATGCTTTTAACATGAACATTTGAGAAAACAAGTATTTATGCACTATTAAGTGGGTCATTCCTGTTATGCAGTAACTTTTAGACTCTGTAAAGTTTTGTTTTGTATGTTTGTTGTAATTTACATTTCAGAAGCATAGAATAGCATAGAGTAGACATTCAGAAATTTGTTGCTATCAAGCTCTGACACTTCAACTTTATTAATTATTTTTATTATTATATTTGTATTATATTTAATTTAATTTTAATTTTGTATTATTATTATTATTATTCATTAGAAAATTATTGGAAAGTCAAGAGCAAATAAATAAATAAATAAATGCATAAATAGTGGCATTGAGTTTACAGGTTAGTGTAAAGAAAAAAAATTCAACTATATTAATTATATTATTTTTTTTACTATATTTGTTTTATTTATGTATTGTTTTTTATATTATTATTATTTTTATTATTATTAATTAAAAAATATTTAGAAGGCCAAGAACAAAAAATAATTTTAATAAAATGTTATTTATTTGATTTAATATTTGATTTAATTTTTTATTTTATTATTTCAATTTTGTATTATTATTATATTTTTATTATTAGGAAATTATTAGAAAGTCAAGAACAAATAAAATTATTTTAATGAAATTATTTTTAATATATAATTTTATTTTTAATTTTATTATTTCAATTTTGTTATTATTATAATATTATAATTAATTAGAGAATTGTTAGAAAGTCAAGAGCAAATAAATAAATAAATAAATAAAACCTGCCATTGAGTTTGCAGGTTAGTTTTAAAAAAAACACTTCAACCTTATTAATTATATATTTTTTTTCATTATATTTATTTATTATTTTATTTTTTATTAATTTTATTAATATTATTAATTAGAAAATTATTAGAAAGTCAAGAACAAATAAAATAATATTAAGAAAATATTATTTGTAATATTTAATTTTATTTTTAATAATTTTATTTCAATTATTTATTATTATTATTATTAATTAGAAAATTATTAGAAAGTCAAGAAGAAATAAATAATTAAATAAATATATAAATAAATAAAACCTTCCATTGAGTCCTGCCATTGCAGGTTAGTGTAAAAAAAAAAGCTTCAACCTTATTAATTATATTATTTTTATTTTGTTTATTTATTTATTTTTAAATTAATTTTATATTATTATTATCAAAATATTATATCATTAATTTTTATATAATATGTAATTTGCACAAAGACAAGAAAATTATCTAGACAATGCTTACTGATGTCACTTCCTGGAGGATAAAATCGTGACAAAAATGACAACATAAGTGTACTGCGTAGTAGGAATGACCCAAATGCTGAATTCTGTCTGTGCCTGTTGTTCAGTTTGTGTTTAGCAAATGGATTTTGAGTATAATGAGGTGAGGTCTGACAAGCTGAAAATAATGAAAGCTCACTGCATTCAAACTAATGGAGTCATTAACCTAAGACAGCTTAAATTTGTGTTGTACCTGCGGTTAAAACAGCATTGTTAAAACTTGCAATTAAAGTCATTGTGTAACAACTGCACAGGGGTGTTTTCACTTCCACCTAACGAGGAGCTCATTTTATCCTAATGAAACACTTTCTAACTCGTGTGAAGCCTTCAACAAAAAGCAGCTTAAGATCTCGTGCACCTGGCTGGAGGTTTTGAAGAGTGGCATCGGGCCGCTGTGATGTTCAGAGAGTCGGACGTCGTCACCCGAACCCCGGCGGGCGGCGTTAATCGCATTAGCCAGTGTCTCTGTGTCTCCTGTTGTCTTTGTGGACTGCTGTTGGAGGGTTTGGATTAATTGGCCGCCTCTATGCAAAGCCAGAACATTGGAGCAGAAATCCAATACTGAGGAGTGTAATGAGTGATTAGAGAAACATTTCATTGCCGCTCAAAGGTTCGCTGGGAGAAGGAGAAAAATTTGTAGCCGAACGCTTTCATTATTTATTTATCAGTATGGAATCATACTGTAGTGAATCGTGGGTCCGTTATAACTCAGTGTCAGACATGTGCCTAGCAGAGTTTAATTAAAACACTGTGGAGCGCAGAACAGGTGGTAGATCATAAAAACACATATGAGGTTCAGTGACGGTGAATGAATAACAAACACTGATGTTAAGAAGTTATTAAATGTAGTTAAAAGTAATGAAGGAGCCTTTATTTACTTTCAAATTAAATCATAAGTGACTTACTTTCTTAATTCATGTTTCTGGTTTTATTGTGAATGATTTATAATCTTTCTTCAAATGCAGTAACTACTAACTCGGCTTCTGAAATTACATCACTGAGGTCATGCAACTATTGAATATTTCAAATAACTTTAGGCATTGTTTGAGCAAACTGATATGGATAACATTAATTCTCACCATTTTTTTCATTTGAAAAAAAGAAAATGAAGACAAAATGAAGATAAGGATATTGTGAGTAAATAGGTAAAGCTGTGGAAGTGTTTATACATTTGCATATTACCTGGCTGTGATTTAGAAACAGGTCACAGAAACATTCATAGGTTGTATTTCACATATCAAAAAATAAGACATTTTATTTTACCTAAAAAAACGTATTTTATTTTATTTTGTTTTGTTTTATTATTTTTTTTAAAAAAACACTACTTTTACCATCCAATCAAATATTTTGTATTTCACATATCAAAAATATGAAATTTTATTTCACTTAAAAAGCCTAATTTTATTTTATTTTATTTATTTTTTAAAAACACTCTACTTTTACCATCCAATCAAATATTTTGGATTTTATTTTTTTGTATTTAAATTGTATTTTACTTAAAAAGCCTCATGTTATTTTTTATTTTATTTTATTTTATATTTTATTTATTTTACTTTACTTTACTTTATTTTTTTATTTGTTTTATTTTTTTTTTAAAAAAACTTCTTTTACCATCCAATCAAATATTTTGTATTTTGCATGTCAAAAATAAGAAATTTTATTTTACTTAAAAAATTTTTATTTTATTATTTTATTTTATTTTATATTTTTTTATTTTGTTTTATTTTATTTATTTATTTTTTTTTTTAAAACACTACTTTTACCATCCAGTCAAATATTTTGTATTTCGCATATCAAAAATAATAAATTTTACTTAAAAAGTATTTTTTATTTTATTTTATTTTTTAATTTAATTTACCATCCGGTCAAATCATTTGTAGATTTATATAGGTCATATGTGTACATATATTTCAGCAGTTTAACATTGAGTATACAGCCTTTTTTCAGATGCATGATGGGAGATAGACTGCCCCAACTGATCTCATTTGATTACATTCTCTACAAGTACTGTGATGATACCAAGGTACAGTGATGCATCAGATGGTAACACTAAAAATCAACCAATGTGGTTTAACCTGGTCCTTTTATGTTCTCTGACTGTCCCTTCCTAATCTGGTGTCTGACTGCCGCCAAGTTCCTACTTGCAGGAGATAAAGTCATTCTCACTCAGACTTAAGGCTTTTTGTCAGAGGACATGCTTCTTTCAGCTTAGCTTTTCATCAGCTTCCTTTGACTGCCTCAGTTCAGGCTTAGCCAGCTGTACCATGTGTCCCCGCCGGGGCACCATACATCACCTCCGCAACCTGAGGAGAAAGGTCGAGCGAGGACTCTCATTTATTATTTAAATGGGGTGATTTTTTTCGTCTCAGACATATTTTCACTGCATGTAGTGAATCTGAGCTTTGACATTAAGGTTAATGTTCCTGTCAAGCACATTTAAGACAAATTTGCCAAGGATATCGTAGGGGAATAGGTAAAGCTGCAAATATGCACTTGGACATTTATATATTACCAGAGTGAACTGACTGTGATTTAGAAACAGGCGAATCACACAGAAACATTCATAGGTTGCATTTCACCTATAAAAAAAATTTATATTTTACTTACTTTGCATTGCTTTGATTTGGATTGCATTGCTTTAGTTTGCTTTGAATTGCATTGCATTACATTACATTGCATTGTTTTGCTTTTCGTTGCATTGCATTGCTTTTTATTGCATGCATTACATTACATTGATTTGCTTTGCATTGCTTTGTATTGCATTGCTTTGCTTTGTATTGCTTTGCTTTGCTTTGCTTTGCTTTGCTTTGCATTGCTTTGCTTTGCTTTGCTTTGCTTTACTTTTCATTGCATTGCTTTAAATTGCATTGCATTACACTGATTTGATTTGCTTTGCATTGCTTTAAATTGCATTGATTTGAATTGCATTACATTGCATTTAGGACCAATCAGGGTGTTTATCCTTGAACATGATAACATGACAAAATTTTAGTAAGTTATATGCTATTAGTGTTTAGGAAGAATATATTAACTTAAGATTATTGTTAGTTGTCCTGGGAAAAATGACAAAGCATGAACAAAATCAGTGCCTCAAATGTACTACAGTACATTCTACAGTACATTCTACAGTACATTCAGCAGTATGGAAAATCATTTTCTTAGTGGTCTGAAATTAGACTCAAAGCAGTCGACTCTCCCTAGAAGAGACTCTGAAGCATGAAGTCTAAATCCAAATGAAATCTTCTAAAATCCAGTTGCAGTTTTCATAGGTGGACCCAATCCTCCGGGGCTCTTCCAGCGTTGCGCTGTTCAACCTCTCAGCCCTATTTTAATTAGGTAATAGGCAAAAAGATGTTTTTACAAGGATCAGAGCAAAAAGCAATCAGACAGAAGTTTCACAGAGTAAGAATAATTAAAGCACACTCTTACCTGGTATAAATTGCCTGTTGAAGCATGGAAGTGCTGAATGGACATTTGGAGGGTGTTTAGTGATTTGGGCCATGAAGAATTACAAATCAGCATATTCGCTTCAGAATAGCTCTCCGTTTCACTTACAAAAAAGGTATTACTGTTGAACATATATTCTTTGAAGCACCATGCAAATACCATAGTATATAAATATGGTTATCATGCAATACCACGATGTTACCATGAAACATCACTTTACTTGAGGGTTTTACATTTACTTGGATATTTAGTCAAATTTAGTCAAAGCCAAATTCAGACTAACTAAACAAATTGTTAATTTTTCAGAGTAGTGCATATTTTTTGCCCATCTCCAGTTTTGATTTCCAACCCGTTTCTACAGTGGCACCAAAAGGTTTCTTCTTTCTCAAGATGTAATATGCGTCTCTGGTGTCTCCAGAATGTGTCTGTGAAGTTTCAGCTCAAAATACCCCACAGATCATTTATTATAGCTTGTCAAACTTGCCCCTATTTGGGTGTGAGCAAAAACACACCGTTTTTGTGTGTGTCCCTTTAAATGCAAATGAGCTGCTGCCCCCGGCCCCCTTTCCAGAAGAGGGCGGAGCTTTAACAGCTCACTCTTTGGTCGCTCAACAACAACAAAGCTGGAGAATCTCACGCAGCCAAAATGAGGATTGTCAGTAACGGTGTTTAGCCTTACATTGTTCAAACCGGAGTCGACACTGATGGAGAGACTCAGGAAGAAGTTACAACTTTTAGAATGAAACTGGACGTTTCTGAATGGTTAGTGGATAAATTTATGTAGTTGCTGTGGAGTTGATTCAACTCATCCACTAGCATGTGCCGTCATGTTAATGTTTTGTTCAAAACCCGTATGGACGCCTACTATACATAGCGTACCTGTTTACCAAACAGAGCCGTACACAACAGGCTAACGTTTATGATTGCTATCAAATGCTGTGAATGGTCTAATATTTTTTCCAAAATATCGCTTGGACAGAAACGCTCCTTTTTTAGAAAGCTAACGAGACTCTTAATAGTGTTCTGTGCTCGTCTGTGCCGCCAACGACAGAATATTTAGCATGCTTTGCTCAAACTTTTGCCATGACGTTAGAACTGGTTCACCGTTGTTGCTTGTGAAAACAAAATGGCAGCGCCGTGGGTGGAAACATGCAGATTAAGGGGCGGTAATATTATATTAAGATCCCCTTCCTACGTCACTAGGGGAGCGAAATCTGAGAGGCTCATTTTTTCGCATGCTTGCAGAGAAAGGATTACCAGAACAAAGTTACTGGGTTGTCCTTTTTCATGTTTTCTGGGTTGTTAGATGCACTGGGGACCTGATTATAGCACTTAAACATGGAAAAAGATATGTCCCCTTTAAAAATATTCTGTGTTTCAGCATAAATCTGACCTACATCATGATCATCTAAAAGATTAGGAGAGTCTGGTTTAAGAAGTTACAAATTTGTGTGTGTGTGTTTCTCAATTACTTAAAAAGTAATTTTACATATTTATGAAACAGAATGATCAAATCCTTCAGTATGTCAGCAATAACAGCAAGTAAACTTTTTGAGATGGAGAAATTTTGGCCCATTTAAAATTAATATCATGCTGATTTCTGTAATTCATAACATGTACTGCATAAACATCACATATTCATCAGATCTATTGCTAATACGTGTTTTTTTTATGCTGTTATTTTAAGTTTGTTAGAACATCCAGAATATTCAGTTTGACCACGACTGTGTGTAATATTGATTAAGCAATTACACACAAAACTGAATATTCACCATCCGCTCTTACCTTTATGAGGCGCACGAGTGGGTTATTCTCAGATTTACATGAATCAGGACTTGCGCTGCCCTGTATTCTTCACTGGTCAAGTCTTCATTTTACAGCCACTTTTTGTAACAGACTTTTAACGACTTACTATATTTTTCTTTGCCGCGGCAGTTAAGCACAGCAAAAGTTTATGAAAGAGAGAGGTAAATTATTTCAGACAGGCGCCTAATAAAAACCATCTCATAGCTCATATTTCAGCAAGCATTAGTCTGTGCTCTCTGAGCTGTGCGCAAGTGAATAAGAAATACCTGATGGAGTTTTGGCTGGTGTGCCGTTTCCATTTATAATGAATGCTTAAATACAGAAGCACCTTATTTTACAGTCTGCCGAGGGGAAAATATCATGTTTGATTTATTTAAGTGTCAAATGAAAGGAATAATATGTGTGCACATGCAAAATAAAGTACATTTTTACATTTTCTCAAGTCATGCAAAAGTTGTCCCTACGTTGCCAAGGTGTTGCTAAGTGGTGCTTTCTTCGGTGTAGGTTTAAGGGACAAAATAACAGTTGGAAATCAGCTACACGCCTCATTACTACATAACACTACTAACACTACAATAGTGATGCTTGCATTGAAATTGTTGGTAATACTTTACAATAATCAGATAATGTTAGTTAATGCATTAACCTTCAGTAGAAAATATATGATGATTTCATTGGTTTTGAAGATTGAGACAGTCAGAGAGAGCGAGATAATGTGATAGAGAGATAGAGTGTAGTGTTTAGGCAAATTTCACTCTCAATTCTTGGAGGGTTTTATTAGGAATCACTGTAGCGCTCTCAATTCAGATATGGAGTTAAACACTGTGGACCGATGGCAAAACTGCCTCTCCGTGTTTGATCTTTCCAGGGCTGATTTACATTTGCAGAGCGCGCCGCTTAATCTGCCCATTTGTCCTATCAAATGAAAGAGCAAAATGAGAAAGAGAGAGAGGTCAGAGATTTAAAAAGTGGTTTTCAGAGAAGTTTAGAACCAAAAAATGGATGTTTAGCAGTTTCATACAGAGTCTACAATACAGTCAGTATGTGATGTTAAAAACTTGATTTTATGTTTTATGAGGAAAATGCAAAGAGTGTATGCACAACTTGTGCTTTTTGGGTGGTTGGCATGATGCTATATGTTTAATTGCACACTTTTTCTCAACAAGACACGCTATATGAGGTATAATTCATGTCTGTTTCATGGTAGCATAAACAAGCATGAGGAACAGTAATAGTGATGCTGTATAGAAAATCTCAACTGTTTGATTGCGTATCATCGCAAAATATAAACTATATTATTGTCCAGCCCTAATCTGCTAAATGCAACTATAAGGCATGAAGATATTAAGATATTATAAACATTAACATCATAATTTTCTTAAGCTGCTTTGAAATGATGTGTATTGTTTAAAGCACTATATGAATAAATTTGACTAAAACCAAATGTAAAAATCAAATATTTTTCATTTCATATTGAATTTTTATCTCATAATATTGAATTTTTATGTCAGAATTATGGCTTTATATTACATAATTATGACTTAGTATGTTTAAGTTAATATAAACATTAACATCATAATTTTATGTAAAGCTGAATTTTTTTTTATGTATCTCATTATTATTACTTATAGTATGTCCAAATTTTTTCCTCATAATTATTTGTCATAATTTCAACTTTTTACCTCATAACTTTAACTTTATGATCTCATAATTTTGACTTTATATCTCATCATCTCGACTTTTTCCTCATTATTTTGATTTTATTTCATAACTATGATATTATGTCATAATAATTTTGACTTTATATCTCATTTCGGTTAAAAGTATGTCATGCTAAAATTATGACATACTAAATCATAATTATGAGATAAAAAGTAAAAATTATGACATACTAAAATTGAGATATGTTGAAATTATGACAAAACGTCTTTTTATGTCATAATTTTGACTTTTCTTGTAATCATTTTAACTTTTTTGTAATAATTTTAACAATTATTATTAAAGTCTTAATTGACTTATGAAATAAGTCTGTTATACCATTATTATGACATAGTATGTCAGAATTTTTTCTTTTTTTATAATTTTTCATTATTTCACATTTTTACGTCATGCATTCAACTTTATCATTTCATAAGTTTGACATAAATAAAATATATACATATATATATATTTTTAAAATAAAAATTATATTATTCTCCGGCTCCAGCCTGCTAAATGTGACTATAAGGCATGAAGATTTTAAGATAATATAAACATTAACATCATAATTTTATGTAAAGTTGTTTTGAAACAATGTGTACTGTCTAAAGCTCTATACAAATAAATCTGACTAAAATTTTTATCTCATAATACTGAATTTTTATGTCAGAATTATGACTTTTATAACATAATTATGACTTAGTATGCCAGAATGTTTACTTATTTTTCTTTTAATTTCAACTTTTCTCATAATTTCAACTCTTTAATCTCATAATTTCTATTTTTCTTCTCATAATTTTGACTTTATTTCATAATTATGACATTTTGTCATAATTTTGACTTATCTCATAATTTATTTTTTAAAAAGTCATAATTATGTTATCACACAGGTCTGTAAATATGAATATAAGGTATGAATATATTATAAACATTAACATCAAGATTTTCTGTAAAGCTGCTTTGAAACGATGTGTATTGTGTAAAGTGCTATACAATTAAATTTGACTAAAACCAATATAAAAATTCAATATTTTT
The DNA here is from genome assembly GCA_037950665.1 of Hypophthalmichthys nobilis. Taxonomy (NCBI): domain Eukaryota; kingdom Metazoa; phylum Chordata; class Actinopteri; order Cypriniformes; family Xenocyprididae; genus Hypophthalmichthys; species Hypophthalmichthys nobilis. The sequence goes on from CM075471.1 coordinate 1,607,425, forward strand.
CAACGACCTTCCCCGCAGCTTATTTCAAAACAATGAAGTCGTAGTGCAAAAAAATATTACATTATGCACCTCTCTAAAATTGTATATATATTCCTGCAGATATTATTTCTGTCTTTGTGTTTCTCCTCTAGTCTTTGTAAGTCTCCCGCTGCAGACGGTTAACAGAACCTCCTGCGAGCGACTTTATAGATAGATGCTGTTTTTCCCAGCAGTCTTTCTGGAGTAGCAGCCCTGTGCTATCTATACTTCAGCAGAAGGCCGGTTCACTGACCCGCTATTGGATATTTGACGTTTCCACATCTAATATCCCATTACTGTAGAATGTTTCTGTTTCTGCTGTGCTAAATCTGTCATTCTGCCGCTGCCCAGTGTGAACGTGATTTACCATATGGTGCTAAAGGCTGGCGTCGGTCGGCCTGGCAGGGGTGATGAACTTGAGGTAGCCGTCAAGGGCCTGCAGTGAAGATGTGTGTGTGTGTGTGTGTGTGTTTCTGAAAGCAGAAGCATCTGTGAGCCAGCAGGGAGCATGAAGGGCCGCAGCACGATACAGACAGCGGCGGTCAGCGTCGACTCGTGTAGGTGTTACTCGAGGGCCAGTGGAAACGACGGTGACCGTGGTTGTGGGTTAGTGAGTGTTAACAGAGTGCCAGTGGCTGGAGGACCTTGTAAGTGTTTGTTTTTTCCTCCTCCAAGGCTTTTATCATGTTTTCTAGGGCAATGGAAGCTGCATAGAAAAGAATCTTTGGGTTTCTAGATTTGGGTTAGATTAAAAAAACAACAACATACAATTGATTTCATACAATTCAAATTTCATTTCTACAAAAATATATTTTTTTAATCACCAAAAATAAAAGGAAGGTGAAAAAGAATGGACCTGTATGGAAGCCCATTTCTGCCATACAAGAAATAAAAAGCATGCTTTGGTTAAAAGTATGTCATGATAAAATTATGACATACTAAATCATAATTATGAGACAAAAAGTCTAAATTATGACATACTAAGTCATAATTATGAGATAAGGTCATAATATGTCGAAATTAAGGTCATAATTCTAACATAATTATGACTTATGAAATAATTATGACTTATGAAATAAGTCTGTTATCTCATTATTATGACTTATAGTATGTCTAAATTTTTTCCTCATAACTTCAACTTTATGATCTCATAATTTTGACTTTTTCCTCATCGTTTTGACTTTTTCCTCATCGTTTTGACTTTATTTCATAATTATGATGTCATAATAATTTTGACTTTATATCTCATTTCAGTTAAAAGTATGTTATGATAAAATTATGACTAAATCATACTAGATCATAATTATGAGATAAAAAGTCAAAATTATGACATACTAAGTCATAATTATGAGATAAGGTCATAATATGTTGAAATTATGACAAAACATGACTTTTTATGTAATTTATGTAATAATTCTGACATAATTATGACTTATGAAATAATTCTGTTATCTCATTATTATGACTTATAGTATGTCCAAATTTTTGTCTTTTTCCCCCTCATAATTATGATTTGTCATAATTTCACATTTTTACATCATAACTTCAACTCTATCATCTCATAATTTTGACTATTTTCTCATAATTTAGAATTTTGAGTTTATTTCATAATGTACATTTTGTCATAATTTTGACTCATAACTAATCTCATAACTTTCCTCATAATTTTGATTACTTTATTTCATAATTATATTATATGTCATAATAATTTTGACTTTATATCTCATTATTTCGACTTTTTAATTTTGTAATTATGATTTTACAAAGCACGATTCTACAGACCGCACATATAAATTCATATCACGAATCAACTGATCTGCTGTGTTTTCATTGCGATAAGGCTTTAAGCAGTTGATCAGTTCCACAACCAGCCGAGTTAACCTGATTAATGGTCTTTTGTAATGAAACCTGTGCTGGTTTGCATGTTTAAGCTTGTTTAACGGTGATTGATAACCGGCCGGCCCACAATAGATGAGGAACTGGAAGAGTAATTCAGCATGGAGCGGTTTGTATTGGCATTATCATTTGTACGGTTTTTGAGCTGTTCTCGGGTCAGTGAGGGGAATCTGGTCATTAGTGGTTCCAGTGGTCTTTTAAAGGAGCTCAACGGAGCGAGAACTGCTGTTTTGTTTATAGAAATCTGTATAATGACACCGGTCCTGTACAGGACAGATATTAAAATCAAAGAATTTACATTACCATTCAAAAAGTTTGGGGTCGGTAAGATTTTTTTTAAAGGGGCTCTAGACCTATTTTGTGTTTGCAAACGGCGATGATGTTTTTTGTGGGCGGAGCCTACCTGGCTACCTGGCTTCTGACTTTTTCCCCTCAAAATTGTGATATAAACTCACAATTATAAAGTCTGAACTGGGAGATATTAACACGCAAATGCAAGAAAAAAGTCAGAATTGTGAGATAAAAATGATATTAAAAGTTATCTATGTAAAATGTTATAGGTCTAAATATTATTTCATGCTGTAACTGCTATGTATGAACTGCATATGTGAATATTATGTAGTCTTACTGTTTACATAAAATTCATGCTTTAATAGTAGACTAATCATCGCAGGTTTCATCAGTCCAGTCTGTATTTTATCCTGAACATTGTATAAGCATTCATTTCATGTGTCACAGAACGGAAGCGAGGCTCTCGGGAGCGCGTGTAAACATCACATCCTTTTGATTTTCCCGGCAAAAACATCCCAAGTCCTTTGCATATAAAAAAAACCCCCAGCTTTCATGGACAATCGGAAGTCGGGGAAGATCTCGTTTTTAAAGTTTCGTTATGAGTTGTTCACACATTGGCAATAACAAAGAAATTAATACATGAAAATTCTTACATATAATGTTTTTTAAAGAAGCATCTCATGCTCAAGGCTGCGTTTATTTGACCAAAAATACAGTAAATCATTAATATTATTATAATTTAAAATAACAGTTTTCTATTTTAATATGTAATTTATTCCTGTGATGGCAAAGCTGAAAGGTCAAGCTCAGTCTCCAGAGCATCAGCGATAACTCTTCTTTTTCTAATTTATGTGCTATTATTGCCGTAACCTTTATTACATTAACATTAAGCAGCATTAAATTACTGATTAATTGTCAAGATTTAGAAAGGCTACATTAACAGGAGCTGTTTGGCTCTTGGTTAACATGAACTTGAAACCCCTACAGATTTGGTGACATTAGCTGAAAAGTAACATTATTTCATAGTTATTACATTTTGATGGAAGATGAGTCTGATGAGAATTTCACAATAGGACCAGGAACGTGTATTAGCTCAGTAAAGCTCCTGCAGCATTTGCTTTGATATTTTATTACATGATATAATGACATTCAGACATTTTTAAGTGAGACTAGGGTGTTCAAATAGTGTATGTTCAATCTTTTCAGACCTTGATCTCTTCCCTCTTGGAATCTTTGAATTCTTGTCACCGCTTCTCTCTCGGATCAAACTCGCCGTGAATTTCTCCCAGCGTGTGACATAATGAGCAATGCTGCGCGACACCAAAATGAAACGTATCGATTTTTTATGCGGTGCATCGTAGCTTTTAAGATATTGCTTTCATTATTGTAGAATTAGTGCTGCATGCTTTGATGTCTTTTATCTTGGACCACACACATTTGATTGCAGCAGAGGATGCTGGGTAATACAGTGGACAGGGTGGGGTTACGGACCGTCTAATGTTACATAACACATATGCAATCGTGACAAGAAGACCTGCATCTCCTTTAGAGCGATTCTCTAGTAGTTAGTAGTGCTTGCTAAGTCAAACATCACTACTATTGCTCATATAAGTATTAAAGTTGAGTGTGTGCTTTTTTCTTAATAAAACAGGGGGACTCTTTTCATGCAAGATCATAAAGCATCATGCATGGAGTTTTCCATGAGTAAGCAGCACTCATATTTACTTTTTAGAAAAGGTAGAACATCTAGCATAAACATTTCTTGTTTGTTGCATCTCTCATTTCCATGTTGTACACTTAAGGGATTGAAGCCTTTATTGGAGCTGCTCTTTATAACAGTGCAGTTGCTCTTTATGGGAAACATTTTTAAATATTGAATCAAAGCTTAAGCTGTACAACTCCCCGAACAATATCTCTGAAAACAAATAACGCTACATGTATCTGCTGTTTATATTCTGGGAAATGCATTACAAACGGTGTAGTTTAGACTGCTGTCTGTTTCCTCACAACTAACCATTGATCACAACATGCCAGCGATTTATATAAACACAAATGCACATGTTCGCTCTTGCTTTTCCCACAAGCAAGCGTAAAGACAGACTCTTGCAGCTTTGTGCTTTGGGAGATACTTTTGAAGTACTTTAAACAGTCCAGTATGGCAAAAATAACATATTGTTTTTGATCTACAAAAAATGGTGAATATATATATATATATATATATATATATTTTAAAATATATTTATATGGATGTATTTGGAATATATTTTAGAATTTTTTGAATATATTTTGGACATATCTTAAATAAACAAATAAATAAATAAATATTTTTTTAAAATAATAAATAGTAATAAAAAAATTAAAAATAAATCATAAAAGTAAATAAATAATAATTAAAATAATGTATATATATATTTAAATTTTTTAAATTATTTTATATTCTGTATATATTACAGTATATATACAGTGTGTGTGTGTGTGTATATATATATATATATATATATATATATATAAATTTCCAAATTGATTTTTATAATTTTCAAATTGATTTTTACATTGATTTTTTTTTTTTTTTTTCCAGGAATGCAATTCCCACCAGTTTGGTACTGGATCTGCTTTTACAAATGATTTTTTTTTATTTAGCAGACTCCAGTGACTACAGCGACTTACAGTACATAAAATGATAGATTTATTCATATTAGTGCATGTGAATTTCCTGAGAATCAAAAAAATTTACAGTGCATTTAAATATATATTTTGGAGAGGAAAAAAATGCTGGATGGGTCGAGTAAGAGCTCAGTTGGTGTATGTGTTTATCGCAAAGCGGCTTTGAATGTCTTTCATCACAAACAAATATCTTGTGTGTTCGGTGCCAGCGTCCCTGTGGCGTCTCATAATGATTGATGTTGGCAGCGGAGCAGCTGCTTCATGCTACAGTCTCGCAGGGCCGCTCTTCCACGCCTGTAAACAACTAGTAGTTTTCTTGTTTGAAAAGTTCCACTTGTTTGAAAAGCTTGCAGGAATTTGGTTTTTGATACTCTGTGCTTGAAAAGTATACTGTGCTATCTTTCTGTAAAATGCCCCTTGTTTTCATTGGTTTTATGATTTAGTAGATATTGTATTGTTTTATACTACAGATTGGTGGTTGATGGTTGATATAATGTCTACATATATGCATGTATATGTGTAAATACACTGATCAGGCATAACATTATGACCACCTTCCTAATATTGTGTTGGTCCCAATTTTGCTGCCAAAACAGCCCTGACCCGTCGAGGCATGGACTCCTCTAGACCCCTGAAGGTGTGCTGTGGTATCTGATACCAAGATGTTAGCAGCAGATCCTTTAAGTCCTGGAAGTTGTGAGGTGGAGCCTCCATGGATCGGACTTGTTTGTTCAGCACATCCCACAGATGCTCGATTGGATTGAGATCTGGGGAATTTGGAGGTCAAGTCAACACCTCAGTCTTGTTGTGGTGCTCCTCAAACCATTCCTGAACCATTTTTACTTTGTGTCAGGGAGCATTATCCTGCTGAAAGAGGCCACAGCCACCAGGGAATACCGTTTCCATGAAAGGGTGTACATGGTCTGCAACAATGCTTAGGTAGGTGGTACGTGTCAAAGTAACATCCACATGGATGGCAGGATCCAAGGTTTCCCAGCAGAACATCGCCCAAAACATCAAACTGCCTCCGCCGGCTTGCCTTCTTCCCATAGTGCATCCTGGTGCCATGTGTTCCCCAGGTAAGCGACGCACACGCACCCGGCCATCCACATGATGTAAAAGAAAACATGATTCATCAGACCAGGCCACCTTCTTCCATTGCTCCGTGGTCCAGTTCTGATGCTCACGTGTCCACTGTTGGCTCTTTCGGTGGTGGACAGGGGTCAGCATAGGCACCCTGACTGGTCTGCAGCTATGCAGCTCCTTACGCAACAAACTGTGATGCACTGTGTTTTCTGACACCTTTCTATCAGAACCAGCATTAACTTCTTGAGCAATTTGAGCTACAGTAGCTCATCTGTTGGATCGGATCACACGGGCCAGCCATCAGTGAGCCTCGGCCGCCCATGACCCTGTCGCCGGTTCACCACTGTTCCTTCCTTGGAGCACTTTTGATAGATATTGACCACTGCAGACCGGGATCACCCCACAAGAGCTGCAGTTTTGGAGATGCTCTGACCCAGTTGTCTAGCCATCACAATTTGGCCCTTGTCAAACTCGCTCAAATCCTTACGCTTGCCCATTTTTCCTGCTTCTAACACATTAACTTTGAGGACAAAATGTTCACTTGCTGCCTAATATATCCACCCACTAACAGGTGCCGTGATGAAGAGAGAATCAGTGTTATTCCCTTCACCTGTCAGTGCTCATGATGTTATGCCTGATCAGTGTATATCTTGTCTGAAAATATTAAGGCCGGAGCCGAACAGGATCTTTGAGACAATACAGGTTAAATTGCATCTAATCTGGTTTTGCATCTTGGTTTCAGTGAATGTTCATTGGTTACAGTGTTTTGAGTCCTAGCAGTTCCAGAACTATGTGTTTTCATAAAATAATTAACTATTTTATCGCAAAAGATCAAGGAAATTGTAATATGAACCCTTTAAATGAAAAAAAAAAAATTGAATTAACCTCTTATGAAGGCTGAATGTCTTTTGATCTTCTGTTGTTACATAAACCTTTTGACTAATGGTTTAATAAATGAAACTATTTATTTCTCAAATGTTTTACACAAAAAGCATGAAGACCAAATTCTTCAAAAATTCTTGATGAATTCTTCAACTTTCACAAGCTCTTTGGTTGAACATTGAACAAAAAAACCCTCTATACATCGGCTCTATTCCAAAGTCTAGTGAGTTGCCTTGCTGTCTACTGCATACTTAAAAGACAGTAAAAATGCCCCAAAATACACTAACGGTCAAAGTTTGGAATTATTACGATTTTTAAATGTTTTTTAAAGAAGTCTCAGTATATTAGAATGATTTCTGAAGGATCATGTGACACTGAAGACTGGAGTAATGATGCTGAAAATTCAGCTTTGATCACAGAAATAAATTACATTTTAATATATATTCACATAGAAAACAGTTATTTTAAATTGTAATATTTCACAATTTTAGTGTGTTTTACTGTATTTTTTTATCAAATAAATGCAGCCTTGATGAGCATAAGAGAGAAAAAAAAAAATCTTTTGACTGGTTTTGCAACAGCCTGTGCCTTTAGTTCACATGAAAATGAAAACTCTGTCATAATTTACCTGTTTCTGTACATGCAAATTGACTTTCACGATTTTTACTGAATGAACCAAAACAGAAAGAAAGTCTAAGAAGGAAAGTGCAGGTTTGGAATGACATGAGAGTGAGTAAATGATGACAGAATTGTCATTTTTGGCTGAATTATCCCTTTATTGCTCCCTATGTAGTCGGCTCACTAGGTTTTGGAACAGAGCAGCACCTCAAAACCCCTGAAATCCAGAGCAATTCTTGACTGGCAGAATGGATTGGGGAAAGGTGTAGTTTTTCCTCAGGAAAGGCGTTCTGCTCTCTCCACACTCTCTGTCCAGCAAAGGTGGTAAATTGATTGGGACTCGGGTTTAATCGTCCGCCGTTTTCTGGAGGGCTTTCGAAGGCTTCCTCCTTTTCTGCCCCATCAGGATCGGGGAGGGGAGCAAAGATAAGCTGGCGAAATCTGGCCTTTCTCCCTGCATAGGCTCTCTGCTCCTCCATAATTCCCCTCTGGAGACGCATTCAAAGCAACAGGACTTAGCCGGGCACACACATCGGCTACGCTGGGGGAAACATGTCTCACAAACGCTCTTTCAGATGAATTGCTTAATCAGAGGTAAATTGCTGGGAGGACGTGGAGGCCTATAACAGGATTGGTTTGTTGAAGGGAGCACAAAGCCAGTCCTTCCTCCAAGATTAGAGCAGGAAATGTGACCTTCACACACCGAGACGGAGCTAGTTCAAGACCGCGAGAAATATGACCAACACAAGCGCAGACTTATATTTGACAGACAAGCTTTCTTTTGTCATTCTACATCATTGCTAAATTGATAATTAGCCTTTAAAAGCCTTTAATTAGCTTTTAAAAGTGTGTTTACTACTCAAAACAAATGCATCTGAGAGATGTTCAGATATGTCCAAATAAACAAAAGAATCATATAATAACTTTTTGTGTTTCAGTTTATATATCCACTACATTTAAATTTAATTGCTGTTTGTACTTGTACAAATATGTGCACTTTGAAAAATTATTTTCATGATTTGTTATCACAACATTTCTTTTGTCAAATCAACTTCAGTAATTAATGTGGTTCAGATAACATAATATTTTGAGTTTCTGTTGATTAAACCAATCGCCTTCATTGTATTAACTCAAATTTTTAATTTCAATGAACTCAAAAAACGAGGTAACTTAATTTAAGTTAAACCAACAATTCTTTTTTTACAGTGTGGTCATCCGATTTTTATTTTTTTTTAAGTTCTAAAAAGTTTTAAAAAAGTAATTTTTCATAATTCAGCAGCAAATCATCATATTAGAATGATTTCTGAAGGATCATGTGACACTGAAGACTGGAGTAATGATGCTGAAAATTCAGCTTTGATCACAGGAATAAATTGCATTTTACAATATATTCACATAGAAAACAGTTATCTTGAATTGTAATAATATTTCACAATATTACAATTTTTTACTGCATTTGTAATCAAATAAATGCAGCATTTGTGAGGAGAAGAGACTTCCTTCAAAAATATTTAATTATTGTAAACTTTTGACCAATAGTGGATATATCAAAATACCATCTAATACAACTGCTGCCACATTCTCAAACTTCTCTAATGATATTTAAATATTAATTATATCAATAAATATCAGCACACATGCCTGTAAATGCAATAATACAAGAATACGAGAGCATGCAAACATTGATGTTCCCGGGCAGAAATCAAATTCTGTATGTTTTGCAGTATTATTTCTTTCTTTATTATGTGTTGAAGTTTATATCATGATTGTTGTATTTAGTAAGTTATTGCTGTATTTTGTAGTTTTTGTAGTTGTGCATTAAAGCTCTTTTTTCAGTGCAGTACATTTTACTGTAGTAGAGTGCATTGGCTTGCTTATATAAAATAACACTGCAAAATACCTGAGCAGTATTTATTGAGATTTTCATTTATCAAGAGATAATGGGGATTCAATTGAGACACAGTTCTGTTTTGCATATGTAGATGGATTTTGTGCATGATATACACATGAATATTGTGTTTCAAACTCGACCAGGTTAAGTTTATTTCATGCTCCTTTTTCTAGGGAGATTAATTTACGTGTAAATTCCTCATTCAGCTGTCCTGAGAGCAGCTCGTACCTCACTGAAGTGTTTTCCCTCCTCATTTGACACCTCGACAGTCTGTCGATCTGAGGTAACTCTCTATTTGCATTTCATTTCAGAAACACTCGTCTCTGTTCTTCTCATTTGCAATCACATTGTCTGACACACATTTGAAGTTTGTAGCTAGACTGTGAAACCTGAGAGAAATACTCAAAGAAGCATTAATTGAATATAGTTTCAAAGGCTAAATGTCTGCTTGTTCCACAATCCGTGTGCAGGTACCAGATGGTGAGGTGAAAACCTGATCCACTGACTTTTGGCTCTGGATGCAGTATAGAGGACCAGAGGAAGATGAAGGCAACTTTGATGTCTCATTCAGCCGTCCGTTTGATGTCACTCCGTTATCCAGGAGCAAAGATGGATTCGCTGGTAAGAATTTGCAAAAGCAGACAACTGATCTTTTGAAGAAGTGCAGTGTTAAAAGGCTTTGTGCCTGCCATATCTTAATGGAGACATATTTTTACTTGTCTGCAAATTGGGTGTTTCTTCAACTACAGACACTTTTATATCCCGGGGATTTATTTTTTATTAAAACTGACAGATTTCAACATTTTCCTTTTTGATATGGTCACTTTAAATTGTCTTGGAAATGTTTTTACTATCCCTTTCCTTTTTTGTTTTTTTTGCTACTTTTCAAATGATTTTTATGTATATGTTTTATTCTTTTTTTAAACTTTCTTTTCCCCCCTCAGACATTCAGTCTTATCAAATATTCATTAGTGCATTTAAAAAAGATGGTACTAATGCTGTAGCTTGAAGCTTCTGTTCATTGAGTTTAATGCATTAAGTTTAATAAGCATTGACATAAGAGCTGTGAAGGAGCCTTAAGGCATAACCAGATGTTTACCTGAAGACACAGTCCCACCCTAATGAACAATGTAGACAATTCACAGCTCAAAAAGTGCTTTGACAAAAATACAAGCTCCACATTTTAGCAGTGCAATCAGATCACTTTAAGTACGTTCCTATACATGCATTTTCCTTTAACAAAATAAAGGTTAGATCAGCTGTTTGGAATGAACTGTTGACTGCATACTACTCTTTAAAAATAGTAAACCACAGTATCACTGTTATCACCAGTGTTATTTTAGCTATTACAGTTTTCGTTAATATTGAATACATTTTTATATTTTGCACTTTCATTTCAATTTTAAAGTTTTAGTAAATTTTGTTTTGTTTTTTAAATGTCTACACTGCAAAAAAATAAAATAAAATAAATAAAAATAAAAAAAATCCGTATTTTTGTCTTGTTTTCCAGTACAAATGTCTAAACATTCTTACATTGAGATACATTTACTTGAGAAGCAAAATGACTTCAGATAGTAAGTCTTGTTTTTTTTTTTTTTTTTTTTGTGAAAAATGTTTTAAAATTAAGTGAGTTTATGCATGACTATTAGTGTATGATGTCGCAAAATTGCCTTAAACAATTACTAAATATACTGCAAAAAGTCATGTTTTCTAATACGTTCATGCATGGATTGCTTCTGACAGAGTTTGTGGTGCCATATGTGGAACACACCCTTAGTATGTTACCCAGGGTTCAAAGCGCCATGCAAGTAAATACCTGTTACTCGCCACTTGCCCGGGAACTATTTTTATGAATTTTGACAATGCATGGTTGTGGGAATGTGAAATGGCTTAGTGCAATCATCAAATCGCAACGGTTGTGATGTAATTATATAAATATATATTCTGACATGTTTCAGAGTGAAGCGCAGCACTGTGTTTATTTTCAGTTTCCATTCACAGTAAATATTACTCTGTTTGAATCACTTATAATGTGCATTTGGGAATGCAACGTGCACTAACCATCTTCCCAAATTCTTCAGGTTTTCCTGCTTTTTTATCTTTAGCTGATCACATGCCTGATATAACAAGTTACATAGGCCTAATTAAAAAAAAAAATGAAGAGACTTGCATTGCAATGCAGCAGGTAGTTCTGTTTTTATTAAAATACAAAATTAAGAGCTATTTATGTCAGTTATATTGAATTTTCTCTAGCACACGGGTGGTTTAACGAAGGCTGAGATTTCCGGCTCTTCCTCACTGGGATTGAACTTTCCGCTCGGTCTCTTTGATAATCTGGCACGAGAGGGCGATCCGGAGAATCCCAGAAGTCCCTGCTCCTCCGGGCTCATGGCTAGTTTTCCTGTTTGGATTAACAGCTTTTGCCGTTCCATTAGGGATTTCTGTGGACGGAAAGACAAGAAGGCAGTGAACAGTTGGCATGAGTGTGGGATAATACTGTCTGCTTATCACTGGATTGCCATTTGCTCCATGATATGGAGATTGTGGAGTGATTGTGTTGAAAGATGAGCTATTGTTTATGGATCATCAACTTTATTTATTTAAAGCTGAATGCGAACATCAAGCCATCTGATTTTCTGTTAAATATTTATTTATTTATTTATCTATCAGTCAAGTGATTCAATGACCTTAAAATGTGGCCCATCAGGCAATATGTAATACTTTATTATAATTTATTAATTGTATAAATATGCACCTGTATGTTTTTACATAAATGTATCTATTAATTGTTATTGAATATGCTGAATACATTTTATATGCCATATTTATTCATTCATATTTTAAATTATTTATAAAATTATTAATAATTAACACAATTATTTTTATGAAAGATTAAATATTTTTGTTTTGAAAATTATAAATTTATTAATTGTATGATTAGTTAAATTATTATTTTTAATTAATGAGTCTATTAAATGTAATTCTTTATATATATATATATACACACACACACAGTACATCAGCCACAAAACAATAATTTTAATTGAATATGCTGAATAAATTTTATTTTCAGTATTATTAATTATTAAAATATTTTAAGAACTTTTATAAATTATATAATTATTAATGATTATTTAAATTAATTTGTTTAAATAAATTAATCTATTAAATTTGATAAATTTCTCTCTCTCTCTCTCTAATTTTAAAATATATTTTATCCAATTATTATTATTATTATTATATAGTCTTTTAAAGTGACACTGAATGGAAGTTAGTTTTTTGTATGCAGTTGAGGTCTTGTGGAGGGTAAAAGCTGAGGGGCACCAGAGAATGAGAGGAGAAGACAGGCCTTGTTTTAAGTCTGATTCTCAAACTGAAATAAGACAAACGAGGACAGGAGGGTGGAAATCATTGTAATTTATTTTCTTGGGTTTTCTTTCCGCTTTTATTGGATGGCAGATCCAATTAATCCCCAGGGAGAAGCTACGAGAGAAGCTGCCACCGACACAAAGATGAAGCTGGTTTTACCTCAGATCATGGCAAACTGAAACATTTGTCTCCTGAGCACTCGTCGTCTTCCCTCGCGTGAAACCTCCTCTCTCGTGTTCTTCTGATGAGCCGGTTTCATCCTGGGCGACAGAATCTGCTTCGACAGATGAACGCTTTTAAACGCTGCTGAAAAATGAGTCGCACGGCAGGTGTTTGCTGTTTGTTTTCAATTCCCATTAGTCACTTCAGGTAAGAGTCCTTTCTCCAGTCGGCGTGGAGAGATGTTTGTACCGTGCTGAAGACTTCTGCATCTGATGTGCAACTCAAATAAAGGTGTTTGAAGGGTGTTTTCAACAAAAATAGAAAGTAGTTTTGTGCTTTCCTTCAGATCATAATCACTTTATTTGGAATTAGATAATAGTTGTTAACAAAATGAGATGCCTCTTAATTAAAAAGTACAGTCAAGGACAGTTGGGTACCAATAAGTTATATACCTAGAGAGAGTAATATGCTAGCATTCCTGTTTTTTATTTTATTTTTATTATTTTTATTTTATTTTATTTTATTTCATTTTTTATTTCATTTTAATTGTATTTCATTTTATTTTTATTTCATTTTTAATTGTATAGTATTGTATTTTATTTTTAATTTCATTTTTCATTTAATTGTATTAATTTTTTTCATATTAATTGTATTCTATTTTATTTGTACATTTTTAATTGTATTTTATTTTATTTTTTTATTTCATTTTTCATTTAATTTTAATTTAATTGTCATTTTTAATTATTTAATTTTATTTAAAATTACTTTTGTTTATATGTATATTTTTATTTATTTTTATTTTATGTTTTGCAATATTTATTTCGTCACAATGCATAGCTATTTTTGAATGGTGTTATATTGTTGGTGTAGCATGTTATGTATTATTTTTATTCATAATTTTAATTTTTTAATATTATATATATGCCTTATATTGCAAATGGAGTCATCAATATATTTTGGTTTTCTTTCCTCAAAAAAAAAGAAAGACTTTGAATTTTAAATGATTATATCTGCTAAAAATATATTTTTTAAGAGTACCATAGCATATAGATGACTTCTGCAGACATGGACTAAAAGCCTCAAAACTTCTTAATCTTAATGTCATGAGATCTTTAATTTATTTATTATGTTAATACATTTTATACATTTAATATACATACAAAAATATAATTGATGCAGTATATATTAGACCAGCAACTTCTCTTTCTTTTCAACTTTCAAAATCTTTTCCTTCCTTCCTTCCTTCCTCTCTTGATGATGACGGTCATGAAATCCATTATGAAGAAGACATCCTGAAGACACTGAAGACATGAATACAACATCAGTTGATTTCAGGAGCCATTCACAATGTGAGCAATTCCATCTGTGTCATTCTGACTCTGATTGTGCGACAGGACCCGTAATGGGCCTGAAGTGCTCACGGGTTAAAGAGCATCTACATTCTTTTTACCGACCTTGAAAATGCTGCTTGTCTGAAGGAAAGGCCAAGTGTCTGTGGAGTTTCTAGTGCTGCTGAGGACCAGCATATTCAGCAAGGTCCAGCTCTAAAGCGACGGTTTACAAAGGCAGGATGAGCGCTTTCCATGCTAAACGCCGCCTCCGCTAGCTCTGCCTGCGCATCCCAAGGCCAGGCAATGTAGCCTCAGTATTTGTAGTAAGATCAGAACAAAACTCCTGCTGTTCAGAGAGTGCATGCCACTGAATATTGATTATTCGACAGCTTTAAATCAATGGGACAGAAAACGGGTGTGAAGGGGATCGCTGGAGAGCCAGGCAAAGGTAGCTACCAAAAAATGCATACGCAAACCCAGTGCTTTTTTCCATGTTTGTGTCTGTAAAAGCATTAAATATTAACAAATGCATTTCCCTCTACATCTTCCTTGTCACAGACTTCATTTGGCATGCTCCTCTAACCTGGGCCAGGCTGGGCTAAACTGTGTCTAGCCGTCGTCTCGCCGGATTGTTGTTGGAAGCAGGAGGGTCTCCGGGTAAACACGCGGCTCTCAGCGTGTCCCGGTGCTTCGCTTTGAAGCTCTGCTGTGTGATGGCTGGCAGCACTACACACGGGCACCAGACAGGAGTTTATGCTAAACGTGTTTTCCAGCGTAAAATCACTTTGTAGTAGTTGCTGCTGCTGCTTCCCTTGAGTCGAGGTGCTTTTGAGAGCAAATGCTAATGGAAAGTAAGTGATGCAGTAAGTTAGTTGGTTATGTCTCGTATAAACATGGATGCAACAAAGAGCATATTTAAGAGACGTTGCACATCATCTGACTGTTGTATTTTTCTCTTTCAATTAGTTTATTGAAATCAAGTCTAAAATCATCAGAGATGTGGATTGGCGGACAGTGCACATTGTTTAATATAGATGCCATTATATTTTTGGCTCTTTGATAGATTGCTTTTGTTGCACTTTAATCGCTTTGGATAAAAGCATCAGCTAAATGCGAAAATGCCCCTTAGCACAGTCAAAGTACACTTTTAAAGGGCACCTATTATAACCCTTTTCACAAGATGTAATATAAGTCTCTGATGCCTCCAGAATGTGTCTGTGAAGTTTCAGCTCAAAATACCCCACAGATCATTTATTATAGCTTGTCAAATTTGCCCCTATTTGGGTGTGAGCAAAAACACGCCGTTTTGTGTGTGTCCCTTTAAATGCAAATGAGCTGCTGCTCCCGACCCCCTTTCCAGAAGAGGGCGGAGCTTTAACAGCTCGCGCTTCGGTTGCTCAACAACAACAAAGCTGGAGAATCTCACGCAGCCAAAATGATGATCGTCTGTAACGGTGTTCAGCCTTACATTGTTCAAACAATGTCAAAGTTATAATAATTAAAACATCATAATGATAATTATGGTAATGATAAAAGCACGGTCATCTTCCTGTCTGTTTAATCGAACATTACATTCATGAGTATGAAACTGTTTTTGACATCTGTAGCAAGTGTTTTTTGGATTTGTGCAATAATGGATTTGTCTTAAAAAGCCTGTAATGACAATGACTGCTTTACACCAAATGCATCAAATGGCTCAAAAAATAAAAGTTAATTGCTCCGGCACATTTGTCACACATCTGCATGTTCACGGTGCCGATAGGCATGTTTCCATACGACTGCTGCGCTTGAGTGGAGTGGGAGCATCCGGAAAAGCATTTCTCAGAACTTCTAGATATTTTATGTAAAACATCAACATAGTGCTGAAAAATGCAGTGTTTGAAATGTGCACTTCAGGAGTCTGGTGTTGATCAGCAGCCTTAAATTGAAGAATGGAAATGTATTCAGAGGGAAGAGTGAAGCTTAATTGAACTGTTTGAAACCCACACGCCTGGGACTGACAGCGGAGGGTGAGAGAAGGTCTGAGAAGTGGATGGGAAAATGGAATACTTCATTAAAAAGAGTTCCTAGGTGGCTTTCTGTCTTCCTGTAAAAAAAAGTGCAGAACTGAGGCTGGAAATGTATTTTACATTTTAAATTCACAGTGAATCATTGTTTTGCATAGTAGAGTGGGAAAATAAGATTATAAGCAGATTGTAAGAAGATTATAAATCAAGATGTGTGACGCTCAAGTATAAGTTCAGGGGTGTGTGTAACGGATGTAGGCCGGTAAGAGCTGTGTGTGTAAACCTCACTCCCCTGATCTCAAGAGGTGCTCTAGTGACTGACGCTAAATGCTGCAGTCTTTAGCCTCCTTGTTAGCGTGCCTGCCTCCCATGCCAGAGACCTGGGTTCGAGGCCCGCATAGAGTGGGGTGAGAGCGCCTGACTCCCATGCCGGCGGACCTGGGTTTGAGTCCCACTTAGTGTGGGCGGTTCGAACAGGAGGGGTTTCATTGGTGCCGTGACCTGGACGTTGGTGAGTGTAACGGACGAAGGCTAGTAAGAGCTGTGCATTTAAACCTCACTCCCCTGCTCTCAAGAGGCGCTCTAGCGACTGACGCTAGAGACTGCTATCTTTTGCCTCCTTGTTAGAGTGCCCGACTCCCATGCCTGCAGTGGGCGGTTTGAACAGAAGGGGTTACATTGGTGCCGTGAACTGGATTGGAGTGAGGTTTAGGGGGGTGAGTAACGTTTTTTGGATCATTTTGGTTTTCAGTGGCATTGCATATGTTGCAGTTTTTTTTAATCTTTGTTTCATTTTTTACATCACACAAATTCAAAGTTTCCCACTTGTAATTCTGACATTCCCACATGACTTGAAGGCAACATCGTCACAGTTAGAAATGGTGCTTTGCATTATGGGACACAGAACAACATATGAGTGTTATTTTTGTCATTGTGGCAAATATAGAAGGTCTAGTCTGTGTGAACATAAAATGCATATTTCCTGCTGCACAAATGTAAACATGAGTAGGGTCATAGGCAAGCTATTCTGAACAGTGCTTCTTTATTTCTTGTTCGTTAATTTGCTTGTTTGCTCGTTCGTTCATTCATTCATTGTGTTTTATTGTTTTCTAATTTTTTTTGTTTTGTTCTTGTTTGTTCTTTTATTGTTTGTTTCAATTTTTATCATTTATAATCATTTTGTTTATTTTTATTTGTTGTTCCCTCTTTTGTTTGTTTTTTTCACAAATTTGTTTTTTTATATTTGTTCACTCATTTCTTTTTCTTTCTTTCTTTCTTTCTTTCTTTCTTTCTTTCTTTCTTTCTTTCTTTCTTTCTTTCTTTCTTCATGTTTCTCTCGCGCTCTCTTTCTCTCTCAGGGTTGATAAGGTATGTCTGATGACCCGAGGGCCCGTCGGGTCCCTGTCGTGGCTGATAAAGGCTCCAGCGGGCTGCAGGCGTCCACAGATTTCACACGCAGAACTTCCCTCATTCAGCACAGATTACAGCACTATCCCCACGTCCAGAGAAGAGAGAGATTACGGCCATGTGGGAATCCAAGTGAGATTACAGTTCATTTCCAGACAGGTGAAAATGGGTTTATGTTTAGAGAGAGACAGGAAACAATTGACTTCTTCAGTTCCTCTTGTGTGAAACAGCTCCATTAGAGATGCAAGCCTCTATGAAATGCTAATTTACAGCATCTCTCTTTAATTTGTTTCTGAGAATCAGGATGCTTTCTGAATATCTGGGGAGCCTGTAAATATTTGAGCAAACGGATGTGTTTGATTTACTTAAAGTTCACAAATCTGATTGAAAATGTACTTGGTTTAATTCGGTTATGTTTGCGAGGAGCATTTGCTCAAGAGGCAAGTGCTACATGTAATTCCGATTATAAATTCAAACGAAGTCGAGGGACAAACATTCAATCTTGCATTCGTCTCTGTTTAAAGTGGGTGTCAGGATCAACTCGTGTCACTTTGTGACATCTTATGATTTTATTTTCTTTTGTACATTGTTAGTCCCTGCAGAAAGATGCACCGTTTACTCCGTACACAACTGTATTCATGTCTGCAGCACAGACATAATAACTAGATTTTCTGCAGTAAATGTGATTGGTGGTTGCCTGTGGTTGTCAGGGTGTTGCTAAGGTGTTACTACATTCATTGCATGTTATACACAACATTTGAATGTCAATTATCACAGTTTTTAATTTATTATGATAAATACATTATATTATAATTAGGGGTTCAAGCACATAGTGCACCAAAACGTTTGAATGTTTTTACTAAAATGGCTATAACTCGTGAACAGAATGAAATATTTTCAGAACACCTGTGTATGGGCTCAATCTTTGGTCACAGTAAAAATACCATGGCGATTGGCCACTTGGTGGCACTGTAACAGGAAAAAAAAACTGAAAACAGCTATAACTATGCAACCGTTAGTCCGATTGACTTGAAAATTGGCATGCAGTGTCTTAGTCAAAACAGCCATGATTGTCTGTAAGGACATTGGCATATCTCAAAAAGCATGGCCGCCATTGGCCAATGAATTTTAAGCACCTATTAGAGGTTAACGGAGGCCGATTAGAACGAAACTCGGTGGACATGTTCAACTCATGGTCCTAGAGCAGTGGTTCCCAATCCTGGTCCTGGAGGCACCCCAACACTGCACATTTTGCATGTCTCCTTTCTCTGACACACCCTTTTCAGGTCTTGGAGTCTCTACTAATGAGCTGATGACTTGGATCAGGTGTGTTTGAATAAGGAGACATGCAGAATGTGCAGTGTTGGGGTGCCTCAAGGACCAGGATTGGGAATCACTGTCCTAAAGGTCTATGAGAATTTTGAAAGAAATCAGCCACTAGGTGGTGCTAATGAGTTTTATGCCTCTGTAATCACATGGTATTTCATGCTTACACAAAATATTCATATCATTTTTTAGAGCTGTTCATACTGAACAAATTTGCCTCAAGAACCACTGCTGTCAATCTAAATCTTTCATTAAATATTTGCGATTATGTAAAAATCTATGCAAACTAGTCTTAGGTTTTTTGCTCAATCTGAATAAAACCAACGCAGTACAATTCTCTGGACTGTCTAGGTCAATAATTATCAAAAAAAAAAAAAAAAAAAAGTTTAACTTTACCCTTTGGGTAGCTTTAACAGGGTCATCTAGAAAAGGGGCTTGGCCAAGTGCTCACAAAAGTCTATAACTCCTAAATGAAAACTCGGAACTTCACAAAAATTGGTAAGCACATGCAGCATATGACTCTAAAGAAGCATGCCAACTTTTATGGAGATCGGACCATAGGTGGTGCTATAACTGGTAAAAAGCTTTAAAAACCATATATTTCCTATGGTAAACTGCCTGTATTGGCTGTAAATGGTCTTTTCCATCTATGATTGAGATGGTTAAAGGCTTGCTAAATGAAACATAATACCGTTTTACTCATATGCTTAATATATTAATGTTATACATAATTCATTGACAGTGACACGCCTCAGACTCAACTAAAAAATCCACTAAATATATATGAAAGATAATGCATAGCTATTCATGCATCATGCATAGCTATTTTTCATCATCAGTACACAGAATATGTACTAATATTGTACTGTCAACATTAACAATTATCAATTATCACAATTTCTAATTAATTAAAGTCAATCAGAAGTATTGAGTATTCTGGCAGAGCATGCAGAGCATATTATTTATAATTGTGCATCCGACCATGATAAACTAGAGTGCATGAAATTATTCTTAGAATTGGTGAGTGAATTTCATCTATGAAACTGCAGCTGAGCTCTGTGGAGAAGAGGGCAGCGTCCGAGAGTCAAGAGCCTATCTGACATGATCAAAACAGGCTGAGAGGTGAAGCTTAAGTTCTCAAGAACAGATGAGAAAGAAAAAGAAAGAAATGCCATGGTCAATTGAGTTAAATTTTTTTGTTCTCACTGTGAGAGAGGTTTGGTGCAAACGCTGCAGTCCATTTTTGGATTCTGTTTTATACTTTTT
Source organism: Hypophthalmichthys nobilis (assembly GCA_037950665.1). Taxonomy (NCBI): domain Eukaryota; kingdom Metazoa; phylum Chordata; class Actinopteri; order Cypriniformes; family Xenocyprididae; genus Hypophthalmichthys; species Hypophthalmichthys nobilis. The sequence goes on from CM075471.1 coordinate 1,627,638, forward strand.
TATTGTCTCTCCTCTAAAAGGAATGAATAATACACCGAAGTGCATGAAAAAAGAATGAGAAAACTCTTGTGAAACTCAAGTGCAATCTTCCATCCCCTGCTTCGTCGAACAGCCGGCACGTCAACACATGTTTGCCTGCGACACGCACTCGGATGTCATCGGCCCTTGCGTGTTTTGCAGGACAGCTAAAATGGATGTGAAAATGGATGGTTGCTGCGTTGGTGAAATGCGCTCCTTCCTTGTCATCCATGTAGATTGTGCGGTTTGTTCTTGTCAAAACTCTCAACCAAACCTGGAATTAAGAGACGATCTGCAGAGCATCACTCATATCGCTGCTTTGGTTCTTGGAGATTCGCACACAACTGCAAACCTTTAAAAGCTGAAATAGGTGTTTTCACTTACCAGATGAGAGAGAGAGAGACACTTTGGGAAGTCAGGAAGAGATCACACTGAATGTTTTGTGGCTTTTAGTTCAAGTCTGTAGTTTTCAGACCATCTAGTGTATTGCTAAAAGTTGACAAAATAACTTTTATCAGATAGCCTACATACTGTACATTTATTTAAAATGTATATTCCTTTTCTTACATGGCAAAAGGCAACAAATATTGATGACATCATCTTGCACTCACTCATTTTGTCTAATCAAATGTTGTGTAGAAGGAGAATGTCTCCGCCCCCCTCCACTGATAAGTTCTTTTTCCTGTTTCAAAAGGAAATACAACAACACGGTGCTCTTAAATCTATTTCATAGGGTCTGGACTTTCTGCTTATTTTCCTCCCTTCAGGTCTACTTATAATCTTAATTAAGGTTTCTTGCACCAAAATTGTAATTGTTTTTTTAATGAACCTTTTCCACACGCTCTCTGATTGATTTAGCTGTTTTTTTTTTGTTTTTTTTTTGCTACCAAACCTTTAGGACTTCTATGTAAATTCTCTTAGTTTTTATTGACTAACCTTTATTTGAAAAGAGCAACAGCGCTTGGTTATCAGTTTTAGGTGTTTTTATCAAGTCCTCCTTCCTTCAATAACAGCCTCTTTTAATGTGTTTATTGTGTTCAAAGCATTATGCCAATTTATTGTTGATGATGCCAAATGCTATTGCTTGTTTTTAGGTTAGTTTAAGTTTACTCTGTTGTCATGACATTTGGATATATGGTTAATGAAAGAAAGTAAAGACCAGTTATAATACATTATGCAAATATATGCACAAAACCACACCAATTGCAGTCAGTATTTTTTAGTATTATTTATACTATTTTTATATAGCTATTTATTGATAGAGCATTTTATATATATATATATATATATATATATATATATATATGTAATTTCAGTTTTTATATAAGTTTACACTCTAAAAAAATGCTGGGTTAAAAACAACCCAAGTGGGGTTGAAAATGGACAAACCCAGTGGTTGGGTTAAATGTTTGCCCAATGTGCTGGTCAGTTTTATTTAACCCAACTATTGTTTAAAAATTACTGTATGGCTGTCTTACAAATGAACCCAAAATAGGTTGGAAATAAAAAATCAGACACATAATTACTATAGAGGCAACAATAATAATCAAAAGGTCAACATATAAGCAATTTAATAATGTTTATTATTTGATTATTATTCATTAAACTTATTAATATATATGCAATTCCAACATACTTTGGGCTCATTTTAAGCAAGCAATACAGCAATTTTTAAACAATAGTTGAGTTAAATAAAACTACCCAGCAGTTTGGGCAAACATTTAACCCATTCGCTGGATTAAAACAACCCAATTGCTGGGTTTATCCATTTTTAACCCAACATTTTTTAGAGTGTAGTTTAATTTGTAGCTATATTGTTATGTGCTTTATTAAATATTCCTGTTTATTTTTAATTTATTTAAGTTTTTATTTATTTCAGTCAACAAAAATAAAAAAGTTTTAGTTAATGCATTAACATTAACTAACAATGGTCAATACATTTGTTACAGTATAATCCTGGTCATCGTTAGTTAATAAAAACAACTGTTAGTTCATCTCAGCTCAGGTCCATTAAAAAAGATGCAACTTTTGACTTTAATAATGCATTAGTAAATGTTGAAATTAACATTAAATAAGATTAATAAATGTTTTAGAAGTATTTGTATTGTTAGTTCATGATAACTAAAGTATTTAACTAATGCTGACAAATGAAACTTTATTGTAAAGTGTTATTTTTATATTTTTAGTTAACAATAATAAGCCTGATTGCAGTTCAGTATGTCAGTGTGACAATGCGGACAGTTAGATTTTGAATTGTGAGGATTTAAAAAACTTAAATTAGTGGGTTTTTCACCTTTTAATGTTCAGTTTCTGAAAACACATGTGAAGACTGAAGTTAAACATGTTAAGAATGAACCTTATTCGTAATGTTTGAGTATATGTTGATGTATCCGAGCAGAAAATATTATCTTTACTGTAAATCATGCATTAAACCATTATTTCAAAGCAGCAAGGAAAAGGTCATTTTGCACGATAATGACCTCTTTAATGTAAATGCATGTTAGTGCACCTGAGACAAACAGATGGACGGCCCACGCACATTCTGGAGACTCATTAGAACTACCATGTGCTTTCTAGCCGATGATAACCATTTATTATCAGTGTGGTAGGACATCTTTCATAGCCTCAACCTGAGCACTTACACACAGCATAATGACATTTTGTTGAGTTTTTGTATGTGGCCAGAAGTGCACATGCCTCTCTGACAGAAACGATCAGGCCCCATTGACAGGGTACCGGCATAAAGCTCTCCACCGACAGGAATCTATAAAAGGTTTTAATGTCACGGGCCGTGATTGCCACCACTTTCATCTCCATTTGGCCCAATCACAGCAGCACGCGTGGACTGATGGACTTGACAGACGGGGATAGGACAGTAAAAGACATGTGCGCACACCAACCCGCTGGTAATGGCTGCTCACCCGTAGATGGATATTTCTTATCAATACTAATTGCATCAAAGTGACAAAGATAATTGTCCTGTTCTCTGACTCATCCTGCATTTTCTGGCTACAATAATGGGAGAAACTGAATGAGAACAGGTGCAAAAAAGCCAGTAGATGATGCTGTCAGGGTTTTTTCTTAAATGCAAATCTAACAGCAAATCAAGTTAAACAATGTTTAGACTGGTTGAATTCTCAGTTTGTTAACTAAAACTATTAGAAACATTTTGGTTAATTAAAATAAAGCTGAAATAAAATATAAATATTAGATGAAAATTAAGTAAAACTGAACTAAATCTGAACCAAATATAAATGTAACCTGTTTTTTATATATACATACACACATACACAAACACACACACACACATACACACACACACACACACACACACACACACACATATATATATATATATATATATAAAACCACTGGGTTAAAACAACCCAATAGCTGGGTTTGTCCATTTTCAACCCAACTTGGGTTGTTTTTAACCCAGCATTTTTTAGAGTGCAACTTTTAAATCTGAACAGGATGTGAATAAGATTTCAGACAGGAATATCAATCTAAATATTGTCTTTTTCTCACACAAAACACATCATATAACTTCAGACTTTTATAAGTTCTTTATGATGCTTTTTTTGTTCTTTTTGTAGATACACAGACCTGCTCACCCTTTGAACTGATATTACATGGAAAAGAGCTTTGAAAAGAAAAATATAACAACATATGCATGTGGAAAGACATGAGGGTGAGTAAATAAAGTTTTTATTTTTGTGTAATCTTTTTCTTTAACTGTATCTGTGAGTGTGTATTACGTGCCTCACTCTGATTTATGATCAAAGCGATGAATCGGCTGTCTGTGGACTTTAGAAGTGAGAAATTATTCAGCTCTACAAATGAGCCATAAGAGACATGCATGGATTTAAATATAAATTCAAATATATGGCACTGAGACGGTGATATATCCCTCTTCACACTTATCAAAAGCCAGCCAAATGTTTTTATGGATGTTTTGCACATGCATAAAACCAATTATTTTTTTGCTTAGATGATAACTTGAATTGCATCATTAAAAGAATGCTGATTAGATAAAACAACAACCTTGAGCTTGTTTAATTGCTTTTTTGTTCTTGAAGTACACGCAATTCATATGCCGAAAAGCGTTTCACTGCAGATCTTTGAAATGCATTTTGTACATGATTTTCCCACCTATGCCAATATGTGAACGCTTTAGATGGAAGCCTGTAAGATTAAAGGTTTTTACTCTCAGAAGATTACAGTGAGGTATATATTATCAGTTTGTCAATATTTTAAGGGCTCACCGTTATGTCATCTATAGCAGCCTGGAGAATATCTGAACACATCTGAGGAATTCTTAATACACCTCTGAATTCGCCATTTGTCCTTATCACGTACTTCTGCTATTTCGTTATCATTTAAATTATGCATGTCTACAGTCGCAGCAGACAGCTCTAAACGGTGTTTTCCGTAAGACCTGCACACTTTTAATGAAAAAATACATCTTGACCCTTACTTTTTCATATCCCAAAAATGAAGTGGAAAAGAAGGGCATGTTCTAGTCCAGCCAATTGATGTATTTTGGAACATGGAAGCTGACGATTAGCTGGTTAACCATCTTCTAAAAAACAGCTTGCCTACTTTGAGCTTGTATGACCAGCTGGTTTATTGGAGGTCCGAGATGGTCTGCTAATGATGGGCTACATCCAGGTTTTCTCTTAGGGATGTTCGGGAAGCTAAAATAGAAAACCATGATTTTAAATTGTAATAATATTTTCACAGTTTTTGAAATAAATGCAGTCTTGGTGAGCATAAAAAAGCTTCTTTTTAAAAACCGACCCCAAACTTTTGAATGGCTTTGCTGTGTTGTTGTTATCTTACTTATTGTAAATCACCATTCTTTATATACAGTACACACACAGTACACACTCAGTATATATACAGTATATATGTATATATGTAGGGTGAAATCAGGTTGATTAGGACACATTTTCCAAGTCATCTCAATGGCAAAAAGTGACCCAATCACCCTGAATTCACCCTATATATACAACACACGCACACACGCACACACACACACACACACACACACACACACACACACACACACACACACACACACGTGTGTATAACCATAAAGTAACTAAACACATTGTGCCAAACAAATTGCTGTAATAACAAATCCTCTCTCAAAAGGATACCTGGAATCTTTGATAACTCTGGGAAAAATATTCTGTCATTCTGTGAATGTCAGAACGATATTTTGAGCATCACAGAAACAGACCCAGAACACTTAATAGTCAGCCGTAATGAGTTTTTCTGGTGCTAATTGAACCACCTTTCATAAACTACACTCATTATGTTTTTGGTTTTTGGTTGATCTGCATGGCCACTGCTCTAATGGACATGTGTTGAAAGAGATGTTTTCTTTCTGTAAGAAAAGAGCAGGTGCTGTTGACATCATGGGCTTTTAGGTGAGGAAAATGCTGCCTGACCACATCAAATTCTGTCGCCTCACTTTATATATCCTTCCACTGGGAAAAGGACATTGTGTGTGTGTGTGTGTGTGTGTGTGTGCGTGTGTACGCGTTTTTGTGACATATCAGGACACAAATTTGTATAATGACATGGGTATGACATAGGTATTACAAGGAGAGGGTGACTTATGAGGACATTACCCCATGTCCCCATTTTTCCAAAAGGCTTATAAATCATACAGAATGAATTTTTTTGAGAAAGTAAAAATGTGCACAGTTTTCTGTGATGGGTAGGTTTAGGGGTAGGGGTAGTGTAGGGAAGTGTATGATTTCACTTTTTTAACTTTGGTTAGTGTGTAATGTTGCTGTTTGAGCATAAACAACATCTGCAAAGTTACGACACTCAAAGTTCAATGCAAAGGGAGAATTCGCTGTTTAAGGACTACAACAAATGGCTGGTAGGGACTACAACAAGCGTCTTCCCAAGTTGGTGACATCACAAAATAACCCTAAAATTGACATAAACCCCGCCCCTGAAAACACACAACAAAGGAGGTGAGGCCATGTTGGGCTGCTTTAGAGAAGAGGAAGAGTTGTTGTAGTAGAGTGTTGTTGACATGCCGTCATTTTACACTGGACTGCTTCACAAACGAGGATCAATTCAACACAAAAGATTAACATGACGACACATGCTAGTTGATGAGTTGAATCAACTCCACAGCAACTACATAAATTTATCCACTAACCATTCAGAAACGTCCAGTTTCATTCTAAAAGTTGTAACTTCTTCCTGAGTCTCTCCATCAGTGTCGACTCCGGTTTGAACAATGTAAGGCTGAACACCGTTACTGACAATCCTCATTTTGGCTGCGTGAGATTCTCCAGCTTTGTTGTTGTTGAGTTGTTAAAGCTCCGCCCTCTTCTGGAAAGGGGGCCGGGAGCAGCAGCTCATTTGCATTTAAAGGGACACACACAAAAACGGTGTGTTTTTGCTCACACCCAAATAGGGGCAAATTTGACAAGCTATAATAAATGATCTGTGGGGTATTTTGAGCTGAAACTTCACAGACACATTTTGGGGACACCAGAGACTTATATTACATCTTGTGAAAGGGGCATTATAGGTCCCCTTTAAGAATTTTCACTTCAGACATCAGTGTCACATGATCCTTCAGAAATCATTCTAATATGCTGATTTGCTGCTCAAGAAACATTTCTTATTAAAATATTTCTGTGTCCATTACATGCATTTTGAACTTTCCATTCATCAAAGAATCAGTTACTGCAAATAAATTAGGCAGCACAACTGTTTTCAACATTGATAATAATAAGAATCGTTTCTTATTCATACTTTCCCGACCCCCCGGTTGTTAGCCTGACATATTGCATTTGGCGCAGGACCCTCTTGTCTCCTCTCTCTTCAGGAAGCAATGATGCCGTATCACCTTGAGACTCGTTTACAATTCAGACTCTTGACCAATTTTACAGCTCCACCATTTGTCCTGCCATCCACACGTGTGATCGTTTCCTTCGTTCGTTCTCTGCTGTAATCTCTCATCCTCACAGCTCTCTGGAGAGAGGTAAACAAGCAGGTTGAACTTTAGCATGCAAAGCGCGGCCTCTCCCTGATGTATATTCACCACGCCAGTTTAACCAATCAGTTCCAGCGGGCCCGATAAGAGGAGCTGCATCAGTGTGTCGAATACGGTACATCCTCAAATGAATTTGTTATTCACTGATAACCCCCCTTAGGCTTGTTCCTCCCTCACATCTACCGTGCAATATGAAAATATAAATTAGTTCTGCACCACTGACATCATTGCTGTGCCTTTTCTTTTAGAGTGGTCGAGTCGAACGTCGCTACCTGCTTCAGAAGACTCGATACAAAAGACGACCGGAGTATTGTCCTCTGATGGCTCTGTTATCCAATCGGGAGCAGGCGCAAGGTTGCAGTAACTAATGCTTGCAGTAAACATGGCGAGCGCATGCATTGTCAAGCTGTATAAATTGTCTGTTCTGGGTTGATTAAGAGTGCATATGGAGCGTAACTTCCAGGCCAGACCATCTGCTGCGGGTTAGTGAGGTTTTTAAAGCTTTATGGGTGTAAAAAGCTCCATGTTTGTTTAGAGCAAACTGCAGCTGCTTTGAAGATGTAAAAACAAGCGAGTCATATAGAGTATAGAGTTATATGTGGAAAGCAGCTCAAATCATTTGGTTTTGGGAGAATATGATCAGAGATTTGGTATCTTGCCAAGTCTGAGACATTTAGATCTCTTTTAAAGCTCTAGAGGACACAAATTAGATTATATTTTCTCAAGAGATTCCATTATTATTCTCATTTCTGTAGTATAAAGATCCAATTTGTGAGATTTCTTTCATAGGATGAAGAATTAACCAATTGTATTTCTATTCAGTCCAAGAAAATCATGTTCATCTCGGCATCATCAGTACAGTAGGCCAAGAAGGTCAAAGAATCTGCAGAAACTGTACGCGTATTTGTGGCAACGTAGTTTCACTACACTCTAAAAAATGCTGGGTTAAAAACAACCCAAGTTGGGTTGAAAATGGACAAACCCAGTGAATGGGTTGTTTTAGCCCAGCGGTTGGGTTAAATGTTTGCCCAACCTGCTGGGTAGTTTTATTTAACTCAACTATTGTTTAAAAATTACTGTATTGCTTGCTTAAAATGAACTCAGTTGAGTTAAATAAAACTACCCAACAGGTTGGGCAAACATTTAACCCATCCGCTGGGTTAAAACAACCCAATCGCTGGGTTTGTCCATGGGTTGTTTCTAACCCAGCATTTTTTTAAAGTGTAACAACTTTTATTCCTTTTGACACAAATTATGATTACAGGGCAGATTATTGATTAATAAAGACTTATTTTCGCATGGTTCCTTGCACAATACTGTTATGACCTCAGAACTCTTTTAGCATAGTGCATGATTTGTAAACTAATACATTTTGATCTTTGCATCACCTGCTCCATATGATGTGTGGAGCTTTTCTGACATGGTAAACTTGCTTGATGGCCCAGCTGGTACAACATTGCACTTGTGATGTGAGTCACAATAAAAGAGCTCAAAGACTCATAGAAGCAAGCTATAAAGTGCCGTGGTTGCTTCAGCAAGTGTGTTTTTATTTCTCGTTTGCTTTTGTTATCACTATCTGTCAGGTTTACATTAATTTCAAATGCAATAGTGCATTAACCTTTTAGCGCCATTCACTGAACATTTTGTTTCTGAACTGCTGCAATACAACAGCCAGCTTAATAAAACACTGAACATGTTGAATGAAATATGCAAAAAACAATGTAATATAGGGGCGAAAAATAAATGATAACTTGGTGTTTAAACTGTTTTTACATGATTCAGATAACTCGTTTTCTACTTCCATTGTAAGAAAATATATCAGTGTGCATAAGGTTAAGTGAATTGCCATTTTTAAGCTTTGAATTGTCATATTTTTCAGTGAATAATTTGAGAGAAAAGTTTATTTTACGTTGCATATCTGCCCTGTTCAGTCATTGTGTTTCAGCTGAATCTCTCGCACCGTTTCAAAGAATGAATGTAGAGGTGAAGGACATCAGCGCGCCAGTGTTGTACAAAGAGATTTAGCTGAAAGATATCTTTTGTGTGTAACTTTATATAAAGCTCCACATTCAAAAGAATAAAGTCTTCATTTTATTGATGTCTCACTTCTGGTAGTGCAGTAAGACTTCTGCCCCACAGACTCACATTTATAAAAATAAATAAGAAATAAATCTCAAATTCAAGGTGAGAAATATACTTTCTTTTGACCAATGAATTTCCGTGACTACTTCTGTTATTCTGGAAGTATAGCTTCTTTTATAGCAACTAGAAAAATCTATATTTGCATTAACTTTTTATGTTAACTTTTCATGACTTTTCCAGGTCAAAAACTGAATCTCTTGCTTTACTCATTATTTGATCAGACTACAACAAGTTTAGACATTTTTACATGAAATTAGATACAATGCATTAAAATGAAATGCATAACTAACTATCCTTAATATGTTTACATTTCCAGGATGATACTGGATGTAACATGTGACAGGCAAGTAAAACCTAAATTAGTCTCTTATATACCTATATATTTTTTTATAGCTAAAGATAAGTGTGCAGTAACCTGTTTTTCTTCCCCAGTTGTGTATTTAAAACGAATGCTGTTATTAGTGGAGTGTTGTGTTGAGCTGAATTCATCGTATATCTGCATCCTCACCAATCGCCTTTGCAAATCAAGAATGCATGGGGTCCCTCAGACAGAAAGACTATAAGAGATGAATAATTGAGAGCCTGATGCCGGAATGAAGGCGCACATTAAACATCGGCCCACTGGAATCGACTGGCCCTGACATGCCGTAAGCTACAGCCCTAATGTAAATAATTAGTTCTTTCCCCAACACTCCGATAATGAGTCCTATAAAATGGGCAATGGCCTGCATGTGTATTTAAGACTAGCTATAAAATCAGCGTGAAAGAGGCATCGGGGGCCCTACTGTGACTCGTGTGGGAGAATGTGTAGTGTGATGCTTTGAAACTCTGGCGTTATTCATAATTTACAGTACTTAAGCTACAGACAAGATGCTCAACAGAAAAAGAAGTTACACTACAAAATACTAGCTAACTTTATTAAAGCTATTTAAGAGGAGCATATCTTTTTTTGTGGGCTGATTTTATTTTTATGATTAGAGCAGTATTAAAGGGGTCCTTGATTATGATTTCACTTTTTTAACTTTAGTTAGTGTGTAATGTTGCTGTTTGAGCATAAACAACATCTGCAAAGTTATGATGCTCAAAGTTCAATGCAAAGGGAGATATTTTCTATTACAGAAATCGCTTTTTAAACAATTAGTTCACTTCAGAATGAAAATTTCCTGATAATTTACTCACCCCCATGTCATCCAAGATGTTTATGTCTTTCTTTCTTTAGTCGAAAAGAAATGAAGGTTTTTGAGGAAAACTTTCCAGGATTTTTCTCCATATAGTGGACTTCACTGGGGTTCAACGGGTTGAAGGTCCAAATGTCAGTTTCAGTGCAGCTTCAAAGAGCTCTACATGATCCCAGACGAGGAATAAGAGTCTTATCTAGAGAAACGATCTGTCAATTTACTAAAAGAAAATAAAAATTATATATTTTTTTAACCACAAATGCTCATCTTGCACTAGCTCCTCTAACTTCAAAATCGTCCGACATCGTTGTTTTACCTTTTTTTGTAAAGGCTGTTTAACTTAGTCTTTGCATGTTTGCTTTGTAAGCACTTGCTCAGTACTTCCACCTACATCAGGCGTGACCTTTCCAACATGATTACGTAATACGTGGCGCATCGCAGAACAGTGCAAGACAAGTATTTGTGGTTAAAAAGTTTTATTTGTTTTTTTTAAAAAAGGACCAATCGTTTGACATTTGGACCTTCAACCCGTTGAACCCCAGTGAAGTCCACTATATGGAGAAAAACTCTGAAATGTTTTCCTCAAAAACCTTCATTTCTTTTCTACTGAAGAAAGAAAGACATAAACATCTTAGATGACATGGGGGCGAGTAAATTATCAGGAAATTTGAATTGTGAAGTGAACTAATACTTTAAGGACTACAACAAACGGCTGGTAGGGACTACAACGAGCTTCTTCCTGGGTTGGTGACATCACAAACCCAAACATTTACATAAACCCCGCCCCCGAGAACACACAACAAAGGGTGTGAGTCCATGTTGGGCTGCTTTAGAGAAGAGGAAGAGTTGTTGTAGTAGAGTGTTGTTGTCATGCCGTCATTTTACGCCGGACTGCTTCACAAACGAGGGTCAATTCAACACAAAAGATTAACATGACGGCACATGCTAGTTGATGAGTTGAATCAACTCCACAGCAACTACATAAATTTATCCACTAACCATTCAGAAACGTCTAAAAGTTGTAACTTCTTCCTGAGTCTCTCCATCAGTGTCGACTCCGGTTTGAACAATGTAAGGCTGAACACCGTTACTGACAATCCTCATTTTGTCTGCGTGAGATTCTCCAGCTTTGTTGTTGTAGAGCGACCGAAGCGTGAGCTGTTAAAGCTCCGCCCTCTTCTGGAAAGGGGGCGGGAGCAGCAGCTCATTTGCATTTAAAGGGACACACACAAAAATGGCATGTTTTTGCTCAGATTTGACAAGCTATAATAAATGATCTGTGGGGTATTTTGGGCTGAAACTTCACAGACACATTCTGGGGACAAAAATATAGTTAAAGAGTAGAATTGTATGAATATATTTCAGAAATTATGAACTTTGCAACATGCAACACTTGTCTTTTTAGAGCTGTTTTACAGCTGAAATTGTATTTGTTTCATAACTGAAAAACTTTGCAAAACTTTTCCTGTTTATTACTGTGAAGCTGCTTTGAAACAATCTGCATTGTATAAAGCACCATTTAAATAAATGTGACTTGTCTTACTGCTATTAAATCAGATCAGGCATGCATTTTCATTGTAAGTATGGACACTTTAGTAAGCATATACATAGGGTGGATTGGGACACTTTTTGCCATTGAGATGACTGGGAAAAAGTGTCCCAATCAACCTAAATTCACCCTAGTTTTAGAGTTTTAGGTCTGTTTAAACAGTAATTAAAGCTGTAATGTTCTGACCTTTGCTCTCTTGCTTATTTCAGTCATGCAAAGAGAAGTTTAGATGTGCTCGTCTGCAATTCAATAGTTTATAGCTTTTATGAATCATAACATAGTGTCTCTTTTTATATTTATCAGGTTGCATCACACTGCATAATATTGCATTTTTGGAGCTTGACAGACATGACCACTTGCCTGTTTCTTCAAAAAAATCCTCCTTTTGAAGAAATATAAGAGCGTACAGGTTTTGGACAACATGAGGGTGAGTAATTATTGACAGAATTATCATTTGCTTGAGGGTTTATCTATTGCTTCAATGCATTCATGCCTTCCGTCAGAGATTGAAATGCATGATAGTTGAGGACGGAAAGTTTTTCTTCTGTTAAAAGTACACCGTTCTACCACGTGTCAGCAGAACTTTTAAGGAAGCAAATTGGCTCAGGCTTGCTCAGCTCGTTTATGTTCAGAATATTTGCATAAATCTCACCGTATCGACAAGAGAACGATTTTAATTTTAAAAGCATTGCTCAACTCACCTCATAAGACATCCAAGCTTTCATAAAAAAGTCATGAGTTATAAGACCAAAAAATAAGGCAATGCTAACAAGCTAACATGTTTCATAAAAGAACATGAGCCATTAGAGCGACGTCAAACCTTGTCAGATAGAAACAAAGCTGCGGGTCAGACCCATCTCTGTTAGTTCAGCTGAAAGTGGGTTGTAGGAAAGACTAGCTCGGCAACAGAAGCTAATTAACACCGAGGGTGAGAATAAACGTCGCTCTGTCCACACTTTCAAAAGGAGCTGTCAGCGGCCTTTAGATCGCCTTTCAATTACAACATTACAATAATTGAAAATAATTGTGATCATCATTAGTGGAGAAACTCAACAATAGGGCTTTTTTAGGATTTAATTGTTCTTTTGGTGGTGGAAAGGTCATCCTTAGACTCCCTCAACCTAACTTCACGCTTTCACTGAGAAATGAATATGTCAGATTACAGAGATTAAAGTGTTTAGGAAGGACGAGTTGTAGATTATGGCCAGCCAAGCATCTTCAGTCACTTCTATTTGGATTAGAGGCCAGACAATTTAGTGAGAAAGAGAAATGGGTTTTCCGCTTAGACGTGGTTTGGTGACGACCTTGAGGTTCTCCAGGCTGCACATTTGCAGTTTTCACAAAAACAGATGCTTCAACATACAGTCATACTTTTTGTTCCACTTCTGGATTTTGTGCAAAAATATCAAAGAGATGACTTCTGTCACTGTATAACAGGCAGAAAAAACATGCATTTATCTCGTGCTCCACACATCTTTTTATTCCGAACGTCTCAGATCTTCCAATTTGCATGAACAGAATGAAACGCAACAACCTTAAATAACCTTCAAGAAGCTCTAGATGAAACTTGTTGTTGTCAGACGAGTGACTAGTCATACGATCCCTCTAAAGGAATAATGCCACATTTGAAGAGGTGCATCTCTTTGAAATATTACACTGCTTTTGAAAGGCATGGACTCGTGTATTAGTGCCCTGCTTCACGCTGAGAGGAACAAATTCATTTTCACAAGGTGTCCTTCTGCAGTTGTTCTTCATGTACCAGAGGATGTTTATCCACAGAAATCTGTACTTTTTAAATTGGGTAATTATTACAAATATTAAGAGGATTAAGGCCAAGTAATAATAAAAAAATATATAACCATGTCGAGTTTTAAGTCATTATGATGCAAAATTAAACCCTTTAAATTTTGAGAAAAAAAGTCGAAATACAATGTCAAGAATAAAATCATTAAATTTCTAGAATAAAGTCATTGTGTTTAGAGAAAAAATTTAAAATATGCATTGAACACTGATCGAATGCGTTTATTGTCGACATTTTATTTCAACTTTTTGTTCTCAAAATTGAATGAGTTTTTTCTCGAAACACAACTTTATTCTCAAACTTTAGTGAGTTTATTCTCGACATTTTTAGACTTTTTCTCTCAAAATTGAATGAGTTTTTTCTTGAAACAACGACTTTATTCTCGAAATTTAATGATTTTTATTCTCAACATTTTATTTCAACTTTGTTCTCGAAATGTAATGAGTGTTTTCTCGAAACACAATGATTTTATTCTCAAAATTTTGAGTTTATACTTAACATTTTATTTCAACTTTTTTCACTAAATTTAACTATTTTTTTTCTCAAAACATGACTTTATTCTAAAAACTTATATTGAGAATAAACTCACTATTTATTTTGACTTTTTGTTCTTGAAATTTAATGATTTTTCCTCTCAAAACAACAACTTTATTCTCAAAATTTAGTGAGTTTATTCTTAACATTTAATTTAAAAAAAAATTCTCAAAATTTAATGTTTTTTTTCGAAACGACTTAATTTTCGAAATTTAACAATTTTATTCTTATCATTGTATTTAGACTTTTTCTCTCAAAATTTAACACGTTTTTTCTAGACAAATGACTTTAATCTTGAATTTGAATGATTTTATTCTCAACATTTTATTTAGACTTTTTTTTTCCTCGAAATTTAATGAGCTTGTTCTTGCATTATAATGACTTTAATATCGAGATGGTTTTGTTTTTGATTATTGATTGGCCCTAATCCTCTTTCATATAAACCTTTTCAACTGTAAAGTACAGATCGTAAAAAAATATATTTTTTGTTTGCATATTGGAAGGTTACTTTCATGACAATTAAACATGTTTGTTCTGTGTTGATTTGTGCTGATTATAATTAAAAAAGAAATAACTGTATTATATCAGTAGTGACTTTCATTACTGTCTTAGAAGACTTGAGAATTTTTATTTATTTATTCATTTCCTTAAAAGAGAGTTTTGGGTTTGAATGTACTTAATCATTATTGAAATAATACAAAAAGGCTTAATTTTCGTAGACAAAATATGCTTACACTGTTTTTTCCCCTTTTGTTTTCAGGGATAAAATGTGACCCAGCAGCACCTGAGCCGAGGGAAATATTGATAGTCATTTATGAAGAGGTGTGAGAGTGCTGTATATTTAAAGGCATTAATTGAGCATCTTTCTCCGAGCAGCCTGATGGATGCTGTAGCCCGTGGCCACATCCAGCACCATCTTGAATAATTCATCCACTGCCTTTCCACATTATTTGCTGAAGGTCCCAGTGCTACACCAGTTCTCCACCTCCCACCTTGTTCTCTTTGAGCTGAGCTAATTATTCAGCGTTTCTGAGTGTTGCAGGGAGGATAAAAACAGCCCTTTTGAATCAGTGACACTGAGAGCTTAATTAAAAGTAGGCATGAAGTGTGTGTTGCGCTTTTATTGTTGAGTTAATGTCACTACAGAGCGACCTAACTTCAGCACACTTACTGTTATATCATGCTTGTGCTTGTGCATGTTTCAGGGCTGTCAGTATGCCTTGAATGATTATATATATTTAAGACATATTTATATAAAGAGAGTAAAAATTAGGGCTGCCAATGCAATTAAAAATTAATTAATTAAAGAAAAAGAAAAGAAAAAAAGAACTAATAATTTCAATAACTTTATCACTATTTTTTAACTTAAAAAATATATTTAAAACATCCCTAAAACAAGTTAAATTTATTTGAGACACAAAATTGCATGAGAATATATCTTGAATTATGTTGACATTTCTGGCATTACATTTCTTTATCTGGCCTTTATCTTGTTTGCTCAGCTTCCATTGTAAGTACATTACTGTAAATGTGTTTTCTGTTTTTTAATTGCAAAACAAGACTAAAATGATATATAGCTAAAGATATGTATGTTTGCTTGTGTGTCTGTTTTCATGTGTCAGATCCACACAGACAGATGAAGAGGCGGAAGAGTTTTCAAGGCCCTGCGGGTTGAGCGTTTCATTGACGTGTGAACATTGAGTCTAGTCATCGGTGTCAAGGTTATTTTTTTAGCTTCATCTGCATGATATGGTGAGCGATTGTGTGATCTCTATTGTTATTAATTTAACAGCTGCATGTAAATTTTCCTGCCCTGACAGTCTGAAAGTTATGGCTGTAATACATCAGGACAGAAATGATTAAATTGATGATATTATGTACGGCAGAGAGATGAGTTCAGATCGCTCAGGCCCTGTGGCTGAATGACATGAAACTTCAAATATAAACCAATTGTTTTCACAAATGACTGATCAGTTTAATCTGCACACATTTTAATATTTTCATCATGATGCAGTGAAAACGGAAAATTGTTTTACACAGTAAGTGCAATTTAAAATTATTACAGTAATACAAAATAGTGTATAAATATAGCAATTTGGAGTCAGAAAGAGATGGACATATTAAATTCATCAAAAGTGAAAGTAAAGACATTTAAAATGTTACAAAAATTTCTATTTTAAATAAATGCTGTTCTTTTAAACATTCTATTCATCAAAGAATCCTGAAAAATAAAATGTATCACGGTTTCCACAAAAATACGAAACTGTTTTCAACATTGATAATAATCATAAACATTTCTTGAGCAGCAAATCAGCATATTTAATGATTTCTGAAGGATCATGTGACACTGAAGACAGGAGTAGTGATGATGAAAATTCAGCTTTGATCACAGGAATAAATTACAGTTTGCAATATAAGTAACACTTTATTTCGATAGTCCACTTTAGACATTCTACTAACTATAAGTAACTTTGCAACTACATGTCAACTAGCAGTCAATATTAGACAACTGTCTGCTTAAAGGGGATCTATTATGCCCATTTCTCAAGATGTAAAATAAGTCTCTGGTGTCCCCAGAATGTGTCTGTGAAGTTTCAGCTCAAAATACCCCACAGATCATTTATTATAGCTTGACAAATTTGCCCCTATTTGGGTGTGAGCAAAAACACGCCGTTTTTGTGTGTGTCCCTTTAAATGCAAATGAGCTGCTGCTCCCGGCCCCCTTTCCAGAAGAGGGCGGAGCTTTAACAGCTCACGCTTCGGTCGCTCAACAACAACAAAGCTGGAGAATCTCACGCAGACAAAATGAGGATTGTCAGTAACGGTGTTCAGCCTTACATTGTTCAAACCGGAGTCGACACTGATGGAGAGACTCAGGAAGAAGTTACAACTTTTAGAATGACACTGGACGTTTCTGAATGGTTAGTGGATAAATTTATGTAGTTGCTGTGGAGTTGATTCAACTCATCGACTAGCATCCAGTGTTGAATTGACCCTCGTTTGTGAAGCAGTCCGGTGTAAAATGACAGCATGACAACAACACTCTACTACAACAACTCTTCCTCTTCTCTAAAGCAGCCCAACATGGCCCCGCCCCCTTTGTTGTGTGTTCTCAGGGGCGGGGTTTATGTAAATTTTGGGGTTTGTGATGTCACCAACCCAGGAAGAAGCTCATTGTAGTCCCAACCAACCATTTGTTGTAGTCCTTAAACAGAGAATTCCCTTTGCATTGAACTTTGAGCATCATAACTTTGCAGATGTTGTTTATGCTCAAACAGCAACATTACACACTAACTAAAGTTAAACAAGTGAAATCATAATCAAGGACCCCTTTAATGCAGATTTTGGCTTGCAAGACTAACAGTGCTTGTGTATTGTGAGTGAAAGGACGGGTTGTGTTGTCGAACAGAGACAGAATGAAGCACCAGTGGTTTATTAGAGCTGCCAGTGCGCAAGAATAAACGTCGTTACTGTGAACTGAAAAGCACAGAATTGCAGTATTTTGTACCAGTGAGAAGACCCACTTCAGCCCACATTGAGACTCTCTCTCTGTGTGTTTGTGTATATATATTATGAGAAGAGGAAATCAAAGCAGACGATAGAGGTGTTAGCGCATTTGTCTTGGTCTGCTGTGCTGCGTAAGGCAGTTTTCTCTCCAGACTAAATGAAGACAAAGATTCATTCAGTCTGTCAACAATCAAACCATTCACTCTCCCTAAGCCTGTGTCCGCTCAGAGCTCTAACTAGTGCACTTCAATTCATCACTGAACATTTTCCCCTATAGAGAGCGCAGCAGTCGAGTTCTGGAAGAAAAAGAATCCCATTCATTTTCTCCATAGAGAAATTGATTTTTAACGATAACATATAAACCTTTCAAAAGAGACCTACCATGAGCTTTGAGGTTGAGATCTTTTCAACTTCATTTGTAAAAATCATGTTTAATACTGTAGTTGAATTCTCACTGAAGCACAGAGTAAATTCAGGCCGGTCACTCTATAAAAATGTGGATGATAAAATGGAAATATTTTTTATTCGCATATATAGTATCTAAATATTTTTCAGCTTAAAATATATTGGGTTTCTATATTATACTGTCATTTGTTAATTTACATAATTTGCAGTGCTTTATATGATTGCAGTTTATTTCCTCATAAAATACATCAACTATTGTATCATTTATAGGTTTTAATTCTAAAACGTTTTCATTCAGGTTTCGTCCCCTTTTTGTAATTAAATCAAAGTTTATTATATTATTAAATGGGATATTATCTCTCATGGCTCTGAACTTGGCATTGGATAATCATGGTTAAATAGTTGAAATTGCCCAGAAATAGGTGGGGAAAATATTGTAGAAAAGACAATTATTTAATATTTTAATAAAAGGAATGCAAAATCATTCAAGATATTACAATGAATTTAAAAAGTTATTATTTATAACTGTAGGTCTCTTTTAATTATTTGGATAATTATATAATATAATATAATATAATATAATATAATATAATATAATTTTTAATTTAATTTAATTTAATTTAACTGATTGTAAAAGCATAGGAAAAATGGCAATTTATCATTGTTTTTGTCAACTACAAATATAGTGCAACTGTATCTGCATAATATATTATAATATAATATAATTTTTAATTATTGTAAAATAATTAATTGTAATTTTTTTTAAAAAACATAGGGAAAAAGCCAATTCATCATTGTTTTTGTCAAATTTTTATTTTGTTTTGAACTACAAATATATTTCAACTGTATCTGTATAATGTCATAATATAATATAATATAATATAATATAATATATTTTTTAATTTAATTTAATTTAACCAATTGTAAAAGCATAGGAAAAATGCCAGTTTATCATTGTTTTTGTCAACTTTTATTTTGTTTTGGACTACAAATGTATTCCAACTGTATCTGTATAATATCACAGTATAATATAATATAATATAATATAGTAATTTTAACTGATTGTAAAAGCATAGGAAAAATGCATGTACAGTAACCAGCCAATTAACCATCATTTTTGTCAGCTTTTATTTTGTTTTGCAGTGTGAATCAGATGGTCCATGGAGGTCTGATGGTTTGAAGCTGAGAGGAATCATTACATATGACCATGGAAGTTGTAATATAAAATACGATTTGAGGAAAACAGTTGGAGTCATGGCTGTATTTGTAAACTCCAGGTATTTTACACACACTAGTGCTCAAATGTAAACATGCCATTATTTGCCTGCTGTATTGCATTGGGGTGCAGGTTGAGTATGAGCATGATAAATATGATTTTACAGGTTGCATTTAGCGATGGCACAGCACGCAGCAACTTACAGTGCGAATACAGCCTCTGATCATTTATCAAAGATAATGGGTCATAGTTTACTTCCTGACACACCACATACATCATGAAGTCTGACGCAGGCCTGCTACAGCTACTACAATAGATTATGTGATGTCAAACACTGTTTCAGACGCCCATGTTTTGGTTTAGTCTGGTTTAGAATAATGCATAAAGACTTTTCAGTGCTTTTCAGTGTTTTGCAGTGTCTAAAGGATTTTTAAATGAAGTATGTGAATATGACTAGGTAAGCTTGGTTTAATTTGTTGTTGCTTTTTGAAATAAATGTATCAGAGCATGTCAATTCATTGCACTGCATTCTCAGCATCGCCACAAGAGGCACTATAGCAGCATTAGTGTAAAATGTCCTCTTGTAGTTAAAATGAGTTAATCTGCTGACATGTTTTTGCTAGTTGCCTAAAAGCATGGAGTATGTTTCTGACCTTAATGCCAATGTAGTAGAGCCCATTTTCAGTTTCAGTTCACCTCCCAGGTGTCCGTATTTGATTCTCAACCTTCATCTTCATTCTAGATGAAGATTACATGCTTAATTAATGCCTAATTAGTCTGCGGCCTCCCGCTGATGGCAGAGCGTCAGACATAGAGAGATGACCTTTAGCCCTGCATGGCTCCCCGTAGGTCATAATGACTTCAGTGCTTATGAGTCCAGCTCACAAACATCTTCATTAATGACTGAGGGTCATGGATTAATCAGAATTCATGTTCCTGCTGCCATGTTTTCCAATTTCGGATATCAATTTGGACAGATTACATCAACCCGGTCTCATTTTGAACTCAGTTATGAGGGTGACTCATAAACAATGTTTTTCATATACATCATAACATCCTTCGGGACCCCTCCCACCCTGGTCACCATTACTTTGAATTGCTGTTCTCGGGAAGACGCTACAGGACGGTAAAATCATCAACAAACAGACTCAAAAATATTTTTTATCCAAGAGCCGTATTTGCATTAATGCTACTAAGTCTTGCATTTACATATGCGCAATATGACAAAAATAAGTAGAATGTTTGTCCTGACTTTATTTCTCTATCTTAGTCTTCATTAGTTTTGTTTATTATTTATTAAGATGGGAATGTTATTACATCTATTGTTGTTTTTTTGCATTTGAGTGGTAATGCACCAGTAGCATTATTGATTTCATTGTATACAATGACAATAAAGGCATTCAATATTCAGTGTTCACTAAAACTAAAACCATTAAATGTGTTTTTTTTTTGTTAACTGAAATAAAGCCGAAATATAAGTAATTGATATATTTTTATTTCAGCTTAATTGTAACAAAGCTGAAATATAAATATAAATAAAATATGAATTTTAATACTGAAATAAAAATGCTAGCACTTTACAATCAGGTCCCAACGCTTTTGATTTTAATAATGTATTTGTAAATGTTGAAATTAATATAACCTAAGATTAATAAATGCTTTAGAAGTATTTTCTTTTTTATTTCTTATGAACTAATGTGACAATGTTAACAAATTGAGCCTTATTGTAAAATGTTACCATAAAAATAAAGCAAATTAGAAATATATTAAAAATAATAAAAATGACAGAAGCACAAATATGAAAATAAAAGGTGCTTCAAAATATTAATACATACTATAATCATTAATGAACAATACTAAAATAGTTTTACTTTCTTATTGTGCCTCTTTAATTACTCAATTTATAAGTGTTGTAATTTAAATTTTTTTGAGTATCCCTCTTTAATGCATTTATAAAAAAGCGTTAAATAAGATATGATATTGCTAATATGATATTGCTAATATGATATCTCATACGCATATAGCATGAGACTTTGTTGGATTAGAGTATAAATGTGTCTTGTTCTGTTGGATCTGCTATCAAAGCAGCACTGGATAAACATACAAATTACATTTGCACTCCGTGTAATAACATGAGCAGGTGGTGTCAATAGAAGAGATGTGATAACATGATAGAAAATCAATGCCATCCACAATCCTAAAGGATTCAATTCTCTCCTCTTTTCTAAGGGATTCATTGTAAGTCAGAATCAATTATTGGGATTGTAGGTAATGGATGTGAGACTTGAGTGGCTTGAAGCATTGACATGATCAGAAGAGCAATTTCATTTCTGCTGTATGCAAACTGTGCACATTATGCAATAAATACCTAGTACATTTATTAAAAAAAAAAAAAAGTATAAAACCACATAGTCCTTGATTTGACCCTCCATTTCCAGTGTTGCATATGAAGTAATTAGGGGCCAAGCACCAAAGTTTGGTAATAGCTGATGGCACCTATTGTATCCATTGGCGTTCTTTCACTTTGGGAGTCTATGGCAGTCCATAGAACCGGGAAAGTTATGAAATTTGGCACACTAATAGAGAACAGTCCCAACATTAACTACAGCAAATTTGGTGTCTCTAGATCAAACACTTTAGCGGCACCACATGACCAAAGTTTCACTCATGTTTACGGTAATAACTTTTGAAACATAAGGGTTAGAAACAAAATTACCCAGCCAAAAAACATACTTTTTCGAATTCCTCCTAGACGGTTGCTCCAAATCAGATCATCTTCAGACTATGGTGGCAAAAAGTTACCAAAAGCTTTTTGATAAACCCAAACATTCTTGAATAATGCACAAACAAATTCAAAGAAGAGCATGCCAAATTGGACGCGAGGCTGTATCTCCGTAACGCTTTAGCATATTCTGACCAAACTTGGTACATGTCATCATAAGCATGAACTGAGGCTGCATACAGCACCACCTTCTGGTCCGGAGATAGCAAAAATGGCTATATTTGCTTATAACTTCTGGCCAAAAATGAGATTAAAAATTAAAACTGGTCTTGTTAGAGTCATGATATCTAATTTTACCATATCAACCATTTTAGGTGTTGGCCATTTTGCATTTTGTATTTTTTGAACACATTAGCGCATCAATACGAAACTCAGTATGGGTTATCAACATGATGCCCTGAAGGAGCCTGAGAAGTTTAGAGACAAAACAAATAAACAAATATTCATATGCTCATAACTTTTGGTGTGGCTGACTTATTTTCACGGGAAAATTCACATCTCCTAAGATTCCTGAATCCTTGCAGAGTCCAACGATACCTAACATGCTAGGTTTCACCTTATGGTTTGTGCAAGGTTGCGATTTAGCATTAAAACAACGTTTGCGAATATCTTCGATACCGTTAGTCCGATCGAGGCGAAACCACTGTAGGAAATTCAGAAACATAGAACAGTGGTAATACGTAATGGCCCAAATGACAACATTTTGATAGTAAGTGGCAAAAAATGCAATCAAAGACATGAATGGGTCATTTTTTATGTACTCGTACATATACATGTCTATAATCTAGATACTTTCACGAAATTTAAGGGCACACTCTGAGGATACATAAAAAAGTGGTGGGATTGCACTTGTTTGTGGCGCTATAACTGAACAAAATATTAAATTGCCACTAACTACAATCAAGTATATGAAATAAAATGCTATATTTTACTTGCTTCTTCGTGCTTGGCCACTTAATGGCTGCTTGCAGCTATATTTACAATTGTGATTTTAAAATCTTGATGATTGATCAAAATGCCAAAAGTTTATTAATTTTAATGCACAGTTGAATGAAAAATGCAAACTAATTTATTATTATACTATTAACATTACAATACATACAACAGCACAATGAGGTCATGTGACAAGTTTGAAAAGTTTACCTAAAAGTTTATTGCATAGTGTGATTTTTAGAAAATAATAAGAAGCATACAGTACTCTTAGAAGTTTTCTTCTAATCTTATTTTCTTTGTTCTGCATGTGGAGAGTGGGTAAACTGAGAATATTCCTGACACGCATGCAGTGGACCATAAATGTTTAATTCTAAATCCAGTGCATAATGCAGCATCTATATGGAGAGCTCAGGGCTTTATTTTCCTGTTTCCAGCAAATGATTGTAACTTGGACTTCACAGTTCGACACTCCCATTTTTTTCCTCGACATCATTGACATCTTCAATCACGGTAAAGGAGAGCTGTGACCGATGCAGTCACAGTGAGGTGACATTTCTTTGGAGTTTTGAAAAGCATTGACTGCCGGCTGTGCTGGATGATTCAACGGTGACAGAATACAGAACAGCTGACGGCCCGGAATGAAACGCCGGCACAATGAGAGACAACATTGGCTGCAATAATTACTTTGGTTGTTCGGCATCACAGCAAAACGAAAACAACCTTGAATAATAATTATTTATTTTACATAATGTCTGTGATTTTCACAAACACTTAATTAAAAATGTGCCTCTGTGTTTTAGTACTAAATGAAAGGCCTGTTATCATTTTCTCGCCCTCCTGTTGTTCCAAACCTGTGTGACTTTGTACTCTAACACAAAAGTAAATATTTTCAGAATGTTCAAATTAGTCTTTTCCAAGTGACCAGGGGCGCATAACGATGCTTCAGATGATTCATTTGAGCCAAGCTTGAATATGTGGAATGGAGAATGAGATTTCACACAAAGCTTTTATACAACACTCTTAAAGGGGACCTATAATGCCCCTTTAACAAGATGTAATATAAGTCTCTGGTGTCCCCAGAATGTGTCTGTGAAGTTTCAGCTCAAAATACCCCACAGATCATTTATTATAGCTTGTCAAATTTGCCCCTATTTGGGTGTGAGCAAAAACACGCCGTTTTTGTGTGTGTCCCTTTAAATGCAAATGAGCTGCTGCTCCCACCCCCTTTCCAGAAGAGGGCGGAGCTTTAACAGCTCACGCTTCGGTTTCTCAACAACAACAAAGATGGAGAATCTCACGCAGCCAAAATGAGGATTGTCAGTAACGGTGTTCAGCCTTACATTGTTCAAACCGGAGTCGACACTGATGAAGAGACTCAGGAAGAAGTTACAACTTTTAGAATGAAACTGGACGTTTCTGAATGGTTAGTGGAAAAATTTATGTAGTTGCTGTGGAGTTGATTCAACTCATCGACTAGCATGTGCCGTCATGTTAATCTTTTGTGTTGAATTGACCCTCGTTTGTGCAGCAGTCCGGCGTAAAATGACGGCATGTCAACAACACTCTACTACAACAACTCTTCCTCTTCTCTAAAGCAGCCCAACATGGTCTCGCCCCCTTTGTTGTGTGTTCTCGGGGGCGGGGTTTATGTAAATATTGGGGTTTGTGATGTCACCAAGCTAGGAAGAAGCTTGTTGTAGTCCCTACCAGCCGTTTGTTGTAGTCTTTAAAAAGCGATTTCTGTAAAAGAAAATATCTCCCTTTGCATTGAACTTTGAGCGTCGTAACTTTGCAGATGTTGTTTATGTTCAAACAGCAACATTACACACTAACTAAAGTTAAAAATGTGAAATCATAATCAACGACCCCTTTAAAATCCATCTTCCACAAAAGGTTCTTTATAGTGGAAAAGGTTCTTTAGATTATTCAAATGTTCTTCACACTAAGAAAAAAATTGTTTTTTTAAGAATGGTTCACTGAAAGGTTCTTTTTGGAACCTAAAATAGTTCTTCTATGGCATCAACTTTATTTTTAAGAGTGAAAATACACATCGGCAATGGCATTTACACAACAAAAGGTGCGTTTACGTCGATTGCTCACACATGAGACCCTTCAGATATGTTCAGATAATAGCCAAGGACAAAAAGACAGAATATGCTTTATTTTACATCTTAATGAAAAGCAACCGATGAGTCCACGACCTGACATTTAAATAAAACACATTTACAGAGGAATCGTGATGGCAGAATTGAGATTTTAACATTTTAATTAGTAGATTATTAATCTAAATTGAATCTAATCTTGAGGTGCCTAATGATTTCCAGCCCTTTCACCTGTCTGCTTCCAAAAGCAGTAAAAAGTAAAGGGTGAGTAAATGATTCATTTTTTTGGTGAATATTCCTGTAAGGGAGACAAGTTACTGCAATATTCAGAAGACTGGAGCAGTATGGAGTTATACCAAAACCCTTTTAGCTCAGCAGTGTTCATCTCAAAGTGCTTTGGAATACTAATTGCAGCCAATTAAATGAATTTAACACAACTGACAGCAGACACATGCTGAATCTGTTCTTTGAGAAGAAAAATGAATGTTTTGATAGTAATAGGACTGAAAAGTTCACCCAGGAGTTCATGCAGTCCTTATTTACACTTGATTTGTTTTTGTTTTTTTGTCTGTGAAAACATAAAATATTTGTGCAAAGATGTGACACATCATAGGACTTATATTTTATGTAAATGTCATAGTGTCACTCATCATAGCGGTGTGTTTCATGTGTAGTAGATAAAGACAGAGACCTGCATGTATTCATTAGACACATGTTGAAGAGGCTGATGTCAAAATACGAGAAGACCATGAGACTCCTACACTAGACACATTCAGTTTGTAAAGCTTCTATGTAGAGTATGAAGTCACAAAAGTTCTTGGAAAAAAGGGTATGCTTTTCAGATACGGAAAAAAAAAAGCTCATGTTGGGTGAAACGTGTATATTAGTGCTGTCAAAATGAATGATCGTGATTAATCACATCTAACATAAAGGTTTGTTGTATGTATATATATATAGACACTACCAGTCAAAAGTCTGGACACGGTAAGATTTTTAATGTTTTTAAAAGAAGTTTCATCTGCTCACCAAGGCTGCATTTATTTAATTAAAAATACAGTAAAAACAGTAATATTGTGAAATATTATTACAATTTAAAATAACTGTTTTCTGTTTGAATATATTTTATAAAGTAATTTGTTCCTGTGATCAAAGCTGAATTTTCAGGAATCCTGAAAAAATGTCAACATTGATAATAATCATAAATGTTTCTTGAGCAGCAAATCATCATATTAGAATGATTTCCGAAGGATCATGTGACACTGAAGACTGGAGTAATGATGCTGAAAATTCAGCTTTGATCACATGAATAAATTACTTTATAAAATATATTCAAACAGAAAACAGTTATTTTAAATTGTAATAATATTTCACAATATTACTGTATTTTATTTAAATAAATGCAGCCTTGGTGAGTAGACGAAACTTCTTTTAAAAACATAAAAAATCTTACCGATTCCAAACTTTTGACTGGTAGTGTATGTGTGTGTGTGTTTATATATATTTTTCAATTGTAGTCTTTTAAAAAAAGGCATCTGAAATAATAAACTAAGTGCAATGTAGTGTTGTCAGAATTGAAATATAGATTTTTTTGACATGTCGATACTGAAACATCTGAAATGCTTCCAATTCTCATTTCCCACAGAATAGATACACGATATCAGCTGCTCTTTCTCTCTGACAGCGAGTTGACACATGAACCCATCTCGTTTTATTTGCTACGGATGAATATTGGTGTTGTAGGGCTTGGATTTCGGCGTGGGATTGCGCGTATTACGCATAATTTTACTCATTCCCTCACACCCCACCTCTCAGTACTAAATTGAGCTCTTTTTCGCTGCTTATTGCACTTAAACAGTCAAATACACACAAAATAATGTCAAAATGCCGGTCTTGGCAAGTATTCACGTAAACACAGTCAGTTGTTGAACGTAAACAGTTGAGAAAGAAAAAACGTGTAGCAGTATAATGGATCCGTGCGTCAGGTCTTAAAGTGACAGCAGCCTAATATTCCTGCTGCCAAATTATGAGATAAAATATATATATATATATGTATATATATATATATATATATATGAGAGTTTTCCCCCATGGTATCAATGTCAAAATTGTGGCCAGTGAAAATGCTGAGTGGCTAGTAACATATATACACACACATACAGTATATTATATATTTACAAACTTTAACAAATGTTACATGCAATTTATGAGCACACAGATATAGACACATAGAAAGTGAATTAAGTCACACAACACACTATATGTTATTGGGTAAAGACGATAAAACTTTTTATGTGCACTTTCTGACATAAAACCTTCGTTGTTGTTGTTTTTTATTTTGACTTTTAAAGATAAAATAAGAAAGTTTTAGACATCTACAACAGCCAGAAATCTAGAGACCAGAATGTCACAGAGACTAATACGTATCCAGAACCATCTTAGCAACCACATAGCAACACCCTGGCAACCACTAACTTTGCATCTTGAAGTTTTGGTGGAAAAGGACAAATCACATTGTGACTGTCGTGGCTTCTCGGTGCCTCATTATGTGTGGTGTTTTTTTTTTTTTTTTTTTTGTACTTTATCTTTGAAGATTTACTTTCAACGTGCAGAACCCTGTTATGTTGCTTGTCATTCAAACTGTATTCGCCTGGGTTGTGAATGCCCTTATGTATGGCATGAATCAAATTAAATTGCATTCATTGGGAATTCCACAATCCCTCCCCTTCAGTCTTATTATCAGAGTCTTGTGGAAAATTGGAGAGTGAAACAAAATTAAATCTTTGTATTAAATCAGCTGCTTTGCACGCCACTCAATCGATACACTCTCCTCTCTATCTGTTCCAGATGAATGCACAGGCTAGTGGCGAACTATTAGGTTATTACAAAAGCAAATTTGTCAGCAGAATTAATTTTCTTCAAAAATATGTCTTGCTATGAAGAATTAAAAGCTATAAAGGAGTATATGCACTCTTGAATTCGCCTCATACCGCCATCACGGCACTCTGTGTGGAAGCGTTTCACATATGCAGCTCAGCTCACTTCATGAATGTCAGGCAATATTAACCGTGGTATCAAGTGCGATTAGAGAAAATGAGTAACTACAGTAGATAAGCACATTTTTTGGAAGGTGCTGTGTGCAAAACTTTTAGATGGCCAGGCTGGGACACCAGCAAATTATTTTAGGCTGGTTTAAGCCCATTGTATTGTCCACAGACAGACAAAATTGTAACTACTATAACTTTGTAAAGTAACTGCACACCTCTCTGCAACAAGGCACATGATTTGAGGAATCATTTATGTTTGTAGCACAAACAAGTTAAAGGGTTAGTTCACCCAAAAATGAAAATTACCCCAAGCTTTACTCACCCTCAAGCCATCCAAGGTGTATATGACTATCTTCTTTGAGACGAAAATAATCGGAGATGAAAGATTTTAATGTTATTTTAAAAATGTGAAGTGAAGCGATGGGTTTTTAAAAGAAAAAAATCTATATTTAAAACTTTGTAGAGTAAAATAACTAGCTTCCGGCAGACAATTCTTTCATTCAGCAAGGACAAAAAGTTTTTAATGTTAAAAAAGATATATATTTCAAATAAATGCTGAATATGACAAAATATAAGCAACAAAAACTGTTTTCAACATTGATGATAATCATAAATGTATCTTGAGCAGCAAATCATCATATTAGAATGATTTCTGAAGGATCATGTGACACTGAAGACTGGAGTAATGATGCTGAAAATTCAGCTTTGATCACAGGAATAAATTACATTTTACAATATATTCACATAGAAAACAGTTATTTTAAATTGTAAAAATATTTCACAATTTTTACTGCATTTGTGATCAAATAAATGCAGCCTTGGTGAGCAGAAGAGACTTTGAGTATATACAGTTTTTGTGGCACTTTCACAATTAAAAAAAAAAAAAAAATTAAAAATCAAAATCTTTGTCAATGGTCCCTTATGTCAAATATTAAATATTAAAAATATTAAAAATTAAATATGTAAAATATAAAATATTAAAAAGAAGTCTTTTAAAGTTAAAATAAACAGTTTTTATCTTTTTTTTGGTCTTCATTTATCTTTTTTGTCACACACGTTCACTCTGTGGACTTTTTTTTCCATTGCTGGATGGATAAAACCATTTTATATTGACTAAACGACAAAGTAAAAAGTCTTTCATGAGGATGAACTACAGTTATTCTACATGGACAATATTGTTCAAGAGCTGCAGACTGTAGTTGAGAAACCTTGAACATCTCTGTTCTTGTCACAGAAACAGCTGTGTTTGACGCCTTAGACAACACTTCAAAGCCCAATGCATATATGACTGATTCTTTTTACTCTCATTCCCAGTACATGCATACAAATTGGAGCTTTATTGCCATATATTTTGCAGAGTACAGAAAGATCAATGAACAGCAGTTTTGTTTCTGTAGAAAAGAATAAACAGTTCTTTGGAATATGATGCACTCTTAACAAAAGAACGTCTCCCATTAATGCTGGGGATTAAAAGGAATTTACTTAGTTGATAATCTTCATGTTTTAGTGAATTTAATAAGAAATATTTGAGTTCGTACTGATTGCAGAATTTTGCATCTTTTTTCTTATATAGGAGAAACATTTGAGATTTTAAAGAGATCTTGCTTGTGTTATTCCACTATTGATTTCTGCTGTCAGTTTCAAGGCTTCTGATTCAGGGATTCACACTGAAGTGAAGAACAAGTACTTCAGTGTCCTAAACCTCAGCTGTGCAATCAAACACAGACAAGAACAAGGCCATTATTTTATTGTAGATTATATCAGTCACATATATACATACACTACCATTCAAAAGGTCGGCAAGATATTTTAATGTTTTTGAAAGAAGTCTCTTCTGCTCACCAAGGCATTTATTTGATAAAAATACTGTTAAAAAAAAAAAAAAAAAGATGAATACTTTCACTCAGCAAGGACAATGACAGTAAGAATGACATTAAAGACGTTTTTTAATGAGAAAATATTTCAAATAAATGTGGAATATGACTAAATATGAAGCAGCACAACTGTTCTCAACATTAATAATAACAATCAGAAATGTTTCTTGAGCAGCAGATCATCATATTAGAATGATTTCTGAAGGATCATGTGACACTGAAGACTGGAGTAATGATGCTGAAAATTCAGCTTTGATCACAGAAATAAATTACATTTTACAATATATTCATGTAGAAAACAGCTATTTTAAATTGTAAAACTATTTCAGAATTTTTACTGTATTTGTGATCAAATAAATGCAGCCTTAGTGTGCAGAATAGACTCTTTGAATGGCAGTATTCTGTGGCACTTTCACAATGAAATATGAAGTTGATTATGAAAAGGACAAAGGAATTTAATTAGACACTTTTTTATTATTTACAATATTTCTTGCATTAACAATGTGTGTACCTGCTTAAAAATTTCAGTAACAAAATATAAATAAAGTGTGGCTATGTTCAGAATTGCATGCTAACATACTGTGTATATCTTTTTCAGTGTGCATAAAATATCCAGATGATAAAATCTGATAAAATGTGAAGTATGCCAACATTACAATGTGCTTGACTTGATCTTTTATTTCCAGTATGATAAATGAACCGAAAGCATATACAGCCACAAGTTTGAACATCTTTTTTGACTTTTGATCAGACTGCAAAATTGTAAGTAGGTAGTATGCAGTGTATACTCTAGTATAATAAGTAGTAAGCCAGTATTGCATTGCAAACAGCATTTCTTTCTTGTGGCTGTACATTCTCTCTCTCTCTGTTCACAATCATGTGAATCTTTTTTTTTCTCATCAGAACGAGCAGCTACAGGATCTAATGCTCATATATGCAAGAATTGATTCTGCTTGAAATTGACAGAATGGCAAATACTGAAAAACTACAGCTACGGAAGAAATGGCCTCATCCGTCTTGAAGAAGAATGATATTGTAAGGCACAGATTAAGTTTGTGATATAAATCAAATTTTTTAGTTAGTTGATTAATTGGCTTGTATGGTGTAATTTTTCTGAGACCCAAAACAACAATAATTGACTTGAAAATGAAGAATTGGGAGCAAGATGCCACAGCCACAGCCTAACATACATTTTCTCTTTTTGTTGCATTCTTTTGTTACTTTTGCAGACATCACAATTCAAATGTTACTTGTATTTGTTTGCTAAAGTCAGAATGTGTGAAAGTCACTGCATTCTAAAAAATGCTGGGTTAAAAACAACCCAAGTTGGGTTAAAAATGGACAAACTGAGCGTTTGGGTTGTTTTGACCCAGCGGTTTGGTTAAATGTTTGCCCAACCTACTGGGTAGTTTTATTTAAAAAAAATGAAATGGCTCATTCTAAGGTAATAAAAACTTAATTCATTATGTACGGCCTTTATACACCACTCAAAACATAGTTATATTGCATTTCTGTCAATAGATCCTCCTAAATATTACACATTGCACCTTTAAGCAAGCAATATACTAATTTTGAAACAATAGTTGAATTAAATAAAACTACCCAGCAGGTTGGGCAAACATTTATCCCAACCGCTGGGTTTGTCCATTTTCAACCCAGCTTGGGTTAATCGAATATCATTTGGTAATCGCATATTGAAGCAAGTGTAATTTATTTTAAACAAAGATGGATAGAACAAAGAAAGCAAATTGTTCTAGAAAAAGAGAAAAGTTTGTTCATTTTGGAATTAGAAACAATATATACACTGCTGGGTTGATTGGGTTGTTTTAACCCAGTGGTTGGGTTAAATGTTTGCCCAGCCTGCTGGGTAGTTTTATTTAACTCAACTATTGTTTAAAAATTACTGTATTGCTTGCTTAAAATGAACCCAAAATATGTTGGATTAAATAAAGAATAGTTGGGTTAAATAAAACTACCCAGCATAGTGGTCAAACACTTAACCCAACCGCTGGGTTAGTCCATTGTTTTTAACCCAGTATTTTTTAGAGTGTAGTATTCAGTTGAAGACAAAAAAGTTGTCAGATCACCGTTACACCATTGCAAAATAGCTGATCACAGTTTATTTGATATTTTGTTATATCAAGGTGACTAGTCGTGCTGACCAGAACCAGATCTCATCTAACTATTGTTCATTATTCTGCACAGACCTTTAAAGACTGCAATCCTGATGGTGTTCAGACTGAAGGAAGGTTCTGCATGTCTGTCATGAATGAAGGCTGCTGGGAAGACGATCGGGCTAGTCTCTTAATGAAAATGCGATTTTCATACTCAATGTAAAAGAGTCAAATCATCGGGGACATTATTAATTTCTCCTGAATTTTGTGGATAGTTGGAGTATTGCTCCGAGCTCTGCGTCTAGATAAGCCTCTTAGGTTTGACTCATCCAACTGCTGGAATAAAATCCAGACACTGTGAAGTGGAGAAACATTCAGTAAGTAATTTTAGATTCCTTCCCTTTAATACCAAAAGCAGTGAATGAATATGACTTTTTTTTACTCTCTGATCTGTTGTATCGAATACATGCTTTTTGGACACAAAATGATTATAGTGTCTATCAGCAATGGGATAACTGGACAAAATCTGTTCTCCTGATACTGAACAACATCATCCAGTGAGTTCGACCAACAGAAATCATGATGGAATGTCATACCTTTGGCCTATGGTAATAATGTGCACAGCATCACTTCGTTTCAACATTTGACTGATAGAAAGCAAAAATGCAAGAATTCAGCTATATCAGATAAGCAAGATGTAATATCATATTAAATGAAATAATTTGCTAATAAAATGTTTGAGTACAACGATATAATGTCGGCGTACATTGGATGATTGCAGTGTGAACAAGATTGCTATATAATATACCACAAAATTATGTGTGGATGTGTGAATTATATTCTGTTCTGTTTTTCTCTAATGCTACCATACAAAAGTTTAGGGTAAGATTTAAAAAAAAAAAAAATAGCTTAATACTTTTATTCAGCTGGGATGCATTAAATTTATCAAAAGTGAGATTAAAGACATTTATAATGTTACAAAAGATTTCAAATAAACACTGTTCTTTTGAACTTTTTGGAAAAAAGTATCACAGTTTCCACAAAAATCTGAAGCAGTTCAACTGTTTTCAACATTGATAATAATCAGAAATGTTTCTTGAGCAGCAAATTAGCATCTTAGAATGATTTCTGAAGGATTTTAAAATTTATTCAAATAGAAAACATTTATTTTAAATTTTAATATTTCACAATATTACAATTTCCACTGTATTTTTTAACAAGTAAATGCAGCCAGAAGAGACTTCTTTCAGAAACTGAAATCTTACCAAACCTAAATTTTTGAACAGTAGTATGTGTATTTAAATAACAGCTGACTTTAAGATGTTTTTAAAATATATAGGTTTTAAACCATACATATACACAGTTGTGGCAATACTACTAACAAGTGTAAAATTCTTTTGCTAGTCTAAAATAATCCACTGCAAAGTCAGTTTTTCCTAAAATGGATGTCTACTGAAAATTGCATTATTTGTTTATTTATTTATTTTACTGTAGAAGTCTGACAGCAGGATGGTCCACTGTTGAACATTCGGAGGTGACGTGCTTTGTTGCATCCTCCAGCTGTCATGTCAATCTCCTCCAGCGCAGACATGGTGGAAGTTAAAGGTGAAGTGTGTAAATAACTTTTTCGTTTCCCAGTTTAATTTGCAGAGTCACTGTAACTAAATCAACTGAGCACTGAACACCCCAAAATACGTAACATGTGACTCACGGTGCTTTCAAAACATTGATCTGTATGTTGGAGCATCAAAACCAGCCCGACACAACAACATTAGCTCAACCAATGATGTTTAGGGCATTTGATGACCAATGGCTGATTGGAAATGGTCATTATTTTTGCAATTCCATTTGAATGTGTTTTCGACACTTAATTGCATGCTATTTGTGATTAAATGGAATTTTATTATAGTTTAAGTTTGTATTGATATTGAAAGCTGAACATTAGAGAGCTTTCTGACCCACTTAAGTTGGACTATGTAATTTCATAATTGCATGTCTTGTCCTGGAAATATAGTTGAAATATACATTCTAAAAAATGCAAAAAACTCAGACAAACTCAGTGATTGGGTTGTTTTAACCCAGCTGTTGGGTTAAATGTTTGCCCAACCTGCTGGGTAGTTTTATTTTATTTAACTGTATTTCTTGCTTAAAATGAACCCAAAATATGTTGGAAATTAACATTTATTAATGTTTAATAAATGAACATTTATTAATGTTTAATAAATGAACATTTATTAACAAGTTTAATGAATAATACTTTAACAATAAACATTTATTAAATTGCTTATTAATAAATGTTCACCTTTTGATTATTATTGTTGTCTCTAGTAATTATTGTCTGCTTTTTAATTTCCAACCTATTTTTGGTTCATTTTCAGACATATAGTCATTTTTAAGCAATAGTTGAGTTAAATAAAACTGCCCAGCACTTTGGGCAAACATTTAACATTAAACATTTAAAACAACCCAATCACTGGGTTTGTCCATATTCAACCCAACTTGGGTTGTTTTTAACCCAACATTTTTTAGAGTGTACTGACAAGCATTAATGGTAAACTAAAATATGCTTAAATGTCATTTCTATTGAAACTTGTATGCCATGCAGTGATGAAGTTGCAATTTAGTACATTTCAAATACATTTAACATAAAACACAAGTGTTCCTAGTGGCATATATAATTACACACTTAACCTTTAATTGATTCTGTTTAAAACAGGTTTAAAACAGGTCTGGCCTGTGTGAGTGTGTGTGTGTGTGTGTGTGTCTCACTCCCCTCCACACACAATCTGTTCTGTTTATCTCAAGCTGACTTTCAAATGTCCCGGTATCAAGCGCATCAAACACATGCTGCTGGCTGTATGGACGTTAACTACATCTGTTCAAAATTATTCCTCAAACACGCCATAAAAATGTTGCATTAAGTCTCGCACAATCCATTTCGCTTCCAAGGCTGTGCTTCTCCCGGGATGGCCCGCACACACGCTGTCGCTTCGATAAAAGACAACAGGCTTTTTTTTAAACTCTCCCCTTCCATTGTTCAGTTTCTCTCTGTCTTTTACTGTAGATGTTACGCCTGTCCTACAGAGACACGGCCGGTGTGAAGGCTTCTAGTACAGCAGGACTCGACCCACAGGAATCTGAGCACAGAATGACCCCAAATACAAAACCACCTCAACACTCCACTGAGACTTCTCCATCCTCGGCAAGACATGAGTGGAGTCAAAGGTTTGCAAAAACCACAGACTTCAATCGAAACTCTCCCACTGTTTTGCTAACTGTACTTAGTATGAATGAACTGCTGCAGGAGAAGAACTAGATTCTGAAGAAAAAGGCCTGTGTGAAATTCACTAGGGTGTTGTAGGTGGTTTCTGGGACGTTTCTAGGATGTTGTGGGTGGTTGGCATGTAGTTGGTGGTTTCTTTCTGGTCCAGGTCAAAAGTCTCTGTGATCTTCTGGTTTGTAGATATGACTGGGCTCCCTCCTTCAGAGTGTGTCTGTGGGATTTTTTCACCTGTTTATCTTCCAGCAGGTTACTGCTGACTTTCATACTTCGGTTTAGTGCTTGTAAAAGTGATGCTTGTCTTAGTGAACACCACTAATCAGTATATAAGTGTAATATTTATACATGCTTTACCCTTATTTATAGATTTATACATGTGTGTTTTGTTTCATTTATTTATTTATTTTTGTGTATGTGTGGAAAAATTGCACTTGTACTTGCACATTGTATCTGCTATTCCAATATTTCAGTGTAGCATGCAAGTGCATTCATTTAGTGAAAACTAATCCTGCAGGAAAAGGAAAACTGTTCTGCCAGAAAATGTAGCATTTAAAACTTCTGATCGTCTGGAATAAATCAATGTAATCTGTTCTTTATCATGTTACTGTGGAGAGAAAAAAAATCCATATAATGATTTAGGATTCTGTCAAGCCATCCTGCACATCCTTGATTTGTACGTTCATACGTGAGTCTCATGAGGTGTGTATAATACGCAGCTGATTGACTTCTTGGACCGCGGCGTGACTCCAGGGTCAAACGGTGAATGTGTGTTTGACCTGCAGCGATGTCAAGCGCTTCAACACCATTGGGCTGATCACTTTGAGCTAAATTTGAACTATAAATGCAATACACTGGTAATACTTTTTAAGGGACGGTGAATGTTTTGGTTTATTTGTTAAGAATATTGGTAACACTTTCTATGAAGACCATGCTTATAATGATTTATAGCCACATTTATACTTATTTATAAGTAAGTATTACTATTCTATAAATATATTTATAAAGACTCATTAAGATCTATACTGCATTATAAGAACAGTTATAGATACATTTATATTATTTTTATGATTACTTATAAGCCATGCATTTGCTTTTTCAGTGTGCATGCTCATAAGCCATTATACACTGATTTATAACTGATCAAATATATAAAATAGTTCCAGACACACTTGTTTGCTGTATCAACTAGTCTTAAATGGCTAAAGTTTGCATTAGAGGTAATGAATGGTAATTTTGATTTGTTAAAATCTATATCTCCTCAGCCATTTGCATGGTATTGCTTATAGCAGTTTGGAATTATACTTTAAAAATATTGTTGTAGTGTTTTGCTAGTATGTAACAAAAAAAAAATACTTTTTTTTTAAACTGTTTGTATTAATGATTTCTGTTTTTTTTTTTTATTACAGTAATTGTTGTTCATTAGTTACATTTACTAGTAAGCAACTTAAAATGTAAAATGAGCACATATTGGTGATTTCTTAACATTTGATTTGTTTTCACTTTACTTAAAGCCAACAATGATGCATTTATAGAGATTAGTAACTATTATTACTCACAATAAGTATTTATAAGAACACAACACAGCTATTAATAACAATATATTCACTAATTTGACAAATAAATCTGAATAAAGTCATTGTAACTATAATATAACATTATAGCAATGCAAGCTGCATCTTTATAAAAACATTCATGGAACCATACGATGGACTAATTAATACTTATAAATCAGCGTATAATGAATTATGAACATGCATTGAAAAGGAAAATGCATGACTTTTAAATAATTATAAAAATAATATAAATGTAACTATAACTGTTCTTATAATGTGGTATAGGTTTTAATAAGTCTTTATAAATATGTTTATAATATAGTAATACTTGCTTATGAATAAGTATAAATGGAGCTATAATTCATTATAAGCATGGTCTTCATAGAAAGTGTTACCAGAATGTTATTTGTTGCACACTGAGCCCTGGCCTATAGTGTCACATAGCCAGATCTATGTAGTCTATAGTCTCAAATATACTTTATAATCAAACTGTCATAACAGTGTAATTTTAATGACCTCATCTGTTGACATGATGCCGGTGAATCGCAGAGCTGATGCAAACATATCCGATGCTTTCTGAACTGCTGTTTTCCACCGCTGTCATTTAGTTGTTTATTTTGTTATTGAGAGGAAAGAGCGCAGCACATATTTACATATTCATCTAAGCAGCGTGGACGGCATTGGGATGTTTGAGTGTGAGCTGGAGTAATTAATTGCTGCCTGCAGTTCACTTAATGGCCAGCGGCGTCGCTAATAACAAGTGTTTCTGTTTCTGAATTCTACATTTAGCCCCTTTAAATAACTGATACCATAATAGACCAGGGTGGAAGAAACTTTTGGGAATAAACATTTGTGTACATTCAAAAGCACTGATTATTTCACAAAAATAACTAAATATAAATAGTAGGGGTGTAAAGTCACGGTAAAATTGCTTCTTTTTTCTTCTTCTTTTTTTTTACTAAACAGTGGTTTATTTAACAAATCGTGTCTCTCTCTTTAAGTAAATTCAATTATAATTAACATTTTTTTAAGGATAAAAAAAGCTAATGCTAATGCCTAATAAATAGCATTTCTGTAGCTCAAACAGTAGAGAATGGCGCTTGCAACACCATGGTCATGGGTTCGATTCCCAGTGAATGCATGAAGTAATAAAATGTAAACCTCGAATGCAATGCAGGTTGCTTTGGATAAATGTGCATAAATGTAAGCGTAAATCAGAAATCAAAGAAGGATCGTATTTGGTGTATTTAAGTGGCTCAGATAAAACTTTGAACATCTTTCAAAGATTTGATCTCTCTAATCTGGCATTTTGAGCAAATTCATTGACTTATTATTGTGTTGATTCCCTTGTTTCCAGGCGGATGGTGCCATCAATATGTTCATAGTCATTAGAGCACTTTGGTTTAGAAACAAACAACTGTGTGCAATGAAAATGACTTGCAGTTGTTGATACAACAGTTCTTTTGCCCGATTCATTTACGCTACTTAATGTAGTGGTTTAAGAGGGCAGTTTGCTGATTTGCATGCTGAGCAGTCGCTAGTTTTTAAAAAGCTTAATTATGCAGCAATTAGCATCTGTGCTATTTTTCATTGTGCTTACATGCAACATTTGAAACGTCTCTTTAGTTTAAAGCTTTTGGTTGATTGCCTTTGCTCGGTTTATCCCCCAAAGAAACCAATTCATTGCAGTATTAACTGATAATGATGAAGGTTTATTCCAGAGCACACACTCCCCATCAATGTTCTCAATAGGTACAATGTACAATAGCTGTCAGACTATTAAATAGCAATTAAGCATCGACACAAGGAGGTAAACACACTCCATGCATAACCTGCATTAACCATTGATGCTTTTGACAGGGATATTGTAGTTGCGGCTGTGTTTTGACTCCAGACTCATGCGGTCCACTGAAGCTCATGCATTCTAAGAGAGGCTCGACTGGAATAACACTGCAAACAGCTGCCCACAGCACCTAAGAAATGGATGATATATATAACAGCAATATTGGTTTTGCCATGCACATCCTCTCCATATGAGCGCACATGATTATCTTTGTATGCGTGCACACGTTCTACTTCCTCTCACATTCGTCTACCTTTGTCGGGGGTGAAAACTTGTTACATTTAAGTAGTCTGAAAAGCACGGAAAATTGCTTTTTGTGTGCGGCCGCAAATGTGCATGCTATAATGCAACGGCCTCCTAATGTTATGTGACTAAAAGAACTTTCCACTGGAAATAACTGAATCGCATAGCCTGTACAGTGTCTCCTGAAGATTAATGCGGTAAATAAGTAGGCCTATTTTTAGATGTCGGATTGTTAGAAAATGACTCATTGCCTTTCCTAGATCTAATTCACTGTATTATTAAAACTGAAAAGAAAAAAAAAGATCTAGTCTAGTTTTTCAGCACTGGCATGTTTTCTCGCTCTGCTTGTGTGGTCTGCATTGGATGCAATGTCCGAAACTTGTTAATGGGCAATATTTGCTGCCTGTAGCATAATTATTTTGAACTATATAAATGCCCGTATATAAATCCCTTGTGCCTCCATTATGACATAAATTGTTACTTTGGATTGAATATGACAATGTTCCATGTTCAATTCAATGCAACAAAATAAGAAATCATTTGTAATGTTTTTACAAATAATTTGCACAGATTTGTTCTTGTTTGAAGTCCATTGTGAGATATCTGACAGCTACAGGTCATTACAGTGTCTGCACAAGCGCTAAAGCCATACTGTATGTATTACTTTTGCAATTGTGCATCATTCCTGACCCTGACTGCATGATGTGGTTCCTTTTTAGGACATCTTGAGAGAGTATTTTAGAGGTGATAAAATCAAATTTATGGAGATCATCAGCTCAGTGGAATCATGCAAGCCCCTCCTCTCTGGACCAGAGCTGTCGTGTCAGTATGGATGCTGTGGGGAAAGACAAGAGATAGACAGGCTTTCTAATGTTTGAGATACACTCGAACAGATCCCGAACAACGATAGAGGAGGAACTTCCTGTCTGTGTCCGTCAAACTGCAGATAACTCTTGACAAGCCTCCGGCTTGCATTGTTAGAGAGTATTGTCTTTCTCTCTCACACACACACTCTTTTGCTCAGCATGTGTTGTTCTTGGGAGTTTTATTATATTGAATCATGCAAAGGTTTGACTACTGCTTAAAGTAAACATGAAACAATTTACTTTTTTATTTTGACATGTTTCTAAGTGATAGGATGTACAGTACAGCAAGAAAAAGTTAAGGTTTTATTTGACTTTATCCATTGGGAATAAGTGGATTGTGATAAGTGGTGCAATCTGTTGCAGAATATTATTGGGGAAACTTTGTGTACTGATGAATCTTGCAGAGCAAGACCAAGAATATGTTACGCAAGTAATTGCATGTTGACTTTTTTGGGGGTTATTCAACAGTACTCTCCCCTGACAACTCTTCTTTTCTGATGTTCTCATTTTTGCTTTCTCTCTCTTTTAATTGTAGAGAAGGATTTAACTTGGCCAGCTGTGCCAAGATTTCCAGAGGGCAACATTAACCCAAATATTGAGGTAACGTACTGATTGCCAAAACATTATGTTGATGTAGTAAAACCTCACAGCTTTTGATGACTTTTGGTGAGTGAACAAAAAGAGAAGCAACCACAATATCAGTGGTGATATTGTTATTTTTTATGTTAAATAACAATATCACCTTCACACTTCAACTTTATGCCATATATTCAGTCCTAAATCTCGAGATAAGGCGCTCACTAATGTCAAAGCAGCAGAAACAACATCAACATCTTTGTTGATCCTGGAACAACATTCCAATCAACCAATCAGATTTGAGGGACAAGTTTACAGTTTGTGTTTAGGTATGCAACCAGGATTAGGTACTTCTACATCAGTGTTATTCATCATTTCCCTCTGATTTTAGGGATAACTTATGGGTATTTTCAGACAGGAATGTTGTTCCAGGATCAACAAAATATGTTGACCCAGGAACACGTCTAACTCGGTAAAATCAGGACGTGTGACAAAGCACATGGGCATTTAATTATTTATAATAAAAGGGTACAAGCACTTTAAAATAATTTCCCATCACATATAAACACTGTTTCCTAAAATACTAAATAGGCATCTTGAACAATTCTTAATCTATTTCTTTTTCTCCATATTCTGACTGTTGTTTTGACTGTAACAGGTTACAATTACAGAAACAGGTTTTGTAGAATGTGGCTTTGTAAATGAGAAACTTTAAATAAAATAAAATGTGCAAATTTACTTCAGTTTTTACATAATCAAGCTTTGATTTGCTTTAGGTAAGCCTGGGGTGAGTCAACATGAACAGATGGAGATGTTTGATCGCATACAAGTGTTTCTTGTGACTATATTAATGTACGTGTTTCATATTTATGAGTTTTCCCGGATAAATTGATGCAGTCTCTATGTTGTTTGTGAAACAGTTCTCTAGTTAATAATGGACTAATTATGATGTATTCTGTAATCTGTAATGAACTGGAAAATGTCAACTTTG
Source organism: Hypophthalmichthys nobilis (assembly GCA_037950665.1). Classification (NCBI taxonomy): domain Eukaryota; kingdom Metazoa; phylum Chordata; class Actinopteri; order Cypriniformes; family Xenocyprididae; genus Hypophthalmichthys; species Hypophthalmichthys nobilis. Next base: position 1,669,219 of record CM075471.1, read on the forward strand.
AGGAGATGCACCCATTTTCAGGGACTGTTTGTGCTGGTTGAACTGATGGTGGAATAAATTTGAAGTTTGCACAATCCTTGCTTCAATTAATCTATGACAGGACAGACAGAGTAAATACAGGCAACTCAGTGGAAAAGATCCACATTCAAAATCTGACAGCACTAGTGCATACTAATGGGATAATCACTTATGCTAACAAAGAAAATTACACAGAAATCACTGTCCTTTAGTCTGACAATGGCACCGATAAGAATCTTTTTACCCTAGGGTGTTTTGTATTTCATTTTGGACCCAAATTCTGGGTTATAATGAAATATTCGCACATTAGTTAGCATCATTATTATACATGTGTGTGCATTCTATGTCAGACTGCAAACAGTAATAGTGCCACAGTGTCAACCTACCAATGTCTTACTTTTAATTGTCTCTGCATGCCAAGCCGGTACACAAGAAAGTGTTTTACAATCGAAAAAATATATTTGATTATAAAATAGGCCACAAAGTTAAAAAATTATGTTCTAAGAACTATTAAGTTATGAAAATGTTGTTTCTGAATGTTCAAAATGTCCATTTTTTTTAAAAAATGTTTTAAAAAATTTTTTTTATTGTCTTGGTTGTACGTTAAGGAAACATTCTATTTTTTTTATCATTCTTCAAGCATTATGGGAATGTTACCTTTAAAAACAAGTAGTAACATAAAAAAAATGAAACATTTCAGAAAAAAAACATTCCATGTGTAACGGATGTAAGTAAGAATGCTCGAATCTGATTGGTTGACGAACATTCTAAGGTGTGCAATTATTTTCGCATGGCTAAAGTAGTTCCAGGCAGGTCTTGAATGCATTACAGTTCCATATCACTTCGCCAAATGATTTCAGTTATTTCAAAAGGTCTTTACAGCCTACAACGGCAAAAGAAACAAAACCCACAACGACACCAACTGAGCAAATAAATATAGTAAACAGTAGGATAAAAACAACAAATAATTGTCATGGTTTTTACCTCAAAAATACGTCTTATTATGTACTGAAAGCACATACTCTTTCCCTCTCTCTCACTCAAGCGCACACACAGTATGTATCAATCGCTATTGAAAATAACATCACCTACACTGTTTTGCTGCCACCAATGTTCATTTCAGTTGGAAACGGCAGTGAATTGTATGTATTTAGATCGAAGCATGTTTTTTTTTCATTGAGCCAAAGTTAATTTTTAATGTTTAATGATTTTTAATGTGCAAGCTGACAGGTCTGTTTATATGAATATTCAGCGATGATGTGCAATTTCCACTGTCAATGAAGAGTGATGCGAGAGATCTGCTAGAGCTGCAAGAAATGAAGCACAAAATCTTCACTGCATTCTGTCTTTGGGCAGGTGGGTGGTTTTTACACTTATTAATAATTTTGGTATTTTAAAAATTGAAAAGGTATTCGTTTCGCTGTGTTCTCAGGGTCTCAGATGTGGCTGGTTGATTGAACCTCTGTCGTACACAAGAACCTTTTAGCACCATCCAGTCCCAGATCACCGCGGTCACTTTGTTTCCATCAGTCCAGACCTGTCGTTTCATGTCACTGCTGACTTTGAGGACGGCACGTCAATGACTAACACCATTTCTACAAGATGTTGAGGGATTTTCCATATTTCTCTCTCCTTTTGTTCAGACTTTGTAAAGGCAAAGCTGCACTCTATGGAGAGACATTTTTTTTTTCTATTCTCCTTTTCACAGTTTCTCTCAGAAAGAGAATGTAAATTCAGTTTCTGTCACAGACGCTGGTTTTGCATTAGGTAGCACGGTTGGGGAAGCTACTTTGAAACTGTTTACCAAGCTACTTATAATTTAAAGCAGTTAAACTGCAGTCAAGCTACTCTTTAGTAAAAGCAGTTACTCTGACTAACTACACTCAATAAGGGAACAATATTTTTAGTGGTTCAAGCACGTAGCGCTGAAACCCTATTGTAATTGTTAACATTTCCAAGGATCAGAATTCTCCCCTAAAAATAATCAGGCAGACCAAACCGTAAGTCGTAGAGGCTTGAAACTTTGAGGGCTGGTAGTACTCACACCATCTACAATGTCACCAAGGCCTGACGGGGGCGCTACAGCGGTGAAAAGTATGAAATCGCTCATAACTCCTGAACAGTTAGGCGTAGGCTCAAGGATTTGCTTGTCATTTGAAATTTTCAGATATTTTGGATTTTTTGAAAAACCTACTTTTGCAAACTAGTCCTAGATTTTGGCCAGACTGGAACCAAACCAGTGCTGCAAGATTCTCTGGAGTCTGATTGTCAATAATTATCAAAAAAGAAAGTTGAAATTATGATTTACGGTCTCCAAAGGCCTCCAAAACGTTTCAAAACTTTTACTAAAATGGTGTGAATGGAATGAGATATTTTCACCAAACTTGGCACACCTATGTAAAAGCTCATTCTGTGGTTGCATGAAAAAGGACGCAATGATTGGCCACTTGGTGGCAATACAACAGGAAAAAACATGAAAACAGCTTTAACTACGCAACCATTAGTTCGATTGACTTGAAAACTGGCATGCAGTGTCTTTGTCCGAGGTGCCATGATTGTCTATGAGGACACTGACACATCTCAAAAAACATGTCCGCCACTACCCAATGAATTTTGAACAGCTATCAGATAAGGTTAACGGAGGCCGATCGGGATGAATCTCGCTGGGCCTGTTTGACTCACGGCCCTAGAAGCCTGTGAGAAATTTAAAAGAAATTGGCCATCGGGGGGTAAAGGATTGTATATCACGCTATTTTTCGCACACACCCTTGAAATTTTATACCACATGGTAGAACTCCTCATTCTGAGCAACTTTGCCTCTAGGACCACCGCTGTCCATCAAATCGTTTGTTAAATATCGGAGATTATTTCAAAAACCAACTTTGGCGAATTAGTTCTAGGTTTTTGGCGCAACCTCAATAACTGTTAAAAAGCTTTATAAACCATAAATTTCCTATGGTAAATTGCCTGTGTTGGCTGTAAATGGTCTTTTCCATCTATGATTGTGATGGTTACAGGCTTGCTTATTAAATATTATACCTTTTTACAGATGTGCTTAAAGGCCTTAAAACGCTTGAACCCCAATAATTGCTATAATTTATAAATGTATTCACTGTTTATTCTGCAATATATCTGACACAAAATTAGGGTGACCGCATTTAACTGATCTTTTAATTAATCACAATAAATATAATACTACTGAGTAATATTAATTAACTACAAGCACTTACTATAGAGTTAGGGTTAGTGTATGGTTTAGGGTTAGCTACATGTAATTATGCGTAATTTACTGTTATTACTATTGTAGTACATGTACTAAAGTGTAAATAGTTAGTCAGGAGCATCTCTATTTTAGTTAGTCATTCCCCAACACTGTTACACACATGCACATTTTCTGATGGAGTAAATCCAAAGTGCAAACAGAATTAGAGCATTGCTAAAGCATTTGTTTAGCCTTTTGCAGTGGTCTGTTTATTGACCGCATGATGAACGTGTTTCTGATCACTACGAGAGATATTTGTTTTCCTCTGCTGGTCAGGTTTGAAAGATTACGGACTCCACGCCTAGAACATCCTGCAAACAAAAATATATACATGTAATATTCAGAAGCTATTTCTGTAGTCAGCGTTTCCCAAGACAAGATATTTAAGGCTTCAGAGAGAGAGAGGGATGAAATATGACAAGCAAATTCATGCGAGACAATGATGGATGAACCGCATCCGTAAGTCAAGGTATGTTATGGGTAAAACAGGGCTGTAACTTACTTGTAACGTACAGAGATGGAGAGAGAGAGAGAAAGATGCTCTAGCACCACCAATCTGCGGTTAAGAGATTTTACATTCGATTAGAATTAGATTCATACCCTTCTCCAGATACAGAGGGCATGTAAGTGAGACCGGGGCTAGTTGTCACAAAGTAACTGTGAGGGTTTGAGTAAGAAATACATTTTGAACAATGTTGCTGATTTATTAATGCTGAAAATTGTGTCATTATTTACTCACCTTCATGTTGTTCCAAGCCTGTAGGCTGCTATTTTCCCCCCGCAAAACACAAAAGGAGAAAATTTTGAATGACAGCTCTCCTGCTATACATGTTAAATTATAGTGACCACGTATTTTAAGCTCCAAGAAGTATTAAAAATGGTCCAAATGACTCTCAAGCTGAATTCCAAGTCATGCAATGGCTTTGAGTGAGGAATAGACTGAAATTTAAGTTATTATTTGCATGAAATCTGCTGTAATTTTTTTGTTCTTTTGCATATTCAAATTTTTCAACAGAAGGTTTGAATTTGATTTAAAGATTATTGGTTCTCGTTCACTGAACTGAAGAAATGATTGATCTTAGTATCAGAAGCACGAAACCTTCACTGGTTCTGTTGCATTCGACTACACCAAGGAACATTGTGTGAGATAAAATCTCGAGGGTGTTGTTGGTTTTTCTCGCTGTGACGTACAGCAAGCATTTCACCTTTCACTCAGTGCCTGCCTCTGCGGGTTCACCGCTAGGTGAGATATTGATCAAGACCTCCTCAGCTGGGTACTTAACCCCCGACACACGGTAAATGATGCCACTATCTGCTGGCCTTGTTATGCCGTGTTGCTCGTGTCGGGGGAAAAAGGAAATCTTCCGTCGTGTCTGTGATATCCTTCCCCCATCCACAGTCTTTCTGGTTCTCTTTTATGTAGGCTCCAGCAGTAAAAATAAAGGTTCTTCATCACTTGTTCTTTGCATCACCTTTGGTTCAACAAGGAACTGCTTCTTATACTGTTTTTGGCAGTACAGGGATTTTGAAATGCAAATGATAAAGTGCAATAGGACAGCAAATATATCACGTTTTAAAAGAGAGACAAAAATGCTTCCCATATTTATTACAAAGATTACTGGAGTATGTTTTACAAGAAAACAATCAGAATGTTTCTTTAAAATTTGCATGTTTAATTCACTTGCCTTTTCTTTGTAATTATTTGTGAAATTTAGAGCACGATTGTGTGCTATATATACACGCAAAAATTACCATTGGCGTACGATCCTCACTTGCGTGCATACGATACGCAATTTGTTGGCGTGCATATGTAACCCCTCACCCAGATCCTACTGTACTTGCCCCGCTCACTGTGGGCATCGAACCTGGGTCTCCGGCGTGGGAGTCGGACGCTCTAACAAGAAGGCTAACGGCTACAACCTTTAGTGTCAGTTGCTAGAGCATTTCTTGAGATCAGAGGAGTGAGGTTTACACGCACAGTGACTACTATCTGGCCTCCGTCACACATACGATACACTGTTTTGGCATACATATAATACGCTCCTACCCCATACCACTAATCCTACCCATTACGTATCATATGCACACAAAAAGTAATTTCAGCGTATAAATAATAGCACGCCAAATACAAACATAAACTCGTGCTATAGATACGCAGTCCTAAGAGATCGTAGCAATTTCTGAGTGAAGTTCTTGCAATATTTTTATGTGTATGCATGATTAGGCTACATTAGTAATATATCGTTTGTATTCAGCATTATTTTTTCCCGCTGTCCGCAATCCTCAGAAATTGAGAACCATCAATTTAAGCCATTTGTTAGTTGATAATCTCTTTTTTTTTTGGTAGGAAAATGAATATAGGCTATGGTAAATTTATTTACACCATAATGCCAAAAACAAGATCATATGGAAAGTAACGCCCATCTCTCCTGTATTGGTCACGTTGCACGTCCGCCATGTTGAATTATATTGCAAACCTGATTTTTCGATCTCCTCCTGCAGTGTTCATCAAATCTCCAAATTTGGGTCAGATCACCTTCAGAGCACGCTAGTCAAAAGCTGTGGAAATCGTTTTAATAGTCCAGACCATTTACATGTTAAAAATCCATAATTAGCCTACATCATGCCAACCAGGAACCAGGTTTGCGTCTTTGCAATGCTTGTAATGACAAAACTTTATATGATAATGAATTCGGAACAGCATACTACATTACTCTTACTACTTTTACAATATCTTTCTATTGCGGAAGTAGTACGCTAGTATATGACATATCATGTGTCGTCTTTATAATGCCATAACAATAACCCAGTATCAATTTAGTGACTGCTCCACCTAATGGTCAAAAGTTCAGTAAGGAATTGAATTACGTCTTTTTAAATGCTTTCCCCAGTTAAGTTTTCTTATGTCTTTTAGTGCTATAATCGGTTGTGCATAATGACTAGTGTATTAGGCTAATATGTTTTAATACCACTGTTCTTGGATGTTTTTTGTATGCATTTTGTTATTGTAATATCAGAAAAAAAAAAAAAAAAAAATGCATAGTGGCCAGAATCAGAAGAATTTTTTCTGATTTACAGGAGCACTTACTGTACTCATGTACAAGAAGATGCAGTATAAACATCTTGACAACATCATAAACAGAGAAAAACATAAAAGAAGGTATGTGCAATGAAAAATGAACGAGGTCCGTTTTAAGCAAGAAAGGTGAATGAAACATGTCTGTCATAACGCACGCACAGAGGGTTAACACAAGCTAGCAAACAGCAGTATGTGAACTCTCAGTCCTGCTCTTATTCAGTCAGTTCTGCTCATCGCCGCATGAGGCTGCGCGCTGCTGTCAGACGCGCGCGCTGGAGACAGAAGAGACTCTCATCACGCGCGCCGGCGGAGAGGAGCGCAGGCATCGCAGCGCATCGCATCGCGTCTGTCCCCAGCGCTCACACCGAGCCGCATTGAGGATCGTACCGTTATAGAGGAGCAGCACGAAATACGCGGAACACAGTGCGTAAAATCCACAGCCGAGGCTTCATTGTGACTGCGCTTCAGGTAAAGCTCCTCTCTATAAACTTGTGCTTTTACAGAGACTTAAAGCCGCTGCATGTGTCCAACTCTCGGATTCTTATGTAGAACATCTATTGAGATGTATAACACGGCTGGAGATGTGTATGTAAGGCAGATAATGTCATATATAGGAGGGTTACGCGCAACTTGTTGCCGGTAGTTTGTCTGAATCAATGAGACGTTTTATCTTTAATGCGTCTTTTGTTTCCGGAATTATCGATATGTGTATTTGCCAGAATGAAAAGTTGAAAAGAGTTGCCTATATATTGTTTAGACACCGGCTGAGATGATCATCAATTGTTCATTATCAAAATCTGCTGAAATAGACCGAAATGATTGTTTATGGCAGCGATTTTTTGGATTAGTTTGGCAGAACATGTTGTCTGTCTGTCAACTTGGCGGTGTTTTCCAACATATGCTTTACATAGGCTACTGTATACAAATGCAATTAATATATAGGGTGAATACACATTTTTTTTTTGTATGAACGTACAAGTTGATCATTTTTAGTAACAAAACAATATAGACTTGATGCATATAAGCTTATCCCATTTTACCTGTATTCACTGTTTGTGTCTGAAATACATGAGTTTCTGTGTTTCTTTTGCATTGATTGATGCATATTTTAAAGGTTACAGTGACCATGGATTGTATTTTTCCACCACTGTAACTCATAATTTAGTATCAAGCAGGTATTAGAAAATGAGCAGTGTGTTGTAGAAATATCAATTGAACTTGAGTGAACGGAGGCTTGGCTCCTTAGTGTGCTACTGGAGCGATCACCTATTGATCCGAATCTAAATCTGCTCAATTAGACTGGAAATTATTGATTATTGGTTTGGTTTATAATTTAGAGTACTGTCAATAACATTTTGTCTGAAGGTGCTACAGTTCTCAACTTTGCAATATTAACCAGCATGATGTGTGCATATTCTGAAATATGACATTTCTGTGCATATGTTTTTAGGTTTCTTGTGTTTTTCAACATTGTAACTCGTGTAACTAACACTTCATCGTTTAAACCAAGGAATGTTTTCTATAATTGTCAAGTGACGGTCTCATGCTTGACTAAATGCAAGTTGACTGCGTAGAGGATGAAGGATGCATCTCTAATGTTTAGAAACTCTCCAAAAATAACATTTTGGCTCTATGATTATGACCAAAACAGTATTTTGATGTAGCATACCCTTTGATTATCTGAATTACATCATGCTTTGTTTGTTATTGTAGAGAATTTATGAAAACACTCCTTTCTATTTATATTTAGTCAGTAATTAACTTTCTTTATGTCTGCATTGGATAATGCATTCATGCATATGATATGCTTTAGAGATCTAATGCATAAAATGGTTAATTGTTAATTTTGCCATAGATAGGGGTGACACTCTTTAGTGATCTTTATTCGGTAGATGTATTAATTTTAATTTGTGCTTGCAAAGTGAATGGTCTTTTTACAGTAAGTAAAGAAACGGCACTATTAGTTGAGCAGACTATCTCTGCATCCATGATTGATTTTCTATGCATTTGGATTTCTTAAACCCATTCACGTTTACACGTTTATCTTGTAGTTTCCAGTAAGAGCAAGGCAGCTTTGACCGTGTGATACTTATCCACGTCGATAAGAGCGAGCACACGCCTTCATGTCTTCTTCGTGTGTGGGAAAAACTCAATTTAGTACGGGAGGCAGTGTGTGAATGCGTGCTGACAGAGTTTCGACAGAGCCGGTGGCCGTTTGCCCCTTGTTGTGTGTCGACATGATCTCGGTTTAATCCTCAAGCGCCTTGGCTCTGTTCTCACTGATTGTTGTCATTTACCCAGCTCCCCATTGGGCCCCTTGGAGCCTGCATTGGAACTCGATATCCAATCAGTGATTTAGATTATCCAATTAGGCGACTGATGTATGTCCTTAAAGCGTCGCACCCTCGGATTATCCGCCGCTAATGAAACCTGAGTTGCGTCAGCGCATTCCAGCTTGCATGTAATTATCGCATTAATTTTTAATGCCAGCCTGCAATTATAAATAGAGTGATGTGAATTATCAGCTGCTTTCACTCTATGGCCGTATTTATGAGTGTCATTGCATTCCCATGCATTTGCTGAGTGCTATTGACAGTTATGTTGATATGCGATATAATGCGCCGCATTGCCGCCCATAATGCGACTGCAGAGGCCTGTCAGCAGTGCTCCTGTCCACATACAAGAACATGCATGCTGCAAACTCACATAAACTAATGTGTTATAGATCGTCTTGATTTATGTCTCGTGACTGGCTGCGTCGCCTTCGGGTCCTCAGACTCAGGGCTCGGACACGCGGCCCTCTTTGATAGATCGTGTGGAAGAAGCGATGTGCCACGGACAACATTGATTACCTTTTACTGAGTAGGAGTATAAACCTTAGCGCAGCGGGACTGCGAGGGTGGGGGAAGTTGATGTATGTTGCCTGAGGGGCGGTAGAGATGACAGATATGGGTTACAAATGAGAGAGGTTTTATGACTCTTGGAAGGAGGACCATCAGGCCCGTTTAATTGATCTCGGTCTGGCAGTGGAGTTCAGGGAGCGCCGCTGCAGTTTTGCACCTGCTTTAGGTGCCTCTGCCGCAGACCTTTGCTTAAATTATCTGCTGTGTTACGGTCCCACACCTGCTCCGAGATCCGGTTTATGCCAAAGGAACACGGCCCCCCGCGTTTCCGGCCTCGCCATCTTCCTGACTGTGTGGGCTTTTCACCCAGTTGCCCGTGAAACAACGGCTGCTTTCTCACTGTTGTTGTAAAGCAGAGTGGGCGACGTGAATGTGGTGAAGTTTCACAGAATAGTTTGCTTAACATTTAGCACTGACAACAGCTTCATCTTCTTGTAAAGGTAAACATAGTAAAAACTTAATTGAATCTTTATGTATTTGTAGCTTATAGTCAACATGGCTTCAGCAAAACGTACAGTATTTATTGTAGGAAATCTCTGAACATAAATGAGTCCAAAACTGTCTGAGGTCACGTTAAAAATCTGGGATCTGTTTATTAATTTAAAATAATCAAAGATTTATGATTCTAAAATAAATATATACAAATTTATATTACATTGAGATTTTGTTTTGCTTTCAAATAATTACAAAGAAACGGCCATAACATTGAATTAAACATGAAATTTTGAAGTAGAAAGACTGAAATCGAACAATTTCTTGTAAAACATTCTCTAATGATCCTTGTTTTGTTTACAAATAATTTTTTACAGTGTATAAGTTTATCCTGCTTCATCTGCATACTGTATACTGTATCTTCTTGAAAAATGTTAACTATATTATCGCCCAGCTCTAATCTGCTAAATGCAACTATAAGGCATGAAACTATGACTTGATTTTATACATTGAGAATTGATTGCATTTGGATCATGAAAAGTGTGAGTTCCATATTAGAATGTAGCGAGACCTGAATGTTCTATTTGACCGTTTGTTAACATCATCCAATTACACTGTGTGGCCATAGTGACATCAGCAGACAAGGAAAGTAGCTTTAAATGCAGAGCAAGTTATGATGTTTTGCACACATTAGCACAGGAATGTTGATTTGCTTTTAAACCTCGTTTTTCATTCAGTTCACCCTCATTCTGTTATCTACAACGCTTTATACCTTTGAAATAAAGAGTGTATTATTAATGAACACAGCTTTAATTTGTACCGAGTTTGCCTCTGTCATTATTCTCTGGCTGCTACCCGTGCCTCATTCGTGAAGCATGCAAACAGCAGTGGAATAAAATGAAAAGTCTGTTTTTTTTTCTTTTTTCAGGTAACAGTGATTGCATGCAGGTCAAGTGGCTTTTTCAAGTGCGTTTTTTGGAGCACCACAACAATAATTCAATAATTACTGTCATTACTCTGTCAGGCTGTATTACTGTTATTCAAAGCGGTACCCTTGAGAATGAGTCTTTATTTGAATATGAACCAAATAAAATGATTCTGCCATGCAACAGAGCCCCAAAAGCATTGTGCATGTTTAATTATTCATGTTTAGCATGTAGCGGTAGAAGAAGCGCACAGTGAAACCTTTTAAGACCTCTGTGAGACGTACTACTTTTAGCTTGTAATGTAGGAAGTGTTGAGCTTATGGCACTCGTAATTCTGATTTACTTTGATTAACAAAACACTAAGGGCCTGTTTACACCTGGTCACTTCACACGTTTTCTCTGAGCGGATATCTATCTGAAAAGACCAGGTGTAAATCCCTCCAAAATGCTTTTGAGTGTAAATGCATCTGATTGTTGAAGCTACATATGTAAAATGTACTCTGCTAAAAATGGTGAAAAAATAAAAGCGTGAGAGCATGATATATAGCAGATATTTGCCACAGATATGGCCCATTGCATTTGATAATGCCATTTTAACATTGTAGTCTGGACTTTGAATACGAAGGTATTTGAAAACAATGTAGCATGTTTAGTCATGTGCAATTCACAATTACATCTTATAAAGTCAGAGTTGCAAGATATAGACTCACAATTAGGGCTGTGCGAAAAAAACCTATCACGATTTCTTTGATCAACATTGTGATTTCGATTTTAATCACGATTTTGACACATGCTTTACATTCATAAGTGCATTCGATATTTCCAAAGAAAACTAATTAGAGCTTTATCAAAAAGCTGTAACATGTCTCTAGAACAGACATATGGCAAAGCAAATATTAATGTGGGTAATCAAACCATCAAAACAATAAAAAACAACCCAGACTAAAGTCTCTCATATAACTAAAATTAGAACAGTGGCAGAAACTAGGAAACTAAGGTTTTTTTGCTAAGAAAACCAGCATGTCCACCATTTCTGATTTCAAGCATGAACACTGACTATGAATGACTATAAATAATTAGAAAGGTCTAAGGATTTATTATAAAATATTATATTATTATGACAAAAATCTGTGACAATAATTTCTTTATTTTTTTGTCAGGAGGTATGCAAAATAATAAATGGAGTCCATGTATTTAATATGAAATATGTCTCTTATGCATCCACTGTGGGAAAAGAAAAAAAACCTGTACACTGGAGAAAAACATATTGATTATACATTTCCCTCATAGTTCTTTAGAGAGAAGAATTATTTTTCCTATTTTTACCCAGAATAGGATTGAGTGAGTTTTACTTGGCGCTAAACATGTCTGTTTCATACTGGACGCTACATTTACTACTGATCACAGAGCAGCTCTTCACTAACATGCTGTGTACATATTTATATAATTAAAAATCGGAAAAAATCGCAGCCTTAGCAATGTCATAATCGCACTAAGCCAAACCACGATTTTGAATCGCAGTTCTGACTTGTTTTCTCAGTATTGTGTTTATATCTCGCAATTCTGACTTTATAACATGCAATTGTGAGTTATAAAGTCAGAATTGCAAGATATAAACACGCAATTCTGACATTTTCTCGCAATTGCGAGTTTATATCACGCAATTCTGACTTTATATCACGCAATTCTGACTTTATATCATGCAATACTGACTATATCTCGCAATTGTGTTTATCTTGCAATTCTGAGAAAAAAGTCATAATTGTGAGATATAAACTTGCAATTGACCCTTCGCCGGGAGTTTGATTGACAAGCGATCTAACCAATCATAACGCCGAATCCGCCATTTTGTCTGACAAGGCAGTCAGGAGTTAGAAGATTAACCTCGGTGGACTTGAACTTGAAAAATGGTGTGTACTGACGTCTTTCCATGTTTAAAACAACATTCCTTTTCATGTTCATTCATGTTTATTTGATGCTATAAATTAACTAGTAGGAAGAGACGATCGGTTCACGAGCCTCTTGAGCTGAGGCGCTACAGCAATCTGTCACGACACATTAAAGAGCCACAAAACGGTTTTTATTGTTCGAATTTCTTAAAAAATTACACAGTTTGAAAGCTGGGACTTTGTTTAATATCATAAGTAACCTGCTCTGTCTTGTCTGTCGACGTGTTGTCAGTGTCCTCTTTGCTCCGCAATGTATTTTTCACTCTGTGTGGCATGACAGCGCAATGGCTTGTCGGACAAAGCAACAGTAACTAAGGGGGGCGGGTCTTTGCGAAGGGTCAATTGGAAGAAAAAAAAGTGAGAATTGTGAGATAAAAAGTCGCAATTACCGTTTTAACTTTTAGTTCATTGTGGAAACAAGCTTCCATAGTTATGTGCTATTCATTTTCACACAGTTGCTAAAATATGTCACTTTGCACACTTCATATCACAGTCCTGCAAAGTTGACAGAAAATTTACTCGCATTTGCTGTCCTGAGGCAAAGCATGAGGGCAGTTGCGTTTTAGACCAAACATATAATTGTGAGTGAGTGCAACCTGGATGCATCAGTGAATGGTGAGATACTTTGCTATATAAAATGATCCTGCCAGAAGAAATGCGTAATAACTTGTTCCGTCTTTTATGAGGGTTTATGCATACATAGTACAGTGAATGTAGCATTCTCCAACTTTTCAGTGTGAACGAAAAACTTTTGGAAAACGCTAGTGTAGACTGAGAGCGTTTTGAAATGAAAACACCATTTTCATATGTACTCGGATGAAAATTTATATTTGTTTTGTGGCCAATTGTATATGGAACAGTTTTAACAAATCAGATTCATGAAGTGGCCCTAAGATGCAAAACCATTAGGCTAATTAGGGCCCGAGCACGATGGTGTGAGGACCCTATTGGAATTGCTCAGTAAATTATTCTTCTCTGAAATGAATCTCATTTTTGAGAGCCTAAACATGCTCAAAAACTCATGAAACTTTGCACACGCATCAGAAGTGGTGAAAAATTGCGTCTGATATGGGTTTCAGAATTAGGTGTGGAAAAATGGCTCGATAGCGCCACCTACAAAATTTCAATTAAGCACCCTTCGCGCTACGTTTCACGTACAGGTATGAAATTCGGTACACACATGTAACAGCCCAATACCTACAAAAAAGTTCATAGGTGCAAAATCTGAAAACCCAACAGGAAGTTGAATTTTCTCTGCAAAAGTTTTTGCAGTTTTTGCCATTTCTAGATGTTGTACTTTAACCAACTCCTCCTAGAGATTTTATCAGATAAACATCATATTTGGTCAGTCTAATCTAAAGGCCTTTGCGATGTTAAATTGCGAAGATCTTGAGTTTTCGCTGAAGGGCGTGTCCATGGTGGCCTGGCAAAGTTCGATGTTTTGCCATGAAACAGGAAGTTGTTGTAACTCAGGCATACAGTGTCTGATCTGCTCCAAACTTTACATTTGATAATAGTCCTGGCCTGAAGACATCTACATGGCAATATTCAGTTACACTCAAAGCGCCACCTGTTGGCAGCAGGAAGTGTGGCACTTTGAAATGCCATTCTCCTGTATTTACTTGCTTACATGCATGTCATTTTTCTAAGGCCAACAGGTTGTGGTGAGCCCGGGTGCGAGGGCCCTTTCATCGCTGCTTACAGCTTTAATTCATAAATGTTATTGTGCAGTCAGTTGCAAATGAGTCAGTCAGGTGACTCTCTGTACAGACTGTTGTTTTCATTTTCACTTAAATATATCAATGTCTCTTTTCATTCCAGTTGTTGCTGATATTATATTTTCTGATAATAAATGTTGCATGACACATTGACATAAAAAAAGACAAAACAGAAGCATTTTCCTGAATTTTGGATCCCACTATACACAATCGATCATCATAAAGAGACATGAAAGTGAAATCTGTCGGTTTTGACTGGCAGGAGAATTCATGAAAATAAACAAATGTGAAATTGACTCCCTCTTCACAGTTTCAGAGAGCAGTTCTCTTTTTTTTCCTCAATGTTGGTCATTCAGTAGGATGTTACCATGGTAATTTAGCTTGGCTGGATGAGTTGGCATTTGTCAGAGGAGACGGCAATAAATACATGTTAGGATGTCTCACACGGGCTTCTTTTATGAGTTGCATCAGACATGGATGTGTTTTTCTGGAGAAAGAGAGCTGCTCTGCTTTGTTGCTCTGTCAATGGTCCGTACATCGCCCGCAGTGCTTCCTGGCAGACGCACAAACAATATATATATAAATAAGTATATTAACGATAATTAATTTTCATGGCATTCAGTGGAAAGCAGTAGATATTCAATGGTAATTAACCAGCACTAAACAGGCTGTCTGTAATTGTTCCCCGAAGACATTTTGGTTGCTCAAAGGTTGCTCTATAATTGCTCAGTTCTTAGTTTAAGCATCCTAAAACTCTGTAGGAGAAGAAATAAAAAAAGATGCAGATATAGAGTATGGTGGATAGCTCAGATCATTTGGTCTTGGGAGAATTTGTTGAGTTCATATTGAGAGTTCTGCATGTGTTTATCTGAGAAACACAGTTTGAAACATTGAGATCTTTTCTGAAACTCTAGAGGAGATGCATGTTATATTTCTGGAGACTACAGAAAAACGCCCCATTTGCTCTTCATTTAATCTCAGCGCTGTCTAAGAAATATGTCAAGTCAAATTTATTTCTATGGTGCTTTTCACAAAACACATCGTTTCAATGCAGCTTTACAGATAAATGTTTATAATGTCATTAATGGGGACCTATAATGCCCCTTTTACAAGATGTAATATAAGTCTCTGGTGTCCCCAGAATGTGTCTGTGAAGTTTCTGCTCAAAATCCCCACAGATCATTTATTATAGCTTGTCAAATTTGCCCCTATTTGGGTGTGAGCAAAAACACACTGTTTTTGTGTGTGTCCCTTTAAATGCTAATGAGCTGCTGCTCCCGCCCCCTTTCCAGAAGAGGGCGGAGCTTTAACAGCTCACGCTTCGGTCGCTCAACAACAACAAAGCTGGAGAATCTCACGCAGACAAAATGAGGATTGTCAGTAACGGTGTTCAGCCTTACATTGTTCAAACCGGAGTCGACACTGATGGAGAGACTCAGGAAGAAGTTACAACTTTTAGAATGAAACTGGACGTTTCTTATTTATGTAAGATATGAAAGAGATCTCCTTTCAGAAGTTAACATGAAATCAAAAGTCTTGCTGTACAAAAAACATAGTAAAATGGGTTGTGGATGTCATTTCATGTTGACTTGCATTTCGTAATTTCTCATCTCAGGTCTTTTTCTCTCTCTCGGTTTTGTCTCTTTCCTCTTAAAACTTTCACACACCATCTGGTCTTAAATTTTAAAACTGCAGAACTATGTAGGTTTCCATTCCTCTGTGGTCACTTCAGGGCTGAAGCTACAGGCTTTTCTCTGTTAACCCATCTGCATTGGTGCTGCATGTGTTCAGACTCTGCCTAGTAATGTTAGGCCTCCAGCCTGTTCCCAGTCTAGGACTGGATGGTCTGTAACTCTTCAAAATGGTCACGATCCAGCCTGAACTTCTCCCTCGACCGGCCAAACTGCAACCCACGCAGATCCTCAGAGGCATAACCCACTGATAGGATGAACTCTCCATCGTCACTTCGCTCACGGTAGCCATCAAAGTAAGCCCTCAATTGCAAACGTCTCCCTGAAAATGATTCATCTTGTTGAGTTATTGCCCGTTGTTCACCTCAATCTTTCAAGAGGGTGGCAGTATTACTGGAGCCATTCATATTTGATTATGGCTATTGCGGACGGCCCCGGTGCAGCCTGTGGAATTCCAATCTCTGGGAATGTGTGTTGACTTTGTGAGTGAGCGGCCGGTTGGTCAAGCTGGCGACCCTACATCACAGATTTGACACGAGCCCTGCCATCTCAGGTAAGCTTTGATCAGATCCGCTGATGCACCTTTTTTGGTCCCGATAGTACGCCCCACCAGCGGCTCCAGGACGAGGGCGCTCCTCAGAGGAAATCACGCATGGAATACTGTCTTTATTCGGTGATGGTGTGTGAAATAATGATGGTATTACTCATGATATGAGTCAGCCTTTCGAATCTAATCTAATTTTTTTGCACCCAAAAACTAGACCTGAATAATGGAGAGGGACTTGAAAACTGATTTTAAAAAATGATGTCTATACTCTGTATAGAATATATATATATATATATATACACTACCAGTCAAAAGTTTGGATTTTTAATGTTTTTAAAAGAAGTTTCATCTGCTCACCAAGGCTGCATTTATTTCATTAAAAATACAGTAAAAACAGTAATATTGTGAAATATTATTACAATTTAAAATAACTGTTTTCTGTTTGAATATATTTTATAAAGTAATTTATTCCTGTGATCAAAGCTGAATTTTCAGCATCATTACTCCAGTCTTCAGTGTCACATGATCCTTCAGAAATCATTCTAATATGATGATCTGCTGCTCAAGAAACATTTATGATTATTATCAGTGTTGAAAACAGTTGTGTACTTTTTTTCAGGATTCCTTGATGAATAGAAAGTTCAAAAGAACAGCATTTATCTGAAATACAAAGCTTTTGTAACATTATACACTACCGTTCAAAGGTTTGGGGTCAGTAAGAATTTTTATTTTCATTTTTTTAAAAGAAATTAAAGAAATTAATACTTTTATTCAGCAAGGATGCATTAAATCGATCAAAAGTGACAGTAAAGACATTTATAATGTTACAAAAGATTATATTTCAAATAAATGCTGTTCTTTTTAACTTTCTATTCATCAAAGAATCATGAAAAAAAAATATTGCACACAAATATTTTGTACAGTTGTACACAATAAATGTTTCTTGAGCAGCAGATCATCATATTAGAATGATTTCTGAAGGATCATGTGACACTGATCTGCACTTTGATTGCAGATATATTGAGATTTTCCATGCCGTGTTGAGAGCTGACTTGAGGATGGCAGTGTGCAGTTTATCTCTGACAGTGTGTGTGTGTGTGTGTGTGTGTGTGTGTGTGTGATAGACTGAACCAGAATGATGGTGGCATGAAAGAAAGAAAGAGAAAAAGAGAGCTTGCCTGCTGTCAGGCTGCATGACTCCAGTGGTTGATGGTCTACAGCTCAGGTGGGAGTGAAACAGGAAGTTAAAAGCTCGACTAAATCACACAAACTGCTCTGCAAAGGGTGATAGTAGAAACTTCACCTATGAGATCTCTTTGATATGTTGATTGTTGATTGTCAATTTGATGAAACGGAAAGCACACGGAGATCTCTCCTGCTCCTCAAATGTTTTTCCTGAGAAATGTGTCTGTATTAATGATGCACCAACATTTTAAAACAGCAATTTTGGTTTTGGCCAAAACAGTTTTGGAGCGCTGAAACCATCGACTGAACATGCTAAAATAAACCACCAAAATAAAAATAAAAATACGCCAAAATAAAACTTTGGTTTAACTTGAAGAAATTATGACAGAAATATATTACTATTATATAAATGTAATTTTTATTTTTTTTAATAAGTTGGGGAAAAAAGTCGATTTTGGTTTTCTGCCAAGTTCAGTCTGAATTTTCGGTTTCGATCCAGAATTTTCATTTCGGTGCATCACTAGTCTGTATGATCTATTATCACATTTAAATCAGCATTACATCAGCCTCTCTAGTATCTACTGGCATTGGAAAACTCATATCGGTGGTTCACTAAACTAAAAACTCCATTACGACTCGTGAGCTATGAAAGAGCAATATCATTTTCCTCAGGGAGCTGTGCTGAGGTCGCTCAGTCTCTCGTCTCATGGTTAATAAGATAAGATAAAGACACGAGAGCACTGAATCTAGATCAGCATGTTCTAGCCGTGAAATCAGTAATGATATACATTCATATACAAACACACTCAGATTGATAATGCATAGTATATAAATATGTTTCCTTTTCACTAGAGCATCTGCACTTTTGTTGAAATGTAAATTAGTGACAGCACAAAAGCTGATCCATGCAGCATGTCTTGAGCTGTTTATGAGTGCATATGGACACATGCATTACAATAGCATGCAGATGAATGTTTCAGCCTGTTATTATGTGCTTTGGATTGTATCAGATTATGCCACATGTGTATGTGATAATAACATGAATATACTGTGTGTTTTTTAAGAAAGGATAGCATTCATTATAGTGTGGGAGATGCTCGATGGGGTTTAAGTATGAATGCTTACGCAAAAACATTTAGTAAATATGGCAACTGTTTCAGCATGTATGCTTCGACAATTGAACATCCAGATTTTAATCATCTTTGGATTTGTGTCTCACTGTGTCCTGAAGTGTATGTGCTCTGAATTTCTTTCTTGCTGTAGGACTATGTTTAGTTTTGTGTGCGTATCTGTCTATGTAGGACTACGTTCACACAGTAAAAGAAAAAAGTGGCCAGTTCTGTTTCTATGCTCAAATACATTTTTTTTTTTTTTAATTCTTTTTTTTTTTGGTTTTGGTGCAGACTATATATATTGTTTATGTTTATATATATATATATATATATATATATATAGTCAAAACTAAATGTATTCAGACACCTTGAACATTTCATTCATTAATACAGTTTATTCACTATAGGTTAAATGGTAAAAATGGTAATAAAATATGACTAGATCTCAGAGTTAAACTGTCAGAAAAAAAAAAAAAAAAAAAAAATATATATATATATATATATATACACACACTACCAGTCAAAAGTTTGGAAACAGTAAGATTTTTAATGTTTTTAAAAGAAGTTTCGTCTGCTCACTAAGGCTGCATTTATTTAATTAAAAATACTGTTTTCTGTTTGAATATATTTTATAAAGTAATTTATTCCTGTGATCAAAGCTGAATTTTCAGCATCATTACTCCAGTCTTCAGTGTCACATGATCCTTCAGAAATCATTCTAATATGCTGATTTGCTGATATATATATATATATATATATATATATATATATATATATATATATATATATATATAATTTTTATTTTTTGTATATCTGCACCAAAAAAAACAACAATTTTATTTATTTATTGCCACAATATTTCATGTATATTGAATACGCAAGTAGTACTTAAGTATTTAATATGCATGAAATATTGTATTTTATATATATATTTTGGATATCTGCACAAAAAATAATAAAAAATATTTTTAATTTATTGCCACAATATTTCATGCATATTAAATACTTGAGTACTTAAGTATATAATTTACTAGAACAAACTGAAATAAGCATTGCTGTTTAATTTAACTTAATTACTTAATTTTTTAAAATAAGTCTTTTGTGCCACAAGTTCTTTTTGGGCATTAAATGTTCTTTAGAGTTTACTAAAGAACCCCAGGAAACCTTAATGAATGGTTTTTCCAAGATTGTGTGGCGTGAGCTTGCGTTTCTGTGTTTGCTGTAGAATCAGCATGCCTGTGAGCCATATAGCTGTATAAACTCCCTTTTTCATTGTGAATAAGTTATGATATGACCATCTGTTTCTAATGTCATGCTGTTGCAAGCGCACACGTTTAATCTGAGGATACAGTGGGATTTGATCCAATGATGCATATCTTGGAGAGATTAAGGGTGGGACGAGCCGCTGGGCTTTTGCATGCGTTTCCCTGTTGTTTTACTGCTGTAATGGGCTTTGTAAGTTAATACCCGAGAGACACGACAATTCGTCTGAGCCGGTCTCGGACTGCCCCAGTTCTCCGCACTCTCCCTTCTTCATTAAAACCCAAGGATGGGAGATTTTCCACAGAGTGACAATAATCACTATGGCTCAGCTCTTATTCTGATGTGATGGCAGTTGTTGTTGTGCGCCGTGCGGTGAATATGAGAGATCCTTCCTGACACATCGCGGTGGGTCACTGGCAATGCCTTGGCGTCATTTGTACAGTTTTGAGATGGTCAGACAGTCCTCATTTGATGCAGAGGACGTCAACAACAGAGTCGCGGCGGAACAGTGCCTTTTCACGCTCTAATTTTGGCCAGATGCGAGTCCGCTGCGTCCAAAGCCGTGACCTTTCTGTCGGTCATGGGTGAATAGTTTGGAGGCAAATGGAACGCTGGTCATTTCTGCTTAATGAACGTGTCCGGCATTGGATGTGTAATGTAGATTGCCAGGGGGAAATCTGATCTAACACACAGGCTAATACACATCGTGACGGTGCACTCTCAGTTATTTTTAACAGCGGTGTGTTTTAATTATATCTGTGCATGCATGCTAGTTATCACAACTAATTGACATGCTTTTCCCTCCTTTCCTTGTTTTATGGTAATTTCTTGGTAATTTACCTTAATTTCATAAGTGTATATCTGAAGATTGTTTTCAAATTAAATAATATATTAGCATTATTTTATTACAGAAAACACTGATATTATCAGATGTGATGCTCATGGTACTAAATGATTATTTTATTCATGTAACATAGTGTCTAGTACTCCAAGCTACTGCAGAGAATACCATGGTGTTACTGTGCTATATTTCCAACAAAACAGAATCTCACAAAGAAATATCTGGATCATATTTCACAATCACATTATTAGGGGCCAAGTACCGAAGGTGTGTAGGCATCTATTGTATCTGTTGGCATTCTTCTTCTTCTTCTTCTTCTGCTCTGGGAGTCTATGGCAGCCCATAGAACCACTTTCGGGAACGTTATGAAATTTGGCACACTGATAGAGGACAGTTAAGCACTCCAATTTTGGAGTCTCTGAATCAATGCCTCTCCTCCTAGGCCATTGTTCTGATTTTCATGAAAATTGAACCAGATCATCTTCAGACCACGTCGACAAAAAGTTGCCGAATTCAAGTTGATTTGTCAAACGGTTTTTGAAAAATGTGCGAACAAATTTTACGTAGCACTTGCGAAAATTGACGTAAGGCTGTATCTCCTCAACATTTCATCGTATTCAGACAAGACTTGGTCCATGTCATCACAAGCATGACCTGAGATATGAAAAAATGCTGAACGGTTTGTTCAAAAATCATAGTGGTCTTGTTAGATTTGGGGCGTCATGCCAAGCCGAATTATATCCAACTTTCCCATATCGGCCATTTTGTGCATCGGCCAATTAGAATTTTGTAGTAAAATGCTGTATTTTATGAATGTATCATTACGAAACTTGGTATGGGTCGATGGCACGATGCCCTGAAGGAATGTGAGAAGTTTCGGACCAGCGCCACCTAGTGGTGAAATTATTTACATTCTTAAATCTTTTGATGTGGTTGACTTATTTTCACAGGAGTCATCTCCTTGGATTCCTAAATCCTTGCTGAGTCCAAAGATACCAAACATGCTGGGTTTTGCCTTATGGCTAGTGCAAAGTTGTGATTTAGTGATTAAACAACATCCGCAAATATCTTAGAAACTGATCGAGACGAAACCATCGCAGGAAAATCGGAAATATAGGTTAAACTAATGGCCAAATGTCAAAATTCTGATAGTAAGTGGCAAAAAATGTAATCAAATCAGGTGTGGGTATTTTTTTTTATGTGTTCATACATTTAAATGTCTATAACTCCTAAACGAAATGAGATATTTTCACCAAATTTGACACGCTTATGTATGGGGGCACTCTGAGGACACACAAAAAAGCGGTGGGTCTGCACCACTTGGTGGTGCTATAATTGAACAAAACATGAAACTGACTCTAACTACAGTACAGTTGGTCTGATGGACTTCAAAATTGGCATGCAGTGTCTTTGTCTCAGTTGCTATCATAGTCCATTATGACATTGTTGGTCTGCTGCTATCTTCCTTGTATGCTTCTGTTGGGCTTGGCCCCTTAATTGCTGCTTGCAGATATATTTATTTATTATAATTAGCATTTTATTTTATATCATTATTTCCTAAATTTGTAATTATTTTACTTAAACTATTTTTTCCCATGACAATACCATGGTGCTATTTTAGTGTTTACCACATTTATTTACATGAGCTTCGTAGAGAATGACTGAACATAGCTGAACTGAAATATAAAACATCGTAATTTTGTTAAAGTCACTTTCCAGTCACCTTTAAAATACATCAGATAAAGAGCGTTAGAACAAACCTTCATCTGCGATCTGAACCCCCATCACACATATAGATGGATTTCTGATTTAATTTTTCCCTTTGGTTACAGCAATCAACCCAAACGATTCCTACTCGAAATGAAAATGACATTTGGGAGAGACACATACGAGCTTCCTGTAATTGGTTCAGGCGGCTATTTTACAAGGCGCAGATTTAAATGACATAATTCCCCGTGTGATGATAAGAGCTGTGGGTTTAATTATGGCTTTATCTTACGAGGTACACTGTCACGTCATCGCCTAGGTTTGTTTACTGCTGGTGATTTACTACTAAAGGCGGCCTGTTACGTGCTGATAAACCACTCATTACGCACAAGGTCTTAAACATGGATGAACGATAACAACACCTGGAGTGGAAAAGGCGGCATCTTACTCAGCCTTTCAACTCGGATCCGTCAGACGCTTATGGTTACGCAGCAATTTGTCTTTACTTAATTATTTATCCCTTGCATTTCTTTGCTTGGATTTTTGCAGACTTGTAGATGAAAGGCTTGCATATGAAACTCGTCTGGAAACTCGAGCGGTATTGCGATAAGTTTCTGTTTGTTCTTGTCGTGCTGATTGTTGTGATGTTGTTGAGATGTGTGGGGGTGGATGATCTCTGAAACAAATAGAAATGATGTTCTGAGGGGAACAGTAATTTAATTTAATTATTTAATCCTGGGGCGTGTAATGTCCCACTTATCGTGGTGGGTCAACAGTCCTTCATGTTGAATGGACTGTCAGATGACTCTCTCTCTCACGACCCTGAGCAGTGTTGGTGTTTAACTAACTAAGTAACTGATAGTGGCGCTACTAGCTGACATGAACAGAACAAAACATTCCTAACCCATGAGGCTACATTTATTTGATCAAGAATACAGAAAAATTTTGAAATATTATTACAATTTAAAATGGCTACAATTTAAAATAATTACATGTTAAAATGTAATTTATTTTGTTGATGCAAAGCTGAATTTTCAGCATCATTACTCCAGTCTTCAGTGTCACATGATCCTTCAGAAATCATTCTAATATGATGATTTGCTGCTCAAGAAACATTTCTGATTATCAATGTTGAAAACAATTGTGCTGCTTCATATTTTTGTAGAAACTGTGATACAAATTTTTATCAGGAAATTTTGAAAGTGTTAAAGAACAGTATTTATTTGAAATAGAAATCTTTTGTAACATTGTAAATGTGTTTACTGTCACTTTTGATCAATTTAATATCTCCTTAATGAATAAAAGAATTAATTTCTTTAAAAAAAAACTTAACCTTAAACCATTTACCAATAACAGAATAAAAAAAAAAACATCACCGCCCCTCCCATTCATGTAATTGACTGTAATATAACTATTTGAAATTGTGAGTTCCTTGTAATTCATGTATTTTCCCAACACTGCTTGGGGAATATTATATACTGGGCAGGATGGATATACCCTCCTGTCACCGGCCCTCATCCAGCCTCACAACAGGAGTGTGTGTCCAACAGGAGCACATGATAACACTGCTGGCAGCCTACGAGGAGCTGCACCTGGTGCGTATTGCATCTTGTCTCCGCTGCCATAAATCCAGTATTGCATCACTCCAGCGCTGAACCCGTATCTCTAGTGCTGCACGAATCATCCGTGTGCTCCTGGAACGCTACAACGCTGCCAAACCGCCACATAATTGATTTGTGTCTGGCTTCGTGCCTGTGGACGCACCATGTCTTTGCTGACCACCAAAGCCATTCCTCGTTTCATTTGTATTTTCTTGTGCATAAAAGCTTCTCTGATACACTTCACTATTAATCCCACTGTTTCTGTTTGATTTCCTCTAGATTAAGACCTCTGACATCTAAAGGCAATAAGAAAACCACAGGTGTCTTCAGACAAAGGTGTTTCTGAATAACATTTACTTGATGCAACAAAATTCTGTTGTTTTTACAAAATGAAATAGGCTGCTGTGGTTGCCAGAATAATTCTGTAAAAAATACAGTAAAAATGCAAATATATTTACAGAACAACCTGTAAATTTTACAATTTAAACTGTAATTTACAAAAAAATAAATAAATAAATAAAAATAAAAATAAACCAGTAAATCCAGCAGCCCTTTTCTGCTGAATTGCAGAATTGCCTTTTATTTTGCCTTAATTTTGTAAAATACATATATATATATATATATAATTTAAACTTATAAATATTAAAATGTAAATGATAAATATTAAGATATAAATTATAAATCTTAAAATATAAATTATAAATGGTTAAAAATGAATATTCTGTTAAATTATAAATTTATATTTTATAATTATATTTACAATATTTATATTTATATATAATTTATATATGTATAATTATATTTAAAAATGTTTTGTATAAATATATTTCTTTTTAAATATATTTTTACATTCATTTTAATAGCCTAATTCAAAGTTAAGAATATAACTCATTTTTGAATTTTAAAAAATCTTGAAATTTAATTTATCTTTTTAATCCCACTGGCATTTTTCACCTTTCTTGTAAGCATTTGTATATATACATATATACACACACAGACACACACACACAATGTTATATCACACAATATTGCTCTCAGTAAATCTGTGTTCAGCTCGTTTTGGCCGTCATATGCAGCATGTTTTATTGATACCTACAGTATTTGTCACTGTGAAGGTGTTAAACAACCCACCTGCCCGTCTGGACTCGTCTAACAGCTCATTGTCTGCGCTTTACAGAAGGACCTTGTTTTGAATAAATTTTGAGACAGTCTTAGATCCCACAGATACCCTTAGCAAAAGAACATAAGTACTGTTTTTCGGAAAACCTTTATGGCACATTCTGCTGTTAAACTGCTTGTAGTTTCATGTGCAAAATTTAATGCAGCAAATTAGAAACCCCATGACATCAGAATTGGAGTTTTTTGGCTTTAGCTTTGAGCTATATTTTGCAAGTGTGCTCCTAAACTCTGAGAACATAGCAAGTAGAAAATTATGGCTTTGGTTATGCTATTGCTCATACTTTATTTCCTTTCTCGAGCATCAATTGATTGAAAAGTGACTACGGTTTATTTTATAAATGTATGTCTTTTTTCCGTAGTACAAGCTGGCATGTGTGACATGTTTTGAAAGGTGTTCAACAGCCATTTCAATAGCAAATGCATCAACGCAGGAAAGGAAACTGTGTTCGTCAAGCTGATTCATGTGAGAGGAGTGAGGGAAGCTTTCATAGAATGTATTGTATATTTTATCTTATTGCAAAAGCTTGAAATATTCTCAATGGGTTTGTTATTTCTTCATGCCGTTGCATTAATATTTTCAGCATAATTGCTGCCGCGGTTGGTCTGAGCAGGTTTTCTGAAGTCATACGGCCAGTAGCGCTGTATATCTGAAGAGGCATTATTCCTTCATAAACTAGAGAAAGAATGAAGTTTGGATATCACACGGCCTTAGGAGCGGATAAAGCACAATTCCACTAATAAACTCCTAGAGCGCATCAATAATAAACAGAATAAAACTAGAGTAAAATGAGAAAATACTCAAGGTAGAGAAATGGAGCTGAATAAAGCTATTCAGTCAACATGAACACTTGAGAAACAAGCCAATTCTTAAAGCGTAATTGTTAACGTTTTGAATTTTTCAAACTCATCAATAGTCTTGCAGTCCACAAGTTGCAAATGAAAAGAAACTTGTTTTTCATAGGTTGCTTTTTCATAGTTCAGGAGTTCTCAGTTATACTTTGTCTCAGATGTCTCATTTTGTGATTCTATTTCCTTTCTGGTTTGTATAAGAAAATAGAAAATAGTTGTTTGTGTAGCTGATAAACTTTAGCATCCGTCATACATGTGCTAAAACAGATTAAATTCTCTGCCTGATAAAGACGAGAGTAATTCAAAAATATGTCGCTCCCAACTATCACTTTTGTACAAATGTTTGAACTCATCATTATTTGCTCTGAAATCCACAGCAGAAGTGAGCAAATGAGCAGTGAGCTTTATAAGTCTTCTGAAAGTCTGGGAGTGCTGCCATGCGCCCGTGGATGTAAACTTGCTGCACATCCAGCACGCCGTCCTCTTTTTTTTTTTCCAACCGTTCCCTCGACGCATCCTAAATGAATTCAGTGTCGGCGAGCGATAGCGTCTTCCTCTATGGGTCCTGTGAGAGCGGGGCATGGAGGAACTGCTAACAAGGACGGTCTGACCACAAAGAGCGCCACACTCATCACAGAGATCTCTGTGTGCTGGAGAAAGAGAGGCTTTGTTGTGCTGCTTTACACAGATAGGCGGCCGTATTATAAGTTGGGAAGCACACAATGCCACGGCTCGCTTCGGTCGTTCTGGTGACTTTCCTGTTGGTGTTGTGTGTCATGGAATTTTCCACATAGTATAATAATGTTTGTGTTAATCATTGTGTTCAGTTTCAAGTATTCATATGTTTCATCTATCTATCTATCTATCTATCTATCTATCTATCTGTCTGTCTGTCTGTCTGTCTGTCTATCGTTCTTTTGTTCTTTCGTTCTATCGTTCTATCGCTCATCTATCTATCTGTCTGTCTGTCTGTTCTTTCGTTCTATCGCTCATCTATCTATCTATCTATCTATCTGTCTGTCTATCTATCTATCATTCTATCTATCTATCTATCTATCTATTTATCTATCTATCTATCTGTCTGTCTGTCTGTCGTTCTTTTGTTCTATCGTTCTATCGCTCATCTATCTGTCTGTCTGTCTATCATTCTTTTGTTCTATCACTCATCTATCTGTCTGTCTGTCTGTTCTTTCGTTCTATTGCTCATCTATCTATCTATCTATCTATCTATCTGTCTGTCTGTCTGTCTATCTATCTATCATTCTATCGTTCTATCACTCTGTCTATCACTCTATCTATCTATCTATCTATCTGTCTGTCTGTCTATCTATCTATCATTCTATCGTTCTATCACTCTATCTATCTATCTATCTATCTATCTGTCTGTCTGTCTGTCTATCTATCGTTCTATCGTTCTATCACTCTATCTATCTATCACTATCTATCTATCACTCTATCTATCTATCTGTCTGTCTGTCTGTCTATCGTTCTTTTGTTCTTTCGTTCTATCGTTCTATCGCTCATCTATCTGTCTGTCTGTCTATCATTCGTTCTTTCTATCGCTCATCTATCTATCTATCTATCTATCTATCTATCTATCTGTCTGTCTGTCTGTCTGTCTGTTCTTTCGTTCTATCGCTCATCTATCTATCTATCTATCTATCTGTCTGTTTGTCTGTCTGTGTCATTCTTTCGTTCTATCGTTATATCACGCATCTATCTGTCTGTCTGTCTGTCTGTCTATCATTCTTTCGTTCTATCGCTCATCTATCTATCTGTCTGTCTGTCTGTCTGTCTGTCTATCTATCATTCTATCTATCTATCTATCTATCTATCTATCTATCTCTCTATCTGTCTATCTATCTGTCTGTCTATTTATCTATCTGTGTGTCTGTGTCTGTGTTGTTCTTTTGTTCTATCGTTCTATCACTCATCTATCTGTCTGTCTGTCTGTTCTTTTGTTCTATCGCTCATCTATCTATCTATCTGTCTATCTATCTATCTATCGGTCTGTCTGTCTGTCTATCTATCGTTCTATCACTCTATATCACTCTATCTATCTATCTATCTATCTATCTATCTGTCTGTCTGTCTGTCTATCATTCTTTCGTTCTATCATTCTATCACTCTATTGCTCATCTACAGTATCTGTCTGTCGTTCTATCTATCTATCTATCTATCTATCTATCTATCTATCTATCATCTAATCTTTTGGGGTTTTTAAGTTTTTGAAAGAAGTCTCTTATGCTCACCCAGTAAAAACGGTAATATTGTGAAATGTTATTACAATTTAAAATAACTGTTTTCTACTTTAATATATTTTAAAAATGTAATTTTTTCCTTTTGATTCTCATCAAAGGATTCTTTGATGAATAGAAAGTTCAAAAGAACGGCATTTATTTGAAATAGAAATCTTTACTGTCACTTTTGATCAATTTACAGTTTTTCTCAGTTGCTCTGGCACATTTCTCAAATCATCCTTAAAATTTGCAAAACAGTATGTTCATTTCTCGAAACAATTCGTACAAACAGCACAACATATTGGATTACCTGCAAAAGCCTGTAACTTGCTCAAAATCCTTAGTTCATCTCTCAAGAGCAAGTATTTATGTCAATGAACATATCAGTGCCATCAGAATGACAAGTCCTTGTGTCATTGTTCTCGAACAAGATAGTCAAAATGCTTAGCCATGTTGTCAACATAACAGTGATGAATTTTTCAGATGTAAACTATGGCTACAGTTTTTATGACAGTGATTGAAACTGCACAAGACTGCACTTTGTCTGTATGGCATATATCAATTTTAACAGTACAAATTGACACATTACTGTATATGGGAGATTGATTTACTGTTGGTCTGTCAACAAATCACTGTAAAATGTCCTTGTGATAAAAAAGACAGGACTATATACATACACTGTATATATGTATTTATGTGTATATGTATAAAGTTCATTTAGCCTACTATACTGTAAGTGTAAAGCAAGTGTAATATGCTATTATAAGTGTAAAAATGTTACTGTAATATTAAGATTATAGCATGCATATTAGAGTGCAGTGCACATTGCTGAAATACATACCTGATATGTCTATGAAATACTTGAATGATTGAGGAAAAGGTTTTTCTCCAAACGTTCAGCTGCACCTTTAGACACGCATAAGCCATTGCAAGGTCATGATTGAGAACATTGTTTACAATAGTGGTCCTTATTTCACTAGAAACATGCCTACGCCCTTTGCCTTATCTACCTCTTCCTCTGTTTTGCCTCCCTACCCTTCTACCACACATCCTTACTCCTCTTCTTCTTCCCAGCTGTTGACTCTGTTTGTTTCCATGGTGTTCTTCCATTATCGGAAATTGTAACTCTTGTGTTGTGCTCTGTCTATATATGCTTTCCAATTGAAGATTCATGACATGCATCTTTCAGCTGTTTTAGAGAACTGGTTGTGTCATTGGTTGATCTAATGCTTTACATTCCCTTGAATACATTAGTGAAATTCAGGATTCACCTGCAAAATTCATCAATTCAGGACACATTCACAAAAGTCTAATAGAAATGTATAGATAATACACGTGACACATTATGATAACTAGGTCAACCATTTTGCATTTAATGACTTGTGTGATGAACTAATGACTAGATGTTTTGAGGGGTAAGACTATTCAACAGAGAACCATATAATACATTTTGAGCAACATGACATTAGCAATTGATAATGTAGGAAATAGCAGACAATTGTACATAATCAATAGCCTGAATGTACTAAAGCATTGCAATTTGTTCAAAAGAATGAGAAACTGCTTTTATGATGTGCACAAGTGACTAGATGATGTGGAGGTTGAACAAGTGGTTTTGAGAATTTCAGTTCTGATCTGAGAAATGTGCCAAAGTGACTGAGAAAAACTGTAATGAATTCTTGCCAAATAAAAGTATTAATTTCTTTAAAAAAACAACCCCAAACTTTTGAATGATTATATTGTCAATATCCTGCAAATGAGGTTTTAAATTTTTTTCTTTCATTTCCAGGAAACATATCTTAAAAGAAGATACATTTACTGTACCAGAGAAGCAAGTTATTAATATAGTCTTGTTTTCTTGTTTTTGCCAGTGCAGTAAAATCATTTTAAAGATACTTTCTCTGAAAAAAGTCTGAAGTCATGTCGCTTCTCAAGTAAATTGATTGTGTTCCAAGAATTTTTAGATATTTTAACTGGAAAATGATACAAAAATGCTACGATTTTCTGAAGTGTATCTGCTGTAGACGACATTTGTCAATGGGAAAACAACATGATATGCCACCCCACCGCTGATCTGGGCATTTGTGCATTTTTGCGAGGTTCTTACTAGTCTAAATAGCTTAGCCAGACTACTATTGGCTTCAAAGCCTTCTTTCGGCGGTCTGGTGCAACCGCTGGTGCTTGAAGTGTTGATCAAAGACGTCCCAAGGAAAGAAGCGCAGACACATTCAACTCCACCTGTTTTCACCCAGTAGTCTATTTGAACCAATTACACTGAAAGTTTTATCCTGAACTGCCTGAAGAGACACAATAGACACTTTTGAAGCCATCAAAACGTCTCCTCCGGTTTCTGTCTCTTTACCATCCACTCAGACCTTTGTCTCTGCTGAAAACAACTTGAATGCATGGGACGTTCTGTCTTAGTATGCAATTTCAGCCCAGTTAGCTAATGGCGTTTCCTGTCGAGCCGGCCAGCTCTATGAATCAGAGGCTGTTAATAGCCCATCGGTAATGCGGCTCACGCTGAGCTGGGCTGCGCTGGTCCCCGGGGGCTCCGGCTCTATGGCAGATCCATTATTCATGGTTCAACCTGGGCTGCTGGGAGCCAGTGACACCTGAAGCAGCACAATCACTCAGGGGTTTGAGGGAGATGCCCCTGCCAGGGCTGGAGGGCTGGAGGTCAATCCACCCCGAAGACCCGCAAACCGCAGGTTGTGCCAAAGCCATTCCCACAACTCGATAGACAGAGGGAAAATGAAAGCGCAGATGCCCTGTGAGTTTGGGGGCAGGGCGTGTGTTTATGTACTGCTCAAATACCGACAGTGTTTAGGGTCCAGGCACGTAGCAATCACTGTATTTACATTTCTACTTTTGCCCTATTACTTCAGTTTTGCAGTCTCGATATATTAATGCTTTATATTATATTTAGTGCTGGGCAAACAATTAATCGCATCCAAAATAAAAGTTTGTGTTTACATAATATATGTGTGTTTGCATAATTATTATGTATATATATATATATTATGTATATTTAAGAAATTATATTTGTTATATTTATATATAAAATATTTGTTTAATATAAATTATATAAATATATGTACAGTATATACACGTAAATATTTCTTAAATATATGCATGTTTGTGTGTGTATTTAAATATACAAAATAAGTATACACAGCACACACACATATATTATGTAAATACAAACTTTTATTTTGGATGCAATTAATCGTGATTAATCTTTTGCCCAAAATTATATTATATTATATTATATTATTAATTATAAAAAAAGTTTTTCTTTGACATTTGAGGTTGATGTTGGGAAATATATTAAAATATATATATATATATATATATATATATATATATTATTATATTACCTGTGATGGGGTATTTGCAGATTTTCAGTTTTACGTGAATCACTATTAAATGTTGACTTCTAATATGCCGATTTGCTGCTCAAGAAACATAATCAGTGTTGAAAACAGTTATGTTGCTTCATATTGCTGTGGAAATGGTGATACTTTTTATTTTTCAGGATTCTTTGATGAATAAAAATCTTTTTTAACATTATAAATGTCATTATACCACTTTTAATCAATTGAATGCATCCTTGCTGAATAACAGTATTATATATAAGTTATATTAGTATTATTATATTACATGTGTATGTTGAGGTATTTGCAGGGTTCCAGTTTTATATAAAGCACCATTAAAAGTTGATTTGATCTGGTTTTGTTGGCTGCAGTTTCTTCGGCCCACAGCGAGAGGTTATTATAGCACCCCTCATTTGTCACCACGATGCTGGAATTTGGGGCCAAATTTAATTTCTTTTAAGAGCAACATTTGTCAGCGAGTATGTTGTTCATTAACAGCACCTGCAAGTTTCAAATTGGAGTACAATTATGTTGAAAGCACGCAAGACTTATGTGTAAGTGTTCCTTAAGGTATTTAATGAGTTTTGGCCAGGACTTCGCTCATGTAAATCTTAGTCTAACAGAGGAAAGGTTACTCTTTCTTAGCTCAGGAGACTTAATGGTGTTCTCAATTATTTGTATTTGAAGTATCGACTTTGTCTCATGTGTTTAGACTAAAAATAGACTCAAATGAATCAATGTTGTCATACAGCAAGAGTATTGAAAATGAATGTGCATAGCAGCTCAGATTATTTGTTGTTAGAAGAACATGATGAGAAATGTTTGAGTTTATATTTGAGATCTCTGACTTTTGCTTGCAAACTTTGGTATCTCTGCAAGTCTGAGCACAGTTTGAGACTTTTTTGAGATCTCTTCTGAAATTCTGGTGAGACTGTTTCTCAGGAGAAAGTCTGAGATGCTCCATTCAATCTCGCTGCTAGTAGGAATAATAGATATTAGTATGGGTTTAGGTGTGGTTGTAGTTTGGGATTTGAAATCATTCAGGTAAACCTGCATTAAGAATCAATATAACTCTTGAATTTGTGCTAACGAAACCAGAAATGCAAGTTGTGACACTAAATCAACATAATCATTGCATTTTTATCTCTACCCTGCTGAAAAATCCAGCATAAACCAGCATTCCATGCTGAGATATGAAAACCAAGAAAAATGCCTAATAAAAGCATAATCATAAGCAGTTTGTTCAATAACAGGGGTTATGAGAAGATCTCAGTTAATAACTGGATAATGAAAGTTCAAAAATGAAAGTTTCTGTTTTTAAAGACTTTCATACTTATTTGAGAACTCACAAAATCCAGCTGTCAGTCAGTTTCCAAAGAGTGCACATAGTAAAAGGTCATTGTAGTCAGGAGCATGAAATATTGTTGACAATACTGATAGCATGCACTTTCAACAATTGCTGAAAGAGAATGAATTCAACCAAAGTCAATGGCCAAGCGAACACTGATCACCATAATAGTGACTTCAAACAGACTTTAACAACATTTGTACATGTACCGTATGAAAAATAAAGCCAAACTGGTAAGTGAATATGGTAATGCAGTTTTTGAAGTTGTTTAATCATCCTCTTGAGAGATATTGATTTTATTTGCAGTTAATTTCATCTAAGGTTATAGTTCTTGTGTTTCTGCTCGTTTTTTCTCTTTTTTCTGTTAACCGCAGGTGTCATTACTAATGATCAATCATCACTTGTAGAGTGAATGTACTTTATTTCACTAACACTGTTTCAGTGTTACTTTTACTATCTATAGATTGGGGCCATATAAAAACTGTGCAGTATTTGTTTAACACTGATGATTTTACTGTGTACCAGTAAACATATAACCAGCAACATGCATTTTTCTGTATTAAATAATTTGGAAAATTGTCATGGTCTGTAACAACGAACACACTAAGAAATGAGATATGTAACACAGAAATACAAGTTTTGCTGTGGTCTTGCTGGCAAAACATACCTTATGCTGGTGACCAGCAATGCAGGATTTTTTTGCAGTGTTCTCATAATAATTTGTTCTTTCCTGTCCGAAAGGCTTGCGTCATTTCATTTTTGCCTCCGCCTCTGTGACGTTAACAGCACTAGCTGCAAGTATATAATGGTTTATAATAGCAGCCCTTACATTTGTTCGTCTGGCCTTCAGTGCTTGTATGTTCAACAGGTTCTTCTGGGTTTTGCCGTATATAGATCCGTGCATATTTCCCAGCTCCCACATTATTAATGCATCTCCCCAGTGAAGTCATAACAAATAATAAATCACACTAGGGACCAACACCTTTCACATTAAGTTCATGTTCTGTTTCACTGAGCTGGAAAGAAGGCAAACGAAAGAAAAGAGAAATACACGAACAAACGTTCTCATATCTCTGAGATCAATCCGCTGCTGTGACTTTCACCCATCCTAGTCATTATCCTATTCATGGATATAATGGGCTGAGTAAGTGTGATTATTTTTGTGTGCGACCTTCCCGACACCAGCATCTTAACAAGCTTTTTTTACACCCGGAGTATTCAAATGGGCATCTGCAGTAAATGCTAGTTGTGGAAATGTAAATCTCTCTCCGTCTCCTGCTATTTTCCCTGTTATTGTTTTTTGGTTATTAATTCGTAAGAATGAGAATGCAAGATATGTGTGTTTGACAGTGTATTTAAGAACACCCCGGGGTTTGATTTAATGGCTGCTGTCTGACAACCAAAAAAGTTTGGGGTCACTATGATTTTTTTTTAATGATTTTGAAAGAAGTTTCATATGCCCACCAAGGATTTATTTGATCAAAAATGCTGTAATACATTGTTAAATATTACTACAATTTAAAATAGCTGTTTTCTATGTGAATATATATATTTATTCCTGTGATCAGAGAATCACCCTGGCAACCATGCGCAGGTCACAGGCTTTTGTTACATATTGACATACTGACTGTACTTGAACTTGAACATATTCTACATTGTTTAGTTGCATGGAATGGAGAAAATAATTTGTACATGCTCCATTTAGTACTGCATGTAGAAATAGTACAGGCCTAAAATATTTTGCTAACATTCCCATTAAGCAATGAAAACATTATTTCTGAATGTTCTATGAAGGTTCAAAGCATTCAAGTTCAAACTTTAAGGGAACATTCCATTTTATCATTTTGCAAACATTATGGGAATGTTACATTTGAATGTCCTCTAAACATTCTGAAACAAGCAGTAACGTTTAAAAAATAAAACGTTTCAGGAAAAAAGTTGCATGAGCAATGTATAAATAATGTTTTTGTGCTAAAGTTTTGAGAACATTATTAAAGACATTTTTTATGTTTTATGGGAATTTTTAGGATAAATCATAAACCTATGCATCACAGAAAACTTTCTGCTTGTTTACATTTTCAAAACATAATTTAGTATGATTTATATGCTGTTTTCCTTATGGTGACAAAAATGTCCCCACAAGGTATTACTATTCTTTTGGGGACCATAACTTAGGGGTTCCAGGACCACACACACACACACACACACACATACACACACACATGCACACACACATGCACACACACACACACACACACACACACACACACACACACACAACAATATTTTACTGAGATCTTTATAAGCAAAGCCAGTAGACTATGAAATATCTTTGAGGAAACATAAGTTGCATAAGATCATCAAAAGTTTTTCAAATGGCACGTTTGAAAACTGTAAACCCTGTTGTAAAACATCAGGGTTCATAGCCTACAGAAAACCATAGATAAATCTGACACACCTGATCTGCTCATCACGCCATCTTCATCTCAACGCTCTGCATTTCCAACTTCTTTGTAGTGTCAGACTGCCAGCAAATTGCTCTGAGACTATTTGAGGGAGTTTTTTACTTGATGCTGTAAATTGCTTTAATAGCAGGAGCTGACATGCATAATTTGTTATTTTCCTCCCTTAATTCTTGGCAAAATGGAGTCTATCAGCATTAGACCCCAGAGACGCTGGATTCCTCACCCTTTTCAGGCGAAATTAAGCTGAGAAGATATTGCTATATTTCTGCATACATTGAGATTAAGTTGCAGCTCTGTATGTTTATAGAGAACAGCTCCATATGTCTAAGTGTCGCCGCATGGATGTAGCTTTAATAGCAGGACTCAAATTGTAAAAGATGTGATGCTTGTGCCTTTTCTCTATTTAAGCTTAAAATATTGCTTTTTCCCATAGATTCCCAATGCATTTCTCTGCCTGATGCCCTCGTTGCATAATGTTCGAATCTATGCATAAAAAGTGTTAAAATGCATATCTTGTGAAGAGCTACGTTCAGTGGCAGCTGCGATGGTGTCAGCGCTGAATAAAATGCCAGAACTAATATTAGTTAAGGACTAGTTCTGTGCATACAAAGTCGGAGGTGGTTGAATAAATGCTACTGTTTGCTTATGCAATGCTAGCATTTGTTCTGCAGGTGCATGAACATTTAACCATTTTGCTGAACATGTTCTATTTTCATGCAATAAAGGAATGTTGACTTATTGATGTAGTATGTGCTTAAAAGTGCATGTTTTCCTCAGGTACCACCATGACACTCCCTGTAAACAGAAAATGCTAAGTATATGTGTCTGGAACATAGGACTAGTTTCTTTCTGGACTAAGCTAGTCTTTTGCTGGTTGACCAGCTGTCATGCTACAAAAACCAACATGACAACCTGACGCTGTGTCCTAACCAGACGCGGCGCAACGCCACGACACGCGATGTTATTCCATGTTAATCTGAGTTTTTGTCCTAACTAGCCGCGACTGCGACACGTGATGATTCTATTTTAGAAACGGTTCCTATTTTTCTGCGACGTTGCGGCTGGAACAACAACAAAAAGTATTGCAATGATAATGTTTATGTGCTTTATTTAATGTTAAAAGTGTCTAATGTGAGTTTGAATATCATTTTGTGTGTCTTTTATAGCAACAGTGGACAATTCACCTCAGATTTTCAAAACGAATGAAAAGAAACAATGTTCAAACTGTCCACTCATTGTGAACAGACAAGTGTATTCAATGACAAAAATTGTTTCAGTAACTCAGTATGTATTTTTAACAATGCCAAAATGGAGTAATATTCATGAATTTAATTATGTACTTATCCATTTCGTTGTGAGTGCCAAGAATCGGGTCTCCTTTAGGACCCTGAATGATCCCATTGGTTCAACTGACTTTTTTATAATTCCTGATTATAATTCCTGCAAAATCACATTATGATTTATAGTTTAACATGCATTATAATGACTATTAATGTTTTTAAATTACATGGTTCAACTGAAGCTATAGGTTATGAAATCAAGCATTTCTCGTTCTTACTGTCTTTTAGTTAGCTTATGTATTAGCATAGCATACACCTACCCAGTTAGCTTGCTAGCTTAGCTTATATTATGTTAGGTAGGATTTTTGCTTCCAATATAGTTCCCAATTACATGTTTCAAATTAATGATGTTTGTGTGTACTTAACATGACAATTAATTTATTAAAAAATTATAATAATAATATTATATACTATACCACATTGCTATTGTTGTGTAAAATTAATATTAAATTACTTTTACAGATCATAGTATGTTGCAACAATCCTTTTCCTTATAAAAATACATTTTTAGGCATTTTTAGGTTTACAGTTTGCTTTATTATGCAATATATGCATTAATTCTATATTTCAAGCATGTTGTTTGTGCACTTAATGTAATAAACATCATAAAATAGTGAAATAGGTCAAGATTCACGATAACAACGTTATCGTGTAGCTTGCCGAGAGAGCCCGCCCACCAGCTCTTCTGATTGGCTGTGATTTTTGACTGACATTATCACGTCTCAAAGTCGCTTCGCATCTCGTGCGGACAGAGAAATTGTTTGTCACTGGAATCTTATCACATGGCGTCTGGTTAGGACACGTGTAAAGCTGTGCAGCGATTGCACATTTCCAAGAAGGAAATTCTGAGATGAATATCCATGGTAGTTCAAGCTGGGCAGTGCTGCTTTGTTATAGGCTTTGGAGCTGGTTGACTAATGCAATCTTGCTGGTTAAGCTAATTAAGAAGCTTGAAGGGGATGCTAGTGTGGTGCTCAGCTATGCTGGTCTTTTCACCAGAGACGGCAAAAGAAGCCCAATTTGTTCCAAGCGAACTCTAACAAGTCGCTAAATAAGAACACAGTCACAGGTTTATTTCTGCTTTAGTTCTCATTAATAATGCCTCATTACTGTGTTAGCTGGAGTTAGAGATGGTATGCATTCAGTTAATTGCGGAGAGAAGTCTGTAGTTCAGGGACGTGGGCTAATTTGTGTTAGATGACGCCGCCGGTTAAACGGCTTGCCGCTCATGAGCTTGTGGTGCACATCAATCAAGCTAAATGCTGCTTTGTTTGACCGACAAAATCACTTCTTGGCTATATTGTGTTCTTATATCACCTTCAACTTGTGCACTCGCTACTACCCTCACCACAGATTAATGTGTTTGACAAGCCACTGAGCAAGAAAATGCATTAATTGCTACTCAAAGCAGAGAGCTATCTTGGGAGCTCTTGTTCAGAAAATTAAGCATTTTTCCTTTTCTTTTTTTTCTCTCGAAGACACCATGTGCTGCTGAACACAGCCAGGGTTGGCAGTGCTGGATCAGAAAGCACTGTTTTTGGGCGACTTCGCTGATCGGCGCACATGGCCTCTGCTCAGAAAGCAACAGCGATTTGATGAAGGCCTAATCAGCGAAATGGCATGATGATTCAGCTTGCTGTGGCAGCCGTACAAAGCCGCTCTGCTTAAATCTGAAGTCTTGTTCCACATGATGAGCGTTCACGTTCGTTTTTATCCATTATGATCCTGGCGGTCTGGACTTATGTCTTTTACAATTTGCTTTCCAACAGGAAATCCTGATGTCTACAAAGAACAAGGGCTATTTTTTACAACTTGTAAATGTTGCAGCTCTTGATCCTGCATTGATTTCAGTCTACAGAACTGTTAAGAAAAACTCAATGAACCTTTTGATCTGCACTGTACTTTGCTCGCTGGTGTAAATACCTGCTGCATGCTCTCTGGGGAGCTTAAAGTTTTATGAAATTACATTCATTTCTTTTTCTTTTATTGTTCTACTTCTAAATTAATGCAAAAGCTAAAAAGAAAGACAGACCTTCTTAAATTCCAAGAAACATACTCTATGCAAAGCACCTGAATGCAAATGCAACTTGCTACGCTGACTCAATGTAGTTCATTGTTGCATTATGAAATGTGTCAGAGCATAATTTCTAATGCAAACAAATGTATGCATATCATTTTCAGCATTGCCACAAGGGGTGCTATAGAGGACATTTGTATGCACTGACTCCTTTTATGATCACTTTAATCTTTCAGATAAATATGTCATAATTGAGAAACAGGATATCAGATGGTAATATTGGTACCATTATGCCATCATGGTAAATATGCAAAATATACAAAAATACATGTTGGTACTTTTTTTTAGTGTGCCAGTATTTTGGTTTTACTGTAACTGGTCATTTATTTTGGCTATTTAAAACTTAATTTAAAACATGAGCATGGCTTGCCCATCAAATAATTACATTATTGAGACATAAGTATTGATTATCAATACCCAATACCAGCTGTAATTGTAGTTAAAGAGATAAATAGTACATCAGATGAAAGTCTCCGTTGTCATTTCTGCCTTTCAAAGTCTTTCTGAAGATGCATATCCATTTGGCCATGAGGGCAAATATCAATCTCTGAGTGTAATTACAGGGGGCAGAGCCAATAGAGAAGGGGATTATGGGAGATGAATGGAAGAAGTCTATGATATTAACTCTACTTTGAGTTTGCCGTGCCAGGTAGGGACATGCAATTTCTGCTTTTCTGATTGATAATTTAAAAAGCGGGCTCAAAGTAAACAGGTGCTGTGATGGCGTCTGCCCTCCGTTCGTAGGTGCCGGGGGGTGGCGGTGTTAATGAATGCATGGTCAGGTCTGGTTGTGTTAATTGCTGAGTGATGGGAAAGAGAGAGAGTCTATGGAGAGCGCGATCGATACGAACGAGGCCTGTTGTTACTGGTCTGTCAAGAGTGGATAACTGGGCAATTTCTCCGGCGTGTTTAGGGAGAATGTGTGTATGTGTGTGTTTGTGCAGGTGGGCACGTGGACTGCATGGACATTCGCTCGGTGGAAGTCAATGTGCATACTGATCCATGTGTGCAGGAGGAAATGCGCACAAGTGTCCGTCTATGTGCATAGAGTAAGATGTCTAAAGCACCTGTACTTTGGGACCAAGCTGATGCTCTATTGAGACTAAAAAATTGATGGTAATGAGTACTGATTTGATTTGATAACCAAAAATATTGGTGCACGTCTGTGTGATAATCTCCAAGAAGCTCAAGAAGAGGCCGTTTTCTGATTCTCGTTTTTTTTATAGAGTTGACCGGCAGATCTTGTATTCCAAACCTGTATAAATTTATTTGTTCTGCTAAACACAAAGGAAGATATTTTGAAGAATATTGGTAGGCAAACAATTGACTTCCATTGTATTTTCCCTCCATACTATGGAAGTCAATGGGGTCCATCAACTGTTTGGTTACAAACATTCTTCAGAATATCTTCCTTTGTGTTCAGCAGAAGAAAGAAATTCATACAGGTTTGGAACAACATTAAGGTGAGTAAATGATGACAGAACTATCCCTTTAAAGCCTTTATTAAATGTATTTATAATGTGCATTATAATGCATTATATATTTTCATAAATAACTGTAACCAAAGTTAAAATGCATTATAATAATTGCAAGTTCCTTGTTGCATCTAAAATTGGTTGTTTGTCATGTGTACTTTCTAAAGGTGTATTTAATTAATAGATAAGTATTATAATGCATTATAACTGTAGTTACAATTATTCATGAGTCCATACAATGCATTACAAGGCATAATTAATGCATTAAAATACTTTTATAATGCATTAGATATAAAGGTTGCCTTTTTTCACTAGCATATTAGTTTATTCTTTGATATTGTAATTGTTATTGTGAATGGAGAGATTTCAGTAGTATTGTTATCGACAGCCTCGTGTGCATCTGTTGTCTTCATGACGGAAGAGTTCAGGTTGGAGGCGAGCAGAGCAGATGCCAGTACTTGAAAGGTGATTGCGTGTTGTGGTTTAAAGTGTGTATGCGATATGACGAGTGTGTGTTTGTGCGTATGAACCCAAGACAGGTTGCAGCTGACAGCTAAAAACAAAACAGGTCACCTCTCACGGGAAACAAATCCTCCGTGGAGACACTTCAGCCCTGCGGTGCGAAACACGCTTTAATGAATTCATTCAAAATGTTTATAGCGAAACATCTGACGTCGTAAACTAGATCTCATTTCAGCCCGAAACAAAACGGTTTTGTCTGGGCTAACTTTCTAATTCTACTGCAATGAAAATACATCTCAGAGATCTAATTACTTTAAGAAATAACCTTTATTAATTCATCTCTAGTGCATTTGCCACCTTTCTCTTATATTGTACCATTTTAAAGTGGCAAAAGGCCACACGAATAACAGGCTGAAAATGTCATAGCGTCCTTGTAGATTTTCTTTATGATAGCAGTCGTGTCGCCATCTAACTCTGATGTATTGCTTTAGTAAAACCTGTGTGCACCTTATGTTTCCAGAAAATGTTCAAAAGTATGATGTTATCATATATGTGCCACAGCTACATTGATAAAATGTAATGTTTATCATGATTACATCTAAACTTAGTCTGTTTGCACACTGCAGTGAATTCTGGCCAAGAACCACCATCTGACCGCCATGTAAAGCAACCGTTACGTTGTTCTTCTTCATTCAAAGATTTGATACTACTAACCTGGATAACTTTGTCAAGTGAAGTCATCTTTATTTCTATAGTGCTTTATACAACAATTCAAGTCAAGTCACCTTTAAAAAAGTCACCTTTTATCACCTTTATCCTAATGATATCTCCCAAGTGAAAAGCAACGATCTTAGTACTGAGACTTGTGGTACTCCATACTGAATTTGTGATCGGTATGCCATCTCTTTGTTTGCAGATACAAACTGATAATGGTCAGATAACTATGATTTAAACTATGCCAATGCACTATCATCCGATTGTGTCAGTGCAGTCAAATCGATGATATTACTTATAACTATATAATATGTCTCAGTAACTAGTTATTCCTCAGAAGTGTTCATTTTTTCAGTCCTGTGGGTTCTAAGCATTTTTTCCCATCCAGCTGTACTAGAGGCTCAATATTCACTGTAAAAACCAATAAGTCTCAGTCCTGTGGAGATTTAGATCTTCACACTTTAGTCTAGAAACTTTCCATCTAGAAAGTTTGCCTTCAAGATCCAACATTTCTCCTCAACGGCGGTCGGCTAAATGGACAAAACCCGGCACCGTCCCGGCTTTCTTGTTTTTATAGATCCCGGGGTCTCGTCTCGGCTAATGGCTGCTGTCGTCCGTTGCTCTTTAGTATGTACGATCGAACGACTCTTAAAAGGATATGAAATAAATATATGTCCTGTTGATTCGTTGAAAGGCAAGAGACCCCCTTGATCTGGTGCCGTTTGTCTGTCAGGGGATGTTGAAGCACAGAAATGATGTCCTTGGATTGATTTGAGAGATGGAGTCAAAATATGTACGCCACAATCGAATTGATCTTTATAACAGGGTTTCAGAAAGTGGTGACTGCTGTCATTAGCTGAAAATGGATCCTGTGGCGTGTGGGGGTTTGCGACT
Organism: Hypophthalmichthys nobilis; assembly: GCA_037950665.1. NCBI lineage: Eukaryota > Metazoa > Chordata > Actinopteri > Cypriniformes > Xenocyprididae > Hypophthalmichthys > Hypophthalmichthys nobilis. The sequence goes on from CM075471.1 coordinate 1,711,873, forward strand.
CTGGCAGGTTGTAATTTGTGCGCATTTTCATATTCATTTTATTTTACTGTCATTTCCTGTTAAAATGCAGGAGTAAATAGAAACAAGGTTGAAAGTTCTTGCATGAGGCATTGCAAAAAAAAGCAAACAAACCCCATATTCTAGGCGATGGAATAAAAATGTCACTTTCGAAAAGGCAAAATGAATCAAATGATCTCACCACACACCACCGACTGTCATCCGTAGCTTTTACTGGCTGCCGTCTCTGAAAAGCAAGTGGTAAACACTCCATCAGAGGAAGTGCACAATGAGAGGAGTGAAACATGATTAACAAATATCTCTCTCAACGCTTGCTGCCGCAAAGAGAGATTTTGTCTCATAAGCCCTTCAATCATTTCCTAAAAAAACAGAATAATATTTGTTTCTCTCTTCGGCTGATTTCACCTCTGTGCATAAGATGGAAAGAGCTTGTAATATTAGTGGCAGCAACCTCTCAGAGGAAACATTTCATTGCTCAGAGTTTGTTCTTTCATACCTCAGTAGACGTAATGTAATGTAGTTCTCAGTGATGCTTCATTTTAAAAAAAAAATTGTTTCTCTTAAAAGTCCATTGGAGGGGAATTTTCAGCATCCTAATCAATGGTGATAAGCTCTTGCAAGTTCATTTAAGTATTTGTCATAACCAGCCAAGACTGAGCAATGAACATCAGGACATTTTGTTGGTCACTTAATTTCTAATTCTATTGCGGTCACCCCATCACTATTGATGCACTTTCCAAAATGATCCGATTATAAGCCTTTCAAAACATGCACAAATGCATTTGATGTTGTTTTCTCGTACTTTTAAATGTTTTTGAGGGTGAATGCATTCACTCGAAGTTGGCTATTTCTGTCAAAATATACAGCTTAAAACAGCATGTGATTTTCTGGTCTACGTGGTTTAGCAGGTCTACATACCCGCTGAATACCTCAGACTGTTTTTTGCTGTTTTTATGGGTTTGTTTGGATGCACAACATCAGTATCAGTAAAAAAAAATATATAGTAAGTGTTTTCTTCTTCCTCTGAAAATATGATATTTATTTAGCTATTCAAGCTCACTTTAAAATAAAGGTTCTTTATTGGCATCGATGGTTCCATGAAGAACCTTTAAAGGCCAATTCACACCGCACAGACAAACGAGTTTTCACCCGAGTGAACATGTTCAATCAGCGTTTGTCAGAGTCTGTTAGGGCAGTGTGAACGTGACAGTTATTTTTCATAAAATTCTAAATCCAGCGGCCAACTTGTTTGTTGGCGTCTATCTGTGCGGTGTGAACTAGCCTTAACATCCATTGCTGAACCAAAAATGGCTCTTCTATGGCATCGCTGCTGCAAAAACCCTTTTGGAACCCTTATTTTTAATGGCACAATATGTAATTTTTGCCACTAGAGGTCGCTTATTCAAAACAAAGGCGTAGTTGTAGTATGAAGCAGGGTGTGTCTGAAAGCTGTTGGAGCGGAACAAGGCCACTGGAGCGATTGCTAATGAGAGACAAGCGCAGCGGAACTTTATTATGCGCAGACGAGCGCTTCCGCTTCTTCCGGTCAAGCGTATGTGGGGTAACACAGTGCTGTTTTATCATATTAGATTCATTTGTGTGTTGAAAGTTGTTATAATGCTACTCTGTGCATTCGCTCGGCGGCTACTATGAGACACTTGTTGCACACTGCTGTAAGCTAGATCGATATTAGGTATGGTAAAACATGGTACTCGCTGTAAATCAAGAAAGCGAGATTTAAACAATAAGACTTACTGTGTTGAGCTATATAACATGATTAGTTTTCTGTTGATGAATGTATCCAAACAGTTGCTCACCTAATAAAATCTAAAATCTCTGGATTTAAACATTCTTGGAAACATTTGGGATACTGTATGTACACAAGTCAACAAAATATATAGCATTGTTCTAGTGGTTTTTGGATATTTTAAACCACAAATCTTACATATTGTGCCTTTATGTGTATGCATGATGATAAAGTTAGTTTTTCTTGTTTGTTTTCGTTTTTTTCCCTGCTTAAATGCATAACTGTTAATGTAAATGCTCTCCGTGACTTGTCTAAATAGATTTGTGACCTGTTCAATTTTGGGTTGTGACCCACTTGTCTAAAGGAAACATGTTAGAGACTGCTGGGGTATTTTGAGAAACATCTTAGATGTTAAAGAGAGACTGCATCTGTGATTTTTTTCTTCCCTATAGATTCTTTTAGCTCTGTCTCGACTTCCTCAATGTTTTAAACCTCTCAAATAAGAGTGAAGTAAAACTGCACTCAAAGCCTCACTGATCAGAGAGACCTCATGGTGTAATGGCTCTGTGAAACCTTCAGCTAGTGATGCAATGCAGCTGTGGTGCTCTGTGTTAACTAGCGCTGTGTGTTTGAGACAGAACAGGTAACTAATTGGCTATATTAGTTAATGCATTAATTAATTGTGATAACTTTTTTAAAAATAACACAGTAAAACCGTATGCAATTAATCATGCCCACTGACAAGCACGTAGATAGGGAATTTTCCTAGAATGCATGGCAAGATGTTCTTTTCCTGTAATGTGGCCAGAATGAATTGTAGTGAATTATTCAATTATAATTGTATAATTCAGTTTGGTGATGCTAGTGATGCAGAAATATACTTCACGATTAAACATATTTAATTAAAGGGATAGTTCACCCAAATATGAAAATTGATGTTGTTCCAAACATGTATATAACGACACAAAGGTGAATAAATGATGAGAGAATTTTCATTTTTGGGTGAACTATCTCATTAATTTAAGTTAACTTCCACAGTTGTACATAAGACAAAGTATTATTTTCTCAATTGCATAAACCATCATAATTTCATTAAATAAGCAGCACAAAACAGAAAGCATACAAACACAGACGTCTGCTGTGAATCTGTGCACCGGCCTTTATGCACCATTGCATCTTCCCATAATGACCAAATAGTCCACAAAGCACAGAAGAGCCTCACCAAATGAGAAATCAATAATGTCAATAAGAACGCATTAAGATGGGCAGCCGCTCTTGAGTGACCAATCCTAGCCGTGGTCATTCCTCCATTTCTTATCCGAAAATGTTTTTTTAAAAATATGTTGGCACCATTGGTGCCATTTCTAGGGAGTGACTCTTGATGATTCCGTGTCAGGATCTCATCAAACATCGCAGCGATCTCTCAACAGCTGTAGCGAGTGTTTGTGCTGCAAACGTGGACGTCGAGCCTTTGTTGTGTTCTGCCCCATTTATTGCAGACCAGTGACAAAGATTCCCCATAACTGTGATCCACTTCAGCACAACACACACTAACAAACACACTGTTATTTTAGATCTGGCTATTGCTTCTGGAAAGATTAGTACGACCTAAGGGTTAGTTCATCTCAAAAAATGAAGGTTTTGTCATCATTTTCCCATCATTTAATGTTAAAATTGACTGCGATTCACATTTTTGAACAGTGAAAAAGTAGTTAATGTACAATTTTCCAAGTCTTCAGATGTCTTTGTGTGAGGAATGGACCCGAATTTAAGTTGTGCTTTGCTAAAAAATCTCCTGTAGCTCTTAAATGTCATTTATGCCTCATATCCTTCACAAAAATCTACAGTATAACTTCAGAAGACATGGAATATAACATGGGTTGACTACTTTTATGAAACTTTTATAGTGCTATTTTGTTATTTTTTGGAGCTTGACAACTCCTGGATTGATAGTATTTGTAAAATAGGGATGGTCGGCACATTTATTAGTAAGTTGACTTGTGATATACAATATATAAAATACAGTAAAAATAAGGAAAAACTGTAATATTGTGAAATATTATTACAATTTAAATTAGCTGTTTTCTATGGAAGCTTGTTTCCATCATGGAATAAAAAAAGGTAATTGCGAGTTTTTAATCTCACAATTCTTACTTTTTTCTCAGAATTGCGTGATATAAAGTCAGAATTGCGAGAAATAGTCAGAATTCTGCCATTTTTTCTCGTAATTTGGACTTTTTCCCCCTCAGAATTGGACTTTATAACTCACAATTGTGAGAAAAAAATCTAATTTTTTGCGAGGAAAAAAAAATCAGAATTCAGACTATTTCTCGGAATTGCAAATTTATATCCCGCAATTCTGATCTTTTTTAATTGCAATTTGGACTTTATATCTCGCAACACACGCTAACAAACACAAACACACTGTTGTTTTAGATCTGGCTATTGCTTCTGGAAAGATTAGTATGACCCAAGTGTTAGTTCACCCCAAAAATGAAGGTTTTGTCATTATTTACCCATCACTAAAATTGACTGTGATTCCCATTTTTGAACAGTGCAAAAGTAGTTAACATGTCCAATTTTCCAAGTCTTCAGAAGTCACATGATGTCTTTGTGTGAGGAACGGACCCGAATTTAAGTTGTGCTTTGCTAAAAAATCTCCTGTAGCTCTTAAATGTCATTTATGCTTCATATCCCTCACACAAATCTACAGTATAACTTCAGAAGACTTGGAATATAACACAGGTCGACTACTTTTATGAAACTTTTATTTTGCAATTTTGTTATTTTTTGAAGCTTCACAGCTCCTGGATGGATAATATCCATAAAATAGGGATGGTCGGCATCTATTAGTAAGTTGACTTCTCAAGTTTATGTGATGTGCAATACCGTTCGGTAAGATGATTTTGAAGGAAGCCTCTTCTGTTCACCCAAGCTGCATTTATTTTTAAATACAATCCAGTAAAAACTGTAATATTGTGAAATATCATTACAATTTGAACAGGACGCATCAAAACTAACCTTCGTTTATGCTTCCATTTACTCTTCCATTTGTCTTCTTGTGCATGGAGTAGATCAGAAACTGAACGCACATCTGTATACTGTATCAGTGTAGACAGCGTCAGTGATTATAATGGCTTCTATTTGCTTTTGACACGATGCTCACATCCAGTGTAGGCAAATGTCAGCCGTTACATGACTAAACGCCAATGTGCGGAGCCTATGATGTATAACTATTCATCGAGGCGGGCATATGCAAATGTATTTGCCCATGTGACATCACAGATCCCGCAATATCCAAACGACCCATTTCTGGAGCTTGATTAAATAAATACTGTTTATAATGAGGAGGATGTTTTAAGCTCTGAAACTTGAAGGTTGTTTTAATGGTACAAAGACTTATTATATATCGAGGCAAATATGATTTCTCATGTCATGATCCCTTTAAACAATGAACAAAAAATTATGTGAAGACATGTTATGCAAAGACATGGAAAAAAGTGAGTATATGAAGACCTTATCATCTCTGACTGAACTGTTCCTTTAAATCTACATGTCGAACAAGCCTATTGGTTGTGGGAAACCAACATAAACACTGCCTGCACAAACTTTGCACTACTACTGTATAATATTTGTGAGAACTTGGCTGATAAATATTACCAATCAAACAGCATCTGATCAACTTAAACAAGCCTAAGTGAGCCTCACAGCAGATATAAATTGCCGGGAGATGGGATGTTGAAAACACGCAGCGCAATTCACTGTCAATATGTGCCAAATTGTCGGCTTACTGATGTTTTCTGTGTAACACAATATTCTACACACTCCTGCAGCCGCTATAACAGCTGTGTGACGGCATAAGACCTTGAGCTGTAAAAGCAAACTCAGCCAGCCCAGCTCAGAAATTCATTTGCAAATTTCTCTGACAGTATGAAAGGGCGAGTCTATTCAGTCTGACAAGGCAGGGAAAACGGCTGTAAAGTAGGGTGTCGTGTGTTCCGTCCGTGCAATCCAAACTTTTATTGACAATCCGGACAGCATGCTATAGGTTTAACGAGTGCACCGACAGACTTGGAGGAAAAAACTGATATCCACCCGAGGCCATTCAAAGGTCCAGGCACTTTCGCGCCAACAAAGTGAGATTGACGAATTTAATCGCTGATGCCAGCTGTGAGCCAGAATGAGCCTTTCTAGTCACAAGACCTGCCTCTTATCATGAGACGGGACGCTGAGACATTTCTGCACCACTCGTGAAACGTCACCAGACGACAATTAGCCTATTGGGGCTAAAGCTGGCTGCTGTTCTAGTACTATTAGCATCAGCATGCATGGCTTGCCTCCTGGGATTGAAGCGTAAAAAACCACATATCCATAATCACATCTGCATAACTGCATCATTTATTCTGCTTGGGCTCGAACATTTCTGACTTATGGTTTCATGCATTTAAACAGAGTTTGAGTGAATTACCCAAGACAAGAGCATTAGCAAGTGTGTGTGCACAGAAAGTGTTCAATTAGCTGAAATGCTTAATGCAATGCCAACATTGCAGGTTTTATGCTTTTTCCTATCGAAAAAGCATCAGAAACTGCAGCTGTGAATGATATAAATGAGATTTCAGACATTTATGGTGTAACAAATGCTGTTCTTTTGAACTGTCTGTTCATCAAAGAATCCTGAAACAAAATGTATCTTGGTTTCCACAACGTTGATAATAATCAGAAATGTTTCTCAGGCAGCAAATCAGCATATTAGAATGATTTCTGAAGGGTCATGTGACGCTGAAGACTGGAGTAATGATGCTGAAAATTCAGCTTTGATCGCATGAATAAATTACATTTCACTATATATTCACATCGAAAATTGTAATGATATTTCACAATTTTTACTGTATTTTTGATCAAATAAATGCAGCTTTGGTGAGCAGAAGAGACTTTCAAACACAAAAAATCTAACCGACTCTAAGCTTTCAACCTCACATGCACAAAGAAAAGGACTGGCTTCTTTCAGCTCATCATTTTTAGGCATTTTGAAATTCATGAGAGAAGAGACAGAGAGAAGCAGTTTGTCATGGCAACCAGAGACATTGTAGCTACAATAAAAGTATCAGCAAATCTTTCAATAAAAAATAAACTGGTTTCAGTCTAGTAAACCATTGCAGAGATGCAAACTAGAAGAGACGGACAGTATTTAATTTCATTTAAATGACATTGGGAAGGGATGGGGTTGTACCTCTTGAAAATGGCTATGGAGCTAGAAATATGACAAAACTGTTTGAATTTGAGTTGTGTACATTTGAATTATAGACAAGTGTCATTTAACAGAATTGAATATTATGTGCCATTTTATATATTTTAGAATTTGAATTTGATTTTTTTAAACTCAAATCCTGGTCATTTGATATTTAACAAAATTATTTTCTACAAACTCTTCCCTGTGGAACCGGGAAGTTGGCCCTCTGACCTACTTTCAGTACGATCTGAATTTCTACATTTTGAATTTTAGAATATTACATTTGGTGTTTCAAATTTGTTCTTCTTGAAAACATTAAGCTGTATTTTTAAGAAGTGGATATTTGCAGTCTAAGAATTCAGAACAAAAAAATACACTGTTTGAAAATACATAAATTATGTCATAAAAATTTCCAATTTTGTTGAATATCAAATCTCCAGGATTTGAGGTAAAAAAATTCAAATTCAAAACTATATAAAATGACACTTCATATTCAATTCAGGTAAATGACATTTGTCTGTATTTCAAATTTATACAGTGCAAATTCAAAAAGTTTTGTCGTATTTCTAGCTCCATACAAACGCCATTGGTTCTCACGTATGTCATGGTCTAAAATGCATTGCAGGAATTAGAGATAAGATTCGTGAGCCAGTCACCTAGGATTTTCAATGAATAACAACTCGTATTCATGAACGTAAACATCTGTGCATTAGGCCTTGCGGTGTAAAAGCAACAAATACTATCAGCTCTCATCTCACAAATAATACGTAAACATTTGAAAGCTTTTTTAGCCTAGTTCATGTGATGCTGTGGCATCTGAGGACTAGGAAACTGTGTCAGCTCTCCAACGCAAAAGTGGCTCATCTAGCAATAGCCTTTCTTCACAACCAACCCGGTGCTATTGTCATGCTGGTGAAATAGAACTTAAATCAAACCCTCAGAGAACACCTTTCATGTTTTTGCAGTAATGCCGGGCGATATCTCTTGTGACTCTAGTCACGTGTGGAAATACAACAGGCTTTCCTCAGACCAAAATGTTTTTGACACGAATGCAGTTTAGCTTGGCAAATGATAATTGCTCAGTACATAACCTTAGGGCCATTGATCGCTTTGGCTCATTATATCTAACGTTCTCAGAATAGTAAGTGCACCTCCCGTGCTCTGCTGCGCCTTTACGCTGCAGTATTGAATCATTTCATTAGTTTGGGAGGTAACTGTATGGAATTCTACCTCGACCGCTTGCCTAACAAATTAGATTTAATGAACAAATGTTCTGAAAAGAGCTCCTCAGAGAGTCGAGGCAAAGACTGTATCAGAGAATTCGCTGATTTTCATATACTGCAAAACCACCATTGTATTATGAAATGCTGTTATGCTGAGAGTCACAGAGGTTACACTTTATTTTGATGGTCCATTTCAGACATTCTTCTAACTGTAAGCAACTTTGCAACTATATGTCAACTAAGAGTCATTAGAGTATTAGTAGACTGTTAGGTATTTGCAAAGTTACTTATAGTCAGTAGAATGTTTGTTGATGGAGCATCAAAATAAAGTGTTAGCAGATATTAAACAGACAGTCTACTAATACTCTAATGACTGCTAGTTGACTTGTAGTTGCAAAGTTACTTAGTAGAATCTCTAAAGTGGACCAAGTGTTTCTGAATGATCAATAAATTAAAGGTGGTGAAGCACAGAAAAAGAGACAAAGCTACAGTGCTTTAAACAGGGATAATTTAAAGACTCAATGGTTTTATTGTGCAAATTGTCTCACAGCACCAACAAAATACACTGTGAGCTAATTAAAGTTTCACCACTAAAATACAAAACTTAAGTTAGGATTTTTTTTTTTTTTTTTTGGAAAGAAATTATTACTTTTATTCAGCAAAAATGTGTAGATTGATCAAAAGTGACAGTAGACATTTAAAATGTTAAATGTTGTTAAAATACATGCTGATCACAGGAATACAAAATTCTTTTTTTTGGTGTTAAAAACTACTGTCAAGATTTACTAAAGAAACGCAAAGGCGAAGACAGGGTTGTTTTTGCGGCTGACCTTATTGCATATGCATTTGTTGGAGTTTCCCTTTCAGATGCAAAATTTATGTAGGAGAGTATTTAAAAGAAACATGCAACGTGATTTAATTAGGTTTGCGCTCGTGAATTTACTGGTATTTGCGGCATTATTTACCAAAAACAAGCACGTTTTAAAGGGGTCCTTGATTATGATTTCACTTTTTTAACTTTAGTTAGTGTGTAATGTTGCTGTTTGAGCATAAACAACATCTGCAAAGTTATGATGCTCAAAGTTCAATGCAAAGGGAGATATTTTCTTTTACAGAAATCACTTTTTAAGGACTACAACAAACGGCTGGTTGGGACTACAACGAGCTTCTTCCTGGGTTGGTGACATCACAAACCCCAAAATTTACATAAACCTCGGCCCTGAGAACACACAACAAAGGAGGTGAGGCCATGTTGGGCTGCTTTAGAGAAGAGGAAGAGTTGTTGTAGTAGAGTGTTGTTGTCATGCCGTCATTTTACGCTGGACTGCTTCACAAACGAGGATCAATTCAACACAAAAGATTAACATGACGGCACATGCTAGTCGATGAGTTGAATCAACTCCAGAGCAACTACATAAATTTATCCACTAACCATTCAGAAACGTCCAGTTTCATTCTAAAAGTTGTAACTTCTTCCTGAGTCTCTCCATCAGTGTCGACTCCGGTTTGAACAATGTAAGGCTGAACACCGTTACTGACAATCCTCATTTTGGCTGCGTGAGATTCTCCAGCTTTGTTGTTGTTGAGCAACCGAAGCATGAGCTGTTAAAGCTCCGCCCTCTTCTAGAAAGGGGGCCGGGAGCAGCAGCTCATTTGCATTTAAAGGGACACACACAAAAACGGCGTGTTTTTGCTCACAGCCAAATAGGGGCAAATTTGACAAGCTATAATAAATGATCTGTGGGGTATTTTGAGCTGAAACTTCACAGACACATTCTGGGGACACCAGAGACTTATATTACATCTTGTAAAAAGGGGGATAATAGGTGCCCTTTAAAAAAGACACTAATTTGCGCTTCTCTTGGTAGATTTCGTTGGTCATTATGAAAATAATCTGGCTGTGTCGACGTCAGTAGATCACGCGAGGAACTTTCCACTCCCATCGGTGCTTTTTTGGGATTGCACTTTCACACTAATTTGCCCTGTTTAGTAAATCTGGCCCCAAGTATGGTAACCTATACTCAGAATTTATCCTCCGTATTTAACACACACACCTGGAGCAGTGGGCAGCCATTTTGTTTTGCTGTGGCGCCTGGGGAGTGATTGGGGTTTTGGTGTCTTGCTCAAGGGCACCTCAGTCATTGAGAATCGAACCCGCAACCTTCAGGTTACCAGTCTGACTCTCTGATCATTAAGATCATTAATTGACTGCCCACAAATTAGAAATGTTAGAATTGTAATGGTGTCATGGATCATGTCAGAGAATTATATGTTTGTTCGGAGCATTTGACTGCAGATTGTTTTATTTGATTTAATGATTTATTTAGTTATTTATCAATTCTTGTTTAATGCAATGCATGCATTTTTCCAATTTAGCAGATGCCTTTCAAAAGACTTGAAATGTATTTTTTTGGATTACTTTTATGGTGCTTTTATTATATTTTTTATCCTTATTGGAGCTTGTCAGACATTGTTACAAAGTGTCGTATGAGCATTTTTCAAAATGTCTGCATTTATGGCTTATGGCTTTAAAAGAGAGTAAATACTCTTTATTTCTGGGCAAACTATTCCTTTCATATGCAAAGCAGGAAAAGTAAGGCTAGATATCTGATATAAAATATTACTTTGCACGCGAGGTGAAGCATCTTTATTGCAGGTCCAAACTAGTAGAGAAAGATGTTTTAAGAAAGATCTTCAAATCAGGCTTTCTCATTTAAATTTCATATCTCCCCCTTGTTCCATGAGCTCCTATCTTCAAACCAATCTCATTATGTAAATTGGATTAGATCTAATATATATATAAAAAGGAAGACCAGCAGAATACAGTACCCTCTCATTTACTGTTATTCTTACGGCACGGCTCTTCTCTGGAACATTCTCTCTACTGCCATGTAGCCGCATTCATCTTTTACCCGTTGTCGTCTTTCTGCTCTTGCTCGATCCGCCGCCACCGTCTTCTGAAAGGTATTCAGGGAATTTGTTTTCTTTTTTCCCCACATTTACCATTGCACTTCTTTCTTTTGGTAAATAATGCTGTTTCATCCCGCCGACTGTAAGAAAGCACTTCATAATAATCATACTATGTTTGAAGTTGGAAAGTTTGGATTCTCTTGGCCTTTCACATCTCTTTGGTGTTCTCTGCTAATATAGCGCACACAAAATGTGTTTTTGCTGCTTGGGTTTTACACTACAGCGCTCTGTGTGTTTCTGTAGTGTATTTCGCCTAAAGTGACATTGTGAAAGGACAAGTATTGCTAACTAAGAGCACTGAATAAAAACTGATTGATAGGCTTTAGTTTTCAAAGCTGACTTTTGAAGTGCCGTACACTAGAGAATGAATTTCTGGGGGTTTGAAGAAAAAGTGTGGAGGTCTTTGTTGAAGGACTTCTGTGGAAGTCTCAGAAACATATCTATTTATTTAATATTTTCTATTAAAACTCTCAAAGTCAGAGGAGCTACTGTAAAGTGCATTCAATAGTCTTGAATTTGTTTGTTCAATTAAGACACTTAAATGCTATATAATGCTGCAACTGTTAAGGGAAAGGGATACTTAAATTAAAATATTCATGAATTAACCTTAAAGAGCCTGAAGAAGAAACTCTCTAAGATTACAAAACCATTATAAACATAAATTGAAACCCAAGTTCAATTGCCCAAATGAATTGGTTGTTTTGGAGGTGTTCACTATACGTTCTGTCTCTAAACAATTTAGCCTGTAATCTAAAACTGATTAGTTTTATCAGTAGCTTTTGCAGTATTGTGAATGTTTCTGTATCATTGGCGCTATCAGACAAAACCAAAGTATGAGAGCTGTATTTTACACTGATTTTACTGTTTTACTGTTCAAAACATGCACTGTAAAAAAGAATTGTTGGATTAACTTCAAAAAGTAAGTTACCTGGTTGCCTTAAAATTTTGAGTTCATTGAAATTAAAAATTTGAGTTAATACAATGAAAGCGATTGGTTTATTCAACAGAAACTCAAAATATTATGTTATCTGAACCACATTAATTATTGAAGTTGATTTGACAGTAGAAAAAATGTTGCGATAACAAATCATGAAAATATTTTTTACAGTGTGACACTTATCTTAGTGCCTCAAAACCCCTTTAACTGTTATGAAGAAATCAAAGGAACAACAATAATGTAAATTAAAAGATGGCAAAGTTTAATAAATACATTTGTTTATTTATACATAATAAAAGTTAATACAGTATATGCGTAATATTCTGTATAATATGCATGTGATTTATTATCTGCATTACTTTGGCAGATTTATTTATTTATAATTAATAATAATAATAATTAATAATAATACTGCAATTCTTATTATTTTCTTATTTTTTATACACATGCATATGATTAATGAGCTGCATAACATTGGCACAAGTTTGTTTGTTTATTTATTTAATAATAATAATGTTGATGACAATGATGATAACATTTAATTAATAATAATTAATAATACTACAATTCTTATTTTTTTCTTTGTATACATGTGCATATGATTAATGATCTGCAAAACTTTGACACATTTTTTTATTGATAATAATGCAATTCATATTCTTTTCTTATTTTTATACGCATGCATATAATTAAGTTTATTTGTTTTTTATATGAAATATAAATGATAATGATAGATAATTAATAATATTATTAATAATTAGCTATTAATAATAAACAAATTAATAATTTTTATTTCAATTTTTATGCATATGATTAATGATCTGCTTAACTTTGGCACATGTTTATTTATAATAATATTATTATTTTTATTATTATTATTAATAATAATAGCAACTTAATAATAATAATAATAATAATAGTAATAATCATTAATAATAATAATTTTAGACATGCATATGGTTAATGGTCTGCATTACTTTGGAACAAATGTAGTTTAGTTTTGATTTATTTATTTCTATAATAATAATAATAATAATAATAATTATATTTTATTTTTTAATATTTAAAAAAAATAATGTAACTAAAATAAATTATATTATTTATAATAACCTTATTTTCTATTTTATTTTAAAATAAATAAATAAATAAACTGTTTTATTTTATAATCTATTTAAAAATAAGAATTTTAACTTTGTTGAACATTGGTGTCATTTAGCATATTTCTGTCATATTACTATGGTAAATCTGTTTGTAAGGCCATGTTAATAGTTAAAGTCTAAAACAATTGAAATGGCAAAACCATAGAGGCAACCAGAAAATAAGAACAAGGAATATTCAGGAGTCAGTTGCCATGAGCGACCCCTGCACCAGCCTTCAGAGACACAGACAGACTGAATGTGAAATGCAGGGAAGATGGACGGCTAAAAAGAAGAGTCTTTGAGACGTAGAGAAGGGAGGGGGAGTATTGTTGCGGTGTGTGTGTGTGTGTGTGTGTGTATGAGTAAAGCTCAAGAAGGCCTCGGCCGTTGGGCTGGATGGTGAGTGTTTATCCCTCGCTGCAGCCGCTTTCTGAAGCATCACCTCAGGAAGAGACATTAAAGCACCCCAACTCCACGCTGATCTCATAATACACATGCGCGCACACACACACACACACACACCGCGGGGTCGGTGCACGGATGCTATCGTCTACGAGCAGACAATCCTGCCCTCCGGTTCTTCAGTTACAGCTCTGATTAAGAGATTAAATCACTTCTAAATCTGTGCTTTATTGTGCCAGAGCACATCTTTCTCAACCTCTCTAACGGTTGGCCAGGAGTTTGCCCTCTTTTCCTGAGCCGCCCTGATTTCTGCAGCTTTGCATAGAAAATCTGTTTACATGGTGCCACTACACCACTCTTCTTTAATTTTGTCTGTGAATCAAAAAAGTTTAGTCTAAAAATTCTGGTGTTCCAATTCCAGATGCCATCAGTTTATCCATTTGAAGAATATACACCCTCTTTTCCATATAATGAAGCTCTGAAAACTACATCTGAAGCCATTAGATCCAAAATACTGGACGTCACATAGCTCTCAAATGTCATTCACAATCCTGGTATGATTCATTTAAAGAGGAAGGACCTGTAAATAATTAAAATATTATTTCTATAGGGAGGCATTAGAAGTAAATCCTTAGGCTCTGTGTGCGTCTGTACGCGTCTGTTAAACAGTCAGATGCTGCACCCTAAAAAGTGCTGGGTTAAAAACAACCCAAGTTGTGTTGAAAATGGACAAACCTAGCGATTGGGTTGTTTTAACCCAGCGGTTGGGTTAAATGTTTGCCCAATGTACTGGGTAGTTTTATTTAAGTCAACTATTGCTTAAAAATGACTATAACTCAAAATATGTTGGAAATTAAAAATCAGACACATAATTACTAGAGGCAACAATAATAATCAAAAGGTGAACATTTATTAATAAGCAATTTAATGAATGTTTATTGTTTAATTATTATTCAATAAACTTGTTAATAAATGTTCAGTTATTAAATATTAATAAATGTTAATTTCCAACATACTTTGGGTTCATTTTAAGCAAGCAATACAGTCATTTTTAAACAATAGCAAACATTTAACCCAACCGCTGGGTTAAAACAACCCGATTGCTGGGTTAAAACAACCCATTCGCTATGTTAAAGCAACCCAATTTCTGGGTTAAAACAACCTAATCACTGGGTTAAAACAACCCATTCGCTGGGTTAAAACAACCCATTCGCTATGTTAAAGCAACCCAATTTCTGGGTTAAAACAACCTAATCACTGGGTTAAAACAACCCATTTGCTGGGTTAAAACAACCCGTTCACTATGTTAAAGCAACCCAATTTCTGGGTTAAAACAACCCATTCACTGGGTTAAAAAAAAAAATTGGGTTTGTCCATTTTCAACCCAACTTGGGTTGTTTTTAACCCAGCATTTTTTAGAGTGTCTGAATGCTCGTACTTTTGCCTACGAAGTAGATGCTTTTATCAATAGAAACTCAATGCTGCCTCCAATCAACCATGTTAAAACACTTTCTTTCCAACTTTCTAACACATGTTTGCTGAGGTCTCCTCATTAAATCCACCATATAAAGTTGTTCACTGATCACAACCCAAGCTATAATGTGTAAAAAACGCATTTAATGTGCTTCATACTTTTGGTTTGCTGCAAACCAAACCCACTGCCTTTACTTGTTTACACTGGAAAATTACGTAAAACTACTCAGTTTTATTTGGTGCTTATTAGAGTAAGTAACAGCGCAGATATGAAACTCTCTCATTCTCTAATGCTGAGCGTTTTGGGAAAATCTCTGGTGAATCTTGTTTGTAGTCTGTTACTGATGTCTCTGAAATGGAACGGGATGCTAAGTCAGCAAAGAGGAGGCTTGCAGCACAATACTTACTGACACTTACCTGTAGAAAAGCTTGCAAATCACTTTCAAAGCACACACACACACACACACACACACACATATGTATGATCTGTGTGCATTTGGATAAGAACAAACTGTGTGAAACAGCCCTTGCATTTCACCTCCATAAATGTGATGCATTTTTAGAGTGAATTGAGTAATAATACTAGGCAAGACTTTATTATAATCATTGGAAATTGATTTGATAGTGAAAATTGGCCATTCTACTTCAAAATAGAGACTTGAATGTTATTAGCTGTTTGGCTATTGCTTGTTATTGTGCAATGGACCAAATAAAGGTCTAGGTTATGTCAATGGAAAAGGAAAGAGGTAGAGCATGTTATTTATATCTTAAAGAAACATTACTAACACATTTCATTTTCTTTATAATAGCATGCAGTGATGAATCATTCACAATAAGAGCAGAAACGTGCTTTAGAAGTAAATAGGGTCATTAATGATTTCATGTTGACTTAAACTGTGAATGTTGTTCCTCACTTTTTTATTGTCTTTGTCACTTCACAAGTGTGTCCTTTTCACAGATTTCTGGTTTCTTCACTCCAGTGACGTGTTGCTCATGTAAATAGCTAGCATTACATGCATCAGAAGGTTATTTGTTTCCCTTTCTGAATGCCAGATATGCATGGAATTGAGAAACTAATGCACGACACAGAATGCTGATTCCTTTCTTTCCCAAATAATCAGACCTCATAAGTGATGCACATTTCCTTTTCTGTAGCTCATTAAACGATTCACAGCTTACAAAACATGCAATAAGACACTTGGGGCTGTGTGTTTTTTAGTGCATATCCATGGTGAGATGGGTAACGCATTACAATAATCCTGTTAGTTAAAGTTAGTTAATGCATTAACGAATATTAAATGCCCCTTTTATGTTTTTTTTGTGAATGTAGAAGCTCTGCAAAATAGTGCAGAGTAGAGTAGACCAATCACAACAGACTGGGCCATCTGACCAATCAGAGCAGAGCAGGCTCTCAGAAAGGCGGGGTTTAGAGAGACCGAATCTTTGATTAAACTGTGTCAGACACTGAGAGAAAAGAGATGATGCTGAAATGTAAATTATGAGAAAATTGAAGTGTTTTTGACCTTGGATGCCTGTAAGCATACTGTAGGAGACTCCAAAACAAATTAATGAGCCTTTAAAACAGCATAATAGGGGCACTTTAGCCAAGAGGATTTTGTTACTGTATTTATTAATCATTGTTAACATTAGTTAATGACATACATACAACTGCTCATTGTGTATCATTGTGGAATTAACATTAACTGAGATTGATAAATGATAAAAGTATTGTTCATTGTTAGTTCATACTTAACTAATGAAACCTTACTATAAAGTATTGTACGCAGCCTGTTGTAATTCTAGTAGTATTTCTATAAAAAGCATAAATATACATCCCAGTCAGAAGTATCTGTTTCATACAAGTGCATTATTAATTTCAGGTATTCTGACTTGCAAACTTGCACCGTTTGACTGGGTTCGCTCGACGCTTGCTGCACAACTACACAAAATGGTTGTTCCATTACAGTTTTACAGTGACACGAGTTCACACAAAGTTAGATGTAATGGGAGAAATGTGTGGGAGAGGCCGTATCTCTGGGCTTTTTCTCAGACTTTACTGGCTCTTGGTATTTTAGCAGAGCGCCGGCACCTCTGTCTCCATGACGACTTTGCGGAAGGCACTTGCTGGATCTGGCCTTGCTATTACAGCTAACACAATAGCCCATTAGAGAGCGGCTGAACGTGTGTGTGTGTGTGTGTGTGTGTGACTGTTCTAGCAGCAGGGATCGCTGATATTTATTCAGGATGGATAGCAGGTTGGGCGTGGCTATTTTCATAAATGCTTTGTTAGTTAAATACCAGCTGGAACTAGATTTGCATTTGTTGTAAGAAGGCAGCAGTGCATTCAAGGCAGCAAAAGGAAAGTTTTAGGTAAGTTAAGGCTTTTAGCTTTGAAATGTCACATCAGACTCCTTAGATTTCGGTCTCACACAAGCCTTGGAATATAGTGCATGACAAAAGTTATAATACTTTATGGTTATTTGTCTTTATATTTTTTAAACTTGGTCACTAAATCTTTGTTGTCCAGAAAATATCAGCAAGAACATTGTTCTGTGTTTGATAGAAGAAAGTAAGTCATACAGGTTTGGAATGATATGAGGGGAGTAAATGATGACAATAAGTTTGAACAGGGTCTGTGTGTAGAGAATGTTCAGTTGTTCAGGCTGGATTTTGTGCAGAAACTTTTGTAGAAGAAGAATAGAATATTTGGAGAATACAGGTAAAGTGCTTTATCTGCTGCTTCTGGTGTTTGTTTAGGAATTACAGCATCTGTAGTGTTTCCTCCATATCACTTCACTGTTACTGGGTGGTCAAACTGAACTTAATAGTTGTTGTTGATGTGTAAATGTGGGTGGACTTAAATGTTAATGTGCTCACGTAGGATTGTCATGATTTACTTACCACTTTGTGGTTGGTAAGATTTTTAAAGGGCACCTATAATGCCCCTTTCACAAGATGTAATATAAGCCTCTGGTGTCCGCAGAATGTGTCTGTGAAGTTTCAGCTCAAAATACCCCACAGATCATTTATTATAGCTTGTCAAATTTGCCCCTATTTGGGTGTGAGCAAAAACATGCCGTTTTTGTGTGTGTCCCTTTAAATGCAAATGAGCCGTTGCTCCCAGCCCCCTTTCCAGAAGAGGGCGGAGCTTTAACAGCTCAACAACAACAAAGCTGGAGAATCTCACGCAACCAAAATGAGGATTGTCAGTAACGGTGTTCAGCCTTACATTGTTCAAACCGGAGTCGACACTGATGGAGAGACTCAGGAAGAAGTTACAACTTTTAGAATGAAACTGGACGTTTCTGAATGGTTAGTGGATAAATTTATGTAGTTGCTGTGGAGTTGATTCAACTCATCCACTAGCATGTGACGTCATGTTAATCTTTTGTGCAAATCCAGTGTTGAATTGACCCTCGGTTGTGAAGCAGTCTGGCATAAAATGACGGCTTGGCAACAACACTCCAACAGGGGTTTATGTAAATTTCAGGGTTAGTGATGTCACAAACCCGGGACGAAGCTTGTTGTAGTCCCTACCAGCCATTTGTTGTAGTCCTTAAAAAAACTTATTTGATTAAAAATACAGTAAAAACAATGAAATATTATCACAATTTAAAATAACTGTTTTCTATGCGAATTTATAGTAAAATGTAATTTATTCCTGTGATCAAAGCTGAATTTTCAGCATCATTACTCCAGTCTTCAGTGTCACATGATCCTTCAGAAATCATTCTAATATGATGATCTGCTGCTCAAGAAAGATTTCTGATTATTATTAATGATGAAAACAGTTAAACGGATTTTTTGCTAAATAGAAAGTTCAAAAGAACAGCATTTATTTGCAAGAGAAACTTTTGATCAATTTAATGCTGGATATAAGTATTAATTTCTTCTCACTAAGCCCAAATTTTTGAATGGTAAAATATGTTATTGAGCAAACTCATTAATTGAAAAAGTTCAGTTTTCATGTGAATGTTAACTAATTAAACATGGCCATTTCTCATGACTCATTTCTCGATGAGTAAACATCGCTTCAGGTTTTTAAAATAATTAAGTAAACAATTATTCCCAGAGAACAATTAAATAGATTAAAAGCAGTGAGTGATTTTCTCTTTTCTTTTTTGTCACTATTGTTGTTTAAGCACTTAATAGACAGCATTATGCTGCTGACATCACAGTGACATCACGAAGATTTCAGAATGATACTTAGTATGTTGTCGTAGTACATCAATCTCTTGTATTTCAGAAAGTTATGGAAAATGAGATTGTTCATGATGTCAGTGACTCCTCTAGCTGCGCTGGTTTATATATTCAGGACGGTTAAGAGGTGGGGCGGGGGATATTTTTGTAAGTGCTTCGTCAGGACAAAGTTAGCGTGATTAGGCTGTAGTTAAAACATAATTAAAAGCGCTTAAACAGAGGCAGAACGGTCCCAGAGGAGGCGGAGACGACCTCAGGGGGAACAGCGAGATAGTGATTAAATGAAGTCTGTGGGTTATCGAATCCGCCGGGGTGAACAAAGCGATACAGCTTCTCTTCTAGTCTGTCTCTCTCTCGCTCTTTGCTTCGCTCTGACAGCAAAATATATGTAATGACTGTGTTTTTTTAACCCACTTTAGTTCCCCCCGATTCTCTTCAAAAGACTGACATGGGTGTGCGAGGAGATTTCTGTCATTTATCAGCGTGAGGGAGTGAGCGAGAGAGGCCAGCCTGCCATTTTCTCTCCCTTCCATTAACAAATTACCTCCCCTCCCTATGCTGCGATTAGATGTACATCCCGAAAATTAATTTGCCTCTTAGTAAGAAAACAATTAAGTAGACTCTATTGTGAGACCCTGAATGTGTGTGTGTGTGTGTGTGTGTTTTCCAGGGCCTTAGAGGATGAGAAATAGGAGTAAGTCACTCTGGAGTCTGATGAATGTAGGATGTGTTCGCTTGTGAAGGAAGTAAGAAGAATGGCCGTTCGCACGGATAACGCATGTAGTGCATGTGAATGATCTTATACGACAGAACAGCGAGAACGACACTCATTTCACAGCTAATTAGGCCCATTTTGATACATATGTATGAAAATGTAGATGCATTGTTCTTGTATTGTGATAACGCTTATCATGTATCATGCTAACTGAACAAATACCTGGATTTTGTTTCGGGGTGGATTTTTTTCGGCTCTAAAATCAACGAATCGGATGATTGAATTGGTGAATCAAATGATTGAATCAATGAACCATTTTTTTAATCGTTTGAATCAAATTATTTGGCTCTAAATTATTTGCTTAAATTAATTAAACTTTTTAACTCATCCTTTTGACAGTATATGCAGGTTATACTAACTGAAACTAAAACTAAAACCATAAAAAAATAGCTTGAAATAAATTGCTTTAAAAAAAAAAAAAAAAATATATATATTGTATATAAATACTTATTTATATATATATATATATATATATATATATATCTTTTTTATTTCAGATAGTTGTCAATTACATTTACGCATTTGGCAGACGCTTTTATCCAAAGCGACTTACATTGCATTATACTATACATTTGTATCTGAGTATGTGCAATCCCTGGGATCGAACCCACGACCTTGGCATTGCTAGTGCCATGCTCTAACCACTGAGCTACAGGGAAGCAATTAGTGTTTAAAAAAATCTATATAGACTTATTTAAAAAATCATACAAAATGACAAAACACACAATGACAAAACAACAAAATTACTAAAGCTTTAACTAAAATTAACAGAAAATTTTAAATAAAAAATAATAATTCCTAATATTTATAAAAAGTATATAAGTATCTCAAAAATATTAAAATAAAATTGGCAATACACGAGTCTGTTCTGGTGTAAATTTGCATCCGCAACACACAAAAAACAGCAATATAGCTGGTTTATAAATAACTGAATTTTTGTCAGCGGGTAGTAAAGTGCTGCTGCTTGGAATTAGTTACTCCCCAATTGCTTGTAAAATAGAAAATGATGATCAAATAATGTCTGCTGTATTCAGGTGTCTGGATTGCAGTCTTCAGATCGTAGTTCATAAGCGACCTGCAGGGATTTGGATGGGGAATTGCGCTGTACGAATTATATGTAGGACAGATTGTGTGAGTAAATTTGTGCCATCTTTTTTATTTCCATAATTCCTTTAGTGATTGGGGTGGTAAAACAACACAATAAACTGCACTATCGACGAGCTGAATCCCCCCTCAAGAGGGCAGCTGCTATTCAGAGGTGGATTGTGGGGGAAGGAGAAGATTACCGCTCCGAAATCCCATCGCCGGTGCCAAATGAAGTCAAGGGTTTGCCACACAGCAAATTTTGCTGACTCTTAGGGATTACAGACTTTAGTAGGTCCTAATGCGTCTGCTGGTGAGACGTAGCCCACCCAGCGCTCACAGGCGATGTGTGTGTTCATTTGCTTTCACCATCTGTCAGTTTGTTGTAATTGATGGCACATCATAATCTGATGCACGGAAGGTATTTATCTAACGTTTATTAATTTGTGCTCAGCTAATGTAACCTAATCAGGTGGTGTAGGACGGCACGTACATGATGAGGAAAGTATGTTGGTGTGGGAATGAAGTGGATGTGTTCAGCTTTTTATTTAAAGGCCGCTGGTGTATCAAACATGTTACTTACAGTGATTTCTCAGTCCTGGATCAGCGTTCTTATCAGATATTAGGGTTAAGCTTCTGGCTGAGGTTGGGAGCTTAAACAATGTTTTTATCAGTAGTCTTTGATTTTAAGAGTAGTAAGTGATTAGGAATCGATTGCAATGGTTAGATATATGGTTCTTTGACAGCAAATGTTATCAAACATAAGTGATTTTAATAAGTTGTCTTAGTTCACTTCAGAATTCAAATAATTTACTCACCCCCATGTCATCCAAGATGTTTATGTCTTTCTTTCTTCAGTCGAAAAGAAACGAAGGTTTTTGAGGAAAACATTCCAGGATTTTTCTCCATATAGTGGACTTCACTGGGGTTCAACGGGTTGAAGGTCCAAATGTCAGTTTCAGTGCAGCTTCAAAGAGCTCTACATGATCCCAGACGAGGAATAAGAGTCTTATCTAGAGAAACCATTGGTCATTTTCTAAAAAAATATAAAAATTATATACTTTTTAACCACAAATGCTCGTCTTGCACTGCTCTGCGATGCGCCACGTATTACGTAATCACGTTGGAAAGGTCATGCATGATGTAAGCGGAAGTACTGCGGTAGGGTGGAAAACTCAATCTCATTTTCTCCTGCAACTTCAAAATCATCTGACATCGTTGTTTTACCTTTTTTTTTGTAAAGGGCATTTGACTTAGTCTTTGCACATTCACTTTGTAAACACTGGATCTGCCTACGTCACGCGTGACCTTTCCAGCGTGATTATGTAATGAGTGGCGCATCGCAGAGCAGTGCAAGATGAGCATTTGTGGTTAATAAGTATATAAATTTACTTTTTTTTTTTTAAGAAAATGACTGATCGTTTCTCTAGATAAGACTCTTATTCCTCCTCTGGGATCATGTAGAGCTCTTTGAAGCTGCACTGAAACTGACATTTGGACCTTCAACCCGTTGAACCCCAGTGAAGTCCACTATATGGAGAAAAATCCTGGAACGTTTTATTCAAAAACCTTCATTTCTTTTTGACTGAAGAAAGAAAGACATAAACATCTTGGATGACATGGGGGCGAGTAAATGCATGCACCATGCAGGTCTAACAACAGTCTTTGTATCATACTTTCATTTATAGTTGACTATAGTTATTGAATGAACAGTGCATTTGGATTCTGCAATCGGATTGAATTTAATTCGGACCGATGGGAATCTATGCATGTAAACAGCTAGAGTTGCACAAACATACAGGTTAGAGATCCATGTGCTTCCATGCAATATGCAAATAGAGAAGTTCATTTAAAAGGAACAAGTGAGATTTAATTGTGAAAGTAATCTTTAATCAATTAATTGAATAAGAAAATAAAATGTATTCCTAAGTAATTGCAAAGACAGTTTCGAAAAATAGTAAACAGCACTTTAAACACAATTCAGAATGTCTGAATGCAATCAAAGTTGTTACTACAGTATGTACAGTATGTCTCAGTATTAATTAAATGCACACAAACTCATAGTATACATTCTGTTTTTTTAGTTTTTCTCGGGGTTCTGCTACACTTTCCTGCATGTGATTATGGTGAGCATACCTGCTTGATTTGGGCTTGACATGCAAATTTTGGGAAGATAATGCATGTAAATATTTTGTTATAATCATTATGCAGTGGACTTGAAAAACATACAGTACTCTGTTCATTCCCTGCTTCTGTATTCCACACATGTACGTCTATGCTCTATAGAATTAGAATGCTGTCAAAGTCTATTAACTCACGTGTAATTGTACCTTTAGGCCTCACAAAAATACCTTTTACATTAATGGGAGGTTTCGTCCACACAGCAATCTTTTTCTTGTACTGTGGAGCCCACGGGTTTCAACAGTATTGCTTTTTTTTTTTTTTACCACAGTCTCAGTGGTGTGTGTTATTATTTGTATATGTTTAATTATATAAAGATTCCCTCATTTATTGGCTTATAACCAATTTAGCAATTCAAAAGTAGCATGAGAGTGAATTAAAGGATACGAGATTTGTTGCATCAGCAAAAACTCATCAGTGATGCCAAAAGTAACTTAAATAACACTTAAAAATGAATGAAATGTCTGAAATGTGATTGCATCAGATGATAAAATGTGTCATTTCTGGTAAAGAATCCACTAAAAATCACCAGTTGATTGATGACATTGAGCAAAAATGCTAAAGAAAAGCAAAGCTCTCAAAGATAAAAAAATCCTGCAGCATTTGTTTGATATTCTGTTATCGAATTAATGACATTCAGACATTTTTAAGTGTGTCTTAAGTGTCCGAGTGCATTTGGGACTGCTGTACCTCATATGATGAACATTTGTAAGCAGGAACTATGTTGGTAAACTCAAGTTCAGCCTAGAAGCTAAGTGGCTTTTAGTTTGATACTTATAGAGAGTCTTTAGTGTCTTACGTGTTGCGGTTGCTAATTTAGATCTTTTCACATCTGCAATGGAATTTACCACTATAATTACACCATCTAAAGCTTTTTGAATAGATGCCCAGAAATAAAAATCTGCACATTGCAATAAAACAAGAAGTGTGCAGTAGTTTCCCGTTCAAGCATGATTTTTAAGGAGAAGTCCTGACAACTGAAGGACCCCTATACAGTCCACTCGGGAATCTAGTCGCAGGGCTAACTGGGGCAGAATGCTTGTAAAGTGGTTTTGAAAAACCGCCGCTCAGTGCCTGTCGCACAAAGAAAAACAATGCAGAGCTTCTGGATTCAATATTTGATATATGACAGAGTGGTTTGTAATATGAAAGTCACATATTCTGCATCAAATTGATTACAATAGTTAGTTGTACCAGACCTGTGTGCTTTTTTCATGTAATGTGCAACATTGCATTTTAAAGTCCCCCTGCAGTCAATCATTTTATCCCTTAAAACTCATCTTTGATAATCAAAATGGCATATTTAAATGTTTATTTTTTCCTGTGAAAATAATTTCTTCATGCCTTAAAATAGTTTGAATGTAATTTGACACCCTTGCTTCATTTGGTATATGCGATCCATGAATATGCAAATTAGTTCCCGCCTCCACTCAATCACACCAGCTCGGATTACCTGATCCACTCGCTCAACTGTAGTAAACGCTACACAATGGCCTTCCTTCCTTCCTTTTCCTTCCTTTCTTCCTTTTCCTTCCTTCCTTCCTTCCTTCCATTGAATAAAAAGAAGGCAATTGCGACTTCTCACAATTCTGACTTTTTTTAACACAATTGAGACTTTTTTTCTCAGAATTGCGTGAAATAAACTCACAATTTTGAGTTATAAAGTCAGAATTGTGTGAAATAAAGTTGCAATTGTGTTATAAAGTCAGAATTGTGTGAAATAAAGTTGTAATTGTGTTATAAAGTCAGAATTGCATGATAAAAAGTTGCAATTGCGTTATAAAGTCAGAATTGTGTGAAATAAAGTCGCAATTGTTATAAAGTCAGAATTGTGTTATAAAGTCAGAATTGTGTGAAATAAAGTCGCAATTGTGTTATAAAGACAGAATTGCAAGTTATAAATTCAGAATTCTGTGAAATAAAGTTTCAATTGCATTATAAAGTCAGAATTGTGTGAAATAAAGTTGCAACTGTGTTATAAAGTCAGAATTGCATGATATAAAGTTGCAATTGCATTATAAAGTCAGAACTGTGTGAAATAAAGTTGCGATAGTGTTATAAAGTCAGAATTGTGTGAAATAAAATTGCGATTTGTTATAAAGTCAGAATTGTGTGAAATAAAGTTGCAATTGTGTTATAAAGTCAGAATTGTTTGAAATAAAGTCACAATTGTGTTATAAAGTCAGAATTGCGAGTTATAAAGTCAGAATTGTGAGATATAAATTCGCAATTGCGAGTTATAAAGTCAGAATTGTGAGTTCAATTCAAAACTTGATTTTCACCACAGGGGGACTTTAAAATATTTTAATGTAGCCACATTTTTCAAACTCCACAAAAACTGTATTAATCATGTGCTATTTTTAAGTATACTATCATCTTCAGAAGACTTTGAAATATAGTGCACAAGTCACAGGACCACGTTTACTATGTATAATTCTATAGTGTTTTTTTCTTATTTCTGTTTTTGTTTTCTTTTTCAAGATTGACTGTAAACCATCATTGTATGGAAAAGAGCTGCATGAAGATTCTGCAACGTTCTACTGAAAAACAGTCTGAGGGTGAGTAAATACTGAATTACATTACAATAGCTTTCACATTGGCAGATTCATAAAGAGGGCAGCAGATTGAGCTGCTGTTTGTGAATGTGCCAGTGTGGGAGTTTGTTTGCCTTTGTAACTGCATTGAGACTTCTGTCTTAGTAAAAAGACACTGCAAGGTGAGAAGCTCTATAGATCGCCTTGATGTGAGTTGCAGTGCGCAGAGGAAGCCTTGTCACTCTTTTTTCCACCCTGAATACTTTGTTTTGCACGCCCTCTAACTCGAGGACATCAGCACGAGTGTGACTCTTATGCGCTTTGAGAGTGATTGCAGTGTTGTTGCAGTGTTTATATACTTCATTTTCCTCATGGAGCATATAATGTTCCACATTCACATTTTACAAACAAATACTCTACACAGTATGTCATTGAACAGTGCTGTCAGTCCATATGGAGAATGTGATTTCATTTATAGGCCTGAAGCTTTCCTTTCCTTTCCTTTCCTTTCCTTGCCTTGCCTCGCCTCGCATCGCATTATAAAGTCAGAATTGCATGTTATAAACTCAGAATTGTGTTATAAAGTCACGATTGCGTCATAAAGTCAGAATTGTGTTATAAAGTTGCGATTACGTCATTAAGTCAGAATTGTGTGATATAAAGTCGCGATTGCATCAAAAAGTCAGAATTGTGTGATATAAAGTCGCGATTGCGTCATAAAGTCAGAATTGTGTGACATAAAGCGCTATTGCGTCATAAAGTCAGAATTGTGTTATAAAGTCGCGATTACGTCATAAAGTCAGAATTGTGTGATATAAAGTCGCGATTGCGTCATAAAGTCAGAATTGTGTTATAAAGTCGCGATTGCGTCATAAAGTCAGAATTGTGTTATAAAGTCGCGATTGCGTCATAAAGTCAGAATTGTGTGAAGTAAAGTCGCTATTGCGTCATAAAGTCAGAATTGTGTTATAAAGTCGCGATTATGTCATAAAATTAGAATTGTGTGATATAAAGTTGCAATTGCGTCATAAAGTCAGAATTGTGTTATAAAGTCACGATTACGTCATAAAGTCAGAATTGTGTGATATAAAGTCGCTATTGCGTCATAAAGTCAGAATTGTGTTATAAAGTCGCGATTATGTCATAAAATTAGAATTGTGTGATATAAAGTCGCAATTGCGTCATAAAGTCAGAATTGTGTTATAAAGTCACGATTACGTCATAAAATCAGAATTGTGTGATATAAAGTCGCTATTGCGTCATAAAGTCAGAATTGTGTTATAAAGTCGCGATTATGTCATAAAATCAGAATTGTGTGATATAAAGTTGCGATTGTGTCATAAAGTCAGAATTGTGTTATAAAGTCGCGATTATGTCATAAAATCAGAATTGTGTGATATAAAGTTGCGATTGTGTCATAAAGTCAGAATTGTGTGATATAAAGTCGAAATTGCGTCATAAAGTCAGAATTGTGTGATATAAAGTTGCGATTGCGTCATAAAGCCAGTAATGTGTTATAAAGTTGCGATTGCGTTATAAAGTCAGAATTGTGTGATGTAAAGTCGCAATTGAATGTTATAAAGTCAGAACTCACAATTCTGACTTTATAACTCGCAGTTGTGTGTGACTGAATAAAAAATAAAAAAGGTAATTGTGACTTTTTATCTCACAATTCTGACTTCTTTTCTCAGAATTATGAGATAAAAAGTCGCAATTACCTTTTTTTATTTAGTGGTGGAAACAAGCTTCCATACAAATCTTATGTTGTAAACAGTGAGAAATATTAGTTAAGAATAAAAAACATGACTATTCTAATATATTTTTATCACTGTAAACTATGGTTAATGGTGTATAAAGGGCTTTTCATAGTTTCTATAACTATTGGTGGAAGTACCCGCGTTTTGGCACCACAGGAACTGGGAGCAGTTTTAGTTATAGGAACACCTTTGGAGGGAACTAAATCAGCTCTTCAGAGTAGGGTCTAAACCAGAACATTAGGAACTACCAGTGATGTAAGTGTACGTTGACTGGCCGAACGCATGCCATGTACGAAACACCTGCACCTGCCCTGTTTAAAAAGCCTTTTAAACACACAGTTTACATATACTTACTAACTCCACTTACTCCACAAACTAAGTCCACAAACATGGTAAACAGCAATAGATGGGCTGAAGTCTAGGCAATTCTCAAACCTTTATGCTACAGAGTTATTGACGTTGTTGAATGCCACGCTGTCAGCCAGTTTACGTCACTTCAGAGGTCGAATGCAACCAGAAAAATGGCCCTTGGGTAACATTTAGCCCTGGTGGCTAGTTCCTATAACTGAGTTCCTATAACTACCCAATCCGAAAGCCCCTATAGTTTGCTTTTGGAGGATTCAAAGGAACATTTGGACTGAATCCCAGTTGGCATTACCCACATGACTCGGTTATCTGTTCTTACAGTATGTTAGATTAGGATTAGTCTGTCCCAAATCTGAGCATGTTGAAGGTGCCTGGACTAGTAGATTTTTGAGCTTTTTGGGTTACTTTGAGCAACTACCCACAATGCTTTGTGCTATAGAAGAGGGATAGTTTGTGTTGGTTTCTAGCTATATCAAATAAAAGCGGTTGCTTATACAGTAGATACAGTTTTATGATGGAATATGCAATACCGTACTGTTGTACATACTCAAAACTGTGCTTTCCCATCATCAGTGAAGTATAGTAGTTTTAGTGCATAGTAAAATGCATGATTTCAGAACATATTTCCATTAAATCCATCATGATGTAATATCTGGCTCTAGAAGCCGCTCTGCTCTAGAGTATTGATTTTCTAACACATTCACAGCCTTTTGTTTTCTCTCACCTTTCTGATATTGATGGCCGTGGCTGTGTCTATATTTCAAGAGGTTTCAAATGGCCACGTGAGACAACGCTGAATAAACCAAACATTTTTTCAAGATTTATTTACCAGTGTTTGGAGAGAAATACAGACATCCGATTTGGGAAAACCTCAAGGTGAAAGTAAGTTAGTGTTCATGATTACTCTGAACTTGTTTATGAGTGCTGGAAAACACTGTTGCTGTGGAGTATTTCCCAGCCGATTTCCTTTCAAGCCGGTTTGTCTTGCCCAGTTGTGGCTGTGAATTATATTTCAGACAATGTTAATTCTTGCAGGCACCTTTTCAGAGCATTGAAATTTGCCAGGGATCTGGAGACAGCAAAGGGACTTTTAATGAACAGCTTTTATTGATCAGTGGACAAAACAGCTGTTAATTACACCAGAGCAGGCGTTGCATTGCCGCTATGAAATAGGGCCATCATGTGCCAGTCTAATACCTCCTGAAAAATGGAGCAGGGTTGATGGAATTTTTGAGAATTGGCTTTGAATTCCAAGATTTGGAATTTGAAGTGAATTGCCGTTCAGGATGTTGAGTTGGAATGAAGGAAGGTCAGTTAAATCAGTATGATTTGCTTTAGGATTTTACATTGAATATAGTTTTATCCATGGTATTTGCATGGTCCATGTTTACATATGATGAATTTGTCCAGCTTTATCTACCTACCTATCTATCTATCTATCTATCTATCTATCTATCTATCTATCTATATCTATCATCTATCTATCATCAGGGCTGTCAATTGATTAAAAATTGTAATCTAATTAATTACATGATGTGGCGATTAATCAATCTAATTAATCACACATTTCAATTTGGCTATGAAATTACTCCCAAAAGATAAAGTCAATATTGTGTAAAGCATCAAATAGCATCAAATCAAACTTTTTATATGTATTAAATTATTATATTATGAAACATACATTAATATACATATAAATGAAATATACATTTCATTCATATACATGTTTTCCAGTAATAATATCATAAAAAGCCTTAAAACAAGATAAATCTACTGTTTTTGAGAATTCATAGAATATATAGAATAGAATATATCTCTAATAGAAAAAAAACTTTAATATTTTTTACCTAACTCATCTACAATTGAATAAAGAATTGAATAAAGTTTACTGAGATTTATTCTTAAAATAAGAAAAAAAAAAAAAAAAAAAAAAAATGCATAAAGGTTTTAATACCCAATTTTAATGCTTGAGTAAATACTGTATATGTTGTTTTAAAGATGTTTAGATATATTTTTTTTTTACTGGAAAACAAGACCAAAATGCTGCTTTGGTTTATAGAAATATATTTTAAAAATCTATAATATTTAACACTGAATATTAAAATCATCTAATATTTGTTTTATGGCAATACCGTATCGCATATGCTTTGCATATGATAAAGTTTATGAGTTATTTATATTGAAAATTAAATGTAGTATGTGTAACTAGTTACAGCAGCTATACATGAGTTCTTTTCAATCCAATTTAATTCTACTTCCTTAAATGTAAATGACTGCTTCCTGTTTTCCACTTCAATTCAAATTCAGGAACTGAACTGGAATTTAGAAGAACTGAATGGAGCACAACTCTTTGTCTTCTATTTCCCATGTTGCTTCCTCATTCTCTTTTTTCCCGTCTTTTTTTCGTGTGACTTGTTGGTTTATGACGCGTCTAAATGAAGGCGATGAATGTTGCTAACGAGCCGCAGGTCTGGCGGAACACACTGACCGCAGCAGGGGGTCTGCGGCACATCTGGAGACGCAGCGCTCTGATTTATGTTATCTGGTGTTTGCCTTTAATTTGTGATTGTCATTCATCTGTCTGCGGAGCGGCTTACGGCCTCCACAGCTGACTCAGCGGGGATGAATCTGTCTCTCTCACACGCCAGCAGACAGACAGGCGTTTCTCTTTATTTACTTTTGATGCTTCACACTTCCAGACTGTCAGTGTTCTGCAGCTGAGAGGACGATAACAGTGATTAAATGTAATCAAAATGGCACTTGAACGCTGAGTCGGTTCCTTTCGGACATCTGTAAACTCACAGGGATCTTGATGGAAATGCAAGGATGATTTGAAGCTTGAACTGCCGGCCGTATTAATCTCACATGCACGAGAATGATGGAAACAGCCAATATGCAATGCGTCATCTCCCCTGCAGCTAAAATTTATATTCATCCCAAACTCGCCTGTTCTGAAAAGTCTCTAGCGTTTGTCGCGTAACGGATCAAACCCTACTGAGTGTTAATGACCCGGAAGAATATTGGTTTTTACACTTTTATGCGGCGCGTCAAACGTATCGTACATCACTGCGCTGGAATTTATATCAACAATAAAGAGGAGATGTGTGTCTAACAAATGATAGAAGCCACTCTTGAGGAGATTTGTGTGAAACGCCTCAGGGCAGCTGTCGTCTCCAAATGGAGCAAACTTCTTTAGACGTGATATGTGATGAACATCTCAGATCTAGTCATTTTACTGATTTATGAAGGGCTTAATTGTCTGTTATGTGTGATTTTGTAGATGTATTTATTTAGTTTTGTATGATTTGATCATATCTGGATAGTGGAAGGATGAATCCATCAAAACTGATGTGGAAGTGATTTGAGATCATAATCATATTCTCATGTCTATGCAGGCTAATCAGGAAAAATCATTCTGGAAAATCATTTTCCCATGCACTTTAATCCTTCACAGTAGTATCCAAGGATAACCAAGGTTTTGCAAAAACTATAAGCAAAAATCAACCAAATATTGTTGGTGGTGCCTGGGAAAACAGCACTATGGTGAAGATTTTGAGATCTCTGATGGCTAGTGTTTTTGAGCAAGGACTAAAGTAAGGCAGAGGCTATTTGCAGTAAGTGAAAATAGCAGTATTTTCTTTGAACTAAGTGTAAATAGTTGTTAGATGCTATTTATGCTTGGTGCAAATAGTGGCAGATGTGTATTTCCCCCAACAGTATGCAACAATAACAACATATTGAGTGTAAATGATTAGGCCTATATTTATTAAAATCAGTAAATGAATGGTGCCTTATTGGAACAATAAAGCCATTCCTACACCTACTCCTAACACTACACTCCAAAAAATGCTGGGTTAAAAACAACCCAAGTTAGGTTGAGAATGGACAAACCCAGCGATTGGGTTAAATGTTTGCCCAACCTGCTGGGTAGTTTTATTTAACTCAACTATTGTTTAAAAATGACTATATGGCTGACTTAAAATGAACCCAAAATAGGTTGGAAATTAAAAATCAGACACATAATTATTAGAGGCAACAATAATAATCAAAAGGTGAACATTTATTAATAAGCAATTTAATAAATGTTTATTTTTTTTATTATTTAAACAAACATTTATAAATACATGTTCATTTATTAAACATATTAATAAATGTTAATTTTCAACATATTTTGAGTTTGTTTTAAGCAACAATACAATAATTTTTAAACAATAGTTGAGTTAA
Organism: Hypophthalmichthys nobilis; assembly: GCA_037950665.1. Classification (NCBI taxonomy): domain Eukaryota; kingdom Metazoa; phylum Chordata; class Actinopteri; order Cypriniformes; family Xenocyprididae; genus Hypophthalmichthys; species Hypophthalmichthys nobilis. Next base: position 1,744,132 of record CM075471.1, read on the forward strand.
ATAAAACTACCCAGCAGGTTGGTCAAACATTTAACCCAACCGCTGGGCTAAAACAACCCAGTTGCTGGGTTTGTCCATTTTAAACCCTACTAGGGTTGTTTTTAACCCAGCATTTTTTAGAGTGTACTATTAACTCTTTCCCCGCCATTGATAGAATTTTCCGGCAATCCATGTTTTCACTGTTATATGGTAGGGGGCGCTATTATGCACCTTCTGAAATAGTATAGAATCTCCGGATGAAAAAAACAAGTGAAAAAGAAGCAGAAACAGTTGCTTACGCACTTGTAACACAATCATCAGACATTTAACAGCATAAAAATCAAAACTGCCTTACAGAATGAAATGTTGAGGACTGTGAAGTTTTGGGTGTTGATGAAAGCGATCTACTCTGTTTTAATCATCGTTCTGAATATGATCCCGATGTAGTCTTTGATGTTTTTATGAAACTTATTTATATTCAAGTGTTGATAAAAAAGAATGCATAAAGCTAGAATAAATAGACGCTCTGTTCTTTCTTTTGATATATTCCATGTTTAGATATTCATACAACAAAACATTCTGGGGGCTATGAAAGTTTTGTGAAAATGATCAAAAATGCCTCCGCTGGCAACTTTCCCTGGTGGTGAAAGAGTTAAATAAATGTTTGACACTTTTTTTCATATATTTTCTTCATTTTTCTGATCTGATATGCGATGGGAAATGCGAGAAGAATTAGTTGGGAAAAAGGTGGATTCAAACTCGGGTTGATCGCGTCAAAAGTAACCGCACCTGCCTCACTCTCCGCATCACTGCTCCTGTTATCAGTGGGATTTCTTTTGTAATTTTGTCTGGCCGAATCAGACATTGACAACCTCTTAAATAGTGTAAATAACCTTTGTCAACAAGGCAGCCTGTTTTGCACTTAGTGTAAATAGACACGCCGATAAAGTAAAGTTATTATCCCAGTTGCTTTTTTAAACAAGAAATGTGCACTTTTCTATTTATTTATTTGCTAACCAGTGCAACTGATATATGCATGTGTGTAAAGTCCACAAGCATTACAGGAGTTGTAGTATACATAGAGCTTGTGTGTGCATGAGAATTAAACGGAAATCTATGGATAGATTCATATTATATTCAGTCAGTGTTGACTTATCTGCCCTTCTGCCTTTTATTCATGACATTCTAGTCATTGCATCACACGTGTTAGCTTGCTTACTGATAAAATGCATGTTGCATTATGTATGTTGAGTAAAGTACGAGTGCGCTGAGTAAACAGCAATCAAACAAGCTGCTTCTGTATTCTGCATCTTTCAAACACATGATAACATCCGCAATAACTGAGGCTATTTGCAATGCTCCGAAATGAGTTTAAAAACGCCCACTGAGACGCTTTATATTTTATTGGTGCACTGAAAAATGTTGCTAGTGTGGCGTTTCCCAACATGCTCCTTCATCAAATGATACAGCAACAGTAATATAGTCAAGACAGCGTTTGTCTAATGCTTTTGTCAATTACACAATTTCATCCTGGAAAGCTTGTTCTTCTGACTGTGCACTAATGAAAATAATCTGTCAAGCTTTCATCCTAAAGGTTAGATTTGGGACTAACCCCAGGTGCTGCGGCTAAAATGATCCCAATTCTTCATCCTGTGTTAGTATCTAATCTGAGGAAGGCCTCATTAGCCGCCTCATGTTTACCCTCACATTTCCAGAGGAATCAGAAGACATTAGCAGAGACAGTCCCTGTGCTAAGAGTAATTACCAGGCCTATAACACACACCTGTAATTCCTGTCGTCTGCTGCCAAGTGCCGTTTTGTGTATTCACATCACATCTCTTACAATCTGCCAGACTCGCCTTCGCAGCAGAAATATGCCAGGACTAAACTGTATCCGTTTAAAATGTACCAGAACTATCGTGTGCTGTTTTAGCCTAAGGGATTATTCTAGGACTTTCTAAGCAACACACCACAGAAGGGGACAGAATAGGGTCTGTTTTTCCTTTCAGTGATCAGAGGAAGGACGTGCTTAACCTTCAGAAAATATCTGGAGGTCAAGTTGAAAACTGTATGAACTGTTTTATTTTACATGTATGTTATCCACCTTATTTTTAATTCTTTCCCCGCCAGCATTTAAAACAAAAATTGTCAGCCAGTTCCAGTAGTTTTGATAATTTTCACAAAATGTAATTTAATTTAATTTTTTTTTTTTTACTCAAGCTTGATGCATTCTTTTTATCAACACAAAAGCAAAATAGCTGAGAAAATTGTGTTTTTGTCAAAGACTTCGTCCAGATTGGATTCAGAACGATGATCAAAACAGAGACCGTGTGGATCGATTCTATCATCACCCCCAAAGTTTCACAGTCATCACCTCTTCATGTGTTTTACATTTCATTCGGTAACATTAGGCAGTTTTGATTCATATGCTGTTTAATGTTTGATGATTGCATTAGCTTACATATGCGCAATCAACGCTTCTATCGCTGTTTCCGCTTCTTCACTTTCTTTTGGATCTAGAGATTCTGTCCTTTTTCAGAAAATGTGTAATAACGCCACTACATCCCCTTCAGAAGATGCGTAATAGCGCCCCCTACCGTCCCCTTCAGAAGATGTGCAATAGCGCCCCCTTCAGAAGATGCATAATAGTGCCCCCTAGCACCCACTAAACATGGATTGCTAGAAAATTCCATCAGTGGCGGGGAAGAGTTAACGTAAGAGCTGTTGTAAATTGAATGTGTCTGGCTTCCGTCGTCGTCCACTTCAAGTTATTTTTATCTGTACAAAACAACTTCCGCGTTGAAAAAGAAGGTGCATATAAGTGTTGCAGTTTTTGTAATCCTGTTACCTAAATTTGGGACGTGTCGGAATACAGGTTAAGACCCTGAATTGTGGGATTTTATTTTGTAACAGTAGACTTAAAAATAAGAATAAAAAACTGAGAAACAAAATCATCAAATTAAAAAAAATAAATACAATAAAATAAAATGGCACAATGGGTAACAGGGTTACAGACTGGGCCTAAATTAATTTCCCATTCAGTAGGGACTCACTATTTTGGGTCCATATTTTGGGTGAAATGTGTGTTAATTTATTTATTCATTTATGCACACTTTATTTTGATAGTACACTTTAGACATTCTACTAACGATAAGTAACTTTGCAAGTACATTTCAACTAACTCTCATTAGAGTATTAGGTTCGGGTTTGTAATAAGTTGACATGTAGTTGCAAAATTACTTAGTTTGTAGAATGTCTGAAGTGGACCATCAAAATAAAGTGTTACTTTATTCATTTATTTAATAAACAAACAAACAAACAATTTAAAAAATAAGTAAGTATGTAATGGGACATTTCTATTTCTGGAAAGTGCTATATCTTCTCAATTAGGTTCTCTCTCACAGAAATATAAAAATTCAGTTTAGGTAATTTACAGTTACGGCTGTGAAAGAAAAAAGAAACATTTAAGTGATAATGTTTTGAGAAAGGTGTTTATTATTTTAGGTAATGTTAATTGGACCTGCAGTAATAATGCAGTAGTTTTGATAATGTGCCAGGTAAAACACTAGATAAACTCTATGCTTGTCATTTCACACAACAAAACATTTAGACTCTCACCTAAAACAAAAATAGCTGAATTGTGGAGTTGGTATTTTTGTGAGAGCACTTCTGTGAATTCTCCCTTAAAGCATGTCTGCTATTTGAGCTGTAAAGTTGTCTGGAAGTACTGCAGGTGGATGAACTGCTGGTTAAATGTCATTCCTGCAGGTGGATTTTTCTGGATGTGAAAAGCAGTTCTCTTGTATTCTAATGCATGTTATGCAAAAGTTACAGTGTTTATTGGCTTTTCATGGTCAAGTCAAGTCACCTTTATTTATATAGCGCCTTTTACAATGCAGATTGTGTCAAAGCAGCTTTACAGTGATAACTGGTATATAATGTTGGCTGCACAGCAGTTCTTAAAGAAAATGGTGTCAATGCAGGCAGATCAAAGCACTGTTGAATATCAAATGTCAAGTGTCCCCAACTAAGCAAGCCAAAGGCGACAGCGGCAAGGAACCCAAACTCCAACAGGTGACATAAGGTGGCAAATAGGTGTTAAAATGGAGAAAAAAACCTTGGGAGAAACCAGACTTAGTCGGGGACCAGTTCTCCTCTGGCGAACAGTGCTTTGTTACGATTCAGGTAGCTATCATAAGTCTGATGGGATCGCAACAGTCAAAGTATTTATTCCAGTTCCATCCGGTCACGACAGGAGTTCAAGTACTGAAAATTGCACAGACAAGGTCAGTAAATGACTTATAATACTAGTCTCATGTTAACATCTAAAAGTCAGTGTGTATCATAATGTTTATATTTCTTTCATAATGTTTAATATAATGCTGCTCTCCATTACGCACTGCTCTGTTTGTTGTTAGGATGATGGACAGTTTAAAAAGTTACATTTTTTGGCTGGTCTGCCTCAGCGGTCTAACAGCACTCGTCAAAATGATGGCCAATCAGATCAAAGAAGGCGGGGCTTACTATTCACTGAAGAATTCCAACGCGACTCTTTTAGTTTTTACTGTGAAAGAGTGTGTGCGTGGTAAAATATAAGTAGCTAAACATTTAATATTTGACAAATGTCTTACGATGGATATGTTTTATGACCCACAGTAACATAAAATGATGCAAACTACTAAATTTTTTTATGGAATTTCTCCATTTTAAATTAATTAAAAATATGCTATCATTTAAATGGTGAAGATACAAGAGACATTTTTTTTTACATTTTTGATATATTAGACATACAAACAAGAGAGAATGTGTGCATATTTTAATCTATCATAAAATGTGATTTGCAAAGAGTTTAAATTGATTACTTCACAACTATAGGCTATAATTAGACATAGCTATACCTTATTTTACAGTTCTCATTTCTTCTTTATTCCCTTAAATCCTTTTTAATCCTGTAATTATTTAATTTATTTAAATAAAAAATACCATATATATATTTGTATTTATGTATTTCATGTATATGTATTTCAGATAAATGCTGTTCTTTTGAACTTTCTATTCATCAAGGAATCCTGAAAAAAAAAGTACACAACTGTTTTCAACACTGATAATAATCAGAAATGTTTCTTGAGCAGCAGATCATCATATTAGAATGATTTCTGAAGGATCATGTGACACTGAAGACTGGAGTAATGATGCTGAAAATTCAGCTTTGATCACAGGAATAAATTACTTTATAAAATATATTCGGTAACACTTTATTTTAGGGTCTTTTAACTAGTTGCTTGTTAGCTTGCATATTACTAGAATATTGGCTATTTATTAGTACTTATTAAGCACATATTAATGCTGTATTCTACATGACCTTATTCTACATTCTTAATTCTACCCAATACCTGAACTTAATAACTACCTTACTAACTATTAATAAGCAGTAAATTAGGAGTTTATTGAGGGAAAAGTCATAGTTAATAGTTTATATGTGTTCCCTATACTAAAGTGTTACCATATATTCCAACAGAAAACAGTTATTTTAAATTGTAATAATATTTCACAATATTACTGTTTTTACTGTATTTTTAATTAAATACATGCAGCCTTGGTGAGCAGACGAAACTTCTTTTAAAAACCTTACCGTGTCCAAACTTTTGACTGGTAGTGTATATATATGGTAACACTTTATTTTAGGGTCTTTTAACTAGTTGCTTATTAGCATGCATATTACTAGAATATTGGCTGTTTATTAGTACTAATAAAGCACATGGCTTTTTCTACATCCCTTAATTCTACCCAATACCTAAACTTAACAACTACCTTATTAACTATTAATAAGCAGTAAATTAGGAGTTTATTGAGGGAAAAGTCATAGTTAAAAGTGAATACATGTTCCCTACTAAAGTGTAACCATATACTGTATATATATGGGGCAAAAGGACAATTTTGATGAATATTTTGACAAATGACAGCTTAAAAAAAACAAACAACAAAAAAAAAAAAAAAAAAAAAAAAACAAACATAAAAATGAACAGACAACAGACCAAAATAAAGCCTGTCATTATGGAAATAGCTGCAAAAAGATTTCCCTGAATATCTTGATTTGTGTTCAACACAAAAGAGAGTTTTTGGAACAACATGAGGATGAGTAAATGATAATAGAATGATCTTTTTCTGGAAAAGTTATTCCTTTAAAAAGAGAAGTTGTTTGCAGCCAAGCTAAAGGGATTTTTAACACACTTTAAGGCATGTGGCCATTATAAATAAGACATGAAAAGAGGGACTTTTTAATTTAAAGGACTAAGGAAGTCTTGTTTGCTTTGGTGTGTAAGTTCAGCGGCGCTCGGGCAGGCGCTCTAATGAGAGCAGCAGTCGAGAACACACTGCTCTCATTGCAGCATGATAAATGGTCAGCGCTGCAGTGCTGTGTATGTGAGCGCATGTAAACCAATATCCTCCTGCCTCTCTCTCTCTCTCTCTCTCTGCCTCCCCAGTGGGGACTCTGCTGCAGGTTTGGACACATCATTACAAACAATGATTTGTTTTATTTTGCAGCGTGTGATCTAGTGCTGCCTTGCATCTGGCGCCGTGTGTATCCACATCGGCACGCTCAGATCTATGGAATATTCACTCCGGAACAAACAGGAGCCACAGAACTGGGAAGTATTGCGCTATTATGGCAGCGACAGCACGGCATGACACTATTATTTGAGCACATAACATAAACATTTTATGCTACAATGCAGAAATCATCAGTGCTTCTCAAATGGTTTTGCTTCAACACAGTGCCAAAAATATTTACTGCACAAAAGTAAACAATAACATCCTTAAAATCTAAATATTACTAGTATTTATTATTGTTGTTTATGAATTACTGTGAAGTTTCTTTGGACACGATTGACATCAGCTACTAAAGATATGGCTCAGTATGTGTTTTCCTTCAGTAACACTTTAGTTTAGGGTCCAATTCTCACTATTAACTAGTTGCTTATTAGCATGCATATACTAGAATACTGGCTGTTTATTAGTACTTATAAAGCACATATTAATGCCTTATTCTGCATGATCATATTCTACATCCCTTAATCCTAAACTTAACAACTACCTTAATAAGCAATAATTAGGAGTTTACTGAGGCAAAAGTAGAGTTAATAGTGAAAATTGGACCCTAAAGTGTGACCATTTTTCCTTCTTTTTTTGTGCTATATTAACTATGCATAATTATTTGTTATTTTAGTATTACTTATATAGTATTATTATTATTTTAAATGAGTGTTTATTTTATATTTCCAGTTTTCATTTTCATTTTAGATTAAGTTTTAATAATTTGTCATTTTTGATGTGCTTTTGTCTTATTTATTTTTTTATTTGTTTATTTATTTATTTATGGTTTAGTATGGAGTACTTTTATGTAAAATTTGTGTTTTTCAAGTTAGTTTTCAAAGCAACATTTATTTAATTTTCAATTTTTAGGGTTTTTCTTTCTTTTTTTTTAATATTATTTTTAGTTTATATATACACTACCAGTCAAAAGTTTATTACTATTTTTAATGTTTTTGAACGAAGTCTCTTATGCTCATTAAGGCTGCATTTATTTCATAATAAATACAGAAAAAACAACAATATTGTGAAATATTATTACAATTTAAAATTATGGTTTTATATTTTAATATACTTTAAAATATAATTTATTTCTGTGATGCAAAGCTGAATTTTCAGCATCATTACTCCAGTCTTCAGTGTCACATGATCCTTCAGAAATCATTCTAATATGCTGATTTGACACTCAGTTATTATCAATGTTGAACAGTTGTGTTGCTTAATATTTTTTTGGAACCTGTGATACTTTTTTCAGGATTCATTGATGAATAAAAGGTTAAAAAGAGCAGCATTTATTCAAAATATAACAATATAAATCTTTACTATCACTTTTTATCAATTTAACACATCCGTGCTGAATAAAAGTATCAATTCCTTTCAAAAAAAAAAAAAAAAAGAACCCAAACTTTTGAATGGTAGTGTATATTGTTACAAAAGATTTCTATTTTAAATAATTGCTGATATTTTTTTAACTTTTTATTCATCAAAGAATCCTGAAAAAGTATCACAGGTTATAAAATAATATTAAGCAGCACAACTGTTTCCAACATTGATAATAACTGAGTATCAAATCAGCATATTACAATGAATTCTGAAGGATCATGTGACACTGAAGACTGGAGTAATGATGCTGAAAATTCAGCTTTGATCACAGAAATAAATTATTTTTTAAAATATATTAAAATAGTAAACCTTAATTTTAAATTGTAATAATATTTCACAATATTATATATATATATATATATATATATATATAATAGTTTTTTAATAGTTTTTAAATAATAGTTTAGTATGTAAAAATGCATTAAATGCATTAGTAGTTAAATGCATTAAAAGTTAAAAATTGCTTTCATGAATTGTAATATATATATATATAAAGCAATTTTTAACTTTTAATGCATTTAACTTTGGATCACGACCCACCAGTTGAGAACAATGACTATAAATGCCATAAATCATTAAAGCTGCAGGTTTACATGAACATAACGGCTGCTTTGTTGACAAGACTAAAGTGTTTCCTAGAGTCTATAGTCATATCGGGTTGGGTTATTGGTTATTTTGTGTTGTTAAGATATTCAAACTTGACCAGTAGCAACTCCCTGTTGAAACATCCAGTGTATGATGATAGCTGAGTTTTGGAACATGTTAAGCTGGTTCAGGCTACTAGATAATCTTGAACCAGGAACAAACCAGCTACTGGTTCTGTTACTGTGTTTTGGAATATAAAATGGCCATGAGAAGCTAGTATGTTCCAAAAACCAATTTGAACCCCTTAAGCACATAAGTTATTGTTTCAAGATAGTCTAACAAGCTGGATTTTCCAGTAGGGATCATATTCTAGTCTTTCATCTGGTGTTGTGTTGATATTCTGCTAAAATATTCAAGGCACAGCAGCGTTATCATGAATCAACGTCTTGTGTTTTCTTAAAGCCAAGAATGAGATATGAAAAGAGACTTTCAATCTTTGAACCTGTAGTTTTTATTAACCGTGATTTCTAGCTGGGGAAATAGAACTATTAGCATTCATGAAATGATAAGAAATGAAATAACCGGGCTGCATAAAAGTAACGCTGAATACATAGACATGTCCCTTTGCATTATTTCAGCATCATTCAAAGTTTATGCACAAATTTCCTCAGCGGTTGTTGAACAAAACTGACGTCCGTGCAGAAGAAAAGGTGAGTGTAGACATTGCTAATCTGTAGCTTTTAGTTCCCACCACGTTATCTTTAAGGCCCTGTTAATTGTTTGTGCTCGGCAATCTAACACACTCGTTAATGCGATCAGATGCGAGATTGTAATACGCTGCTGAGCGCTTGTCAGTACGTGCCCGTGAAAGCACGGTGAGACCGGCCAGCGTAAATTAAATTAGGGCCCTTGCGAAATTTCCGAGCGTGCTCATTGGCCGTGGCTTTTGTTGTGTTGTGTCTGACCTTGACCTAGCGAAGATTAATGTAACAAGACAGGGTGACGGTAACAGCGGCTTGTTCTCATGCGGCACACAGACTGTGTACACACACACATCAGTGTGTAATGGACAAGGCAGAGGCGTCATAGCTGTGGAAAAGCACCAGTCGGGCTGCTTTTAATGCATGTGGGGTTTATGGACCTTGAAGGCACAGGTTCTGGCCACTGAAACTAGTCAATGGCTAGTGGACCAACACAAATACAGCCAAACAGTAAAGCTTTATAACTTAAAGCTTTGCTGATTTTGGCCATATGCTTCAGAGTCCTGACACTTTGAGGGCTGGTAGTACTTACACCATCTACAACGTCACCAAGCCTGGCCCCGATTGGCCTGGTGGGGGTAATACCCAAAATTTTGGGGAATTTTTTTGAAGAACCTACTTTTGCAAACTAGCCCTAGGTTTTTGATTGGATTCAACTGACTGGCCACTTGGTAGCGCTATAACAGAAACAAAAAAAAAAAAAAAAACATGAAAATTGCTATAACTACTTTACCGTTAGCCTGATCGACTTGAAAACTGGCATGCAGTGTCTTCATCCGAGGTGTCATATGACTGTCTATGAGGACACTGATGTATCTAAACAAACGTTCTCCATCGGGCAGTGAATTTTGAGCAGCTATCAGACAAGGTTAACGGAGGCCGATCGGAACAAAACTTGCTGGGCCTGTTTGACTCACAGCCCTAGAGACCTGTGAGAAATTCAAAAGAAATCGGCCACCGGGGGGCGCCTTCACGTATTTCATGTGTGTAAAAGATTGTCTATCATGTGATTTTCCGCGCACACCAAACGTCATTCATATGGTAGAACTCCCCATTCTACCTTCTCTCTATTTATATTTTTTAGTTTTATATTTTATTTTTTACAATAAATAACTTAACTTTCTTTCTTTCTTTCTTTCAAATGGTTTTAATGGTCCTTAAAATGTAATCCAATATGACCTGGTCATGTTTTGATGGGTTTTGTGACATTCAGGTGTTTTTAAACTGGCTTAAAGCAGCTAATTAAAGTGTTGTGAATGTGAGAATTAGAATTCATTCTGTTTGCTTGTCAATAATAAATCAGTAATTCTTTCTATCCATTACAAAAAGTACTGTGCCTCTGTCATATTTACATGGGTATATATCTGGTACTTGTTAATTGTCATTATGAAAGCAGCTTTGCTTTGCTGAGACATCTTGATACGCCTTTTCTTCATCTAACAATACGTGTTTGAAAAGCCTTAGTACTGTAGTCTGCATGGCTTTGCCAGTCTTATTTTTATTTTCCATTGTCTCTATTTCAACCTCTCCTGAGTTACAATTACAGCATCTGCTCTAGTTCCAGTTTTGCCTGATGCTTCTCCCCAAACTTGAGGAGTATAAGGCTTTCTCAGTTATTTCCATAGCATCCTGTAAGGGCCCTTCATAGCCTGCCCTTTACTTCAGCCCTCCTGTGACCCCCATCAGTTCCCTGCTTTCTCATATTTCTGGTTCTAGACTCCGCCGGTTTGATTGACGTCTATACAAACCCAGATGGAAAGACAGTTGCTTAGTTGGGAGAAATTTGAGGACTTTTGGACAGCTGTGAGCAAATGAAGCAGGTAGTAAATGGTGGTTTAAAAGGTGGTGGTGGACAGTTTATTAAACTGTTGTGTGTCAGGCTAGTCTACTTGAGGGAAATCGCAAACCATTTTGTTTACATCATGTGATCATGTGATATATTTCCAAGTGAAAAAAGAATATTGAATCAGAAAGAAATATGTGATAAGACTTGATTTTATCCATCCATCTATCCGTCCATCCATCCATCCATCCATCCATCATCACTGGGTTAAAAACAGCGGTTTTAACCCAGCGGTTGGGTTAAATGTTTGCCCAACGTGCTGGGCAGTTTTATTGAACTCAACTATTGTTTAAAAATTACTGTATTGCTTTCTTAAAATGAACCCAAAATAGGTTGGAAATTAAAAATCAGACACATAATTCAAAAGGTGAATATTTATTAATAAGCAATTTAATAAATGTTTATTGTTTAATTATTGTTCATTAAACTCATTAATAAATGTTAATTTCCAACATATTTTGGGTTCATTTTAAGAAAGTAATTTTTAAACAATAGTTGAGTTAAATAAAACTTCCCAATAGGTTGGGCAAAACAACCCATTCGCTGGATTAAAACATCCCATTTGCTGCATTAAAACAACACAATCACTGAGTTAAAACAACCCAATCACTTTGCAAGGTTAAAACAACCCATTGGCTGGGTTAAAACAACCCAATCGCTGGGTTAAAACATCCCATTTGCTGCATTAAAACAACACAATCACTGAGTTAAAACAACCCAATCACTTTGCTGGGTTAAAACAACCCAATCGCTGGGTTAAAACAGCCCATTCACTGTGTTAAAACAACCCAATTGCTGGGTTTGTCCATTTTCAACCCAATTTGGGCTGTTTTTAACCCAGCATTTTACCATTTTAACCCAGAGTCATCCATCCATCTGTGTGTTCTTTTAGTATCGAGAACGTTTTTTTTCTATTAATTTTTTATAATTAACTATAATAACCCTGTTATGCATTTGACAGACACTTTTATCCAAAGCGACTCATATTGCATTAAGAAATGCCTTTTATCAGTTCATGCATTCCCTGGGAAACGAACCCATGACCTTGTCTTTGGTAATGGCATGCTCTACTTTTTGAGCTATTGTTATTATATTGTCCCCTGCTCTCTAGATCACTACAATGCCAATTGATTTTGCAGTAAAATCAAAGAATAAGATCAAATCAGGAAGTTTATTTTGTTGTTGGTAGAAATTCCCTCTCTCTGCATTCAGTCTCAGGCTTGCTCTTTCCAGTCTCTCTGTAGGTCTACTATACACTCTCTCTGGAGATAATTTGTTATATTTTCAAAGCTGCTATATCCCTCCATCTTCTCTCTGACATCACTAACTGCTCAACAAAGGACCTAATGAAGCAGAGGAGAAGGAATATTCGTCTAGTAATTAAGAAGAATGAAAAGAGGCGACATGGAGGTTGTCACGTGCCCTGTAATTGTCCTTTACTCTATGAGGTCCACTTTAAAGTTCTTTTCTCCTTTTCACCCACTTCTTGCCCCATTACTTCATGCATGTAATTAATGTGAGCCTCGGTGTTGAGCGCCGCTGTGAATGCCGAGTTGCTGCTGCGGCCACTCTTTTTGCTGTCAAAGATAAGAGTGTTTGTTAGCACTTTTCGTAAATGCCTTTCCACAGGATTTGCAACAAACTACAATAGCTGCCATTTTGATGGAATTTGTTGCATGTTTGTTTGGGTTGAGCGACAGATGAAAGGTTCACTAGTGACAAAGGGACGTGTGGCCCTTCGTATTAAATTAATTATTTTTAGAAGAGCCTATTCAAAGTGTAATTCCATCAGATAGCTGTTGAGATGTTGAGAAATATCGCTCTATTCAAATGGCAACAAATTACTTTGTTTTGGACAACAATGGCCTTTATTTTTTTTTCCCAAAAGAGAAGCTGTTTTTAATGGTTCCCAAAGAAAGGCAAGCCTTTGTGAGCTTGTGATTATTATTTGCAATCGGTCTCCAAAAAACATTCATTTTTCATGCTTTCAGTTTGTACATCCAAATGTCAGCATGAAATTGACCCTTTAATGTTCTTTTTGGTGTGTTATTGTTATTCCAAATTAAAAAGGTATTTTTGTCTTAATAATCTTTCATCAATAATTAATAATTGCTTCTCCGAAACTATTGTTCTTTCCAAAATGTCATAAATACCTGATTCTGGTATGTAAATCAATTCCTGATTGATAAAATCAAGCAATACATGATTTTTCTTTACATTTGATATCATGTTCTCCTTGTAAAATGTAAAATGTGTTTCAAATATTGATTCATATTGACTTTAATTAATATTATTTACAGACACATCCAAACCAGAGCATTGAGATACTATTATTTTGAATTAGTTTTTATTTGTTTACTATGTTTAAAATGTAGTGTTTAGTAAGTTTTATACTATTGCGGAAGTTAGAGATCCATGCATGTTAGATATAAGTATATATATATATATATATATATAATGTAATAATGATTGGTGAAACATTAATGCATTTAAGGGTTAAAATGCTGTGAAAATAGCTTATTAATGCACTGTGAACTAACATGAACAAACAATGAACATTTGCATTTTTATTCATTAACATTAACAAAAGTGAATAAATGCTGTACAAATGCATTGCTCATAGTTAGTTCATGTTAACTAATGCATTATTAGCTAGTTTTAACAATGAGACCTTATTGTAAAGTGTTACCAAAAAAATAAATCAATTTATGAACCTTTTAGAATGACTCAAATGAATCAGAGTTCATTAAAAAAGACAGCTTGAACTGACTCACAGAAATGATTCAAACTCTAACATGATTTTTGCAACTGAAGTTTAAATCAGAACTGAACAATGTTAGTCTCAACACTGTCATACTTGAAAGACGCAAAAGTAATCTCATTACATGCTCTAAAGGAAAATGATTGGCCAAATTATAAATAAAAATAATTTTAAAATCATTACAGTTCTGATGGATAAAATCATATAATGTTGCTTAATCTGTCAGCAAAATCATCACATATATATTGTGAATATTGTAGATCTATCACTTTCCTGTTCATTCTAGCGACCTCTGAAAGCGAACAGGATCCAATGCTCTGCAGAATCACAAACACAGACACATGAACGCATCCCATGCTGCACCAGTCCATCTCAGCATGTAGTTCACACACACAGCGACACACAAACCGCGCTACACACTTCAGCTCTCCAAATCACAGTCCTGAACATTGAGAGCTGCGCGACCCGCTGCTACAATGACAGAGTAATCTCCACACACAGTAGCACCTCCGCATCGAGTGCACCGGGCTGCTATTACTTTGACCACTGTCATTAGACCTGTATGGTACTATTATTACCTTCATAAACAGCATTAAAGCCACACAGGCATCATTAGGCCACCCTCTGTGCGCTCGAATGGCCCCTTCAGAGCAGAAGATTTGAATTCTGCCAGAGCCTGATATCATGAGCGATGTGCTGTTGGGAAATCACGTTAGCGGCTTGCGTCGGGTCGCGATGTGCTTTCATTTGCAAGAAAATGAGAATTGAATGAAATGCATGTTGCTCACCAGAAAACATTATTCAGTTTACACTGAAACGCTTGATACGGTGTCATGTTTGCATCGTGTGCTTGGTTGTTCCGATCAGGGATCAACTGATAAACTTATGTTAACAAATACAACTTTTAGTGATGTATTAGTAAATGTAGAATTTAACATTCACCAAGATGAATAAATGCTGTAGAAGTATTGTTCATTGATAATGATAACTAGTGAAACCTTATCGTTTTTATTATTATTTTGAAATATACAGCTCATCATTAAAGTTGTGATTAAACTGATCGTTCCATACCATGACATACATCAAAGTGAAATGGATTATTGGGAAAAAAAAAAAGGGTGGGAACTAGGTCCTATGCATTGGTTGTTGATTGGATGTTGAGATATGGGTGTGGCACTCAAAAGTGGAGGCGGATGAACGCAGGCTTGCAGTAGTCTAAATAATTGGTGAAACCCGGTATACATCACTAGAGAGAAGTCTGTCGTTTTCACTGGAATGTTAAACATTTTGATGAAAAACACAGCTAGAAACTGTTCACACTGGAAGCGGCAAAGCAACTGTTGCAAATCCATTTGTTCTTTGTATCAGAAGTAGCGTGAGCACTTGAAGTGCGCTAGAAAAAGAACAGGGCATCAGTTTACTGTCTGAAATTTGTGTTGCGTTGCGCCACATCCAGTGTAGACAGCATCACTGATTATAATGGGTTCTGTTTGTCGCGTCATGTGCTGGCGTCTGCTGTAGACACTGTGTCAGTCTATCAATAATTCCAGTCTTACTTCCTGCATTAAGGTCTTTATTGGCTGCCCGTGAACAACATCTACTTTGCCCCGCCCTCAAACACTGAAATTGTAGCTGAGACTGGAAGAGTTTGGTTCATGTTTTTGACAAGATGCTGTTTTCTGCGCTGCCAAAGCAAATCCACATTGATTCACTTCCAAAGGATGAAGACGGTAAAATCGAAGCCACATTTGTAACACTGTGTATCAGTGCTGAGGAAGCTCCAGAGCTGAAATTCAGATATGGTAATGGACATTTTGTTTCCGAGACGCGCTGTCTGTGGTTGACCAATCACAATAGACTGAACCATCTGACCAATCAGAGACTTTTGGAAAAGAGGGGTTTAGAGAGACTGAGAGCTCTATTTTAATGATCTAAGCTCATGGTCTGAAGCACATGGCGCAGATGCACTTAGGTGTCTGAATCCACTTTTGTTAGTTTAACGATTGAAAAAAACAAAACAAAAAACGGTTGTACCTAGTCTCTTTATGAGTCATAGGTGTGTTTTGGGCGTAACGTGCAATAATCCAATCAGAATCTCATCTCTCATTTTAAAAGCCAGGTGCGCTAGCAACATGGCAGATTGCTGTTTACATGGTGGAATATAGACACCCTCAACCTGACGAGTCAGTTTAAATACATGTGTGTATTGCCACGATTGGTCAAATAATTAGCCAATTTCATTCGTCGTTACTGCAAATAGGTAATTCTGATACATGCAATGACTGTCCATTATGACATATAGGCATTTTCATCTTTATGTACACAATAATAATCTTTTACATTGTAATCCTTTTATTTTTAATATTTGGCATGTTTGTGTGCTGCTGCAAGTCCCTGTGTGTGCAACAAACAGATTGTATGCTCATTGTGCACCCACCTATAAATACAAAATAAATAAGTAAATAAAATAAAATACTGCACCATTGACTTTAGAGCAGGTTTTTGTTGGTCAGTGGCACAGTCATTTTTAGTTGCCTCAAAATAGCAACACGCCAACAATGCACCTGAACACACCGTGCTTTCAGACCAGCACGCCCATGAGTGAACAGATGGCCGCGAGTGCATTTGCTATTTAAACAACGTGGCGCTGGACGTGAAAATGATAACGGCGTTGGGCTAAAATTAGCAAAAAACACTTGCATGTCGTCGCATTGTGCCGGGTGTATGATAGGATCCTCTATCTTCAAACAAATTGTTTTCAGACACTGAGAAATGAGCTTATGCTGCAATGTATTATGAGAAAATGAGTGTTTTTTGACCTTGGATGCATGAAATCTTATTGTAGGAGACCTGCAAAACAAGATTAGGAACCTTTAAAATAGCATAATAGGGCACTTTAAAATCTATAACATGCATTTTTTAAAATATAAAAAGTAGAAAAATCTGCCACTGAAAATGCAACTTCAATGTCAAATGGTAAATCGTAGGTAAATAGGTAAGATAAATATGTATGCAGTTTTTATATACATTTAGTACAAACTTTTCTTTTACTATATTTTACATCTTGCATTAATCTAATTGGCATTAATCATGTTGCTTTTGTCCCTACTTCCATATTCTGTACCATCCACTTTGGTGGTGTGCAGATAAACGTTGCTATTGTGACGGATCTCTTGTGAGGCTGTGTGCTGGTTGCAGATGTTGCCGGTCTGTCTTTATGTGTTTGGTGGGCACACGGGTCAATAAGACATCTAGTCTGTTCTTCTTCACTGGTGTTGCAGGTCAGGTGGGACGGCCACCCGGTAATGGTAGATTTCTCCTCTCACCGTAATCTACACAGCAGGGACCATGAGCTTAACAGAGTCTCCTATATTTCAGTTCAGCTGGCGTATTTCACAGTGTTATTCACATGAACAAATATTGCCACGCCAAGTGTTCAGCGATGTCAGATACCTCACATGCACAAGACCGCAGGATCTGCATGTTATGTTATGTTTCTATGCATATGTAATGCAATAAATGAATATCTGATCGCTATGCCCTGGTACTAGTGACTAGTTTAAAGTTTCCAAAAACAAAGTGTGACATTAGCATTCTGTGTGGACGAGGTTTTAGTTCTTCTGGGTAGAATAGAGCGAGGACTCATTGAGTATTCAGGACAGAGTTAGTCTTTTATAGTGCTGTAGAATATGCTGAAATTTGCCCCATATTTTCTGTTTGTTGGGGGTGTTTTTGAATGGGTGGTTTTGCTCGTAAATTTGCTTTAGAGATATTTATCAGCTCCGCTCCTAATTTATGGGATTGTTTGCGCAGTCATAGCCCGCTGAGAAAGTCAGCAAGGATAAAAAGGCGGCTGTGTGTGTTATTTAGACAAATAGATTGTGTATCTAGAGCAAGACACACATAGAAATCACATTCATTTGTATTCAAACACCCCAGTCAAAACTGAAAAATGACCATCAATTATTTGTTATGCATAATGTATTGTAGTGCATTTGTTGTGTTGTCGAGCACGATGCAATGGTCTTGCCTATCTGTTGTGTTTTCTGTTATTTTATGCCACCCAGTTTTTCTCTCTTATCGTAATTTCTTTTGCCACGGTGATGTTGTTAAATAGTTGACAAAAAAAACCTTTGGGAAGTTGACATCTTGCTGTTTGACATCTTTAAACAGCATTTTGCTAGTGCTTTTATAATTATTATGCATGCAACTCATTTTACAGTAAATAAAAAGCTGCATGGAACATTTCTAAAATTCATTTCTCACACCACAGGACCATTTCAAATGAGCGTGAAGGCAAAAGGGTGATTAAAGAAAAGATAATTTTATGCATTCAACCTTAAATCTTGCTGTTGATAAAATAAATATCCATGAGTGCATTATGCATCAACTAGATTTAGTTGTAGTGCAGCGTGATATGTTGTCAGAATATTTGATGTGTATTTCAGTTAAGATGCAGATGTTTACACAACTATGTCATCATTCAGTTGCGGTATTTTTATTAATAAGCATACGCAGCCCCATCAAACAGGCTGTTTGCACATTATGCATGAACAATTTTATGAAAAATAAATAAGTGAATGTTGCTCGTCTTTTAATGATGGGTCAAGGGGTCTCGCTCTTTCAGCAATTTCCATGAGCTCTCAAATACGGCACCAAACGCCAATTTTCCCCCTTCTCCGGCCGATGTCCTTGTTACATATTTATTAATTTTTCTCTGTCAATAGGCTACATATTGCGTGCCTGGGGCGAAGAAAACCTCTGACTAGATTTATTAGCCAATATTGTAATGACGACAAGAGTAATGGGCATGTCAGTCATCGCCGGAGAATAAGGGTGAATGAAGTGCTTTTCATTCAGACAAAATATTCAGACTACATGTGAGCAGATACGACGTTTAGAGGTCAGTTAGTCAGTAGAGGATCACAAACAAAACCAAAAACTCAAAAACATGTCATATTTCACTCACAAATAGAAAATGTGTATATGTATTAATCAGCATAAATGACAGACAGTAATAAATATATATTTATATATTAATTGGTTTGAGTAGTGTAAACTTAAATCAATTAGTTTAATCAAATTAACTTTTATGAGTATTTAGAACTTTCTTTTACATTTGAGTTTTCAAAAATGACACATTTTAAGTAATCTGGACTTATTCATTGTTTTGAGTTGTGTGAACTTGTTTCTTTTAATTTAGACAAACTTAAATTTAACTGGAACTGGGCTGGGATTTCTATTTCCTAGCATGCTTTGCCATGACACTCGAAAGGGAGAGTAAATGCTAAAATTAAGTGTTATGTAATGTTTGTGTGTGTGTGTGTGTGTGTGTGTGTGTGCAAGATTAATGTTAAGTGGGAGATTAATAGTGTTTAATGTTTTGTCATGCTAATTTAGAAAGTTTCTGTTATGTGGGTTTTTTGGGGGGTTACCATCATGGTGACCAGTGGAGCATGAGCTTGGTTTGCGAAAGAACAGGGGCCAGTTGCATAAACTTAGTCACTATATTAAGACTGTGTCTTAAGAACTAGTTTGACCAACTTGCAGTTAACCAAGGGGTAATCAATGTTATTTTTCCAATTATAATTACACCAATCTACCTTTTTATGTAGCGGACTTTAAAAAATTAGGACCACTCTTCAAGAAAAACATTAGTGTCTTAACTTTTAAGACTAGTCTAAGTGGTTTATGCAACAGAGCTTTTATGTTAAAAGCTCTGTATTGGCATACTCATTCAGCTATTGCTGCTATGCTAATGCTGTCAAAACATTGTTATCAAAACCAATTAGCCCGTTAACATTTACTGAATTATCTAGTTAAAGCTAGCCAAGTTTCCATTACTAAAAATATTTTAAGTTGAGATTACAAAATATTTTAAGTTAAATATATGAAATAGCTTACTCAAATATTTCAAGTTAAGAGCAATTAAAATGTATGAGTACAAAAATAATGTATAAGCCAGTTCTGCTTACTATAACTTTGAATTTCTTAACTAAAAAATTTTGATGCAACTGATTACCTCAATTTTTTTTTAGTTTTGCCAACTTATTTGGGTTTACAGTGATATATATATATATATATATATATATATATATATATATATATATATATATATACACACACTTTACCATTGGGGTTGGTCATATTTGAAAAGACTTTTCAGCTCGCCAATGCTACATTATTTTGATCAATAATGCAGTAAAAACTGTAATATTCTGAAATATTATTGTAATTTTAAATAACTGTTTTCTATGTGAATATATTGTAAAATGTAATTTATTCCTGTGATCAAAGCTGAATTTTCAGCATCATTACTCCAGTCTTCAGTGTCACATGATCCTTCACAAATCATTCTAAAATGACAATTTGCTTTTCATTTCTTATTATTATCAATGTTGAAAACATTGATTTTTTTTTTTTTTTTTTAAACCATGATACATTGTGTTCAGGATTATTTAATGAATAGAAGAACAGCATTTATTTGAAATAGAAATCTTTTGTAACATTATTAATGTCTTTACTGTCACTTTTGATCATTTTAATGCATCCCTGCTGCATAAAAGTATTAATTTCTTTAAAAAAAGATCTTGCTGACCCTAAACTTTTGAATGGGTAGTGTTTGAATATTGCATTATGGTAATGAGAATAGGCTCGGGATGTGCTTAACAATCATGCAATAAATGTCACAATGTCAAAAATCTCCTTAATATGATCCTTAATATAGGCTTTTTACTTTGCAGTGAAGTATGACTGGCATATTAGTTTTCGTGAGATTCACCCAAGTACGCCACGGCCATGTTTTAGATTTGTCATCGCATTGAAAGGTCATGAAAATGACAAATGCACAATTGGCCAGATGTTTGCTGTGCACTCGACTGATGCTGCCGTTTATAGTGTAGAAGATGCGTTTGGCTCCCCTGCCATCTGCACTGTTTTTTTCCAATTTCAGCAGGCAGCCCTGGAGATGTGGAAGCTAAAGACTCCAATCTACATGATGTTTCCCATTACTCTGCGGCGCTAAAAGTCAGAGTAGGCTGACATTGTGCCCTGAGTGCTTGCTTGAGATGGAGGTGTGATAATGACTTTTCTGAGATTTTTGGACTTGTATAATATAATATCTGAACATTTTTTGCTGCTCTCCTGTTCCTCGAGGGATTGTGTTAGGTTTCAGAGGTTGCCAGTTATCTCTGTGTATTCCCAGAAGCCTTGTGAGAGATGGGCCCGGCCTGTCAAAATATATGTTTAGTGTCTGATAGTGTTTGATGGGAACTAAATATCACCTAGGGACTCTTTAGGGCTCACTAGCTGTTGATTTGTATAACGACAAGTGTGGCAAACAGAGAGAAGTGCTTTGGAGAGACCGTCATGTGACTTTTCAGGAGGGGAGTGGTTCATAATAACTGCAACTTTTCACTATTCAATCAAGTCCAGATGCATTAAATCATGTCCCGCCTGATTCAATATATTTATATCCCTGACATAGTTAACTATCATCCAGAAAACTTTTTGTTTGAACACACATATTTCAGAAGCCTTTGTGTTCAACTGGACAATGATGGTAAAATCACTGTATTGTTGCCCAGTGTTGTGCATCATTCAGAATTATCTGAGAAAATGTTTATTTTTGCATTTGCATTGAATTTGAATGAAGGTAAAAACAGGTAACTAGAACTGAAATTTGAATGATTGATTAAAAAGAATTGAAAATAAAATAAATTCAATAAGAATAGCAATAAGTATAACAATATTAGTTAGTCTGGACAAACTTTGGATGTTGAAAGTTTACAGATAAAATTATATACTAAGAACTTTTTATTGCAATAACATTATTTATTAATATAATGAATTAGGTTTTGTATATTTTTAGTTTATGTTTTAGTGATTTTGTTATGTGCTTTTGTCAGTTTTATTATATTTTTAAAAAAAAATCTATATTGCTTTAATCAATGTTTATTTCAGTGTTAGTTTTAGTCATTTTAGTACTTCAGCTTATATATATATATATATATATAGCATATTTCCCAATTACTGAAAACGGAACAATTCATCTTTTATATGTGCCGATTTTTGTTCTTTTCTAAATGTAGGTTTTTCATTTTATATGACTTAAGGACCAATTAAAAACTATTTGCAGACTGTTTTTAGGTTATATTTTGTTATAAATAAAAAACACTTCATTTGCATGCATGTTTGAAAATGTTGGAAAATTGGATTGTCTAAATGTTATTTTTGGTCATAAAAAAGGTCATTTTAGTGAAAGTAAAAACAAAATAAAATGAAAGAACATTATAGGATGAAATATTGACAAAAGGACATTTCAAATGAAAAGAAAAAAAAACAAAAAACAAAAAACCAGCCATGGATGTTTTTTTTAACAGCCATGAAACAGATTAATACTTATTAAAGTTACAAAAGTTATTCAGTCAAGAGCAATGAGTGATTATTGCTTGTCTTTTTTTGTTTAATTAACATTAAAAACACGTTAAAAACTCACTTTAAGAGCTAATGCACAGATCCAATATACTGTTACACATGTGTTTTATTTCTCAACTGTTTACATTCAGTTAAGACTATGTTTACAAGGATACTTGCCAAGGTGGGCATTTTAACATAATTTTATTTGAATATGTCTGTTCAAGTGCAAGAAGACATGAAAGAGAGCTCAATACATAATTGCATGCTATCTGAGACGTGGATTTTTTGGGCATTCGAATGTTTGCACATAGAAAACTTCAACAGTAACGTATCGAGTTCCCTTTTGTGTGTTAATTTTAGGCCCTATATATATGCACAAAGCCTTATTGATGGCAATAATTTACAGTCCTTATCCAGATGATCTTTTCATTCCCTCAGCCTTTTTTTTTTAACTGGCCACATCAGTCGTCATGCATGCAGCTCTTGAGGTCACAGGACAGTGGATTTCCACTGTTTGCCGGGGCATTTCTTTGCTTGTCTGACTTATTTTCCCCAGTGTGTGGAAAACAAGTCAACCTGCATCTCTGAGCCCCTAATTTAAGCCAGATGCGTTTGTCCGGTCTGAGGTTATTTTCCCCCTACCTGGTCCAGATGCAGTCAGTTGATCAGCTAAAGGTGAGAGGAGTCAGACTAAGAGCTCAGGCCTCGCTGACTGCAGCTTGGCCTAATGGGAATCTTATGGCTGGTTGCTCCTCTCAGCAGGGATACACAGGTCCACAATGACGTGTTCCAGCTGTGCGGCTGACATGTAGAAAATGAACTGCATTGTGGAAGAGATGCGGTCTCGCCCTCTCCAAAGACTGGCACATGGAGATTGATGATGAAGTGGTCAAATAAGGTGTCGCCTTCCCTCTCTCCTCACCGTTGCGCGAGTTGACAGTAGCTCACGACTGGATTGTTTATGCACAATGCAGCCTGTGCATTTTGAATAGCTCAGATTTAGCTGCTGTAAAGGATCAACACAATAGGCTTTCACTGGCTTATTTTTTCCGCTACAAAAGGTCCTGTTTCGCTGAATAAGTTTCTGCTTTATCAAGCCTGCAGTTTTCATTTAGACGCTTTCGGGACACTATACATCACAGCGAAATCTCATTCAGCACTGCAATTTAGACGTTCGTCCCATTCTTTGGAATCAATACTTGAGACGCGCTGATTTGAGCATGCAGTTGTCTTTAGGGTTTGAAATTTTAACGCATTAATAAAGTCTTAAACTTTGTACTCTCTGGCGTTCATGCTGATGCATCAACATGACAACAGCGTCTTGACGATTCCCTAGAAGTGTGCTAGTCAATCTAAAATTTGCATTTTCCTTCGGTCAATATTCAAGTCAATCACTAGACATGCTTCACATTTGTTCTGAGTGTATTGGGAACAGCTGGAGATGTATATGAAGTGGCTGAGTGTGTTTCAAACCAAATTAAATTGCTTTCTTCGTCTCTGTGTGCTCTTATCAGGTTTTCTGTTGATATGTCAGAGACACACGGTTAAGCGTTCCAACACAAGCTGACAGTAAAGCACGGAGGGGACGGAAACACCCTGTCAAGGGCAGAGTGAGACCCTAGCGCTAACTGTGTATGCTGTCGCTAGCGTTGACACTGTGATCTGTTGGTGGACGTCTGTTGTTCGTCTGATGGTATAAGGCCCTGCTGAGATCGCTGAGGTCTGGTCATTTTATAATTTTTGTATTTGTTTTTTTCATTTGAAATGCCCTTTAAATTTAGTCAATATTTCATCATCTTATATTCTTTAATTTGTTTGTTTTAATTTTCACTAAAATTACTTTTTTTTGTGAACAAAAATAACATTTAAACAATCAAATTTTCCAACATTTTCAAACATGCATGCATGCAAATGTATTGTTTTTTTTTTTTTAATTTTTAACAAAATACATAACCCGAAACAGTCCTTGTGCACTGCAAACAGTTTTTAATTGGTCCCTTTGCCTTGATTTCCTGGTAAAATATATATATATATATATATATATATAGAAACGAGATACATTTACTTTGCAAAGCAACACTGCATAAGATATTTGGACGTTTTTGCA
Source organism: Hypophthalmichthys nobilis (assembly GCA_037950665.1). Classification (NCBI taxonomy): domain Eukaryota; kingdom Metazoa; phylum Chordata; class Actinopteri; order Cypriniformes; family Xenocyprididae; genus Hypophthalmichthys; species Hypophthalmichthys nobilis. Next base: position 1,768,560 of record CM075471.1, read on the forward strand.
TAGATTCTGTTTTTAAAGGTGGAGTAAGTAAATTTTCAAAAACACTGTTTGGAAGTTAGTCGGCCGACACCAACAACAAATGTGTAACCAGTCAGCATTAGGGGGCGTATGACTGTCGAGGAGAGAGAACGAGCAAGCGGAAGAGTTGAAGAAAAAATGCAGGAAGAGAGATGAGACACAATACAAAAGAGCTCAAAAGAATATCACTGGAATGAAGGTTTATGACTGGGCAAGCACTTTAGGACCCGCGTTAATATCAGAAAAGCTTTCCAACGCTGGAGAGAGCTAAACGGGAAGGCCTGAAAACAGATGCGGAGGCTGCTTTGATTCCGCTTCACATGTGAGTAACACTGGGTTTTGATTGACACTAAAAATGAACACTTTTGTGTACTGAACGTTCATTTTTTGTGCTTCCTTGTCGTTCATTCATCAACTGTGCTTTATTTTTCGTGAAGCATTTTGTTGCGCGTCAGCCGTGATACAGTAAACAGACATCCACTCGCATTGCTTGTGTAACAGTGGCCAGATAGTGAGAGTTATGCAGTTAAACCAGCAGGATGGTTAGGAATAGGATTGGAGTGTGAGTTTTGGAGACGGAGCAATGAAGAGAGGGGTGTGTTTGTTTGGGTTGATTTCAAATTTCAACAATGTTTAACAGCATTTTTTAAAATCGGCTTATCCCACCTTTAATACGAGTGAATTTATTCATACTGGTAGATGTTTAAGGGAAGTTTAAGTCAAAACAAGCGATAAAAAGTTGTCTGCACTTATAGTCAAGATACAGTCTGTAAAAGTCTTAATATCTTATGCATTATTGCTTCCCAACTCGTTTTTTTTTTTTTTTTTTTTTTTTTTTTTTTTTTTTTTAGATATTTTAACTGGAAAGCAAGACAGAAATACTCATGAAGGATACAATTCTTTGCAGTGTGAGAACCAGAGATCCTGAAATAATGACATATAATGAGTACATTATACTGAAGTATTTTATGTTTATGTTATGATTAATTTCAATATCTCAGCATGTGTATGAGTTAGCAAAAGCAAAGAGGTTTAGTTCAGGTCTTTCAGCTCATATTATGGTTGGATTATTTGCATAAACTTATTTTTCTTCCTTTAAAAACATTTTCAGTACATTGTTAAATCATGCAATATTATTTTTTTCTCGTTACTTTTTTCTTCAACAGTATTTTTTAGGTAAAACAGTGTTTTTAATATAATGTATCAGTTTTTTCCTCTTGTCTCTGATGTCGTTGACAAAATTTTAAAAAAGTGCTTATTAATTAACATTTTGTCAGTAATTTTGTTGATATTATCACTGGTTGCATGTGTTTTCGGGTGCTGCTGAGATGAATGTCATCTCATTGTATAGCGCTTTTCATGATGCACATTTTTTTCAAAGCAGCTATACAGAATCGTAATGTTAATTATTATAATATCTTAATATCTTCATGCCTTATAGTCATATTTAGAAGATCTGGCTGATAATATAGTTTACATTTTGCATTGATACAAACAATCAAGGAGTTGAGATTTGCTAAACTGCATGTATGCGGATAACGTTGGATATAATATATATTCAACTTTATATACGGAGCTTTGCAATAATAACATTTACATTTTGCCATGATATGATATTTTCCGACCCCACTGACAGATATATTGTTCTTGTTTTAAGTATAAACTCAATTAATTTTTCAGTAAACAAGACTTAACATCTTAAGTCATTTTGCTTCTCATGTAAATGTATCTTGATTTAAAAATGTTTAGATATTTGTACTGGAAAACAAGACAAAAAATACTGAAGAAGAAAAACATTTTTTTTCCTGCAGTTTGTATGCAGGTAAAGTTGGATAACTATCCAACTTTTAATATATAACTGGGCAATAATATAGTTTGCATTTTTCTGTGATATAACAATCAATCAGTTGAGATTTGCTATATAGTACATATATTAGTATTAGTATAAGTATTAGTATTCTAGACCTCCTTCTTCTGAGCATCATGTGATTTGGTGTAGTTTCGGCATGTACCAGCAGGAGTTAACTGCTGAAGCCAACCAACCAAACTCTGACCCTTGTTTGGCACTAGCAAAGCCGAGGCCCCTGCCCCTGGTGAGGGCCCCAAGGAGCTGGTGGACTGCTGTCAGCTGGCTGACAACCTCCTCATGCCTTTGCCAGAGGCTTCCATCTTGTCCTCTCTCTGCCCACCCTCCACCGATGATCATTGGTCAGCGCCAGGGCTTCCACTCCTGCCAGTCACCCGTGAGACGAGCAACTGAGTAATTGTGCAGCTGGCAGGGTGAAAAGCCTGCAGAGAGAGACGGACAGACATGGAGAAAATAATAGGGTGAAAGAGATGCGGACAGAATAGAAGAATCTAAAGTGAGTACACTCTTAACAAAAGGTTCCAAAAAGGAGTTTTCACAGCAATTTCATATAAAGGCCCATTCACACCAAGGATGATAACTAAGGATAACTATAAAGTTTTAATATTCATTCTAATTCTATGAGAACAGGGAAGTCCAAACTACAGTTCTGTCATGACAACTGTCGGAGTGTTTGGCATGGTAATGGGTATGACAGTGTTGATATGTTTGGTCTTGGCGGAATAGATCTGCTACGCTGCTGCTGCTGCTGTTGATTATTGCTGCTGCTGTTGCAGAGCAAGTACGGGACTTGCTACTGCCAACTGATACACGACATGCTGCTGTGAGCAAGTAAGACATGCTGCTGCTGTACAATATAGCGTTCATGAATTACCCGTAGCAGATCTATACAGGTGGAGCTGGGGAAGGTGGAGGGTTTCTGAAGCACGCTGCACTGCTAAGGCAAATGCTACTCATGTATTTGAAGATTGAGCATGCAAGCTCATTGGCTACTAATACAGCAGGAACCAATCATCTGTGTCCTAAAGATAATGATGTGATTACAAGTAGGTGAGTTAAAGGACCTGTTAGCCTGCCCATTAGAGTTTCATGCCAGAACTTTGTATTTATAACGATAACAACACTGAAGAACGATATCATTAGAACAATTTTTTCAGCTGATGAACGATAAAAAATTTTAACAGCTAATCAGAATCCACCTGACTTTAGAAAGTATGAGCATTTAAAGGGGTGGTTGATTATGATTTCAAATTTTTAACTTTAGTTAGTGTGTAATGTTGCTGTTTGAGCATAAACAACATCTGCAAAGTTATGACACTCAAAGTTCAATGAAAAGGGAGATATTTTCTTTTACAGAATTCTCTGTTTAAGGACTACAACAAATGGCTGGTGTGGAATACAACGAGCTTCTTCCCGAGTTGGTTACATCACTAACCCTAAAATTTACAGAACACAACAAAGGGGGTGAGGCCATGTTGGGCTGCTTTAGAGAAGAGGAAGAGTTGTTGTAGTAGAGTGTTGTTGCCATGCCATCATTTTACACCGGACTGCTTCACAAACGAGGGTCAATTCAACACAAAAGATTAACATGACGGCACATGCTAGTGCATGAGTTGAATCAACTCCACAGCAACTACAGAAATTTATCCACTAACCATTCAGAAACGTCCAGTTTCATTCCAAAAGTTGTAACTTCTTCCTGAGTCTCTCCATCAGTGTCGACTCCGGTTTGAACAATGTAAGGCTAAACACAATCCTCATTTTGTCTGCGTGAGATTCTCCAGCTTTGTTGTTGTTGAGCAACCAAAGCGCAAGCTGTTAAAGCTCTGCCTTCTTTTGGAAAGCGGGCGGGAGCAGCGGCTCATTTGCATTTAAAGGGACACACAAAAACGGTGTGTTTTTGCTCACACCCAAATAGGGGCAAATTTGACAAGCTATAATAAATGATCTGTGGGGTATTTTGAGCTGAAACTTCACAGACACATTCTGGGGTCACCAGAGACTTATATTACATCTGGTGAAAAGGGGTGTAAAAGGTCCCCTTTAAGAACCATTAGGAAACCTTTCAATAAACTGTTCTTAAAAGAACCATTTTTTTCTTAGGGTACAATCTACAATAATCCAGATACATTTGAAAATTATGTTTTTATCTCACAATGTACCAAACTACTGCTCTCAAGCATTTTACAAAAGTTTCTCGTCCACACAGAAACGCCGGAAAGCATTTAAATCATCTCACAGCGCATATGTAAAACATAAAAAAGCTCACTGAGATGATATCGAGAGACCATGCATAATACATTTCTCACAGTATTCTTCTGGCATGATCATTTTATTAGCAAAATATCTCACGCTTACTGGATTGAATGGCCTCAAATGCAATTCCCATCATGTTTTGTGCACAACAGCAATTTTAGGTCATCTTTGCAGGAATGTAATCTGAAGATTGTACAAAGTAACATTTATTTTAACAACACTAATGGGGGCACAAACATGCTGGTATAACAACAGATATCTATGGGTACAGTATGTGTCACAAGACTAAACATGCATCATCGTTTACAAATACCTAGTTTTCACACTACAAATTTATCCACTTGGGAGAATGTCTTCAAAAAGCTCAGATTTTGCAGGACAAAAATGTTGTCTCAATGTGGAAGGAAGGACAAAACAGAGAAAAAGATGTGTTTTCAAATGTGTCCATATTGTAGATGCAGCCATTACAACACTTTTGGTTCCCCAAAGAACTTTTTAGTAAATTATAATCTAAAGAACCTTTTGTGCAATCGAAAGGTTCCATGAATGTAACTATAGATGTCAATAAAGAACCTTTATTTTGTGTATAGAGTGTAAGAACCAATTTTGGTTCCCTATAGAACTTTTTAGTAAACAGTTCTTAAAAGAAACCTTTTTTTTTTTTCTTTCCCATTACGAAGAACCTGGAATGGTTTCATGGGCGTTAAAGGTTGTTCATGGAACCATTGATGCCAATAAAGAAACATTATTTTATGAGTGCAAAAGAAGGACTTTGTGAAGAGTCTGTAGGTAATAGTTGTACAGGGAGGAAGGGAAATAAAGAGGATGTGGGAGGAGGCAGCAAACTACAATTAATGTAATTAGCCATGCGGCTTTTCTAAGGCTGTGACAATATATGTCTCTTCTCATTACTTCCTGTAAGCAAACACGGGGCTTAATGAGAGGCAGCATACGGTACGGCACCATTTACTCTTGATGCTCAATCCATTACAGCTGCCATGGTCTGCCAATCGAGTCCACTTTCACCCCCTCCGCTCCGGCCCTCGAACACGCTCCACTCCACTTTGCCAAGGAAACCGTGTGTCTTGGACAGGGGCTACTTCTAGCCGGATCTCCATTCCAGGGCATAATAGCTGGTCTCTAGAGCTCGGAGTCGCAGCCAAATGGAAGAGTGAAGCGACACTAGAGGTATTGAGGCTTGTCCAGGTGTTTGTGAGTACTGCTAATTGATGCCGCATTCCCAAATATTTGGGTTTTTGTGTGCGTCGCATGATTAACTCGCATGCGCCGCTAATACTGAGTCATTTTTTGAGGAGCAGCTGTATTTGAGAGAAAACGTTGGAAATATATTTATGCATCTTTTAATGTAAACATACAGTACATAATCATTTATATAGCTGCCAGCTTTCATGTTAGTGGCCATTTTTTTTTTTTTTTTTTAAACAGGTCATTATAACTAATGATGCTTAATTTACGAACAAATACCCTGTGCAATATTTGGTAATTATTTAAAAATCTATTAAATTATTATTAATTTTAATTTAATTTGGTGTAACTATTTAGCAAAACAGCATGTTTAATGATACAGTAAGTGACTTTATAATCATAGTAATAACAATAATAATAATAATAATAATAATAATATATATATATATATATATATATATATATATATATATATATATATATATATATATATATAATTATTATATTATTATTATTAAACCAGTATAATTTTTATAATATTATTTGTTAACTAGTATAATTATATAATAGTATTGTAATAATAATACTTATTATTACTATACTATTTTATATAATTATAGTATTAAATTAAATAATTACAATTATTTAACTTTGAAATAGTGATAAACTGTGGTGTAAATATATATAAAAATCATGTTTAATTACGATGACTGCAATATATATATATATATATTGCTATTTTTACTGTTGTTATTAACAACAACAACATCAATAATAATAATAATTAATAATACTTATTTAGTGCAATAAAATATTTTTATTAAAAATGCTAAAAATAATAATATTTGTTTAAATTGATCAACTTTAACTTTAAATTTCATAAACAGTAATAAACTGTGGTGTAAATATTTAGTTTACTCCAAAATAGCATGTTTAATGCTGAGTGAACATATTACAAACCATGTGAGCAAGTGCTGGCCATGGGTTAATGTTAACCAAAAGTTGAATATCTCTGATGTTGTTGATGGTTATTTTAAAATCATGTCATTACTTTGCTCACCTTCACTCAGAAATACACCATATTACTGAAGTGAAGTCTTGAATGCCAATTTGTTGTTGACTTTAAAGCCTGTGTTTTGTTTTATTGCACATATTATAGTGGTGCTGGTTACTTTTTCTTAATCAGCCGTCATTATTATATGTCAGAGTCATTTCTACATGATTTTCAATGAGTAAATATCAGATTGCAATAGTCAAGGTGTGGGGATTTGACTCCGGCTGCTGGGTTCATTTAAATGACCACAGTCATTAGAAGTCCATGTGGTTTGGCTTTGATGAGAGCTTTCATGCATTGATACATGCTTGGGGGAGTGCTTGGCAAACGTATAATCGGATGACACATCAAAACATCGCACAGCCGGAGAAGAGGGCCAGCTCAGCTTATTAACCTCAGGCTATTAGTTTCCAAATACTGTTTTTCTTTTTAAAATCCTCCCAGATTTTAATCAGTCTGATGTTTTGGATCTTTTCTCATTTTAACTGTTTTGACAAAGACGGTCCGTTTCTGACATGCGGCTCTTCCAAAGTTGGAAGCAAAACATATATAACAGTGCTTTTAACCCCTCTCCTCACAAGCACGCTGTGGTTGTTTGTGCAGGAGTGGCTAATAGGCAGTCAGTGGCTCCCATTAAAGGGATGGATGTCGTGCAGGTGAAAGGAGATTGTCGGAAGAGAGAGGGAGAGCGTCTCTTTCTTGCGCTCTGGCCTGAAGCCCATCACTCGGCGGTGATCGGTCTCCTCTCTGGCTCCGGTTGCCGGCTGTCACGGCCTCTGCTCTCTGGCTGCCGTCTGATGAGAAGTAGCAGCCATGTTTTATAATCAATCCACGACCTAATAGGTCACGAATGAGCGCGTCCGGCTTGCCAATAGCGTTTTGGGTGGTAGTGGAGGCATTACGACTGTATCAGAACGGCCTGTTTTGCTGGGTTTTGCATGACCAGCCTTTCCACAGAAACTTGCTAATTGACATTGTTCTACTTAGCCAAGAGAATGGCCAACCCCAAAGAGCCAGATCCTTTTTTGTCAATTCATTTACGCTCCATACCACATCTTAATAAGGGCCGAATCATCATGAAAATTTCAAGAGTGCGCAATGAGAGTCTAATAGTTTGAGGGAAAATTTAGCTTTTGCTTTTTTCCCCCCTATTAACTGCCAAAGGGTTGAGCAAAACTACTTCAGAGGAGTGCATGCACCCAGAGAAAATATTTGATACAAATGGTTCATAATTTATCATATGTACTTTCTGCAGGAAACTCTAGATAGTCAAAAATGAACTAATCTTGACTTGCCCTAAATAGTTTTTCTTTGAGGCAAAAGGAAATAAACAACATTACTTTGAAGTTTCTTCTTAAGAACATTTCACGCTAATTTGAAACAAACAAAAAAAAATATTACATTTGATCAATGCAATGTAAAAAGCAGGCTGTTTGATGCTTTTGATTGACTGGTTCTTTTGATTGGCATATTTGTGAGCTTGTGGTTTGAAGTCATAATAATAGAGTTTTTTAGGGGCTTTCTGATGTTTTCTATTTCTAATCAGCCAAACATGCTCAAAACAGTGTACATATTTTAAGGATCAGTTGTTTTTACTGAACTTTACTTCATTTTTCTTCATCCTGTGTGTTTAGATGCAAAGTGTGACCCGAATCACCGCTTGACCTGAGATGTTATTTGAAGCGTAGCTAAATGTCACACATGTCACAGCCTCTTAGCATCAAAAAATAACTAACAGTAAGTGCAGAAAACCTTTTGTCAACTTTTGCTTTGGTAAATAAAAATATCCCCATTAAAAAAGCTAAATTGCATGAGCTGAAAAAATCAAGCATGAGTCCGTACTGCAGGTGGCTAATAAGCTCAGTAAGCTACCCTGGTGAAAACGGCCTGTGTTTATCTTTAGGAAATGCATCAAAGCAAAAGTCGGGGTTTCACTATTTACCATCTGCTAAAATGCTAAAATGTGGGTACTGTGCAATAAGATTGCAATAGTTTGGATCCTATTACCGTGTAAATTGCATGTGGTATTTTTAGCATAATAAATGGCTTCTGGACATGGTCTCTGTCAATACTCTCGGTCTGCACTAAAAGAAGATCACCAGGCCTAACTGTCTTCCTAAAGACCGGTAATGAGGTGATTCTATCACTAAAAACATGCAGCATGTGCTAATTTTAGCAGGTTCTCAAGAAATATTTGTGTTTATGTCCTGTTTTTCACCATTTATGTTCAAAGTGTTAATGCATGTTACTTGCAAATCTTTGTTCAAACTGCATGTTTATCTTTTAGGAAATGCACTAGGCATGATTAAAGCAAAAGTCTGGGTTTCACTATTTACCATCTGCTAAAATGCTGCTGTGGGTACTGTGCAACAAGATTACAATAGGTTACTGTGTCTTATTATTGTGTAAATTGCACATGGTATTTTTAGCATAATAAATGGTTTCTGGATATTCTCCGCTTTGCCTGTCTCTCTGGATACTTTTGGTTTGCACTAACAAAAAGATCACCAGGCCTAATGGTCTTCCTAAAGGCTGATAATTTGGTGATTTTATCACTCAGACATAAAAACATACAATATGGGATAATTTTACGAGGTTCTCAAGACAACTTAGGGCCCTATTTTAACGATCTAAGCTCATGGTCTGAAGCTTTTGATACATGCAATTCTGATACATGCAATGACCATCCATTATGACATGCAGGCATTTTTATCTTCATGTATACAATAATAATACTTGCATTGTTATTTTTAATATTTGGCATGTTTGTGTGCTGCTGTGCATCCCTGTGTGTGTAACAAGCAGAGTGTACGTGCGTTGTGCATCCGCCTATAGGTGTATATAACTAACGTGCCCTTTAACAAAAAAAAAAAAAAACTGCGCCATTGACATTAGAGCACGTTTTTGTTGGTCAATGGTGCAGCCGTTTTCAGTTGTCTCAAAATAGCATCACGCCAACAATGCGCCTAAACACACCTCGTTTTCAGACCAGCACGCCCATGGGCGAACAGATGGCCGCAAGTGCATTTGCTATTTCAACAACGTGGGTGCTGGATGTGAAAATGATAACTGCGTTGGGCTGAAACTAGCAAAAAACAGTTGCGTCGCGCCTGGCGTCACATTGCGCAGATTGTATGATAGGGTCCTAAGTCCTGTTTTTCACCATTTATGCTCAGAGTGTTAATGCATGGTGTCAGTTGTTCATGCAAAGCTTTAGGAAATGCACTAGGCATAATCGAAGCAAAAGCCGTGGTTTCACTATTTACCATCTGCTAAAATGCTGGTGTGGGTACTGTGCAATAAGATTGCAATAGATTGGATCCTATTAGTGTGTAAGTTGCATGTGGTATTTTTAGCATGATAATGAAAGCATTCAAATGGTTTCTGGACATTCACGCTTTGCTTGTCTCTCTCGATACTCTTGGTTTGCACTAAAATAATATCACCAGGCCTAACTGTCTTCCTAAAAGCTGATAATGAGGTGATTGTATCACTCAGACATAAAAAATGCTGTACATGTGCTAATTTTAGCAGGTTCTCAAGACATCTTTGTGTTTATGTCCTGTTTTTCAGCATTTATGTTCACATTGTTAATGCATGTTGCTGTCAGTTGTTCATGCAACTCTTTATTCCCTTTGCCTGACCGCTAGTGTTTAATTTTTCACCCTCTTTAGAAGGTCGTTTCTGTTTCAAGATGTTTCAGTAAGGACGTCTTAGCTAGACGACGCAAACTGCACGTTGGCCTTCCTCCAGACGTCAACCAGCGGCAACCGTCCGCCAAAGGTTAAACAACCAATATCCTGAAGGGCCTTTCTTGGCCCACGCTCGTCTGCAGGAGCTGTAATCTTTTAGCCTTGAGGTTGTGACATTTCAGCCATGCTAAATGTTGTTGTTTTTCTCTTATTCTGAAAGCCTCGAGGACCATTAATCATTTCCTCTGCCCAACGGCGCTTTGGCTGATGCACAAAAGGGCCATAGCTTATCTTCACCTTCCTGACCAGTGTTTGTTTTAAGCATTAGGGTTGCCGCTCTAATGGATTGAATTAATTGATTAATACTTTTATCCAATTAGTGCTCCCTCATGCAATTAATCAGATAGCCCCCTGTGTAAGCCGCCTGTTGTGGGCCGCAACTCGGCAGACAGATGCTTTGGGCTCAAGTTCATGATATATAAACCTCCCTTTTTCCTTTTCCAACCACACCTGGCTCCCTAACACAGAAGACATTGCTCTTGGGCTTAACACATTATCCAGATTCTTGCTGAGTACAAAGTTTCTGCCTTCAGAAATGCTTTTCAGGTAGATCACCTAAATGAAGGTCTGTTTTCTTGCTGCGGTTCTGTGGAATCTGAGAGAAAGTCAAAGAGTTTAGATCTGCAACCACTTTAAAGTCCTTTTGTGTGTCGGAGAGGACTGCAAATTCACTGTGGCATGTATTGAATTATGTATTTGTTTAACAAGAATGAGAACGCCATAACAAGAAGCCAAGAATCGATACAGTTTGTTTCACTATTGATTATTGCAACTGGGAAAAGCTGCATAGCCATTTAAATATGCTCCTTTGCTTCTCTAATCAGTTATCTTTGCTCTGTTACAGGTGATCAGTTGCTGAGGTCAACATGAATGCATCAATGTCAAACTCTCAAACCTGCGACCCCTGGATCTCGGCATCTAGATTGTGATGATGCCTTCGACTTTGAGTAACGTCTTGCACCATGACATTTGAGGATTGCTTTTTTGGATGTTAAGTGTTCATACATGGAAATGAAAAGGTATAGAGGAAATTGTTGGATTACACCCTTTTTGTTAATGCCACTAGCCTGGAGTGTTAATTAATTTCCGGACTCACAATGGGATTGCCAAGACTGAACCAGAAAATGTTTTTTTTTGACATGCCCGTATTAATGTTTGCAGTAGCTGTTCAACTGTTCAACAGAAATAAGACTTCAATGGCTTTGTGATTGGTACCCCGTCATTGAGAAACCCAACACAGATTTCGTATCGGAGGAGCTATAGCTGTGTATCACTGAGACTGCCTCATCTTCTCAAGAAAGATTCCTCTTAAATGCCCTCTTGAGGACCCAGTGGCCTCTCCGATTGGAAAAAATGACCAGAAACCCATTGGATTTATAGTTTCATTGAGCAGCGGCAAACTCTCGTTTACTTTCCTCAACTCCAGAGTCAAGGAGCTGTTCTCAAGCAATCAGGCGGTTGGGAAGAAAAGAACGATTTTCTAACTTTTGCCCCATGTAGAGACAAGAAAGTTTTCAAGCATGGCTCCCCACTGGAGAGGAGGAGCTCAGGTTTTGGCAGTGACTCTGGGTATTTTGCAGTGCTGTGGGTGGCTGTCCGGCCAGACCGTAAGGACTAGTGTTGGGATGATGAAAAGAGGTTCTGAGCAATGGTCGATGTCTCACGAAAGGGTGAAGAGGGGATGGGTTTGGAATCAGTTCTTCGTTGTGGAGGAATACACCGGAACGGAGCCACTTTATGTCGGAAAGGTAGGACTGAATGTTTGTCACGTACATGTTTTTGGTTGCACTCTTCCTGCTTATTTTTCTATGCAAGGGAAAATCTATTGCAAGCCAAGAGAGATGCATGCGCTGTGCATTTAAATGAGGCAATCCACAAATGCTTTAAGTGTGCGGATAGCGTCAGGCTTGTTGACTAGGACAGATCAAGCACAAGTTTGGCTGTAAAGCTTGAATTTCTTATAGATCTATGTGGGCCAAACTAAAACAGGTTCTCTTAAGCTCTGTGGAATACACGGAATGTTAGAAATGCTTAATAGGAATCTCTAACAACAATGAAAAAGTTATTTGGTGTGCAAGTTTGTTTTTAAGTGGTGCACGGCTGGGCAATATATATTATTAACAATATATTTGTATTAATTAACATGGTATGTATAATTTTAATGCTATTTTTAATTTTTTTTTTTTTTTTTTTATCTGATGGTTAGTTTTGCAATCTCTTGAGAGTGTCAAGATGCAAACTTCAGTAGCAAAAAATGCAGTCCTTTGCAATAAATCAATAACTTTGCAAATTCATCATTTGAAAGTCTTAACTGCATTATCTGCGTAACATTTTTTATATTAAGATAATTAAAAATGGATTGGTAAGTTATTATATTATACTTCTGTGCTCCTTTAGTGCAAAAACAGTGTGGAAAAGCATCTCAAAACAAAGATATATATATATATAGTAGCTGTATTGCCCGGCCGTAGTGTGGTGTAGAGATATAGGCGACTTGTGCAGCAGTAATTAAGAGATTGTGAGTGTGTGCCAGGAAAAGAGGAGCTGATGTCTAAATGGGAGCCATAAAGGATGATATGGGAAATGGAAGGGGTATTCTGGAGAGAGATGATTTTATTAATAAAATTACCCAGAGTTACTGCTCCCTGTGAAGTCAGGCCATGAGCCGAGACTATTAATAGGGGCTGCTGGTGTTGTCTGTCTATTGCTCACCATATCAAAGACTTTAATTAGAGTGATATAGAATTAAATATGACCAACGTGCCTTTTATCAGTAACGGTCATTTAAAACAATCCCTTTCGCACTGCCCTGTGATTAATCTGCTAATGATCATTTTTCTAAATGTTTGGTCCCTGCATTGGCAGCTCTCTTCAATACAAAAATTATGTGTAAAATTATGTGTCTGTATTACATGGCAAAACTACAAATATCTGTATGCCACATAATGTGCGTTGAATCTGCAGTCTAATAACATTTAATGAAATGTAGATGTGAAGGCTCCTTCAAAAAATCATCGCTACTAATCTTTTGAACAATACTGCACATTCATATGAACCTATTCACATTTTTTCCCATTGTATAGTGTAATTTGGCACATCAAACACAAAAACTCACTTGGAAATGTCACATTATGGGTTTCCGTTTCATGTTGAGCATCGTCAAAAAGTTTGAACAATAGTGACTTTTGAAAATGAGTCCTGCCAAAAGTGACCTGTTAGATGAATAGAGAAGTATTTCCTTATTTCTTTGTCTTTTATCACATGGATTTTGCATGAGGTGCTAAACCTTTGTTCCTGCTAAAGTGGCTTAGGAATCTCTTTCATTCTTTTAATTTAATAACATTAATTGCAGCCATTAACTTTAAGCCTAATAATACTTCATTATGACACCAGTCTTTTCTTCAGCAGATGTCTTGTGTTTTTTTGTAAGAATGTCTTCAGAAGTGTTCCAGGAATACTGCACTTGAATTCACAAAAGCCTACGGTGACCTTATGCTATTTACATTAGACTTTCAAACCGCATTGACTCAAAAGGCCTGTCGGAGAAACACGAACATTGTGAAGGTTAATTCTACGCATCAGTCCCTTTTCTGCAAAGAGCTCTAAAAGAGACTGAAAGTTGCAATATTTCGTGTCGAAAAGGCCACTGCACCATTTCCCCCCTCCAACGCTAAGCCTTGAAGTCCAGACGTATGTAAACCTCGAGTTGATAAATATTAGAAGTCTCTTTGCAGGAAAAGGCAGCAGGGCAGCAAAAATGAACAGTGGAAAGAGAGTTTTTACACGGCGAACGCCGACAAGAACATCCCGCCATATGGGCAGTGCAGCAAAGTGGAAAGATTTCCACTGCGCTTTGAAAGTCTGCCAGCCTCTTCCTTCAGACAAGCGGCGAACATTGATTGATAGGATTTGAACGTGTAGCACTGAGACGCTGAACAGACGGCGGCATTCGTAACGTGCATGCCAAGGATGTCTGAACGTGTTCAAATAATTTCCTGCAGGCTTGGGCAAACCGTTCAAACCTTCATGCAGGATTGCTTTTTGTCTTTTGAGTTTGAAAGGAAGGTGGAATGTATTTATTTAAAGCCTGCATATATTTATTTATAAGTACACCATCGTCACATGCATTGCTTATTGAATATGAGTATCAGGTTAAAGCTGTGTCCTACTTTGAATGTTTTATTTTTGTAGTCTCCATTTCATATCCTTTCTTCCTCTTATTAGTTCACTTCAGAATTAAAATTTCCTGATAATTTACTCACCTCCATGTCATCCAAGATGTTTATGTCTTTCTTTCTTCAGTCGAAAAGAAATTAAGGTTTTTCTCCGTTGGACTTCAACAGGGATCAGCGGGTTGAAGGTCCAAATGTCCAAATGTTTCAGTGCAGCTTCAAAGAGCTCTACATGATCCCAGAGGAGGAATAAGAGTCTTATCCAGAGAAACAGTCGGTCATTAAAAAAAATATATAGATATAAGTATATATATACTTTTTAACCACAAATGCTCATCTTGCACTGCTCTGCGATGCTCCACGCATTACGTAATCATGTTGGAAAGGTCACACGTGTCGTAGGTGGAAGTAACGCAGTAGGGTGAAAAACTCCATCTCATTTTCTCCTCCAACTTCAAAATTATCCGACATCGTTGTTTTACACGTCTTTGCACGTTCACTTTGTAAACACTTGCTCGGTACTTCCGCCTACGTCACACTAGACCTTTCAAACGTGATCACGTAATGCGTGGCACATTGTAGAGCAGTGTAAGACAAGCATTTGTGGTTAAAAAGTATATAATTTTTATTTTTATGATCGATTGTTTCTCTAGATAAGGATTGGGATTGTGTAGAGCTCTTTGAAGCTGCACTGAAACTGACATTTGGACCTTAAACCCGTTGGTCCCTGTTGAAGTCCACTATATGGAGAAAAATCCTGGAATGTTTTCCTCAAAAACCTTCATTTCTTTTCAACTGAAGAATGAAAGACATAAACATCTTGGATGGCATGGGGGTAAATTATCAGGAAATTTTAATTCTGAAGTGAATTAATCTTTTAAGCGTCTCTGTCTGACAGGCCCAAACTCCTGTATCACAATGTTCATGCAAAATCTCTTTATCCATGAATCGTAATAGTTTAAATGTCACGGGTGTTCGCAGAATGTGCATGTTGATTGCAGTCTGAAGCTTTATGAATCCATTATTAATGTTTTGATCTTTCGCTTGAGAATGAGTGTGGTGTAGCTATTGAATTTCAACAAAACAAAGGGCCTGTGTTTGCTGATGAGGTCTGTGCTGTCATGACCCGATGTGCAGATGTCTAGGCTGAAGTCTCCGTTGAGAATGTCACGCGTTTTTGTTTTGCGTTTTAAGCTGAAATGAAAATTGTCAAATTATCCGGCACTTAAATAAATTAATCAAAGCCACATTGGAAGTTCTCAGTGATTGTTAATGGCATAAAATGTGGCGTTGATAACATAGTCACTTCTTTTTGCATGAAATTTTCATAGTTATCCTTTTTACAATAAATACAAAACTTCTGACATAATGTTTCCGGTGTTTTTACAAACTAGCGTTCAAAAGTTTGGGGTCAGTAAGTGACAGTAAAGACATTTATAATGTGTTACAAAAGATTCTTTTTCAAATAAATGCTGTTCTTTTGAACATTCTATTCATCAAAGAATCCTGAGGAAATAATAAAAAAAAAAGTGGTTTCCACAAACATATTAAGCAACTGTTTTCAACATTGATAATAATCATAAATGTTTCTGGAGTATCAAATCATCATTTTAGAATGATTTCTGAAGGATCATGTGACACTGAAGACTGGAGTAATGATGCTGAAAATTCAGCTTTGATCACAGAAATAAATGACATTTTACTATGAATTCACATAAAAAAAAACAGCTATTTTAAATTGTAATAATATTTCACAATATTACTGTTTTTACTGTATTTTTGATCAAATAAATTCACCCTAGATGAGCAGAAGAGACTTCTTTCAAAAACAGTAAAACATCTTACCAACCCCACACTTTTAAAAAAGGTAGAGTATTTATGAAATGTCCATGCTAAATAAAATGTGTAGAGCTCAGTGCAACCCAAGATGCATTAAAAACATATTTCAGCACAATAGTCCTAGTTTGACTTTCTGACCCGCGTGCTTCATTTATTCACACTTCTGGTGTGTCGCTGTTGTCACAATCCGTGTGCACTGCAGTACTTTTTCTTGCCTCGGCACTCATCAGAGGTGAGATATTTGGAGTGTCGGCTAGCCTCCTTCACTGCGGCTAGCAGCTAACAGGTTTGCTTTGTTAGTGTTCTGACCCGAGAGGTGACAGGTCGCCACAGCCTGGAGCTCAACTGCTCCATCAGCCACTTCATGGATGTGACACCACTAAAATACCAATTCAGTCTCTTAACTGTTTGTCCATGGTAGTCTTTTAGTTGGATGTTTTTTTTTTGTATTTTCCCGGTCTAAATTCTTTACCCAGTTCAAATTGGTAGTGTCTTACTGGTGGCTGAAGAACTACAATGTGAGATTTGACTTTAGGGGCCCTATCATACACCCAGCGCAATGCAATGCCAGCCGTGATGCAAGTGTTTTTTGCTAGTTTCAGCCCGACACAGTTATCCCTATAGGCGGGTGCGCAACACTGCTTGTTACACACAGGGACGCGCAGCAGCACACAAACATGCCAAATGTTAAAAAATTAAAGGATTACAATGTAAAAGAGTATTATTAGTGTATATAAAGATACAAATGCCTATATGTCATAATGGACAGTCATTGCATGTATCAGAATTACCTATTTGCAGTAATGACGAATGAAATTGGCTAATTAGTTGACCAATCGTGGCAATCCACACATGTATTTAAACTGACTCGTCAGGTTGAGGGTGTCTATATTCCACCATGTAAATAGCAAATCCGCCATAGTGCAAGCGCACCTGGCTTTTATAAGGAATGGGAGATGAGACTCTGATTGGTTTATTGCACATTACGCCCAAAACACAGCCATGACTCATTAAGAGACTAGGTGCAACCCTAGGTGCGAGTGCTTTGTTTGCGCATAAAACTTAATTTACCGCTTTATTTACAAAATAATATTATCCAGAGCATGTTCACACAACAATGTCAGCACTCACGTGAACACAACACTTAATTTAATGATGTCTTTCTGGATCTTGAAAGTAGTAGTTGTGTTGGATCTCTATGGAGGGACAGAAACCTCTCGGATTTCAAAAATATCTTAATTTGTGTTCTGAAGATCAACAAAGGTCTGATGGATGTGGAACGACATGAGTGTGAGAAATTAATGACAGAATTTTCATTTTTGGGTGAACTAACCCTTTAAGCCTACTGTATCATATTTAATACACAAGTTTCTAAGGCCTCTAAAAGATTGACATGATCAAAACTGCTGAGAAACCTGTTGCACACAATCTACTACAGTCCTTCTCTTGTCTGATTGATAGTTTTGACTTTTTTTAGTGTAATTGTACAAACGTTTACCTTTAGCTCGTGCTTCACATGTCTTTTTGCTGTCAAATCTTTACTGATTTTAAAAAAGTAAATGCAATTATATTGTTAGTCATTTTAAGATGAAGATTTACTGGACTGAATCAACTTAGATTTACTTAACTATCCAAACATAATTATTTTAGATAAATCATGTTTAAATGTTAGTCTCAAATATGATCATCAGCCTTTTTAGGAAGGGTCTCTCAATCATCATCATATGCTTTAAAACTACTGAGCTTTGATCATGAAAACTAAGCATTTAAATATCATTTAAGTAAGACATTATTTGGAAAGATGTAGAGTGATGACTGATATTAATATGCAATTTATGTACAGTAAGTATCTGCTATACTGTTATAAAGAACATTGAATTATAATACAAGCTTACAAGCTCAGAATTTAATACTTTTTGTCCCTATATAACATCATCTGCACCAAATTGCATATTTTTTGCTCAGTTTGTGCCTTTGAATAAAATTGAGCTGATTTTCCTCCTCAAGTTTGGTCTCCATATTCTATCGTACTATATGAGCCATAAAAACTGGATGTATCAAATATAATGCTCAAAAAAATACACTTTATGTCAGACTTTACAGCGTTAATATGAAGGTGTCTTGAATTTTTATGTTTTCTAGGGCACCATTAGTTTAACAACATTCTAATTACAAACTCTTTTGGAATCAGTGTAGAATCTCTTGTGAGTCAAGTCGACTTTGTGTCATGCTAACTGTGAGTTGTTCTCTATGTAGTGCACTTATCTGAGTTAGAAAGTGCCAGTGTAGACAGTCGACGGCAAAGAAGCTCAACAGAGCTGTAGTGTTTTTATCCTTTGGTATCTAAAAAGTTCCTTGTATTTTCATCCTACTTGGCGGTCTTGTTGAGGCTCAGGGGCTGCAAAGTGATGTTATTTAGATTAAGCCTCTCGTTAGTGAGTAAATGAAGTCAGAATAATCAAATATTGTGAATTGCCATAGATAAAAGAGTTGATAGAGACAAAATATTTTATGCCAGAAAGGATAAGACCTCTGCATGACCTTTGATTTGACGTCTCATGCCCCGGTCGCACCATTTACCGCGGTGTGATGTGAGCGTACAGTACTTTGCTGCCCAGGGCAAGGAGACAGTCAGTCTGAGAACCGCTTCACGTCTGCCATCAGCCAATAACGTCGTTTGTCAGGTAAAAGATGCATTTCACTCTTGCTGTGGCTTGTTTATTCTGCTTTCTCATTTCATTAGGCAAAGCAGCAGAGTCAGAGAAAATCCAGGACACTCAGCAGTTCTGTCTTTTAAATGCTTATTATTTTTCTGTTCATAATTGGGGGAACAGATGTGATGTTGATCATATGATCTCCATATGCGCTAATGCGCACAAAAGACTCCAGGAGCGTCGTTGTGTTTCTGTTCTTTGATCAAACACTCCCTGTGAACAGACAGGGAGAAATATTTTTTTATCCTCCAGCTCTCGAGATATTGCCCAGCTTTCTTTGTCTTCCTGTAAGAGAGTTTTTTTTATTACTGCTGAAATATTGATACGCCAAAAAAGAGGATTGTTTCAATGAGGGAGGATTTGAAATGAGGAAAGAGGGCAGAAAAGAATGCAATATTGTAGGCCCGCTTGCGTTATTCCCATGTTTTACGACAAATACCTAATGAAAATCCCCATGGGGGTGATAGAAGCTGCTATTTAATTAAGACTTTATAAAATATTTAACAGGCCGATGATGGAGAGGGTGATTTCGCTCTGTCCACTGCTGTTTAGAGGACTTTGCCAGGCTACAGAGGCACATTATAATGGGAAACAGGCAGAGACTGAAGCTAAAGAAAACCCAAAATGATCCGGTCGACAGAGCATTACTACACTGCAGCAGAGCTGCTACTTCTGCATCTCAATAGATCACCGCAAACTTTTAGCATCAATCTCCATACTGAAAAATACAGCATAATCTACTACATGCCTTCTGTCATCTGATTTATAGATTATATTTTTTAGCAAGTAAATACGCCTTTTAGTATAATTGTACAAACGTCCTCCTTCAGCTTGTACTTCACATGTCTTTTTATCAAGTAAACGTAAGAATAACTTTTATGTTGTTAGTAATATTTCAAGATGAACACTTACTAGACTAATGCAACTTTATCTGGATTAGCAGGTTGATCCGGATTAGCAGGTCTGTCCAGTTGTCAAGTGCACAAAACCTCTCTAAAAATCCTAAAAAATGAAGAAGTGATTTCTTGTTTCTTTGTTTTGTTTGTTGAACCCCATAATGGCTCCAAACTGCACTTCCAGGCCGGAGTTTAGAAATACGTCTCCCTTTAAATATAATGAGCCTCCGGCTGGCTGTATCTCTAAAAAGTGCCTCCTCCCCAAAGCAGCGATTCTTGAACTGACTGCCATCATTACTGATCCATAGATGAATGGAAAAGATTGTTATAGTCCCCAAAAAGTCATTGCTTGGGTGAAATACGCTTAAGCAACTCCAAACAAACTTAGATGGCATTAGACCTTAAACTGAACCACAAAATTAGCCAGTTAAAGTGGTGTTCGCAAGCCATTTCACTTCTGTAATGTGATATATTTTAGTGTGAAATAGGATGTTTAATAGGGAAAAAGTGCAAGCACGGACTTTTTGCATCAAGAGTTTGCTTGTCTTGTTTTTCTCTCTTTTCAGACAAGTTCAATGTTTACCTTAACAAACTGTGCTGTTCTATTTAAAAATTACAGTATATATATATATATATATGGGTCAATGACGTGACGGGTCATTTTTTTGTCCAAAGGCCTTAATAATTATAAAAAATAAAGATATGACATCCAAAGTTTGTAAGGTAGTACAAATAGATCTCTTTTATTGAATCCAAAATGTTTTAATTATATTTTGCTACATATAAAGGTATTTGAAAGATTCTGAAGTGTCAAAAGGTCATTCGGTTTAACCGTCCAAAGGCCAATACAGCCATTTCATTTGTGAATAAAATATCTTAAAATGTAATAAATGTATATATTTTTTTTATTCTGGCATGATTTTATAACATCATATATCAACATAGTGCAAAATGGTATTAAAATTACGTGTAGAAGTCGTTGCTTTGTTATGATAAAGAATGTCCGGAAAAATGAACTTCATTGATGTCATTCGGAGTAACCAATATAAAGGGACCATTTTGGATCAAGTCATGTGGTCAATATCATGAGACAGGATGTGACATCATTCAGACACCTGCAAAGGACCACATGGTCGTGAAGCAAAGTAACTAACTCTCTCTTAACTATTTGAAAAATTCATGTTTTCACTTGCTCATATGCATGTCCTGAAACATCAGGTCATTTGGTACAACTGCTATAAAACATGGAAAATGTTGTAATATTTTTAAAACTTGTACTAAATATAAAATGTTTGATTGTCATTTTGCTAGCTAGCTAGATATCAGCCTGTTAGCATTGTTAGAAAATATCGTCATTCGGTATAACCAAAAGTGTCATTCGGTAAAACCGAAATTTTGGTTAAACCAAATGACTTTTTTGTAAAAAATGACAAAAGCAGTGTTAATTGATTATAAAAAACACATAATCATATTGTTAACACTTAATAAAACTTCAAAATTTATTATATCTCCATTAGGTGATTTTTTTTTTTTTTTTTTTTTTTTTACACTTTTAAGAACCTTATTCATCAATGACCCATTTATAATTAGAATTGAATGTCATTCTCATTGTGTTCTGATTGCTGCACAACCCTAATGTGCTCTGATGAATCACCAGGAACACACTGTAAGACATGCAGGAACATGCATTAAGACAGCAAATAAGGGTATTTGTTTTTTTGACTTTTTAAGAATTTTTTTAGGACTATCTGTCCCCAGATTATTTTGTAGATGATGAAAGGCATTTGGTCAGACCTTGTAGTCAATATCCGGTATGTCTTCCGTACATCGGTTGCTATAGTAATGACTCAATGCGATGCCAAGAGGCTTCTGCAGCAACTAGAGGAGCTGTCAGTGTGGAAAGAGATGATGGAAAACTGGGAATTTTGCCTTTCAACATGGCAACTCGCCATATTGCTGAACTCATGATCAGATCAGACAACATTAGTGATGATAAATAACTGTATTTTACACATGGATGTGCTGTGTTCCCAAACCATTCAGTCATCCAGTTAGCATTTTAAATTTTATTTCAAACAATATGGAAATGTGTGTTTGTAAACATGAAGTTTTATGCAGTCTGCCTGTCTGCACATGAGAATCTGAATCACCTTTGAGACATTCAGAATTCCTGAATTTGAATTGTATTTGCCAATTGAAATCCCATTTCAGCGTTCCGGATAGTTGCCTTGAACAACACCATTCCAAACTCAGTGTGTGTCCTCTGTGCTTTAATCGACAGATCCATTCAGACTCTGATGAAGGGGACGGATCTATTAAGTACACTATCTCTGGAGAGGGAGCAGGGACTATATTCATCATAGACGAGGTCACCGGTGACATTCACGCTACGGAGAGATTAGACCGTGAGGAGAAGACCTTCTACACCTTGAGAGCTCAAGCACGAGACCGTCTGACTGACGCGCCGCTTGAACCCGAGTCAGAGTTTGTCATCAAAGTCCAGGACATCAACGACAGTGAGCCCAAGTTTCTAGAAGGTCCCTACATCGGAAGTGTGGCAGAACTCTCTCCTATTGGTAAGATACATTTCACACTGTATTTATATACTGAACTGATGCCTTTTAAATACTGGTATATTGTAAATACCGGTTGTGTACACCGTTGGTCAAACATTTCGATTTTTAAATGTCTCTTCTGCTCATCAAGGCTGAATTTATTTGATCAAAAATACAGTAAAAATTGTGAAATATTATTAGAGTTGAAAATAGCTGTTTTGTATGTGAATATATTGTAAAGTGTAATTTATTCCTGTGATCAAAGCTGTATTTTCAGCATCATTGCTCCAGTCTTCAGTGTCACATGATCCTTCAGAAATCATTCTAATATGATGATTTGCTTATTATGATTATTATCAATGCTGAAAACAGTTGTGCTGCTTCATATTTTTGTGGAAACTGTGATATATTTTATTTTCAGGATTCTTTAATGGATAGAAAGTTCAAAAGAACAGCATTTATTTAAAATGGAAATCTTTTGTAACATTATTAAAGTTTTAGATCAATTTAATGCGTCCTTATTGAATAAAGGTATATGTATTTATATGTATTAAAGATCTTACTTACCCCAAACTTTTGAACTGAAGTGCATCACAGTTTCCACAAAATTATTAAGCTGCACAACTGTTGACGATAATAATTAAATGTCTCTTCTTTTAGAAACTTTTAGTTCTTTCAAACTTTTTACCTCCAGTAAATATTTGTATATTGTGTGTTCGATCAGATCAGTGTTAGTTTTGTATAATTGATATATTTTTTGGTAATATTTTGAATTGTATTTTATTTTCTAAGTTTTATTAATTTTGTTATGTGTTTCTGTCATGTTTGTTACATATTTCTGTATAGTTTTTATGTTTTAGTTTTTAGTTAATCTAGTTTTAGTTATTTTAGTAATTTAAATGAAAATGAGAAATTATTCCTTGTTAACTATAGCTGAAATAAAATGTTTTTTTTTAATATATTTTATTTCAGATCATTTCATAGTTCAGATCACAATTCATAATGCAATTTTGTTTCATAAAGTTTTGCATCTTTAGCATTGTTGCACGAGGCCCAAAAGAGAGCAGTTTTCTCTTTCAGCTCAATTACTGTCGCAGCGGAGCAACAGTTTGAACAGAATCTTGCTGTGTGATTTAAAGTTGACATGATCATTAATGATAGTCAGTTCTTGCTTTTGCAATGTGGGTATCCTAGCCTACTGTACCAAAAAGTACCATGGTAGTACCAACTGAAGAAACATATACATGTAAATGTATAGTACATGTCAAAATACCATGGTATTGCCAGAAACCGCCGTACATGATCTGGCACAGTATTTTGTGTTATTTCCAGTGTGTTGGTGTGTTTTTTTTTGTCAGCTGCACCTCAACCAAAGCCCTTGTGTGTGTGTGTTTACGGATATAAAAGATTTTTAAATGCAGGTTACAATAATGTAATCACTGCAGCGCTGCACGGCTGTGAACTTCCTGATTGAAATTAATTCCTGCTTCCTCAGCACATCGGTGGCTGCGACTCGCTGCTTATTGACAAAGAAGAGAGAGAGAGAGAGAGAGAGAAATATGAGAGAGTCCTTCATTCCCTGTAGGGTTCTCCACCTTTCAGTCAAATTATACATTAAAGAAGTGTGGACTTCATGTTTTATACATTGAACAGCAGCGAGTGTAATGAAATAACGGCTCTGCTTAGTCAAGCATTTCCTGTTTGTTTTCTGCTTATGTTTGTGGTCCTGTTCAGAACTGCCACTAATGGGCTTATTGTTAGAGCCTCAGGAATAAGGGCAGTGTTACTCGACAGCCCATTTTCATTGAGGTGCATGAAAAAAAAATAGTTCATAATAAGTTACAAAGAGTTTATATAAATATTTATTTATTGCACTTACAAATATGCTCACATCTTTCAAAGCTATGTCAAACAATATAAAATAGATAATTACAGAGTTACCTTGCTTGTTAGCAAAATAAGGGTTATTGTATTATTTGATTTATTTTATATATGAGTTATAAAAATTAATACGTACTGTGTGCATGTGTGTGTGTGTGTGTGTGTGTGTGTGTGCACCACTGAAAACTTTGGAATAATTAAGATTTATTTAATGTTTTTGAAAGAAGTCTCTTCTGCTCACCAAGGCTGAATTTATATGATCAATAATACAGTAAAAAGAGTAATATTGTAAAATGTGTGTGTATATATATATATTTTGTACAGTACAAATTATAATGTACAGTATATAAAAATGACTCATTAATAATAAAAATAAAATATAGATAATATACAAAAATATAAATAAATTAATTAATTAACTGATTAATTTAATAAACAGTATAATAAACAATTTATACATACTGTACGCACTATATATATAGTAAATATATATATATATATAATCATGATGATAAAAATATTAATACTAATACTAATAATAATGTATATAAAAATAACTAATCCATATTAAACAAATAAATAAAATACAGTAAATTTATACATACTCTAGGCATCATTTATTCACGCCTGCAAAACTAATTTCATAATTGTTAATCAGACAAGTGAGTGTAAACTTTTAATTAGTTCATTAACAGCATGTATTGTATTGTGTGATTGTTAGGCCTGCCTCATGGTTCATAATAAACTCCACTGCTCCCCTTGATCTGACATGAAGGGCTTCGGTAATTTTCCAGCCACAAAGCTTTAAGTGACCAGCTAACGGGTGGTCGTAAGTAATGGGGCTAATTGTCACGCAGCAGACAGAGCTAATTTAACGTAGATGTGTGAACAACTGATCTAATAAGCTCGAGTGTGATCACTGTGCTGTCTTACCACTCTGGAAGAAAGAATTCAGCAATAATCATAAAAAAAGTAATCACGGACAAGCCCCGGGCATATTCATTTTTACTTACCGCCTTTGTCATTTTCTGCCTCTCTTTCTTCCTCTCTTTTTCTCTCCAGTGGTTTCGCTGATATGCATGGCCTTTAGCGTGCTGTCGAAGCCAAGTCGCATTTGTTTGCATATTATTCACACACTATAGATGCTTCGTGTTGGCTAACCCAGCGGTGAGCCGGTAGAGAGGGACAAAACACTCTCTCTCTCACTGCCTGCTAATCACATTAGCCTCAAATCACTAGAGGTTGTTGATCTTTTGTCTGTGTTTGTTTGTTTTTCCAAAAACAAATTCTACAATGGTTTATAAACTGTGCATTTTGCATTTATGTTTGCTTAAAGGATGCTTTTTCTCTGCTTAAAAGGATCATATTGTTTACATTTGGCAGTAAGTCTCATTCATTCATGATTTCTACTAATAAAACATCACTACTGATATTACACATACTTAAGATGTGTCATCATGTAGAGACCAGAATATCACAGAGACATATTATTATACAAAGCAATATATGGCACTGTATACAAAAATGTTATATGTATTAAAGGGGTCATGAATTGAGAAATCAACTTCTCCTAGAGCTTTTAATATATAAGATGTCATCGTACTATAAGAATATCCTGTATGTTTCAGAACTGAAAACTTCCTTGTTAGTCCAATAAAAGCTTATATTGACACCAGGCCCAGCGAACAACTGATCCTGGAATGTGCCTATCTTAGGTGAAACTCCGCCTCCACAGAAGAAATCAACGCCTACTTCATCATTGCAATGTTAGCCCCGCCCACTGGTGTGTTAGTGAGATAAGGAGAGAAGAGGATTCAAAGGATCCTAGGAATATGGTTATTTATTTTCAACAATGTGAAAGTCTCATTTGAGATTTATATTTATTTGTATTCAGTATTTCATTGTGTATTCTTCGGTAAATCAATCGCATTTCGGCGCAGGCTTTGCAAACAGACTTTTACGATATGGACTCAACAGTAATGCAACAACATGTGTTCATTCTAATGCCTGATCTGAAATGTAATGATTCATGTTCATTCATTCAGATGTTCTTTGTCTATGTGTCAGTAAATCAAACCAGTGACTAAACGCTCAACTTCATGTTGTTTCTCTTAGTAGGATGAAAATAATCTGTTATTTAAACAGTGATTAAATTATATATGGAAAGCGATCTAAGAACGCTCCCTTTACAATCGCTGGAGCTGTCAATCAAACAGCGCAAGTTTATCAGTGACTGAGTTCTGGACTTGCGCCTAACCCTAACTCCCGTTTTATTTAACAAATCCCTATAGTTACAATGTGTTTGCACTGTTAGATATGATGAAAGCATTCATTAATGTGCAGAAATCGACTTGCAATGATGAGATCACTGCTTTCATGTGCTCAACAACATGCCTGTGATCAGCTTCAATGTTCATCACTGAAACTTTCATGCCACATCTCAATATAATGCCATAGATCTAAATGTAATCAACACTTTTCACAATTAGTTAACCTTGAGAGCTGTAATAGTAAAAATGTTCTAAATGTTTTCGAGAGAGTAATACTAAATTATTTCATATGCAAAGATGTTAGCCAATCACAGCAGTGGGTGTTTACACTGAAGTCTCACAGCAGACACGCCCCTTAAAACAGAGCGTTCAAATCAGAGGGCTGAAATCAGGGTAGGAAAAATGCCTTTTATTTCTAAATTATGACCATTGTTGATGTATGAGCATACTAACATTATAAGTGCACCCCAGGAAATATTATAAAACAATAAAACAAGTTCATGACATCTTTAAAACTCATAAATGTTTCTTGAGCAGCAAATCAGCATATTAGAATGATTTCTGAAGGATCATGTGACACTGAAGACTGGAGTAATGATGCTGAAAATTCAGCTTTAATCACGGTAATAAATTAAATTTTACAATATATTCACATAGAAAACAGTTATTTTAAATTGTAAGAATATTTCACAATATTATTGTTTTTACTGTATATATATAATTTTAAAAATCACCCTTGGTGAGCAGAAGAGACTTCTTTCAAAAATATTTCAAAAATCTTTAAAAATTATCCCAAACTCAACAAGACAATATTTAGTTTTTTAAGCAGCTCACGATGTCTGTCTTTTTGCAAAGTCTGACTCTTGTTTATATGTGAGTAAAGCTAACTGTGAATAATTAAACCAAATGCATCTCTTCCCTTTCTCGAGTTGTGAGAGCCAAAGTAACTCTTTAAATATTTAAGCTTCAGCAATGCTTTGCCCACAGTTTCAAAACTCCTCAGATGCATGCAAAAATAATATGATGCTTGTATGGTTTGTGCAACAGATGTCTTACTATAGTTTTAGAGGGGATGTTCAAAACCCCTTTGAATGATTCACCAACATGGTTTCTGCCAGTGTCAGATAATAGACACACAAAGCTGGCGGCACCATCATATTCAAAAGAGATTTGCATTTCCAGAGGGAAATAACAGCAGTCGGAAGGCAGCAGAAGAACAGTGTCAAAGTTTTGGGGAACTTTTAGGCTTTAGTTCTGCATCAGTAGTGCTGCTTTGTAATTATCCCGAATAACATGAAAATCCTTACCTGTGATTGAAGGAACATGTGTGCGACATATAGTCTTGTTGTACCGTGACAGGCTGCCCAATCTCTGGGTAAAATGCCTCCATGTGACAAAAGTACTGCGTGATGGATGGTTGTGGTGGAAAGATTTGATTGATGCGCTGGACCACTGATGGAAAGGTTATGTCACTGGGTTTGAACTGCGGCATTTTGACATCCGAGCTGATTTGATCTGCGTTGACTGACACTGCTCATCATCTCTAGAGGAGCCACGGCATCTAATGCACAAAAACACATCGAGGTATTCTAAAATGCATTACGAAGGGGATAGTTCATGTTTATATTGCATAATATTTTTTGATCCGATTACATTTTGCAATGCATCATGAGAGGAGTAGTTGATTTAAAATTAAAGTCATAGTTTGTGATCCATCTCAGAGCTGGTTTGGTTTTGGATGAAGGTTTTGAATTCTTTAATGATGAATCCCTATGGAGAAAATGAATGGGAAATTAGTTCCGGAACCAAGGCCGCTCTAAATGTGGACACTCAACTTTTTATTAAAGTGCTAGAGACTAGAAAAAAAGCATAGCTTGTGTAAAGGACTCGCTGATGGATATCAGAAGAAGATATGCCAGATATTAGGTATTTCATGGCTGCAAGCACTTTATGCACATTGTCACATTCAGAGAAGGAGATATGGGGCGTTCTGGTCTATTTTAAACAGATTGATTTTAAATATTCAAAATGAAAATGATTCTGCTTTTACTCAGTGTTAAATTGAATAAAATGGGATTATTATCTAATCCCCCTCTGCTCGTGTTTAGTGTGCTTAGATTTTGAGATTTGCTGCGGTCGGATGATTTCAGCACTGCCTCAGTCCATCTGCAGTCTGGTGGCTTTTGATGTCATAAACTTCTGCTTTTTGATGTCTACTTAAAGGGATAGTTCAGCCAAAAATTAAAATTCTTTCATTATTTACTCACCCTCAAGTTGTTCCAAACCTGTTTCTTTCTTCTGTTGGACACAAAAGAAGATATTTTGAAGAATGTTGGTAGACAAACAGTTGACAGTAGCCATTGACTTCAATAGTAGGAAAAAATGGAAGTCAGTGGCTACTGTCAACTGTCTGATGACAGAATTTTCATTTTTAAAACTATCCCTTTAAAGGAATTCTGTCATTCGTTCATTCATTTACATAATATTTACCAGTATGTTCAAGGGTGAATACCTTAAAGGGGACCTATTATGCCCCTTCTTAATGTAATATGGTGTCCGCAGAATGTGTCTGTGAAGTTTCAGCTCAAAATACCCCACAGATCATTGATTATATCTTGTCAAATTTGCCCCTATTTGGGTGTGAGCAAAAATACACCGTTTTTGTGTGTGTCCCTTTAAATGCAAATGAGCTGCTGCTCCCGGCCCCCTTTCCAGAAGAGGGCGGAGCTTTAACAGCTCACGCTTCGGTTGCTCAACAACAACAAAGCTGGAGAATCTCACGCAGCCAAAATGAGGATTGTCAGTAACGGTGTTCAGCCTTACATTGTTCAAAACGGAGTCGACACTGATGGAGAGACTCAGGAAGAAGTTACAACTTTTAGAATGAAACTGGATGTTTCTGAATGGTTAGTGGATAAATTTATGAAGTTGCTGTGGAGTTGATTCAACTCATCGACTAACATGTGCCGTCATGTTAATCTTTTGTGTTGAATTGACCCTCGTTTGTGAAGCAGTCTGGCGTAAAATGACGGCATGACAACAAAAACAGAGAAAGGCTTACAAAAACGAAGTTACTGGGTTGTCCCTTTTCACATTTCCTGGGTTCGTAGATGCACCGGGGACTCGATTATAGCATTTAAACACGGAAAAAATCTGATTTTCATGATACGTGTCCTTAACCCGTTAGTTAATTCTTTTACACATGCCATCTTTTTTGTACTTTTATTTTAAAAAGTTGTATCTTGCACTCACTCTTCTGGCAGCATTTACTGAATAAAATGCTCTCAATGCAAGTCTGGAGCATGACAGCAATAATGATAGTTGCAAGAATATGCAAAGTTGTCCTATAAAACATCCTGGATGGGGACTGTTTAAGTACATCTTTGTCAAAGTGGATGAAAAATATCCCATGTAAATCCTTACGGGACTTCCTTGAGGATCACAGTTGCGGGCCATTGACTTTTATGACACAACATTACCCACCTCTTTCTATTTTTTCAGCCTTTAGTCAAATCTAAGCTCGTGTTCTTTATTTTTAGTTGGGCGAATGAAAAGTGAATCAAGTGTTGAGATGTTGAGAGGAATAAGTTTTCATGTGAAAACACTTTGGCTTTTATGGGAGCACTAAACGATTCATAATGCGGAGTGATTTGGGGGCGTTGGGTGCGAAAGACTCTGACAGGGTTAAATAGAGGAGAAAGTGAGCGTGCCGGGCCGACTGCTTTAGCGCCGCAGCACAAATCTCCTTTACGACCGCAGCTCTTAAATAGCTGTCAGTCTCTCGTCTTGCATGAGCTAACCTCTTCTGGCCATCTGCTCCGTACGGCAGCCTTCTTCTTCACCCGGGTGCCGCGGCTGGCAGCTTCAAACAGACTTTGTTGACACCGTTAAGTGGGTCATTCCTGTTATGCAGTGCCTTTTGAACTTTATAGCATTAATGAATATGCGTGTGTTGTCATTTAAGGAAGTATTTCTATAAAAACTCCCTGGTCATGCACGGAAACTTCAACTTTACTAATTATAACTTTGCTAATTACTCACACGATGACAAGAGCTAAAGATAGGCATTACTCAGTGAGGGATCGACAGTTAGATCACATGAGGATGTCGAGTTGAATTTCATAATTTATTAATGAAGTATTATACTGATTTCATTTTATCAAACAGGATGGAAGGTTTTAGAGAGACACAAACCAACTAATCCATCAAATCCATTGATTCTTTCTAATGTTTGTGCTGTTGACTTCTCACAGAAATTATGTCACTTCCTGGTGGATGATGGCATCGGTGAACTGGCTAAAAGGATTTTACAGAAGTAATTAAAAACAGATTATTCATATATAAATTCCAGTAAAAATATTTTGTTATATTCATGTAAAGTCACTGCAATGCACAGCCTTGCATGACTTATTGCTTTTTTTTTTTTTTATTGAAATAGTCATGGAAAACGTGACAATCATTTTTAATTAAAACCAAATTACTAATGCATACTAATTAAATAATCTATTGACAATTGGGTGATTCATGCGCTTAGCTGAAAATGCACTAATAAGACTATTAAGATTGTTTTGCGTCATGCAAAATATTTCATTTTTTTATTTTACTTTTGGAGCACAACATTACCCAGATTTTATTGACAAAAATAATGGAATATTTTTAAAAATGTGTCAGGTTTTCATTGCAAACTAAATAACACGAGTTTAATATTTTATCCAATATATTAAGATATATATGACTGGTACATGTACATGTATTCCATAGCAGGGATGACTCAAGTGCATTTATGCATAAATCTTTCCAACAGCGAGGGACGAGGAGGCAGTAGCTCTAAAAATGCATTCTTCCGTAAGGCCGGGCGCATTAAATTTAATTTTACTTTAGAGGTTCACGTCCTCTCATATCTTTGCGTATGCATTTTTCATTGGCTATTTACAGTGCTTTTGGCATGGCAGAGCGCTCATGCTTTTAATCTAAACAGCTTCCCTTTGCTCTTCTATGAACAGCTCTTCATCTCAGACTTTCTGGGTCGTAGATTTTCAAACAGATGACATCTGATCACAGATCACCTAGCGGGTTAATCTCACGCCAACCCTGAGATAAGTCTTGACCAGAGGCGTCCAGTCTGGGTATCATATGGAGAGCTTCCACATCAGCTTATTGTTTGATCTATATTTTATGATTGTGCCAATCTAGGCTTGTGTGTGTGGAGACGCTACCAGAGGAAAACAAACCAGCCTGGCCTGCCCTACACAAGCCCTGCTTAATCCACATACACACACCCCGTGTCGCTCTGCAAATATTGGCAAAAGGTGCAGGATGTTGCGGGTGAAGGGGCACGTCTGCTGAACTCTGGTGCTGTATGTGTGATTACTTCCTAGGGCTGCGCGCTTTCCTTCCCATAGAAACACTCATCTGGTCAAGGAGTGAATCACGCTGGGAAATGTCTGGGTCAGATTTCACTGCAGTGCTTCATGTAAAGTCACTGCAATGCACAGATTGTCGTGGCTTATTGCTTCATCTTCCGTATTGTAATACAGTTGCAAAAACATCCGGCCCAGACTCAGTGTTTTGTTTGTTGTTTTTAATTAAAACCAGCATACTAATTAAATCAGCTACTGACAATTGACTGATTAATTGTCATGAAAATGTCACAAAAGCAAAGCTTCTTTTTAAGACCAATATATGTATTTTTATTTTGCAACATATATCACATTTTTTATTTACATTTTGAAGCAAAATAAGACCTTGACATTTCTCGACAGCTTTTTACTCGTATTTAATGTTTCATTTTTTATTTTACTGTATATGTAGAAATTGCAGTTTTTGCAGTAGAAAGCTGTAAATAATCATGACTATATAACTGTTTTAGTTCAGCATATAATAAAAGACTTTATTTTGGACACAGGCACATCACAGGAATTAGTTCAATGCTAATTATTAATAAAACTTAACAGCATTTCTTTATGAATACAGCTATATCAGATATAGTTGTATTCATAAAGAAATGCTAAAAGGATATTGCTTATCATTTTGCCAAATGATCTCTTGTCAACCTTTGAGCGAAAGCGTCTTCCTCTGTGATGTTATCGCATCTGTAAACTGATCGCAAAGCATAATCTGTTGCTAAAACTCTACAGCATTTTGCATGTATTTTTTACTTTTTTTCTCTCATACATTTGTTCGGCTATTTTAGAAGAACAGTATAAAAAGAAACCAAAATGAATAATAAATAAAGGTTGCACATATTGAATTCCCAGCCCACTCTTGCAGAATGCTGCAGCTATATTGTGTGTGTGTGTGTGTGTGTGTGTGTGTGTGTGCGTGTGCATGTGTGTGTCAGATACAGGTTATAACTGTGAAGAGCTGGATCAAGGCCTGCAAACATGCACTTTTTTCCCCCCTTCCATCTACTTCTGGAGCAATATTTGCACTTGGTAGAATACACAGAGAACTCAAACACACTACTATTACACTCCAGATCAGCCTTTTTCTTATCTCAGAGTCAGGCCTGAACCCTTTAATGTTTTGGAAATAAACCCTTACAAAAAAGTGCAGTACCATGGTATTGCATGGTAATGTTATACTTTATACAATGTCATATAATAACTAGTTTTGGTTCCCTAAAGAACCTTTGGTGACACTTTACTTAAAGCCTTTATGTATAATGCATTATAACGGTATTCATAATGTACATTATAATGCATTATATTTTTTCATAAATAATTGTAACCAAAGTTTAAATGCATTAAAATACGGTAGTCAGCATTTGAAGTGGATCAAAAAAGTTCATCAAAGTTGTCCTAAGAAGAAGGTTTTAGGACAACTTTAATGAAAGGTTTTGATCCACTTCAAATGTTGACTACTATATATGCAAATTCCTTGTTACTTCTGAAGTTTATGGAAGCTTGTTTCCGCCACTGAATAAAAAATAAAAAAGATAATTGTGACTTTTTATCTCACAATTCTGACTTCTTTTCTTGCAATTCTCACTTTTTTCTCGCAATTCCGAGTTTACTGTATGTCATGCAATTTTGACTTCTTTTCTCAGAATTGTGAGATATTGTCGCAATTGCAAATTATAAAGTCCAACTTTTTTTCTCAGAATTGCAAGTTTATATCACACAATTCTGACTTTATATTACGCAATCCTGACTTTATAACTCGCAATTCTGACTTTATAACTCGCAATTCTGACTTTATTACTTGCAATTGTGTTTATATCTTGACATTCTGACTTTATAACACTCACTTGCGACTTTGTCACACAATTCTGACTTTATTTCTCACAACTGTGAGTTTGTATCACACAATTGCGAGAAAAAAAAGTCAAGATTGTGAGATAAAAAGTCACAATTACCTTTTTTATTTTTTATTCAGTGGCAGAAGCAAGCTTCCATAGAAATTGTTTTAATGCATTTTACTTTCTAAAGGCATAACAGAAGTATTATAATGTATTATATCTGTGGTTACAATGCATTATAAGATGCATTGTACTTTTATAATGCATTATATGTAAAGGCTTTAAGTAAAGTGTTTCCAAACCTTTCAGAGACCAAACCTTTTCTCCTTAAAACTGCAGTTTACCAAAGACAAAAACATGTTTTGAACACGCCACCGGTTTCCTACCATCACAAATGTGACCAATCCCGTCAACGAGAGGGCGGGGCTTTTCTCCACTGACTTTCTATTATGTCAAAGCGTATGTGATTTATATGATTCAAAGCGTTTCTGCAGATGGTGACTTTTAGAAGGCAGCTGTCTGACTCTAAGATTGCGAATGGGAAAATGCTTTGTGTAACATTAGCAACACATTATTAGCTGTTTGATAATGTAGTCAAGCCAAAGGCTAATCATATTAATTACCGTTATGTGTCTGACATTGTAGAGAGCGATACATAAAACACATTACCATTCTGATAGAGTTTCTGGTTCAAACATATATGGCTGAATTAAACCAATATTTCCACTTGCCATTGTGTAGCGTTTACTACAGCTGACCAAGTGGATCAGGTAATCTGAGCTGCTGTGATTGAGTGGAGGCGGAGACTAATTTGCATATTCATGTATCCGCATATACTAAATGAACCAAGGGTGTTGAGTTACATTCAATCTATTCTAAGGCATGAAGAAATTATTTTCACAGGGAAGAAGAAAAAAAAAAAAAAAAAAAAAGTTTAAATGTGTCACTGTGATGATCAAAGATGAGTTTTAAGGGACTGCAAGAGGATTTACTAAAGGTTCTTCATGGAACCATAAATGCCAGTAAAGAACCTTTATTTTTTAGAGTTCATATTAAAATCAACTGAACACCATATCATGCACGCTTTTGTTAATGCATCAAGGTTGACTGCTTTTTTTTTTTCTCCAGCTGATGGTGGTAAATAGTTTCCAGTTCATGTTAAGCCTAACTGTGTATGTCTCAAACTTCTCAAGTGTGTTTTTCTTTTATGCATTCCCAGGAGCCACAGCAGGATGCATAAACCAAGATCTAATGACCTCTTAGTGAATCCGAGGCTGTGCATTAATAAGAGACTATGCTAGTGCCTCCTCTTCCTGTTTGAGTGTAAACACAATAAAATAACATTTGCATTTATATAGTTTTTCACTAGTGGCATTACTAGACTCAGGGAGGGCCGTCGGACAGCTTCATGCTGATTATTACCTGTGGAAAATTAAGATAAGTAAGTAATCCCATGAAAGGAAATGGCCTCTGCATCTCAACTCCCAGTTAACAAGAGAAATGCTATCTTATAGTTACATTTTTTTAATGCAATGCAGACAGTTTTCAAAGTTATCCTAGAGCAGAGTAGGCGTCCGTGATCTTTTGAAGATCACCATGAAAGCATGTTTTTTTCTGAAAATGGTTGGCAGTTATTTGTTGTACTGAATGGCGACATGCAAAGTCTGTTTTCTTGATATACCAGCAAATCTTCCTTTGCCTCTGCAGCCCCATTAGGCAAAATAGAGCACTATAAACAAAACTAAACTTGAAAGAGTGGCCGCACACAGAAAATGGCAAATGTATAAGAATACCCTGCGAGTTTTTTCTCAAGCATTTGATGTTCGCTTCTGTTCACACCACAGCTCAGACCACGAAACCGATGGAAGGTTAGAGAAAGTGTAAAGCAATCAGACAGATACCGATTGGGGTGTTTGGCTTTGGCGAAAGTGGTTAGCTTTAATGATAAAACATTGTCCTTTTCTGTAAGCCCTCTTGGGAGGCGGTTTTGTGACTGAAGACAAACAAGATTCTGACACTTCCCGTTAATTAACCTAATTAGCATAGGCCTATTATGTGGCCGGACAGTATCGTGACAGGCCTCCGTGAGAGACTGCAACGATGACCTTTTGCGGACACCACCAGCTGTCACCAATTACCTGCAGACCGATCGGCCTGAATAAAAGCACTGGAGTTGTCCTTGAGCGCCGTTTCTTCACTACATACACAGTCACCGTGTCTCTTAAAGGAATAATTCAAAAGAAAATGTATATTCTGTCATCATTTACTCACCTTGATGTTTCAGACCTGTGTGTTGCAACCAGTATATAAAGCATCTTAAAGGGCTCGTGACATGAGAATTAAAATTTGCCTTGATCTTTTGACATATAAGAGATCTTTAAAGGGGTCGTTGATTATGATTTCACTTTAACTTTAGTTAGTGTGTAATGTTGCTGTTTGAGCATAAACAACATCTGCAAAGTTACGATGCTCAAAGTTCAATGCAAAGGGAGATATTTTCTTTTACAGAAATCACTTTTTAAGGACTACAACAAACGGCTGGTAGGGACTACAACGAGCTTCTTCCCGGGGTTGGTGACATCACAAACCCAAACATTTACATAAACCCCGCCCCCGAGAACACACAACAAAGGGGTTGAGGCCATGTTGGGCTGCTTTAGAGAAGAGGAAGAGTTGTTGTAGTAGAGTGTTGTTGTCATGCCGTCATTTTACGCCGGACTGCTTCACAAACGAGGATCAATTGAACACGAAAGATTAACATGACGAAACATGCCAGTCGATGAGTTGAATCAACTCCACAGTAAATTTATCCACTAACCATTCAGAAACGTCCAGTTTCATTCTAAAAGTTGTAACTTCTTCCTGAGTCTCTCCATCAGTGTCGACTCCGGTTTGAACAATGTAAGGCTGAACACCGTTACTGACAATCCTCATTTTGGCTGCGTGAGATTCTCCAGCTTTGTTGTTGTTGAGCGACCGAAGCGTGAGCTGTTAAAGCTCCGCCCTCTTCTGGAAAGGGGGCCGGGAGCAGCAGCTCATTTGCATTTAAAGGGACACACACAAAAAACATCCAGTTTAAACAGCTCTTTTTTTTAAAGTCATTTTTCACTGATGATGTTCCTCTCTATGAAACTCTGATTTCGTCCAAATCTTTTTTTCGTCCACATTCGGGTTTTTTCAGGGAATACCAACCAGATTGCAGTCTGTTCCTCACACACAGGTATTATCTCACTTCAGAAGACTTCCATGGTACTTTTATGTCTTTTTTTGGAGCTCAACAGACTTGGTCACTATGAGCTATTGATGTATAGAAAAGCGCTTTGTAGAGATTCCTCCAAAATTCTCCTTCTGTGTTCCACTGAAGAGAGAGAAATGTACAGGTTTGGAATGACATTAGGCTGAAAACTCCTCCTTTAGACTCTGAGTGCCTTATCTTTTCCCGTCTTCATTCACCAGGCTTTTCGTGCGAGAAGCTTGCATTCCCCCCTCAGGAATAAGGTCCATTAAACTTTATAGGCTGCAGGCTTTGCTTTAGTTAAAATGTGTGACTAAATGTAAATATGTGCTTTGTATCGGGAGCCAGAGGGCTGTTGAGATGCACACAATTGACTCAGAAAATGCATTAAAAATAACATCTAAATGCTCTGGAAATGCTTACAACTTGATGTCTATATGAAACGTTGTCAATGTAAGCCTCAATCTAATGAAAAACAATTGATGTGTTGAATACAGGTACGTCAGTGATGAAGGTTATGGCCTCAGACGCTGATGACCCGACCTATGGAAGCAGCGCTCGGATAGTTTACAGTGTTCTGGATGGAGAGAGATTCTTTACTGTTGACCGACAAACCGGTAAGCACATAAATTACTTCTCTACATGATCATTTCTTATTGAAAGAGCATATAATAATGTTGAAAGCCTTTTGCATGTTATCCACAAATTGGATGCTACTTTTAATTGGTGCATTTGCATGCAAACATCATGGTGACAAGTTTTACACGATGACTTCCTCTCGCTTTGTTCAGAAACTGTAAAATACAACTTTTCAGTTGAGAGCTATTTTAGGTTTGGGTCATTGTAATGATTTAGCTGTTAATTTTAAGCCACCAGACTCCAGTCATTCTAGTAGAAATAGTTTACTGGTGCTTGTTTTTTTTTTTATAGACTGCTCTGTAATTTAGTGTTGGTTATTTTCCAAGATGTTTGTAAGTGCATCAGCACTGAGCTTTACCACAAAGAGTGTTGTTGTTGGAGTGAAATTTTGTTGTTATCAGTAATACAGAGTGCAACACTTGGGTTCTGAAAGTAAAAATCCAATTTTAGAGTAATTGATTTTTAGCATTGATGTATTAAACGAGTGACATCTGCAAGTCGGTTTGGTTATATATATATATATATATATATATATATATATAAGTATGTGAAAAGTATGTGAACCACTTGCAGAATCTGTGAAAATGTGAATAATTTTAATAAAATAAGAGAGATCATACAACATGCATGTTATTTTTTATTTAGTACTGTCCTGAGTAAGATATTTTACATAAAAAATGTTTACATATAGTCCACAGGACAAAAAAAAAAAAAGCTGAATTATTAAAATAACCCTGTTCATAAGTATGTGAACCATTGGTTCTTAATAATGTGTGTGGTTACCTGGATGATCTACGACTGTTTTTTTGTTGTGTGATGGTTGTTCATGAGTCCCTTTTTTGTCCTGAACAGTTAAACTGAGCTCTGTTCTTCAGAAAAATCCTCCAGGTCCTGCAGATTCTTCAGTTTTCAAGCATTTTTTGCATATTTGAACCCTTTCCCGCAGTGACTGTCTGATTTTGAGATCCATCTTTTCACACTGAGGACAACTGAGGGACTCAAACACAACTATTAAAAAAGGTTCAAACATTCACTGATGCTCCAGAAGGAAACACAATGCTTTAAGAGCCGAGGGTTGAAAACGTTTTGAATTTGAAGATCAAGGCAAGGCAATTTTATTTGTATAGCACATTTCATACACAATGGTATTTCAGTGCTTTACATAAAGAGGAAACAAATAAAAATGGAATGCATAAGAAATAAAAATAACAGTAAAAACAGAGAAGGTAAATTAATTTGTCTTCCGGGAAACATGTAAGTATCTTCTGTTGCTTCCGAAGGGCAGTACTAAATGAAATATATATATATATATTTCAACAAAATAAGAAAAATTTGGACATCTTCATCCTGTTCAAAAGTTTTCACCCACGTCTCTTAATGCATCGTGTTTCCTTCTGGAGCATCAGTGAATGTTTGAACCTTTTTTAATAGTTGTGTTTGATCATGCATTTTGCATGATCTCTCTTATTTTGTTAAAATTGTTCCTATACTTTTTCCAATACTGTTCAAAAGTTTGGAGTCAGTAAGATTTTTTTTAATGTTTTTGAAAGAGTCTCTTATGCTCACCTACATTTATCTGATCAAAAATACAGTAAAAATAGTAATATTGTGAAATATTATTACATTTGACTGTTTTCTATATTTTGAAATGTAATTTATTCATCTGATACAAAGCTGCATCATTACTTCAGTCTTCAGTGTCATAAAGATAAACAATATAGTTCTAAAAAAAAAAATTCCAGCTGATGAATGATAAAAACACTGACAGCCAATCAGAATCCAACTTGTTTTGTAATATAGTTATCATTATAGTTATCGTTCTTGGTGTGAATGTCCTTTATTTATAAATGAGTGTGTTTTGAACGCTATGAAAAATATTTGCAGTATTAAATAATTTTAAAGAGTATATCATCAGAATGTTGTTCTTCTGGCATGAGGTTTCAGTTTAGCTCTGCAGCAGTGTAAGTAAACATGAACTGGCCGCCTTCAGACAGAAGCGTCATCACTGGAATCTCCCGGGAATATCTCAGCTTTTGTTGCCTGCGCGCATCCCCTGGGGAACTAGCACTAAACTTTTAATGATTTCTTTTTCGGGCCGGCGGGCACGAGACCTGAGAGCACCGGATGATAAATGGCTTTGCTTGTGCCACGTTAGCCGCTGGACTTTTTGCACGCTCCTTCCTTCTGATCTGAGAACAGTTAGATGAGCTGGAGGTAGATGAGCTGCGTGTTTTTGCTCGTGACCTCGTTTGTTTCTCTGAACCTCCAATAAAACAGCATTAATCCCTGGACGGGGCTTTTAGTCTTTCACACGGGATAAATAAAAAGTCTAGTTGAGGAGTTTATTAGACCCCGTGTGTTAGTGGTTTGTGTTTGAACTAAGAGTTCTCATCTCGTGTTCTCAAACCGTTTGATGATATTCTCATTTGCTTTTGCAATTTTCTCAAATGAGAGGAGCTTTGCAACCTCTTGCTGCCCTGAAATGACCAGAATATGGAAAAGATTCCTACACTAAGAATTTATTTTTCACCCAGAAATCACTAGGAAATCGTGCAAATAATAACAAAGAAATTGCATGAAACGCATTGATTTAAATTTGAAATTTTGAAGTAGAAAGACTGAAATATACCGAGAAAGAAACAGTTGAGATAAGGTGATCTCATCCTGCTCGATGTCTGACCATAATCTACCCAGGAACTCCATGTTTCCTTCAAAAGTCTCTCAGGTGGAGTGCTTTGAATCGGCACAACTTCAGACTGTACTTGTAATGGATCTGACCTCAGGTCAGCAGCTTTCTGTGGTTGAAGAGAGAGAGAGGGTGAATTGTGGCTTCCTCTGTGCTCTGGACGCTTAAAAGCAGCACACGTATCTTTAGCAGCGAGCTCTTTGCACAGATGTATTCTGCCACACAAACATTGCCGATGGCTACCGGTTCCTCACTGGGAATGCAGAGTTTCACCGCGGTGTGACTACAGAAGAGAGAGCGAAAGAAATGCAGATAGAAACAAAGAACAGAAAGAAACTGACATCGACAGCCAGGCGAGCGATTGTTTGTTGCATAAACCCACAAGGAATGCCATGGTTTATGTTTTTGTTTTTTCCCCAAGTAGGTTTTTGACTACAGAAGCATAGTGCATTTTATTATTTTATATTCAGAATGTTTCAGAATAGTGCTGTTTGGAGCGTGAAAACATGTTCAGGTCATATTTCATCCCACAGTGTCATTTTTGTCTTATTGTGACATTATTTTCTAGAAAATTCAAGCACATTTCATCCCAAATTCACATTATTGTAATGTGTCTGAAAATATATATATATATATACAATATTTAATATGTAATATATATATATATATATATATATATATATTATGTATAAATAATATTTATATGTGGATTATATTTTATGTATCATCATTATTATTATTATTTACAATAATGACAATATGATTTTTGCATTACAGTAATGACAGTTTGCGGAGAATTAATTGGTTTAATTATGACATAATGTCACAATGCAAAAACAAAAATCCCCAATGGTCCTATAATATAATATAATATAATATAATATAATATAATATAATATAATAAATATAATATAAAATATAATATAATATAATATAATATAATATAATATAATATAATATAATATAATATAATATAATATAATATAATATAATAAAATAAATATAATATAATATAATATAATATAATATAATATAATAAATATTACCATTATGCATAAATAACATTTATATGTAGATTATATTAAATGATATTATTGTTATTATAATAAAATTATTGTTGTTGTTTTTTACAGTAATGAAAATGTTTTTTTTTTTTTAGTTTGTTGAAAATTATTTGGCTTAATTAATAATGAAAATAATGTCACATTGCAAAAAATATAAAACAAACAAACAAAAAAATCCCTAATGGTCTTTTTTTTTTTTTTTTTTGCATTGACAGTTTGTAGAGAAATAATTGGCTTAATT
Source organism: Hypophthalmichthys nobilis (assembly GCA_037950665.1). Taxonomy (NCBI): domain Eukaryota; kingdom Metazoa; phylum Chordata; class Actinopteri; order Cypriniformes; family Xenocyprididae; genus Hypophthalmichthys; species Hypophthalmichthys nobilis. Next base: position 1,810,145 of record CM075471.1, read on the forward strand.
GTGATGAAAATAAAATCACAGCGCACGCGCACACACACACACACACACAGTGGTCCTAATTTAATTGCAAAATATACTGTAATATAATACACAGTTATATTATATTATATTATATTATATTATATTATATTATATTATATTATATTATATTATATTATATTATATTATATTATATTATATTATATTATATTATATTATATTATATTATATTATATTATATTTTATATTATATATTTATATTTATATTATATTATTGTATTATTGAACCAGACCATGATCTTTGTGAGAATCACTCGTTTAGGTATCACATTGATGAATGCTTTCAAATGAATGCAAAACCAAGATGTTTTCAAAGCCGTATATCATTCAAAGTCTGTAAACCACTTTCTTTTCCTTTCCATTGGTCCTGGATTCAAGATATTTTGGGATTGAAATAAAGACAATGGCACTGTGTTACCCTGAAGGACTGCAATTATCCTTTGTTGCCATGGCACTGGTTAGACACAGGCATGGAAATTATGAGAATGGTAAAGGACACACGCCAGCCTGACACTCCTGCTGTGTTGGCCGTTTATTCATTTCAGATCGTAGAAAAATCAAAATTCACCTTTTTTTTCCCCCAAGAATGGTGGCAAAAGATAAGCACAAGCATCACAACCTGTTGCGTATAACCTCAGTTTCCCTACGCTCTTTCTTCTGTCCTGATGTCATGGGAGCGCCACTGGATGCAGCCAATTTGACACGAAATGTGGCAAGCCACTAAAAATCACTGTCACTCAAACCGCAGGATACAGTTGCAGATGTTACAGTAGCGATGAGTGAAAAGCTTTGATCGTGATTTCATCAGCCAGTATCTTACATCTACATTAGAGACCGATGAAATCACGATCAAAGCTTTGTGATTTTATTCCATGTCTGTCAGTTGCACTATCGTGTCAGAGCTGACAAAATGAATGAATGTAACTGTTGATAAGAGTAGCTTGTTATATCTGCACTAATCTATAATCATTTCTACACTGAAACACCAGCTTCATGCCGGTTTAGAAATGCAGTCCGATGACCATTATGTTTTTTTGTTTTGTTTTTGATTATTATTGTTTTTATTTATTTATTTTTTTCCTAATCTGTGTGAACACTTCATATTGTCAGACAGTTGTCTCTTTATAGGATATTTTTATTCTCATTTAGCTAAAAATATTATTTATTACTAGCATTTATTATTTGCTTTTTATATTTTAAGTTTGCATTTTAATTTTAGTTTGTTTTAGAAATTTTGTTATGTCCTTTTTATTAGATTTTTAAATATATTTCTATTTAGCTTTATTTTTATTTCAGGTGTTTTAGTCATTTTAGTACTTCAACTTAAGCTTATTTTATTTCAGTTAGTGTTATTTTAGTGTCATTTTTATTAGCCTACTATTATAGCATTTATTAATATTTTGAATTAGCTTTTTATATTTTCAGTTTTCATTTTAATTTTCATTTCAGCTTTAGTTATTTTATGCACTTCTGTCATTTTTATTAGATTTTGAACATTTCTATTTAGCTTAAATTCTATTTAGCTTAAAATTCTATTTTAGCTTAAATTCACAATATTCATATTTTATTTTTATTTCAGCTTTATTTCACTTATCAAATACTATTTTTACTAGTTGCTAATGGTTTATTATGATTTGCAGATGAATTTGAACTATGTATGTGTGTGTGTATATATATATATATATATATATATATATATATATATATACTATGTTTAATAAATAACCATTTATTAATAAGTTTAATGAATAATAATTAAACAATAAACATTTATTAAATTGCTTATTAATAAATGTTCACCTTTTGATTATTAAATTGCCTCTAGTAATTATGTGTCTGATTTTTATTTTCCAACCTATTTTGGGTTCATTTTAAGCCAGACATATAGTCATTTTTAAACAATAGTTGAGTTAAATAAAACTACCCAGCAGGTTGGGCAAACATTTAACCCAACCGCTGGGTTTGTCCATTTTCAGCCCAACTTGGGTTGTTTTTAACCCAGCATTTTTTTGTATACTGATCAGAACTTGACAGCACTTTAATTGCATTATAGTTTCATTAAAAGAATTAGAAGAGCTATAGTCACTTAGGGTTAGTTCACACAAAAATGAAATTTCTGTCATTAATTACTCACCCTCATGTCGTTCCAAACCCGTAAGACCTTCGTTCATCTTCAGAACACAAATTAAGATATTTTTGATGAAATCTGAGAGGTATATGACTCGCCCATACATAGCAATATAATCAACACTTTCAAGGTCCAGTGATTCAACCTTAATGTTATGAAGAGATGAGAATACTTTTTGTGCACAAAAACAAAACAAAAATAATGACTTTATTCAACAATTTCTTCTCTTCTGTGTCATTCTCATACGTTGTTTACGTCCAGCACCTCCAGGTTCTTCGTCAAAACGGTGGCTCATTATTGGCCGGCTCCTGTGTCAGCATCACACGCATGCGTCGTGCTGATCACGTGATCAGCTTTGGCCAATACTGAGCCGGCATGCTGACGTAAACACGGAAGCCTTCGCTGTGCTTACTGCGTCAGCTGCGTAAGGATAATGACAGGGAATAGAAGAGATTGCACTGCAGTCACGTCGACTGTTTTAACGATGTCTTTAGTACCTTTCTGGACCTTGAAAGTGTTGTTTATATTGCTGTGTATGGACGAGTCATATACCTCTCGGATTTCGTCAAAAATATCTTAATTTGTGTTCGGAAGATGAACGAAGGTCTTACGGGTGTAGAACGACATGAGGGTGAGTAATTAATGACAGAATTTTCATTTTTGGGTGAATTAACCCAAGCATCTAATGTTGCTCGCGTGACCTTTTAACACGCATCAGTTCTTCTTCTATCTCTCTCTTCTTCTTTCCTCTGGCTTCAGGAGTGATCCGGACAGCCGTGGCAGATCTCGATCGGGAGACACAAGACCGTTATGAGCTGGTTGTCAAGGCAACGGATATGGCAGGCCAAATGGGTGGTCTCTCTGGTTCAACCACGGTGACCATAGTGATCACGGATGTTAATGACAACCCTCCGCGATTCCCTCAAAGTGAGTGTGCATTATGTCGCACGTCAGTCAACCGCATGCCATCAGCTGTGTCCTTTGGGTTGAGTTTGTATCTCTCAGCACAGCTGTCTATCAGATTTTATGATGGCTCTGAGGAAAATGGCCTTGGAAATTTAAAATTGTGATTTCCAGACCTACACAAAAGATATAAATGTTGATAAAATGAGTAACACTTTACACTAAGGTCTTATTTGTTAACATTAGTTAATGCATTAGCAAACATAAATGAACAATGAACAATATATGTTTAAAACATTTATTAATCTTTTGTTAGTAAAAATATAATTGTTCATGTTAGTTCACAGAGCTTTATCTAATGCATAAACTAGCGTTTGATTTTAAAAATGCATTATGGAATGTTGAAACATTGACTAATATTTTGTTTTTTCATCTTAAGCATTTCAACTTAAAACATTTTATTTATGTATTTATTTAACAAATCAGACTTAGCATGAGTGTCAGTTTATCCATAAACCTGTTGCACACATTATATGGAAGAAAAGTAGAGTTCTGATACAGCAACCTTGATGAAATTCTTGTAATTATTCATACTTTAAATGATTTGTTTAAGTGTTTTGGAAAGCTGAAAAGATTGTAAATTCCAGATGGTCAAATATGTATATTTTGCATTGACATTCTGTAGTGCTGAAACAGCACATCATCTCTGCTCGCTTTGGCTCACTTCAGGACGACTGATGCAGTGGAATCATTTGAACAGCTTCAACTATAAACTAATAAAGCGCAGATTGTGTCCCTGCGAAGCGAGAATGCAGCGTGTGCGCCAGACACAAATTGAAAATCTAAACAATTGAAACAAATGAAAAGACTTGCAGAAGTGACGCAGGGTGTGAGACGGATGTTGCTGCACAGCTAACAGGGATCATTCTCAGAACTTTGGCAAACGTTCTGGCAAGGTTGTTTTAAAGTTATGAACAAACCTTATTCCAGTAACATTAGTACACTCTAAAAATGCTGGGTTAAAAACAACCAAATTTGGGTTGAAAATGGATAAACCCAGAGACTGGGTTGTTTTAACCCAGCGGTTGGGTTAAATGTTTGCCCAATGTGCTGGGCAGTTTTATTTAATCCAACTATTGTTTAAAAATGACTATATGTCTGGCTTAAAATGAACCCAAAATAGGTTGGAAATTAAAAATCAGACACATAATTACTAGAGGCAACAATAATAATCAAAAGGTGAACATTTATTAATAAGCAATTTAATAAATGTTTATTGTTTAATTATTATTCATTAAACATTAATAAATGTTAATTTCCAACATGCTTGGGGTTCATTATAAGCAACAATACAGTAATTTTTAAACAATAGTTGAGTTAAATAAAACTACCCAGCTGGTTGGTCAAACATTTAACCCAATCACTGGGTTTGTCCATTTTCAATCCAATTTGGGTTGTTTTTTACCCAGCTGTTAACATGTTTGTTCAAAGTTATCTGGTCTTTAATAACATTCCAAAAATTTGTATTTTTATTTTTTAAACAATAACAATTTTTTTCTGAAAAGTTTTATTTGGACGTTTGTGTAACCTTTTTTTACTACTTGTTTCAAAACTTTAAACATTTAAAAATTAACGTTCCCATAATATTTGTAAAATGATGATGTAGAACGTTTGCTTAATGTTAATGTTAATGTTAGTGTTCTGCAACTTTTGCATAAACAAAAAAAAAAAACATTTAAAAAGCTGGATGTTTTGAATGTTCTGAGAACATTCGGAAATAACGTTTCCATAACTTAATGGGAACATTATCATAACATTCTTAGAACATATTTTTGTTAGCTGAGTTTGTTCTAGCAAAAAGTTAGTTGCTACATTAGTGTTTTTACAGTCTCTCTCTCTCTCTCTCTCTCTCTATATATAATATTCTTTATTGATAAGTCTGATGTATATGTAAGGGATAATTCAGGGCTAGCTATGCATGAAACAATTTTAATGCACAACGTGGAGGCAAAGAACCACCCTTCCCAAATCGGAGTGCATATAAATAATTTAATGCACAGCTAGCCATGGATTATCCTGCTTATATCATGAACATTTGACAGCATTGACAATTTAAAGCTGTTATTGATGTTTGCAGCACAATATTTGACCGGAAGGGTAAAAATGCTGGTTATTTTCGTCAGTTACGGCTTGTTAGATCTAGCATTCTGCCTGCTTTGAATCAGACACAGGGATAAAGGTTACATTTATTTGAATTATTTATCGAGAGAGAAAGAGAGATGAGAGATGCATGTGTGAATTACCTGCGTCTGTTCAGCATCGCTCTCTCTTAACAACGATGCTGTGAGTTTAATTACTTCAAAACCAGCGACGTTACCGCCTCGTTGCTGAGAAATATAATGCAGTGATTCAGTAGCGAAGCTATTTTATTTATAAAAGTGGTGGGGCAGCGTTAATCTCCGATCTCTTTGTGCGAGTGACATATGTGTGTGCGCTTCAATGAAAACAGCACATTAATATACTGTAGAACGGTGATTAAACTTGGAACTAAATGTGCATTAAACAGTTTTATTACACATCTTCCAGCCAATCAGATTTGAGTATTCAGACAGACTATGGTATAAGTGGCTTTAAAGGAGTTGTTCACCCTAGAATGAAAGTTCTGTCATCATTTGCTCTCCCTCATGCAATTACAATGAATGACACTGGGAGTTTTCAAGCTTTGAAACAAAAGCATTATAAAAGTATCATAAATACATATACATCAAAGTTGTCCATATGACAGACCCGTTATTGATTGATAATCTTCCTCTCTAATGAGCTGATTCATTGAGTCAGTGAGATGAAAATTAGAATTGGATCAGTCTGAATCATCATGAACAAATCATTTAGGCTAGTTATGTGAACTGGATCTATTGATTCAAAAGAAAAGATATGACTCGAATGAACGATTTGTTCACAATCAGACATGAACGTACCACGACTAGCTACGGCAATAAATAACACACAAAGCTTGAAATAGAGTGTATTATTGTGCTGTTTTGTCAGTTTGGAGCTGACAGTCCCACTTCCTATATTGAAAAGAGTCGCCAAGAGCATCTTTGTGTCGATAAATGAATGACAACAGAAGTTTTGAAGTTATTATTCCTTCAAATGACCAACTCTGATTGAAAACGAATGGCTTCTTTGTTGCAGCAAATGGCTGTCAGTGTGAACGCCACTAAAGCTCTGCTGTCATTTCTGAAGGTCTATCAAACGTCCCATTCAAGCCCCAGTCAAAATCTTGCACCCTTGGAGCCTGAAATGATTCCACTGGCTGAAAGAACTTTTCTTGGCAGGGATTTTCTATTGATTAGAAATACAGCTTGTTGATTTTAGGTAGATCTTATCTGCGTTTAGGCTGTACTATCTAGGCTGTTATATTTTAAAATATATTTGTTACATGATATAACTGAATATACACTACCATTCAAAAGTTTGGGGTCGGTAAGATTTTTTTTTTTTTTTTTAGGTTTTTGAAAGAAGTCTCTTCTGCTGTCCAAGGATTGCATTTCTTTGATAAAAAATACAGTAAAAACAATAATATTGTGAAATATTATTACGATTCAAAATAGCTCTTTTCTATGTGCATATACTGTAAAATGTAATTTATTCCTGTGATCAAAGCTGAATTTTCAGCATCATTACTCCAGTCTTCAGTGTCACATGATCAGAAATCATTATAATATGCAGATTTCATGCATTTCTTATTATCATCAATGTTGAAAACCATTTTTTATACACTCTTATAATATTTATTATTATTTCCAGGATTCTTTGATGAATAGAAAGTTCAAAACAACAGCATTTATTTGAAAAATAAATCTTTTCTAACATCATAAATGTCTTTAGTGTCACTTTTGATCAGTTGAATCCATCCTTGCTGAATAAAAGTATCAATTTCATAAAAAAAAAAATATTGGTTATGTTAGACTAAATCTAATCATACTAAACCTATGTAGAATTCCGTCCTCCCAGTTTTGCATCATCATAATGCCTGACTTTCTTGAATTATAAAAAGTATGAATCATATAATCTTACATTCTCAAAGGATATATGTATGTTTATTATTATTTTCAGGCATAACAATTGACAGATACTATGTTCTAGTCGATATGCATGTGCTTGACTCGTATACTGTATGTATGTTGTGTGGCTCTGAATAGAGCGGACTGTTATACACATCAGAGGCTCAGACAAATAAAAAGCACTTTGACTCATTGCTCACATCAGAGCTGACCATGTGGGCAACGCTTTAATACATTTCATGTCTGGAAGCGAGACTGTATGTGTGTGTGTGTTTGCAGCCACACCATATAAAGAGCAATGAAACACATTCGGGTATTATTTCCCCTTTTCTGCTGTTCTTCCGCTCTCCCTTTCCATTTCCTCCAGAGGAAAAGCAGCATTAGCTTTATTACAGCAAAGAGACTCACTGTAATGCTGTCTCACATGCCCTGATGTCTGTTTTTCTCCATATCTCGATGACTCTCGCCTCTTTTTTTCTCCCTCTCATTCTCTACAAAAGCCTAATGTATGCCAGTTTTGCTGTAGCGTCTAATTCATTAAGCTGCTTTTTGTATTGTGGGACAAACTGAAATCTTTATACTCTGCTGTGACACATACTGCACTCAAACATATTACTGCACATTATGTAAGGCCAGAATGCTTATTAAAGGTTTGACATTGTGTTGTGTTCTTGGAAATGTTGAAACAGCTTCAGAGTAAATACAGCACAACAGTTGGCTTCAGGATGTGAACAGAACATTCATTTACTCCATAAAGAAATCGATTCTTAACGATTACATATACATCTTTGTAGACGGATGTAGCGGATGATAAAAGATTTATATTTCAAATAAATGAACTTTCTTTTGATCAAAGTATCCTGAAACAAAAATATCACAGTTTCCACTAAAATATTAAGCAACATAACTGTTTTCAACATTGATAATTATGTTTCTTTAGCAGCAAATCAACATATTAGAATGATTTCTGAAGGATCATGTGACACTGAAGACTGGAGTAATGATGCTGAAAATTCAGCTTTGATCACAGGAATAAATTAGAGTTTACTATATATTCACATAGAAAACAGTTATTTTGAATTATAATAATATTTCACAATATTACTGTTTTTACTGTATTTTTGATCAAATAAATGCAGCCTTGGTAAGCAGAAGTTATTTTGCTATGCGCCATTATATCGGTGCATAAAATGGAAATGATTAAATTTACTTTTTTTTTTTCTTCTGTTCATTTAGCGAAAAATGGTGCAAAAAACATAAACCAGATTTTTACTGTAGTTGAAGAAAATCCCCTTTTTAATTCATTCAGATCACATACATACATACTTAGAAATTGAATGGTGTCGAAACACATTAAGTAGGGCTGTCAGGTAATTAAAATTTTAACCTAATTATTTACATCATGTGGTGATTAATTATTCACAAAAAAATAAAATAAAATGAAATAAAATAAAATAAAAAATGCCTGAGAAATTACCCCCAAAAGATCATTTAAAGTCATTATTGTGTTAAATGAGAAAAACATCAAATAGTCATTACAAAAAGTAGCTTTAAAACATATATTTTATTTGATTCAACATATTACACATAAACTTTTAGCCTTCAATGGCCATGAGGGTGAGTAAATGATAATAAAATTTTCATTTTTGGGTGAAATATACCTTTAATGTTTTTTTATTAATGTGCAAAAATTACTTTTTTTAATGAAATTATACTCTAAGTAAGAAACTAAGACTGCCAGTAGGTGGCGGTAAAAGTCATTGAGTCATTCATTCATTCAATTCATCCAAACAGCTGATTCATTCGGGAATTAAGTAAATGGCTCTCTTTATGAATGGGTCATTGAATCATTGGTTCACATTTGATTCATTCAGATCAGAAATGAGACAGCGCTGTGTTTTGCTCGGCGATGCACAACAGTTCTGCTCTGGCTTTACAGGTAACCTAATATTTTCCTTGGCAAAATTGAGCAAAAGCAGACAATATTGCATCTAAAATATAAATATATAAAATCAATATCACATCTGCACTTGTGCTATTCAGGACAAAAACAGCACTTGTGTGATATTGCGCCTGTTACTCGTGTTATCATGATATAAATATGAGACAAAAACTTATACATTTTTGCCCCGATATCTTGAATTTTAGAGGCGTTATAACTGATTTCTATAAGCTTCATCACTCAGTGAGTTTTTGCCCTGCATCATATTCGTCATCAGTCAACTATATGAAATGACAGATGACCTACATAGGTCTGGGGCAGGACAGGTGCATTAAATGTGATAATTTTAACATAACTAATTAATTGAATGAACGTGTTAAATCGTCAGCCCTAATATTAAGTATTTTTATTATATAAATATCATCAAAAGTTTTTTTTTTTTTTTCTGTAATTCCCAGCCCTGATATTATGCATACATTCTCCCCATGAATGGAACAGATATGAAAGTTTTGCCCTCTCTTTCCCTCACAGAGATGTATCAGTTTTCGGTCTCTGAGGGTGCAGCCGTTGGGACGCCGATTGGCCGGGTGATCGCGACAGATGCAGACATGGGTGAGAATACGGATATGAGTTACCTGATCAAAGACGAGGAGGGGGGAGAGCTGTTCAGAGTCTCGACCGATGGAGACACACAAGAGGCTGTCATCACCATCAAAAAGGTAGATGGAAGACCTCTCAGTCCTGCCATTTCACGCTCTGAAGGTCGTCCTGCCCTTCACATGTGCCCATATTGTGTGTGTGTGTGTGTGTGTGGCTTCTGCTGCTGTTCAGTGCAACTAGTGTTTTATAACATCAAGCGCTGACTCAACACAGCACCAGAATTGCTTACCATACTTGAAATATGACTAACAATATCAAAGTTATTCTTAAGTTTACTTTATAAAAATCAGTAAAGATTTTACAGCAGAAAGACACGTGAAGCATGAGCTAAAGGTGAACATTTGTACAAAACTAAAAGGTTTTTTACTTGCTAAAAAAGTCTAAACTATCAAATTTGACGACAGAAGGACTGCAGCAGTACAACAGGTTCTTCATCCTTTCTAGAGGAGTTTCTAATTGTCTCTTTCTTTTCAGCCTCTGGACTTTGAGAACAAACACACACATAATGTGGTCGTAGAGGCTGTTAACAAACACGTGGACCCTCGTTTCGTGGATCTCGGGTCTTTCCGGGACCAAACCATCGTGAGGGTCAGTGTGTCGGATGTGGACGAGCCCCCCATCTTCATCCCTCTGACTGGCACCATCATGGAGGTTCAGGAAGATGCTCGGTTGGGTGCGCTGGTTGGAATTGTGACTGCAAAAGATCCGGATATGGATAACGTCCCCGTCAGGTACGGTGTGGCCCGTAAATAAACCCTACATCTGAATTTACACATTTAGGGTAAGGTTTCATTTGGAAATATGTCACGTTAAGGAATTAAAATGGGTTACGAATGCTTTATGTTGACTTTAACACTGTGATTGTGATGGGGATGTTGTTTATTAACGTATAAATCACGTTAAGAAACACTGCAGAACTTTAAGCCTGAAATATTTAGTAGTAATTTGCCCAGACATTTTCAGAAGAATTGTTGCATGGGCAAAACTTTGTTGCACAACTGTGCAGCTATAGATCTTACAGGGATTTTGAATTTAAATACATCATTAAGCTTGGCAACCACAATGCTTTATCAGCTATTTTATCACAATGCACAACTTCAGTGACTGTGAGCCTCAATGAGATAAAGTGAAATGGCAAAACAGTTTGTTTATGTGTGTTTTTGTGTGTGTGTGTTTACACCCTGGCCACAGTCCACTTCTTCTTAGTTTAGACAAGGATCAATTTCCTTCATTGAGGAGCCTATTACTGGAGATATACTGAGTCATGGAAGCGTAACAAAGTGTGGCTCTTGGAATGTGCTGGCCGGAGGCTTTTCCCATTATGCTATGGGCACCTTGGCACGCACAGTTATCAACCTGCCATCCTTCTTTACAAAAACACACGCGCAGTCCAGAAAAGCTTCGAGGCCTTGGAAAGCATGTCAAATGTCTGCTCAATCGCAAAAACTTTCAGTCGGCTGTTGTGTAGTCTTGCGTTTCCAGACCTATGACTCAAGGCATAAAGTCTGGTCCACACTGCAACTTATTCTGGCTGAGAACCACACACAGTGTGACTGGCGTGTGATTGGCCAAAGTTGTTTGTTTTTATATGCCTTTAAGGGGCAGGTTTAACTGGAATCTTGAATAGAAAAAAAACAACAACAACTTTTTAGAAATTGAGTACAGAAAAATTTTGAAAAATAGGAATGCATAATATATCGTTTTCATATTGGATATCAGATGATACAAAAGATTTTTTCTGCATTAATCGTCATTGAATATATACGGAACCCCGCACATGACATGCAGGAAAAAAATAGTAGGCTAAATTGTTCGCACGATTTACTAATTTGTTCCCTCGATTTGCTAAATCGTGTGCACGGTTTAGCAAATCGAGGGAATGAAATAGTAAATCATGAGCACGGTTTAGCAAATCGAGGACACAAACAAGTAAATTGTGCGCAAAATTGATTTATTTTTCTTGCATGTCATGTTCAGGGCTCCGTAAATATATAATACCTTTAAATAAATAAATAAAATAATAATAATAACTTTGCATGCTCATTTTCCCTTAACATTTAGATTTTTAATAACGCTATGAACTGTAATTTCCTACTTTCATATATATTATAATGTTGTGATGCTTACATTTACTTCTAGCATTGATTTAGCAATTGATTTGAATATTTAGTCTTTTATTTTCCATTTATTTCCACAAAATATTAGAGCATTTTCAAAATGTTCATAGATTTTCTGTGATTTTTTTTCTACTGTAAAATGTGACATACTTTATAATCATTTTGTTTATTGATTTTTAATCAGTATTATTTTAGTATTATTTACATACTATTATAGTATTTATTAATACTTTAAATTAGCTTTTATTTTTATATATTCAATTATCATTTTAATTTTAGTTTGTTTGCTTTGTCCTTTTTTTATTTATTTATTTATTTTTTTTTTACATTACAATTACATTACAAATTACAATGTACACATTTTTAAATTTCATTTTATATTAGCTTTATTTCAATTAACAAAAGCTATTTTGAATAGTTTTTGTTAAGAATAACAACATTGTTTTAAATGTACAGGTCATACAATTTAATAATCTACAGGTCAAATATTTTCATTGTGGATCCACTGAAATAGATGTCTGATCCAATTGCTTGATCCGTCTTTTCCAGCACAAATTCTGGAACTTACATAAAACCAGTCAATCAAATTAGCGTTCATTTCTATTTTTGTATATCCATCAGATGGTCAGTGAACGCACTGCAGGTGGTCAGTAGGCATGCCATCTGAATTGCCATCATCAAAGATGCCCGCCCTGCATTTTGGTCATGCAATTGGACATCCTGATAGAGCTCTTTATTCTCCAGAGCCATCAGCCCACAGAAATATGATTTACTCATTGCTGCAGCTCAAAGGTGACGCACAAGGGAAGTAAAAGGCTTTGGCTGGCCGTATAGTCTCTCTGGCACACATACACATAGCCTTTGCAAATTACCTCCATTAAAAATGCATGAGGCTGCGCTCAAAGTGCTCCAGGTGTTATAAAGCAGAGCACAGTGGCAAGCAACTCGGCTGGTTGGCTGGCACACATCTGTGTATGGCATGGAGCCCATGCCCATCGGTACCACTTTAATCATCTCCATTGGACTCGGCTAGCAAACAGGGGCTTTGCCCAGAGCCCCATCACTCTCTCTTGTGCCCGAACCACCCAATACCAGCAGGATGCGGGGTGGGCCGAGCCCTCAGAGAGCACTATACCTGCTGGAAAAACACGCTCCTGCAATTTGGACAGGAAATATTTGTTTTCCTATGGCTGTGGCTTTTTATGAGCTCCAGGAGGGACATTGGTATTTCACTGCAAAAAAATGATTTTCTTACTTAGTATTTTCGTCTTGTTTTCTAGTAAAAATATCTAAGCATTCTTAAATCAAGATACTAGTGAGTTTATGCTTAAAAAAGGAAGTTTTCCCTTTGAATTAAGTTGATTTTTCTTACACCATTGGCAGATGTTTTCTTGTCATCTGGAATCTTATCACATCGCATCTGGTTAGGACACTGTGTTAAGAGTAAGTCAAATCTCGATTTAAGGATGTTTAGATATTTGTACTGGAAAACAAGACAAAAAATACTGAAGAATAAATGCAGTTTTTGCAGAGCTTCAAAATTTTTGGCTGACATTGATTTAGAGGACAAGGTGTGCTATTAGTTTTCAAACAGACATATTATTTCCATGCTGGCAGAAACGTCAGTCTAAATAATGTTTTGGTAAGCATTTGTTTTTGCTTATGTTTTTGAATGCAGCCGTACATTAATGTATGCATAAGTTGACTTTTTTAAAATCAACCAGCACTGGACTGGTGCTTCCATGACAATTAAAAGTCAATAAGTATAATGTAGTTGAAAAATCTTTTCCATGGACTAAATTCAGACTCTTCTCCACCTCGACTTTAATAGGTTCTTTTCTGCCATCTCCCTTTGGGCACTTTAACTTTTTCCAAAGAGCCGCCTTAACCTATTGGCACAGAGTAATAAGCACAAGGTAAAATAAGAAGTGAATTAATTTGTATAAATTTGTATTCCATATAAAGTCTAAAACTGCAGAAGCTGACATTAAACCCCCAAGGATCTTAAAAATGAAGTGAGTACAGCGAGTCAGAGGGGAAAATTACAAAAACATCATTGAGTTTTGTCACCTCATTGTTCTGTCAGTGGTGTTTGTATTCCAGATGGAATGAAAATATGGGATGGTTTATCAAAGCACTGTATGAAATATTAATCATTTGATTGGAGGGGGCAATTAAAGTACTGACTCTAGTTTGTCCTCACAATTCATAAGTAAAAGTTAACACATTTGGTGTCATCTTCTAAATTATGATGAATACAAAGTCATTTTTATCTTGAATTAAGGTTGTGCACTCTTAGAGTGCATCCATCCATCCATCCATCCATCTGTCCATCTAATCTATCTAATCTATCTATCTGGGTTATTATTGATAACTACAACTAAAACCATAAGAAAAAAAAATATTACTTGAAATAAAATAATTATTAACTGAAATAAAATAACATATATCAATGTAAAGTTGTATTATTTCAGCTAGATTTCAAGGAAACATTTCTTGTTGTTTAGTTTACTAAAATAACTAAAATGAATTAAACTAAAACTTAATAAAAAACTATATAGACATTTAAAAAAAAAACCCTAATTTTATTTTATTTTTCTTTAATTGTATCTATGTAATAAAAAATTACAATCATATGACCTCCATACAGTTGCAATTATGCATCCTGTGTGTCATATCAGTTCAAATTCACTTCAAATTCAGAAACTGAATTGGAATCTAAAATGCATTATTAATAATGTTCATTCATATTCCAATACAAGTTCATTCTCTGTGTTGTCACAAAAGAGAACATTAGCACCAACTTTCTTTTTTGATCAATATTCTCTTTCAGGTTGACAACTATTTTGGCAGAGCATCAGTTTAAGGAGTATCTTGCTGTGCAAGTTCCAGTTAAACTGTTGACATTTTTATAGCAGCTACCTGAATAATAACACATTTGATTAAATGGCATTTGAACATTTGGAGAGAAGTGTGTGGGTGACATGGTTCAAGGACCTGTTTTGTAAAATCTTTTAAATGTAGTATGTAATTATGTATTGTGTAAAAGCGAACGGTGACAGTTGCTGTCAGGCATCAAAGGACATAAAAGCAAAGTATCCAAACAGACCTTTACACTATTAATCACTCACAAACCATACTTGTGTGCAATTTCCTCTTTTCCTTGTTATTCTTCTTCTTCGATGGTGTTGAGTTTGATGCATTTTTAGCTGTATGCCAACAAAGTTCTGTATTGCATTCCGGTGGAGGTCTAGAATTTCAGCTTAAAGTTTGGTTTGTTCATTTTCATGTCCTTTCTAGTGCTTGACAGCCCTTGTCCATTTGGAGTTTTGAAAAGAAAAAGATTTTGAGTGGATGGCAGAATTTTCTCTTTAAACCCATATTTGTCCTTTATGCCCAGGTTCTCTATAGACCGGAGCACAGACCAGGAGCAGATCTTTAACATTGATCCTGTAACTGGTGCTATCACTCTGGGAAAGATCCTGGACCGCGAGACTGCCGGCTGGCACAACATCACGGTTACAGCGGTGGAAGCAGGTACACTTCACTTCATTAATCACAAATTACTTTCAGCCCTCTATGAAGTGGCCTAAATTGTGTGTACCTCATTCAGAGAAATAATTCCCTTTAGAGTCAAAACAGAGGGATGGCTTTCAGTCTAATCTAACCATTGAGCAATGGTGTTTGCTCAGTATGGTCCCGGCTAACAGGGAGCGTTCTCAGAACTTTAGCTAACGTTCTGGCAAGGTTCTCTCAAAGTTATGAACAAACATTCTTTCAGTAACTTTAATAGAATGTTCGTTCAAAGTTCAATCTGGTCTGGTAATAATGTTCTGAAAACGTTAGCACAAATACAGAATGCTTTATTTAGACATTCATCTAACATTTTTTTTAAATGTTACTATTTGTTTTAGAATGTTCATGCTTAACATTCAAAATGTAACATTCCTATAATGTTTGAAGAATGATAAAACGGAATGTTTCGCATAACTGGACGTTTTAAACGTTCCAAAAACATTTTCATAACTTAATGGGAACATTAGCAACATGTTCTTAGAACATATTATTGTTAGCTGGGATGCTGTTACAAGGCTGAGATAAAGAAAAAATTGGGGGGCGGGGCTAAACAGTTATTGTATTCATAAAGAACGGTGCATAACAAATAACCTCAGTGATTCACCTTGTTTTTGCATGACAGATTGATGTAGAAATCAACTTTAAGAAACTGTGCAATGGTTTATTGTCTGATGGTCTAAATGTCATTGCATTAGATAACATGCAATCAGATCAAATATAATATATAATATAATGCAAGTGTAAATAACAATGCACAAATGCACTTTTAAGCACAAATACAGACACTTGATATAATGCAATGGCATTTACATATTTGTAAGTGTGCAAATACGTTTTGGGGCCTCTATATATGTCTTGCTGAAAACATCTCTGTCATCTTTTCTCATCTAGATCTGTTAGCTAAGCTTGGGTTATGTGACCCGTGCCTCTTTTCTGAACATTAACCCTCATATTTTAACATTCAGATCCAGTTTTTTTGAGTCTTAAAACAATTTGTTTGTCTCAAGACATATGGTTGCCCTGTCAGTTGTCACATCTTGGGCAAAAAGTACCATTATCAAAGTCAAAAGCTTAATCAAAATTCCCAGTGAATTTCATCCTGTGCTTGTTCACTGCAAAATACATGGAATCAGAGTCAGTGGGCAATGAGGCATTGAGTGGCCAGTTTGGAAACGCTTTTTATAATTCCCTCTTACGTTCGTATTTTAAAATTTCACACTCCACTCAAGAACGTAATGAGTGTTCATTGAAGAGTTACGTTTGCAGATCGATGTGTGGAGAGCGTTTCATGCGCCGTTGCTGGAGATATTAGTAAATATGATATTTCAGACAAAATCTGGGAAGACCTTGCGGCTCTGTCATGCGCAGAAACGGCAGTTCAATATGCCTCAGTTGGCTGGGAATAAATACAGTTTCAATCTTTTCAAGGCCGTCGGTTTAGTCCTACTAAAGCAGGCGTAGCAAATGCAGCTGCCTGCCATCCGAACACACGTGCACTTACGCGGTAAAAGTTGACTTGAGGAAATGAAATTTTCTTTCCTGTCCAGAAGGAGTTATCAGGTCCTTTTCTTTCCGAAGTCTTGGCACGATGCTTCCAGACTGGAGTTTTACTGTCAAGAAGTCTGGCAGACCGCTCGCTCGCCACAGAATCCTATCTGCTGGAGAAGAGTGACATATAATTTCTGTGAGTTTGATAGGGTGTATGATATCAAACTGCAGACAGGGTTTCTCTCTCTCTCGCTTACTCTCTTCGTCTTTTTCAGGTGATAAATAGAGGAAAAACCATCATGTCTTGCCCTTAGGGTAAAGAGATACTATGAACACAGTTGTGTCTTTATCTCGACAGAAAGGACATTTGGTGTGGAGAGTGAAGAATAACTGCACTGCACTCTCCCTGGATTTTTAACAATTTCAGTGCTCCTGTTCTCAAATTTGCCCTTTTCGACCATTAGAAATACAGAGAGGTTTATTTGTAACTAAAAATGACACTTCTGTAATCACAGCCAACCTCTTTGCTTTCATTTTTAATGCATCCACCACAGCACACAGCAGTAGCTTCAGTTGAGTTCACTGCTTCTCAAGTGGCTTTGCTTCAGATTTTGCATTGGACATCAGTGGCAGTGCAGTGCAAACGTAATTGATGATTTTCGGTTTTAATGCATTCACGCTCTCAGCAATACACTGCTAAAATACCATAAAGTTGGATTTGGTGAACAGCATTTGACATCAAGGGCAAAATTAAGTTTATTTTTCTCACACCATTGGCAACTTGTGTTAAGCATAAAACTTTAATCATAATCGTTTAATCGTATTGCTTCACAAATGAGGGTCAATTCAATGCGGATTTGCACAAAAGATTAACATGACGGCACATGCTAGTCAATGAGTTGAATCAACTCCACAGCTGTAAAAGTTGTAAGTTCTTCCTGAGTCTCTCCATCAGTGTCGACTCCGGTTTGAACAATGTAAGGCTGAACACCGTTACTGACAATCCTCATTTTGGCTGCGTGAGATTCTCCATCTTTGTTGTTGTTGAGCGACCGAAGCGTGAGCTCTTAAAGCTCCGCCCTCTTCTGGAAAGGGGGCTGGGAGCAGCAGCTCATTTGCATTTAAAGGGACACACACAAAAATGGCGTGTTTTTGCTCACACCCAAATAGGGGTTGACAAGCTATAATAAATGATCTGTGGGGTATTTTGAGCTGAAACTCAAAATAGTGAAAATCTTTTCATTTTTGAACAATTCATCTCAGATTTTTAATATGACAGCTTTCCTCCTTTCAATATACAATGCATTCAGTTTTAATGTGTACAATTCTTGTAAGGAAAGAAACGGGAGAGGATTGTTTTATTATTGAGGAGTCAGATGAAGTTCAACAACATGATTCATGCATTTCATCTGCAGCGATGACCTGAGTTCAGAGATGTTTATTGCATCTGACATCCATTGTCTGAGAGGCCACGATGCACTGGAAATAAAGCAGCAGTGATTTTACTATTAAAGTTAAATTTAGCCACTATTTTAAACGTCTCAAGCTCGTCCAGACTAAAAATTCACTCATTGCTTTTATGACAAATTGTTGCTCTTGGATGTGCCTCTCATGTCTTCTGGTGTGGGTTGAGGACAGAGATATTGTTTTGTCAATTTGCACAACATTTGAAGCTCATTAGGCACGGTTAGTGCAACCGGGAGAGCTGATAAAACCAGACAAGCTTAATTTCATATTTAGGCCATAGGTCTGCAGTCTTTGTCAGTTATACTAATTCAGTGCCAACTAACACGCAGGGAAGGTTGCGTCTGCTGCACGTCGACTCCCGCTGGAGCTGATATGAGTCAGAAATGCACCAAAGGCAATGTGAACTTTTTTCTTTATTTTCTTCTGTTTTTTTTTTAAGAGACAAACATTTGACTGGATATGAATCATGAAAAAGATTGTTTAGACTTTCTTTCAGTATGTTTTCTTACAATGAATTTGCAGAAAATCTGATCTTGTTCACACAGTGCCATTTTAAACATGTAATTAAAAAAAAATAAATAAATATGAATTTACTCTCATTTCAACTGGCTATTATGAAAGACTGAGAGGATGGAGATTTTTCATTCAGTTTAGTATTTTATCTATTACTGTATATTTAGACCTATGCGCAATAACCCTCCACGCTACCAAGTTAAAGTCTTGATTTTGTTTTTGGGCTCTTTTTGAGAAGGTTTTCATGGTTCTCTCTTCCCAGTCTATCAGTAACGCTCTGTTTAGTTCCTGTCTCTATGAAGCCCCTCCTTCTGAAAAGCACACTGTGCTCTGATTGGTCGGCTGGAGCAGTGTGTTGTGATCGGTCAGCCTCTTCAATCGTGTTTGGGAAATGTCCCGCCCCTTACCATAACCATGAGTGTCAACACACTACTAACTAACTCAACCAGGCCCCGCCCCTTTATTTTGCATATGCCTGGGCGAGAATTATTTAAATGAGTAATATTGTGTCATTTTTGTTCCTGGAAGAAAACAGTGCATTAACACAGAAATTAATCAGGAAATAAATGTTGTGCATCATTGTCTGAAATTAAAAATCTATTATCATGTTGTCATTTGTGATTTGCTGTTACTGACAATCAGTGTTTATTGTCATGCCATCTACATGTTTGAGACAAAGATTGTTAAGATGGAAATTTATGATCC
This sequence comes from Hypophthalmichthys nobilis, assembly GCA_037950665.1. Lineage (NCBI taxonomy): Eukaryota > Metazoa > Chordata > Actinopteri > Cypriniformes > Xenocyprididae > Hypophthalmichthys > Hypophthalmichthys nobilis. The sequence continues at coordinate 1,829,750 of CM075471.1, forward strand.
CCCTCCTGTCCTTTTGGATTTACCGTACTGCCATACCCCATAAGACTTCATTTCTTTGTAACTCGCGTGCCGAGCTCCATCGACATGCTTTCGCACAGGATTGAGGAGCAGGTTTTGTAATATAGTGCCTGACTGGTAATATGTCATGAAGATATGTGGCCGTCCAACATCTGTTGGGCCGGTAGCAGAAGCCCTGCATCTTGTAATCTGCTTAAATCCCTTCTCTTCATATCTCAGACACACATCGGTAGCTCAATTTAGATCTGATGTGTGCTCTATAAGCACAGAGAAAGTATTGCTAGATTTAGGGGAATAAAACACTTGAAATCTGTTCCTCACTGGATCAGCGCTTTGTGTTCCATTGTCTCCTTGGTGAATTTGGGTGAAAATATATCCAATTCTACCCCAAAATCAAAAATGTTTTACAATAAAAGGACTGAAAATTACGGAGCCCCGCACATGACAATGCAGGAAAAAAAATAGTAGGCTAAATTGTGTGCAAGATTTACTAATTCGTTCCCTCGATTTACTAAACCGTGCGCACGATTTAGCAAATCGAGGGAACAAATTAGTAAATCTTGTGCACATTTTAGCAAATTGAGGGAACAAAATAGTAAATTGTGCACACGATTTAGCAAATTGAGGGAACGAATTAGTTGTCTTTTTATTTAAAACAGCGAAATGTCAGGCAATATAGTAAATACCGCCAGAATGAATACTTTTCAGTTTACATAGTTGAATTATTCATTCATTCGTTCGTTTTTTATTTGTTTGTAATTTTTGCATTATTTTTACTTGCTTTTTATTTAAATCAACAAAATATCAGGCAATATAGTAAATACTATATCACGATGCATTCTTTGCAATTTACATTGTTTGTTCATTTATTCATGTTATTTTTTTGATAATTTGTTTGTTTTTCCTGCTTTAGATGTACTGTATAATATTTTTATTTTTATAAAATAACATATTTTCTTTCTTTTGATTTTGAGGTGAATTTGCTGACTTCCAAAAATGTATTTGATTTACAAATGCGTTCATGTTTTATAATGCATAGGCAAAGCTTGGAAAAACAAGACAATGAAACAGCATATTTAAATTAGCATAGACCTAATTTACATATGCTAAATAACATAACGTATGTGGGCTACTGTACATCCCAGTAAATAAACACAAGCATTACAGCGGTGTTAATTAAAAAAGGTAATTATGTCTCGTTACAATGAAAACGGTGGCCCTCTCCATGGCCTGCTGTGTTGGTAAGAAGCGTCTCTCATGGAAATTAAAACATTTCTAATGAAATAATGAAGCATAGAAATTAGCTAAGGATCAGTCCCCCTCAACACAGAGAGCTTTTTTTAATTACTAGATAATTTCACTTATATGAACTAATTATGTACACATTTCCCAATAATATTTCCATTTTATTGTAGCTTAATAAGGCCATGATCAAAATGATATTGCAGCCCAATATTGAGTCCATTTATCTGTGTTTATATCATTATGCCAGCCCCAAATGGTGTGCTCTTATCATTAAAATCTTCTGCGTATGGTGCTGTCCGTCTTCATTTTGAAATTGACTTGCTAATTGAAAAGTTTCTCAAAAATGTTGCAGAAGAATTAGCTTCCTGATGAATTCACTGCTGGCAGAGTATCATTACTGTAGAAGTGCCTTCAGACACAAACTGTGATGGCAGTACAGTAGTTTGCTATACTTTAAGTGCTTCTTTTTTTTTATATATATATTTGCCTGTGTTACAGACTTAATAACCCTGCATAATTTGCACTCTGTGTGTTGTGCTGGTCAGTGACATACAGAGTATGACTTTTAGTTTTACTTTCCTTAAAAAATGCATTCAAAATACTGCTCTAGTGTTTCAGTTTTTTACAGAATTTGGGTGTTATTTGACAGCAGTGGTGGTTTTGCTTTGTTCTGGATCTCACATATTAAATATTTAGCTACTTACTCATCACGTACTCTTTCACTGCTAAAACGAAAATGTTGTGTTGGAATTCGCACTCATCTCCTGTGAACAGTGAGCCACGCCTTCTTTGATTTGATTGGCCAGCTCACTCATTCTGAAGGTGTTGAGCACTGTTAGACTACTAAGGCAGACCAGCCTAAAAATGCAACTTTTAAAACTTTTTTTTGTCATCCTAACAACAAACAGAGTGGAAAATATAAATATTGGGACTTGTCCTCCTCAATGTCTATGGTGGTTACGGCCCTGATAGAACCTTTTAGGTTTTCCCATCATGGGATCATTTTATGGATTTAGATACAGTTGATTCATTTTGTTTTCAATCATTTTTCATTTGAATTAAATTTTATGAATTAAGCAGCTCATAAACATACTTTGTCAATAGAAAAATAACTCATTAAACAAGTATTATGCAATCATTTAAGACATTTGTCAACCTTTTTGGCATATATTCTATATAGAACCCCAATTAAACTTTGTTTTTCTAAGAGTGTAGCTTAAATGTCAGTGTACCCAAACTAAAGTACACTGGGAGGGTAAACACTTATCCATAGGGGGAGAAAACCTGACAGATGGGAAAATGTGTTTGAAAATATAGTATATATATATATATATATATATATATATATATATATATAGTTTATGCTTTTGACAGATGCTTTTATCTGAAGTGACTTTTTCAGACTGTAATCGTGTGTTTCCTAGAAATTGAACCTGTCATCACGTCATTCTAGTTGACCTACATGAATGTAATATTGTTATGTTACTTTTCAAAACTTTTAGAACTGCATATGACTTCTGGTCCATTATGATGACTGTTTAATCTCTGTCTCCCTTCAGATAACCAGTCCATGGCGTCTCAGGCGGCGGTGAGCATCCGCATCCTGGACGTGAACGACAACCCTCCCGAACTCGCGACTCCTTACGAGGCTTCAATCTGCGAGGATGCCAAACCTGGCCAGGTGAGATAACGTCTCTATATTTTGCACATAGTGAAGTCACATCAGTCTAATCAGAAATCACGTTCGCCAGACCCGCCTCGCTATGATCGCATCAGCGCTTGAAACGAGATTGGTTGTTCAGCACATAAAAATAATCAGTATTGCACATACGCTGTCGATTTACTCTGGATGATATCTGCGGTCAGAAGACACTGACTTAGTTGTTCCCAATGGCTTCTTGTGTTGATAAAGCTGTCAGCTGAGATTGGTACCTGGAAGGGAAAAATTGTAATTTCCATGAAAAGCATATGTAATCTGATATCGGACGCATCATGCGGCTCCTCTCAGACAGCTGGGCTCACCGTTAATATATATATCAATATCAGAGAGCGCTTTGGGAACATCAGGTGTGCGGCATGATGAAGTGGTGAGATTCTAATTGCATTGTGGGAGTGCCGCACTCAGCATGGCCTCCCTGATTCTGTTTGACGGCCGTTTACAACGACTAACAAGATTTGTTTTTCTGAAGCTCAATATCTTGTCTGATCTCGCTGGGCTAATGTAGTTTGGCTCAACTCACCAATCTCTCCTAAAAAGTGAAGCGTCTGAGAGATGCTACATGAACTCCGCTGACCTCACAAGACCTCCGATCCTGGACAGAAACATTGGAGTCATGGCATAACAATCACTGAGTGTCAGATTTAGTACGGAGCCAATCGCTTTCCCGTTTTTGTCAAAATAGTTTCATTATTGCTTTGCTCCTACTTTGGACCTTTTTCAATTGGAAAGAATGATCCGTGTGACATTTCGTCCCAAAGGCAATTTATAAACTAGTTGTGAAAAAAGTGCGCGATGTCAAGCCAGTGGTGCAGCAAACTCACCTGCAGCGCTGTGTAGCAACATGTTGCTCTTGTTTACACATGGAATAAAAGAACACATGTTCAGCCCAAAAAATGAAACTTCTGTCATCATTTATTTACCTTCATGCTGTTTCAGACCCACATGACTTACTGTCTTTTGTGGAGCACAAAAAGTGAATTTCTGCAGAATAAAAAAGCTCTGTTCCCAAAGCTGCTTTACTGCCTAAATTGGCAGCTAAATTTTAAGACAAATATTGCACCCTATGAAACTTATATTTCTTCATTGATAACATTTATTCACAACATTAACACTGTTATTTTCCTGTTTATAACAGTGAAGCTGCTTTGAATCTGTATTGTATAAAGTGCTATATAAATATGTCTTGACTGCTCTGAAGACAGAATCAGTATTTTGCTTTATACTGCCGCTGACTATGAAAACAGTCCTCTGCATGTCTTTATCTGTGAGCTACAACACTACTATTAATCATTAGCAGAACAATCCAGGTACTTGACATTGAGCAGGTGCTGCATTTGACTGTAGTTTACGGCACATATTTTTATTCAAGTTATGATGAGACAATTAACATTTGCTTTTCAATGGCGTTAGTCACAATATGAGCTAAGTGATGTATATGCAGAACAGAATCAAGCTATAGAATGCAAGCAAATTAATTAAAGGGGAAAGAGGGATATATATATATATATATATATAGTTCAGTCATGAAACTCTAGAAGGCGACTTTATCTCACAATTATGACTTTTTTTTCTCATAATTGCGAGTTATAAAGTCAGAATTAAATTATACAAAGTCAGAATTGCGAAATATAAACTCGCAATTCTAAGAAAAAAAGTAATTTTTTTTTCCTCACAAATGAATTTTATAACATGCAATTGCGAGTTTATATCACTCAATTCTGACTTTATATCACTCAATTCGGACTTTATAACTCACAATTCGGACTTTATAACTTGCAATTCTGACTTTATAACTCTCAATTTTGACTTTATATCACTCAATTCTGACTTTATAACTCGCAATTCTGACTTTATAACTCGCAATTCTGACTTTATTACTCACAATTCTGACTTTATAACTCGCAATTCTGACTTTATAACTCGCAATTCTGACTTTATAACTCACAATTCTGACTTTATAACTCGCAATTCTGACTTTTTAACTCGCAATTCTGACTTTATAACTCACAATTCAGACTTTATATCACAATTTTGACTTTATATCACTCAATTCTGACTTTACATCACAATTCTGACTTTATAACTCGCAATTCTGACTTTATATCACTCAATTCTGACTTTACATCACAATTCTGACTTTATAACTCGCAATTCTGACTTTATATCACTCAATTCTGACTTTTTAACTTGCGATTCTGACTTTATATTACACAATTTAGACTTTATATCACTCAATTTTGACTTGATATCTCGCAATTCTGACTTTATATCACTCAATTCTGACTTTATATTACACAATTTAGACTTTATATCACTCAATTTTGACTTGATATCTCGCAATTCTGACTTTATATCATACAATTCTGACTTTATAACTCGCAATTGTGAGTTTATATCTCGCAATTCTGAGAAAAATTGTGAGATAAAGTCGCAAATACTTTTATTATTTAATGGCGGAAATAATCTTACATTCTAATTAGAGTTGTCATGAATTTTTTTTTTTTTTTCTTTGAGAAATATATACTGTATTTATTTGGATTGGATTTTTTTCTTAAATTATGACATCATGTGCTTTGTCGCCCCAATTCTCATTTCTCAAGGTCAAGTCAGTTGCTGGTCGACACATGTGCAGCGCCCCCTTTCTGAGCGGAATTATTAGAATTTGTCTTTAAGTTGTTGTTTGTCCTGAAAGCTCTCTTTATTTGTTGATCCAGTGCGATTGAACACCCCCACCCCTCACTGTTTTTGAGCATCTGTGAAATGTACAGAACAACAAAAGGTTGTTTGCTTTTGGAGATGTCATGGGAAATTGTGTGCACTCCTTATTTCTGCATGGCTCTACTTGAGAGCTTTGCTCGACAATAGAGCGGCTGAACGAGGGCTGTTATTGTGGGATTAAGGATTCTTAGAGCTTTTTTTTTTGTTGTTGTTGTAAAGAACTAGTAACCTTTGCATAACATTTTTTTGGATGTAAGAAAGGCCTTTGTAGTCTACCGTTTCATCCTTGGAAAAAGAAAGGAATGTATGTTATTTATTTAACTGTTAAAATGTATTTTATTTTATTCTCAGGTGTGCAGAATTGCTGTTTTTTTTTCTTTCTCTCTCTTTTTTAAATTTTGAAGTACCATTTTACATTTTATTTTGTGTGATTATTTTAAGCATTAATACTTAATTTTAATTATTTCAATTAAAATACATTTTATGTAGAAAACGAATCTTAAGCAATGGAAATGTGCTGTTTACAAGCATTCAGTCCTTGTGATGCACAGATGAAAAATAGTTGTTCCAACAAGTATATAATAGTGAATAATTAAATTCTCCAGTGAATCATTATATTAACTACCTTTTTTTTTTTCTGCATTAAAACCCCAGAGATAAAGGTTCATTTATTCATGTGAATAAGAATGACAGCTGTGAAAATGAAAACTAAAGAGCCTTTCAAAGACATAAAAGTACAACTACACAGTGACACCACACATTTTTTAACCCCTTATGTACGTATATACATGTTTTTATCATTGTATTTATGTTTGTTTGTTTATTTATTTAAATAACATAAATCAATTAATCATGCACAAGAATGAAGAAAAAGTTCTGCCATATTTTACTTGCTCTCATGTTGTTCCAAACCCAAATGGCTTTATTTATTTTGCAGAGCACAAAAGATGATATTTTGAGGGATGTTGCAGTGTTTTTGTCCATACAATGAAAGTCAATGGGGTCCAGTGTTGTGTTGGTCTTATTATGAACAAAAAACAGTTGAAACATCCTTCGAAATATGAAATAAGAAAGAAAGTCAAACAGGTTTAAAATGACATGAGGGCAAATAAATGACGACAGAATTTTCATTTTAGGGTGAACTATCCCTTTAAGAAAGAAAGGCCAGTTGATTTCGGATGTCATGTTGAGTCTATATGGAAACTACATCAAATCACACATCTAGAAATTGTTCTTGGGAAGCACTAGAACTAAAAGGAAATTGTGAGAGAAGCCACACTGTAAGCAGCAATTACTTTTTAAGGTAAAGTAAAATTTGTCAGAAGAGCCAGAAGTAGAGGTTTTTTAGTGATAACTCAAAGCGATGTGGGTGGTGCCCATATCTCAACAATCACCATGCGTTCTGTGGTATAGCATCATGCTGTGGAGCTGCTTTTCATCTGGGCAACTCAGTGGACAGAACAAAGACTGAGCGCTACACAATACTAGTATATACAGAGTCGAGTAGAAAAAGTATAACAGCTCGGGAGACATTTCATCTTTCAGCAGGACAACTTCAAACCGAAGGGCCGTGATACCCGCTGTTTTCGAAGCACATTTAAGGTGAAAAATTGCAAGCATGTCCGTCCCCCAAATACAGCGGTAAAGTGTAATCCGGTGATGGCTTAACATAATAAATTTCTCTCATTAAACGCAGGACTCTTTGGAAGCCCCCTGCTGTAGCTTCAGCAATGCAGCTTTTGTAATAGCTTTACGATAACCTGTAGCATGTTTAGGTGATTTGTAGCCCATCACCCCGGGGTCCCCCATTGCGTTGTGTCGAATAAATTGGCTTAGGTGAGTAAGAGACGCCCGCAGAGCAAGACGCTGAGGTTTGTGCGTTCAAACTTTGCACACGCTCTTGCTCTGTGATTAATCACTTTGGTGATTGGGGTGGAAATTAGTCCTGCGGAGGAACACGCAATTAGAGTCATTTATCTCTCACCTGCGATTGGCGCTTTGTAGAAGATACACAAACCTCGGCCTACACGTAAACACTGTCGCGCGGATCCTTCAGCGATTTGATGTTTTTACATGCATCATTTTTTACAAACGCCTGAGTCACAAGAGGGAACTTCTTTATGTTCTTGCATTTTGAATAAATCTGCCACCGAAATAGCTGGTTTGTTGCTTTCAACAGGCTGGTTGAGTCTGTGTTGAGCTGGTGGAGATGCTCAAACAAACGGTTTTCAGTGGATTCAGCCTCAGATTGACTTACTAGTTGGGAACAGTTACCAGTTGATTTTACATTTATTTGTTTAGCAGATGCTTTTATCCAAAGTGACTTACAAATGAGGAATACAGCAAGAGATTCCTCTTAAGATAGAAAAACAGAGAAAAATGACACCCTTCATGTTTAAATATGTATAATAATTAGTAGACTGTAAATACTACATACTAGAAATGCTAGTCTAACTAGAAAGTTAGTCTAGAAATGCTTTCTCCCTCTCTTTCTGTTATGGTATATATTGAGGATTGCAGTGTTGAATTGAAGAATTGTCTCTCTCTTTTTCTTTTTTTCTTTTTTTTTCTTTTTTTTTTTTGATGATGACGCATTCTGGGAAATTTAGTATTCATCCACCAAGTTCAATAAAGGTTCATTTATGATGAAATATATAAACTAATGTATATTTGATATAATGAAATACATTAACTAAATACAAATAAGTTGCATTTCAAACATTTTTCATTAATGTTAATTATACACTAAAAAAATGCTGGGTTAAAAACAACCCAAGTTGGCTTGAAAATGGACAAACCCAGCGATTGGATTGTTTTAACCTTTGTGATTTAACCCAGTGATTAGGTTGTTTTAACCCAGAGATTGGGGTGTTTTAACCCAGAAATTGGATTGTTTTAACCTAGCGATTTAACCCAGTGATTAGTTTGTTTTAACCCAGCGTTTTAACCCAGCGATTGGGTTGTTTTAACCCAGCGATTGAGTTTTTTAACCCAGAGATTGGGCTATTTTAACCCAGCAACTGGGTTGTTTTAGCCCAGCGATTTAACCCAGAGATTGGGCTATTTTAACCCAGCGATTTAACCCATTGGGTTGTTTTAACCCAGCGATTTAACCCAGTGATTGGGTTGTTTTAACCCAGAGATTGGGCTAATTTTAACCCAGCGATCGGATTGTTTTAACCTAGCGATTTAACCCAGCGATTGGGTTGTTTTAACCCAGTGGTTGGGTTAAATGTTTGCCCAACGTGCTGGGCAGTTTTATTTAACTCAACTATTGTTTAAAAATGACTATATGGCTGGCTTAAAATGAACCCAAAATAGGTTGGAAATTAAAAATCAGACACATAATTACTAGAGGCAACAGTAATAATCAAAAGGTGAACATTTATTAATAAGCAGTATAATAAATGTTTATTGTTTAACTAACAATAAAAAAATACTTGATGTTAATAATTGGTGTTAGTTTCAACATTTACTAACACATTATTAATATCAAAAGTTGTATCCGTTAATATTATTTAATGGACCTGAGCAAACATGAACTAACAATCAACAGTATTTTAATAACTAGCGTTAACAAAGATTAGTAAATACTGTAACAAAATATACTGAAATGTACATTGTGAGTTAATATTAGCTCATGCATTAACCAATGTTAAATAATAGAAACTTATTGTAAAGTGTTACAGAGAAAAATAACTTTTATCTATACATTTCACAATTATAGCATACAACTTTTTTACTCTTAAAGACAGTTGATATTTGTTGAACTAGGTTATGCAGAAGACAGTTTGGATTGCACAAGACAAACTTAAGTAGATTGTGCTTTGAAAATCACCTACTGTATAGAAATTCATTATAAAACAAAAGTCTTTGTATAATTTGCAAACCGGATCATATTCATATGCCCTCTTGTGCGATTCAGAAACTTCAGATTTTACATTATGTTGCGCTCTACTGCTAGCCCAATTATCAAGCTTTGTTCGTGTGCTATACCAGCGTCGCCGTTTTCTCTGCTCTAGCGCTCGCTAGCATCACCGCTTGCGTTTCTGATAGAACAACAGTGAAATCAGATTAGCTTAAGCCGCTAAATGCATGGAGTTTGATCCCATTTGAAGGATGACAACACAGCGTATTTGTTTGTGTGTAAAAGGTGAATAAATCAGACAGAGGGAGAGAAAGAGGGCTAGAGACATGAAAAAGGACTTAGCCGATCGCTCATAAGCAGCTTTGGCTCAGAGGGCACGTCTCCCTTCCAGCAATGTGACACCGTTGTTAGACATGGAAGGAGAAAGTGTTTATGAGCTCACGCAGATTTAAGTGTCAGGTAGATGTGTCGGGCCGCGGTGTCCAAAAGAAGCTTGTGCTAAAAAACCCACACTTTATTATCGCTATGGCATTGTCCAGAAATGCATGATATGACCATTGTACCATATCTAAAATATCAGTAAAACTTTGCAATAATGTCTAATTTGTTACCATTAGTTAATGCATTAACTGACATAAACTTAGAATGAGCAATATATTTTTGAAAAGTATTCATTAATGCTGGTTAATGCTATAATAGAAATACAGTTATTTATTGGTCGTTTGGTCATGTTAACTAATTAACTAATGCTAAACAGATGCAACTTTTGATTTGAAAAACACATCAGTAAAACATATTGCTGTTTCTTTGTAACTATTGTATGAAATTCGCTAGCAATTTTTGAGTGAATCCTAAGTAAATCCATCACCAGTTTTTTTACAGTGTAGAACCATGGTACTATGCTGTATTTTTAGGGCATGTACGATGGTACTATGGTGTATTTTTAGGGCATATACCATGGTACTATTGTGCATTTTTAGGACATGTACCATGATACTGTATTCTTAGGGCATGTCCCACCATGGTACTATGGTGTATTTTTAGGGCATGTCCCACCATGGTACTATGGTGTATTTTTAGGGCATGTCCCACCATGGTACTACGCTGTATTTTTAGGACATTTAATATGGTACTATTGTGTATTTTTAGGGCATGTACCATGGTACTATCATGTATTTTTAGTACATTTACCATTGTAAAATGGTGTATTTTTAGGGCATGTACCACCATGGTACTATGCTGTATTTTTAGGGCATTTACTATGGTACTATTGTGTATTTTTAGGGCATGTACCACCATAGTACTATGGTGTATCTTTAGGGCATATACCATGTCACTATCTTGTAGTTTTAGGACATTTACTGTAATATGGTACTATCATGTATTTTTTTTAGTACATTTAACATAGTACAATGGTGTATTTTTAGGGCATGTACAGCTGTATTTTTTATTAAGCAATCTTAACAAAGATTAATAAATGCTGCAATGCTCATTGTTAGTTAATGCATTGGATTATTGTAAACTGTTACCAGTGTTTTTTCCACCTAATTTCACATTTCTGCCACAAAATGTGTGTTTACCCACAATTACCTTAGATGGCTTTACGAAAGACACAAATGAACAAAGAGACGTTTGAAGTTTCCTTCCAGAGGTCTCTGATTCACGCTGTGTCCCATTCATGATCTGGTTCATTATCTGACATCATCTACATGCCTGACCCTTGTTCAGATTGACATGTGAGCGGTCTGAGCGTGTGGCATTCCACTCGTAACCCTGTGGTATTTGAGCGCGCGGGCCTGATCGGATGAGAAAAGACAGATATCATATAGTGTCGCATGTGCAGGGAAAGGCCGGGTGGAAAGGCAAATACTAAGAACGGCCCGGGGACGAGAGGCCTGTCAGCTCCACACAAGACATCAAACGGCAGCGAGCGGCTCTCCGTGACAGATCACAAGGGTCTGGTCTTCCCGCGGGACAGTCCCAGCTAGATGACTAATGTTTGAGGGGAAAAGTACACTTGCGGTCTCATGCACACGCATGCACACGCAGACGGCCGTAGAGATGGATTGGATCCCGCTCATATGGTGACACATACACTGTGTAGTGTTCAATCCACTCCTACAGCCAAGAATGAAAACGTCCCCACCCTCATTTCATTAAAAATACATAGTGGCTAAAACTGATGTCTGGAGGGGATATTTTTAATGACCCTACAAGTTCAATTAAACCATCAAAATATGAGGAAAATGTTTTACATTTTTAAAATATGAGGGAAGAACAAAACACTAATCTTGGTTAAGGTATTTATCTGACAAAATTATCAGTTTCTAACTATTTATCAGTAACTAACAAAACTTTGCCACTTTTAAAAAGTAAGGAATACATTTTCAATGTATTATTTCAAAAGTAAAAAATATAAATAAATAAATAAATAAATCATGTTTTAAATTCACATATAAATGGATATATTTGCAGTGTCCTCCGAGGAGGCTGAAATGTGAAGTGTGAATTGAAGAGTATCTGAAAGGTCAGCTGTGATAATGAGGGATATTTATGCATGAAGGAGGCAAATTACACTTATTCTCCCTTTTGCATTTTGGATGGTAGTAAATGGTGCGTTGTCATTTGAATATCAATTCTGATTTAATGAGAGGAGTCTGTGTGTGGTGAGCCTGTTTATGCATATGTTTAATTGTTTGTTTAATTCAATGTAGTTAAACGTAACAATAAAATAATTTTAAATGCAACTTTTAGAGGATTTCTATTGCATAGCTCTTTTATGCATATGCATTTTTAGAATGCATTTGTTAATTAATTACTAAACTGATAGTTGATTTCTTTATTTTGTTCTTAAGTGGCACCGAGGGACTCAAATCTTTTTTTTTTTTTTTTTTTTTGAATCAGTTTAATGAAATGAATCATGTGAATAAACTGATTCTCTAAAATGAATCAGATTTCCCAACATTACTTGATAGAGAGAAACGAGAGCATGTTTATAAGCTGGTTTCCGCCACTAAATAAAAAAATAAAAAGGTAATTGCACTAATTGCACAAATCGCAATTTGTGAGATTTAAGCTCGCAATTGCGAGTTATAAAGTCAGATTTGCGTTATATAAACTCAGAATTGTGTGATATAAACTCACAATTGCATCTTATAAAGTCAATATTGCAACATATTAACTCACAACTCTGACTTTTTTTCTTAGAATTGTTTATATCTTGCAATTCTGACATTATAACATGCAATTGCGAGTTTATATCATGCAAATCTGACTTTATACCTTGCAATTCAGACTGTATATCTCACAATTCTGACTTTATATCTCGCATATCTAACAAAAATAGTTAGAATCGTGAGATAAAAAGTTGCAATTACCTTTTTTATTTTTTATTTTTTATGGCAGAAACATGTTTAACACTTTCTGATCAGTGATTTTTCATGCTATCATTTGTGATGACATGGATTTTTACTGGAAATTATTTACACTGATTGCACTCATTAAGATCAATTTCTAGCCAATTAAATATTTTGAAGCAGAGCATACAGTAATTAGAGGATTCTTTATTTACTATGTATTTGTCCATGAGTTGTTAAATATTGTATTCATTTCTTTGACTTTTCCTGGCCCGGAAATCACAACTTGATATTTCCAGGTTTTCCAAGCACTGTGCAAGCCCTGGTTTAATTATCGCCTCCGCTAACTACTTACAATTAGTTACTCTTCTCATTGCTGGTGGATATTTCACGCACATTTAAACTTACGGAATTAAAACTCTTGAACTTCTCCGTTCCATCTCGGAGGTCAACATCCTCCTCCTCTGTGTGAAGGAGGAAGACTTTCGCAGAGGACCTTTGGTCCTGCAAGACTCTGGAGAATGTGCAAGACTTTTGGGAGACTCTTGGCTTCTCACTTTCCAAGCCTCGTGCAGCTTAAGAGGTCATGAGGGGGCTGTTGGATGGAAATCTAATTAGATGATTTTGCTTGAGGGAGCTGTGTTTGCCACTCAATAAACTCCCACACAGTGCTTCTCTCTTACAATCTTTCACTCCTTCACATTATTTTTCTCTCCGTCTATCTTTCTCAGGAGTCCCTGTTTCTTTCTCTGTTTTTCCATCCCACCCCTTTCCCTTCAGAAACCCCCTCAGGCATTAATTTTGCCCTCAAAATTGGATATATCATATATGACCTTTTGTTGTTTCTGTCCTTGGCATCGCAATTAACGTTTGTTAAGAAAACACTGTTCAATGCATTCATTTATTCTTTTTCATAGAGTTTTTTTCTCATTTACCCTTGTTTACTTCATTTTTTTTACCAGCCCAACAATAGCTCATTAAACAAATGAGGGTCACAAAATAGGAGGAATGGGATTGTTCCAATTAACAACTCTGGTTCCTTAAAGCCAACATGAAGAATTGAACCTGTTTAATTTCTTAAAGGGATAGTTTACCCAAAAATGAAAATGTCGCATCATTTACTCGTTGTTCCAATGAGTTTCTTTCTTCTATTGAACACAAAAGAAGATATTTTAAAGAATGTTGGTAACCAGACAGTTGATGGCAGCCATTGACTTCCATAGTATTTTTTTTTCCTACTATGGAAGTCAATGGCTGTCTGGTTACCAACATTCTTCAAAATATATTCTTTTGTGTTCAACAGAAGAAAGAAACTCATACAGGTTTAGAACAACATAAGGGTGAGTAAATGATGACAGAATTTTCATTTTTGGGTGAACTATCCCTTTAATGCATGTTCTTGTTGTTATTGTGAAAGATTCATCAGTGCACAATATTCTGAAGATTTTTTTTTTTGTCTTCATCTTTCTTTAACACATATGTAAAACTTGCTCTGCTCTGAAATTGCTTTTCTTTTCAGCTTCCCTCTTATTTTTCATCCACCAGACCGTCCTATATTTTTGAATCAATTAATGATTCTTTTTGAAATTATGAGGAAGCAAGATGACCCCAGTGACTGTTTCAGCGAGTAATTTGTTACGCTCTCTTAAGTATGAAACCAATTTCTGAATATATATACAATTAGCCACTTTGCATTTTGATCGTTCAGATTGCTATTGTAGTATTTATTAAGATTACATTTGTTTATTTATATTCATTTTATTTTTACCCATCGTGGAAGACATTTAAACTGGATCTTTTCATGATCAGATATAAAAAAATGTTTAAAAAATGCATGAATTTTGCATAAGTGTAAATATTTTAAATATTAAATATTCTATTTTTTTCTGATTATTATAAAAGAGCTGGTTCATAAGAGTCACTTGTTCAGTAGTGGTGCATCAGTGAAGTAATATGGTTTCAGAAGTGTTAACAGATCCAAACACCATGAAAATAATAAAAGCACCGCTTCCCAGTTCCCAACCTTACAAAATTGCGGACAGCATTTCATCCACAGCACTAGCGTAAACTGATGCAGTACATGAGGGATGTTTGGAAGGAGGCACTCAGCGGGAATTCAGCAAAACTTCTCTTTCAAGCTGGGAACAGACCAATAAACAAACATCTTAAAAATATAGCATCTGTTTCATTTACTCCCCCTCTTCAGTCATGTTGCTGGAGTTTGTGTAACGCTCTTTATGCAGTTTTCTGAACCCCAGACAAAGTCACTGGAGTACGGCATGTTGATTAAAGGGTCTT
The DNA here is from genome assembly GCA_037950665.1 of Hypophthalmichthys nobilis. NCBI lineage: Eukaryota > Metazoa > Chordata > Actinopteri > Cypriniformes > Xenocyprididae > Hypophthalmichthys > Hypophthalmichthys nobilis. The sequence continues at coordinate 1,844,973 of CM075471.1, forward strand.
AAACACGACCTGTCGTTGCTGTAGCATATGCATTATCAGCCGCAGACAGAAGTAGAGCGCTGCGAATAATGATGGGGAGAATAGGCTAGAGTTTAGTTTAAAGCTGCTGTGGATGGAATCAACATAAACATTATCAGCTGCAAGTACTCCTAGAGTTATGAAATATGCTTTGGAGTTTCAACACCTGGAGTTTTACTCTAGTATCAAGAACATTTGTAATTCCCAGAGTCCTGGTGGTTTAATTATGTTCCAAATGAATGTCTATGCTGGTCACAGCTGGTTAGTTTTGATGTTGGACCACTATACTTCAATTGTTCATTTGTCCCTCCATGAAAGTTAGTTATTTTATCATTGGCAGAACTTTACAATAAGGGTGAAAATGTTGCAGTCGTGAAATGCATTAGCTATCACCGACAACAGAAAAAGTAATGTTATATAACTTTTACTGTTAAAAAAGGAATTAACATATGTGGACATTATTTTTAATCAAGATTGGTGCGTGCTGTAAAAGTTTTTTTTTTCATTCACTGTAAAAAATATTTTCACGATTCCAACTTATTTTTCTAACTTAAATTCACTAATGTTGTTCAGCTAACATACTATGTTAAGTTTCTATTGATTAAACTAATCTCGATGTGGTTCAAAATTTTCAAATTTGTTCAAACTTGTTGTTCAAAATTTTAAGGCATCCAGGTTTCCTACTTTGAAGTTAAAAGTGAAAATAGTGTAAAAATTGATGATATACTGTATATATATGGATGGATGGATGGATGGATGGATGGATGGATGGATGGACGGATGAATGGATGGATGGATGGATGGATGGATGGATGGATGGATTGATGGATGGATGGACGAATGAATGGACATACGAATGGACAGATGGATGGATGGATGGATGGATGGATGCATGGAAGGATGGACAAATAGATGGATGGATGGATGGATGGATGGATGGATGGATGGATGCATTGAAGGATGGACGATGGATGGATGGACGGATGGATGGATGGACGTACGTACGTACGGATTGATGGACGGACGGATGGACAGATGGACGGACGGATGGATGGACGGATGGATGGATGGATGGATGGATAGATGAATGGATAGTTGGATGGATGGATGGACGAATGAATGGTCATACGAATGGATGGATGGATGGATGGATGCATGCAAGGATGGACGATGGATGAATGGATGGATGGACATACGTATGGATTGATAGATGGACGGACGGACGGATGGATGGATGGACGGATGGACGAATGAATGGATATACAAATGGATGAATGGATGGATGGAGGGGTGGATGGATGGGTGGATGGACGGATGGATGGACGGATGGATGCATGGATGGATAGATGGACGGATGGACGTTGGATGGATGGACGGACGGACGAATGAATGGATATACAAATGGATGAATGGATGGATGGATGGATGGATGGGTGGACGAATGGATGGATGGATATATGAATGGACAAATGGATGGATGGATGGATGGACGGAAGGATTGACGATGGATGGATGGACGTACGTACGGATTGACTGACGGACGGACGGACGGACGGACGGACAGACGGATGGATGGATGAATGGATGGATGGCATCTAAACATGACTCATATTGGACTCCTAAGCATGCAGACAGTTCACACAGCCCCTGTTTTGACAGAAAATACATTTTTAAGAAGGTTGCATGTGTTCAGCACTAAGGAACAAGAAGTAAGATTTCACACAAGGCTTCTTTACCTTAACTTACCCTCGTAATGATTGGCAAGCCTGCCTGCAGCTCACAGCCGGCGATAACAGTACTGAGTGCACAGCCGTGAATGAATGTTAACACTGAGGTCTGTTTCTGTGCCAGAATATGTTTCCATGTGAGCGTGACTGACAGTCAGTGGGCTTCAAACCAGCATGAGTAAATGTGCAGTCCAGTTCTTACATTAGATGGATATCAGCACCTTTAGGGCAGAAACATACTGTAAATAACATACTTAAAAAGTGTGTTATTGGTTACTGCAGTGGTAACTAACATCAGTATGTGATAGTTTGACATAAAATGACATGTGGTAGCTGTTATTTGTAATTATTCATTTATTATTATATATTTATTTATAGCTTGACGGCAATGCAAGTCGCTTTGGATAAATGTATCTGCCATATGTCAAAAATGCAGAATTAAGACTTAAATTTGATAAATTATCATATGACTTTGTAAGACATGGAATATAGTGCAAATATGGACTGCTTTTTTTGTCAGTTTTGGAGCTTGAAAGCTATGGTGTTGCACAAAAAAGTGTTGCACAAAAAATAACAGCATACAGGTTTGAAATGACAAGTGAGTGAGCAAATAATGACAGAATGTTCAGTTTTAGGTGAACTGTTTCTTTAAAATGTTCAGCGAATTGTTGGTTTCTCGTCCCGGGAGCGCTGCACGCTTACTGCGTCCTCGAGGATTGAGGCTTAAAGACAAGCACTTTGCCACTCTTGGAAACTCCAGCTTTAATCATTTTGAAGGGAAAACATCAGTGTTCGTGTGTTCTCCTTTGAGTATACTACAAGCATTTGTCCTTGCTTTCACTTTCCGTATGTGTGTGTGCACGTGTTTCCTTTTCATTTTCCATTCCGAGGAAGCGTGAGTGTTCCTCTCTGACTTCATTTGTACTTTAGGGAGCAGGGAAAGACTTTGCAAAAAGAATTTTAATTTACTTTTTTTTTCCCCTCTCTCCTCTAATTACACTTTTGGATTTCCTATCACCTCCCTAAAAACTGACATAAATGCCGTGCGAGCCTTTTGATGACCGTGTAATGAGAAATGAGCAACGAGAGAACATGGGAATTTTAGCGGGATTGTCTGAAGTGCCGCCCACTCCCTCTCTTTCCCGCGCCTCTGTTTCTCCCGCCCTCCTAAACGCGTCCATCTGTTGTCTCACAAACCCGCTAATGTAGTAACTGGGCCCGATGCCTCTCACAAGTACACCCACTCTCACTGCGACAACTTCTTCTTCGACTTGCACTTCAGATTTATCACAGAAACTGTAATTCGAAAGCTTAGTAGGCCGAGAGCTCAGTGTAGTTTTAGCATAATATGACAAAAAGGGCATTTTTGTTGTTACATTTTTGGAAGAAAAGATGTCTGCAGCTCCTGCACAGTACATTGTACTTACTATGAAAGTACATAGTAGTTAAGCCCGCCTAATATAAAGTGGGACCCAAACTTCCCTTCAAATTGCCATAAGCAAGTGGAACATGACTTGTGTTTGCACCGTTTGTGACATGAACCTGGCGATGTAGATATGCACACTTTCGTTTGTCACCGGTATCATCTCAACATGCGGATGTACTCTAGACTAACACAGCGCTGGACTTGCCAGAAACAGCAAAGACTGCTGAAACTGCACGGTGTACAGTGAGTCATACATCAGGTAAATATTGACTTGTCGGCTACTTTTCTGGAGGAGTAGTCGACTAGTAAATATGAGTAGTCATGCAATCTCATCTACGTGCCTTCAAGGTGCATCTGTGGGGTTTTATGATCCAGCAGGTGAAAATGCTTCATCTAATCACTTAGTAAAGTAACAACACGTGATTCGAGGGACCGTGCATGTACGCTGTGGGACGACGCACACACTGAGGTTTATTAAAATCTCTTTCTGTCTCTCTCTGCAGCTCATTCACACCATCAGCGTGGTGGACAGGGATGAGCCGCAGTCTGGACATCGATTCTACTTCACGCTGGCACCCGAGGCCTCCAACAACCGCCACTTTACACTATGGGACATCAAGGGTGAGAGACCGGATCTTGACCTTTTTATTATCCATTTTGGATGCTTTGGAAAGTTTTCTTTTACATGCATGAATATTGATTTTATCTATTGCATTTACATTAAAGTTTGGAATAATTACTCCAGTCTTCAGTGTCACATGATCTTTCAGAAATCATGCTGATTTGATGATTATTAATAATGGTCATTATAATCAGTGTTGAAAACTGATTTGTCAGGATTTGATGAAATCATTTATTTGAAATAGTATCTTTTGTAACTTAGATATAAATAGATATCTTTACTGTCACATTCATTCAATTTAATCCATCCTTGCTGAATAAAAGTATTTATTTATTACTCCAAACTTCCACCAAAATATGAAGCAGCACAACTGTTTTCAACATTAATAATAATCAGAAATGTTTCTTGAGCAGCAAATCAGCATATTAGATGATTTCTGAAGGATCATGTGACACTGAAGACTGGAGTAATGATGCTGAAAATTCAGCTTTGATCACAGGAATAAATTATATTTTACTATATATTCATATAGAAAACAGTTATTTTAAATTGTAAAAACATTTCACAATTTTGACTGTTTTTTATCAAATAAAAGCTGCCTTTGTGCATGAGCACAGGAGAAAAAGTCTTAATTAAACCAAACTTTTGTATCTATTATCTATTGCAAAAATTATTCAGACACTTTGACCTGACCATGTTTTGCTTAAGTGTTATCTGACATAATTAAGATTTTTTTTTTTTTCTGACACAGTTTAACTCTGAGATCTTGTCATATTTTATTAAAAATGTTTTAAACTATAGTGAAAAAAACTGTAATAATGAATGAAATGTTCAAGGTGTCTGTATAAATTTTGGTTTGACTGTATATATATATATATATATATATATATTAGTGGTGGGCATAGATTAATTTTTTTAATCTAGATTAATCTCACTGTAATCTTGGAATTAATCTAGATTAATCTAGATTAAAATGGCTCGTTTGAATTCCGCCGAAGGCATTCAGAATATGTGTGCTACCCAAATAATGACTAAAAGTAAGTCTTTGAGAACGGGTTTCTCAAGCCAGGTGGCGCATTAGACCAGGGGCTCATCTCGTTTCCAAAATGCATCACAAACTGCTTGAGAAAGCTGTTCTACTATGATAATTGGTGATGAAAATAAATTATGTTCAATAAGATGTACTTGTGTTTACTAACTGTTTATTCAGTTAAACATGAATTTCTCTTTCACGCTTTCTCTGCGGCGTGCTGGTCATGTATTCTCCTCATGATAGTTCGCCTCGCAGGTAGTTTGTAAGATGGGTCACCTGTGGCTGCCTGGAGAACAAGCTCGAGCCCATCATCTTCAACCACGCTGATGGGCCGGCAGCTGGTGGCAATCCACTGAGCGAGGAGATTAGTTAGCTTGGCTGATAGAGCTGTGCTGACGGGCTTGCCTCGGTTGCACTCAAACATAGTAGTTTGACGACGACTCTTCCCCTGCGCTACATCAGTGCTTGGCCCGGCATCTTCCGCATTAGCTAAGGGATGCTTTGCGTTTAGGTGGTATTTGAGACTGGAAGAACTCCTACAGTAAACTAATTCCGCATTGCACAAGGTGCAAACAACCTTAGTCTTGTCGAGGTTTCCAATGGGAAGCTTCTTAAAAATAAGTTTTCCCTGAAGCAAACCCGGCGGCTTCACAGCTGCATCCATGTTAGCACGTCACGTTTGATGTGGTAATTTCATACACAAGGCATACACACAGATTCGAAGACTCGTTCTCGCCCCCTACAGTGCAATTCGGCTAGGTATACATCCGCGCTAAAATATCAAGGTGAAAGTCATCATAGCTTGCGTAGTATAGACCCAGCTCCCAACCCAACTCTGAGAATAGATTAACGGCGATATTTTTTTTATCGCCCGATAAGAGTCTCACGTTAACGCAGCACGTTAACGCCGATAACGGCCCACCACTAATATATATATATATATATTAGAGATGCACCGATATATCGTCCAATAATCGGTTTTGGCCGATAGTTTAAAAACAGCTGATAGTCAGCGCCGATATATCCTGTCAATCAAAAGAGAGCTGGGAAAAACACTGAATTTGTGCTTTGTGTAAAGAAAATGCTAAGAAACGTACTCGGTTACTAACGTAACCTCGGTTCCCTGAGATACGGAACGAGTACTGCGTATGGGGAAAGGTCTCCTTTTTCCCCGTTACTGAAGCCTTTTTCAATAACGCAGTGTAACTGCATCGTCATTGGTTCACTCATGTAAAGTTGTTGAACCAATGACGGCGCGGCATAGCTGCGCGGCCTATGGCGACAAAGCGCGCGAAGAAGCCCGCCAAAAAGGGCGGGGCTTAGGGCTATATAAGCAGGCATTTCGCCATAGGATTTCAGGTCATACGACTGAAGCGACGACACTGAAGCCGCAGCCTCGTGGCACGGCATATAACGCAGTACTCGTTCCGTATCTCAGGGAACCGAGGTTACGTTAGTAACCGAGCACGCCTCTTTCGATACTTCACCAGACCGCGTATGGGGAACGATCAACCGCGCTGCCACGGCAGGGAACGACTGAGCTTGTCATGGACACCGCGGGGAACCAGCGGACAAGTGAGAGGGCCGGAGCCGTCGAACCCAAGTGTTACACTTGCAAAAGGGAAGCTAACTCCGAAGTGGCATGAGGCGGTGCTCGATAGAGGCCGCTGAGTCATACCGAGAGGACCCGAGCTTGTAAGGTCGGAATATCCAAGTTATAAAATCTGACAAAAGTGGACGGCGAGGACCAGCCGGCGCCTCACAGATATCTTTAATCGAAACCCCACTGGACCATGCCCAAGAGGAAGCCATTCCTCTAGTGGAGTGAGCTCTAACTCCTATGGGGCAGTTCAGGCCCAAAGAGGAGTAGCAAAGAGCAATAGCGCCGACTATCCAACGCGAAGACGTTGCTTTGAGACCGAAGACCCTTTGTGCGGCCGCCAAAGCAGATAAAGAGCTGATCAGATTGCCGGAAAGGCTGTGATCGCTCGACATAGGTCCTCAATGCCCTGACAGGGCAGAGTAATTCCAGCTCTCGCCGTCCGACGAGGGAGGAAGCGCTGAGAGGGAAATGATCTGTGCTCTGAATGGAGTCGAGAGCACCTTAGGAACGTAGCCATGCCTAGGTTTCAGAACGACTTTGGAGTCGTTAGGCCCGAACTCAAGGCATGCAGGGCTCACAGAGAGGGCCTGCAAGTCGCCAACACGCTTGACTGATGCTAGTGCAAGCAGCAGAGCGGTTTTGCCGTCAGGGCCTGAGGTCAGCTGAACGCAGTGGCTCAAAGGGGGTCCTTTGAGAGCTCTGAGGACCAAGGAGAGGTCCCAGGTGGGAACGGTGAGAGGTCGAGGTGGATTCAATCGCCTAGAACCTCTCAAGAAACGCGTTAAGCGGCTGGACGAAAGACCGCCCTGGTGATTTATATATGACACCACTGTCATGCTGTCCGACTGGACTAGGACGTGGCGTCCCGTCAGGTGTGTCTGAAACGCCCAAGGGCTCGGATCACTGCCAGCATCTCGAGGCGGTTGATGTGCAGATGGCTTTCCTCGTGAGACCACGAGCCGAAGGCCGGTCTGCCCGCAAAGAGCGCCCAACCCGTGTTGGACGCATCTGTCGAGCACCGCCCTTCTGGACACCGCCTGTAGGGGTACTCCATGACTGAACCATACAGGGTTCGGCCCAAGGTTTCAGAGCTGCTAAACAGGCCTGATTGACCCTGAGACGCAGGCGGCCGTGCCGCCAGGCGTGAGAGGACCCAAACTTTAACCAGTATTGTAGAGGCCGCATTCGAAGGAGGCCGAGCTGCAAAACCGGGGAGGCGGAAGCCATCAGCCCTAGCATCCTCTGGAAGAACTTCAGAGGGAGGTAGGCTTTGTTCCTGATCGAAGCCGCGAGCTGCTGAATGGCCAGGGCGCGCTCTGGCGAGACTACTGCCGTCATATGGGCTGAGTCGAAAACTGCCCCCAGGAACGTGATACGTTGGCTGGGAAACAGTGAGCTCTTGGCAAAGTTGACCCTGAGCCCCAGGCATTCCAGGTGGCTGAGGAGCACGGATCTGTGATGTTCCAGCTCGGCTCGCGACTGGGCCAGAATGAGCCAGTCGTCGAGGTAATTCAGAACCCGGATTCCCATCTGTCTCAGTGGGGAAAGCGCCGCGTTCATGCACTTGGTAAAAGTGCGAGGAGCCAGAGACAGCCCGAAGGGAAGGACTGTATATTGGTAAGCCACACCCTCGAATGCGAATCTCAAGAATCGCCTGTGATGGGGGGCTATCTGGATGTGAAAGTAAGCATCCTTCAGGTCCAGAGAGCAGAACCAGTCCTCGGGCAAATCTGTGCGAGGATCTGCTTCAGCGTTAACATCTTGAACTTCCGTCTCATGAGGGAGAGGTTCAAGAGTCTGAGATCTAAGATGGGTCTGAGACCGCCATCTTTCTTGGGGACCAGGAAATAACGGCTGTAGAATCCCGACTCGCTCTCTGAGGGGGAGACTATTTCTATAGCTCCTTCCCTCAGTAGAGTCGTGACTTCGGCTCGGAGGACATGAACGTCGTCCGAGTTTACTGAAGTCTGAAGCACCCCGCTGAAGCGCGGGGGCCTTCGGGCAAACTGAAGCGAGTAGCCCCGACTTATGGTCCCCAGGACCCAACTTGACACCCCGGGGATGGCCTGCCAGGCCTCGGCCCGCGTGGCAAGGGGTTGAATGACGTCGGATGACGGACCGCAGGTCGGGGGCCCGTACACCGGAGAGAGTGGAAGAGGAAGTTTGCTCTTTCTTTGAGGAGGTAAAATATTTATAGTGTTCGCCATGAGAACGGCGTTTTGCATGGACACAAATTTTTTGGGCCCAGTTAGCGCAACACTGAATATATCTCCCACGCCCGGAACTAAACGAGGCGGAGGGGAGATTGAACGAAGGAGCTTTTGGGGTGGTCCGGCCTCGGCGAGATTTTGCCCCATCCTCTTCCTTCCTGGAAGATCAGGAAGACTTAGGAGGCGTCGGGTCCAGCGAAATCTTAGGCCGTGGTCCCTGACGTCTCGGGAAGGAGGAGCGCTTTGCGGGGCGTGAACGCTGGCGCTGTTCCTTGGGAGGCGCTGCTTGAGAGGTAGAGGGTGCAGGCTTGCTCTGCTGAGCCGGCGCAGGCCTGAGGTGGCTGGAAGCAGAAGCAGAACTGGAGCGCTTGGGCAGGAAGTGTTGCATGGCTTGGGACGACTTCTGAGCTGCAGTGAAGCGTTCTGTGAAGCCCTCTACTGCTGGCCCAAAGAGACCGGAGGGAGAGACCGGGGCGTCCAAGAAGGCCGTCTTGTCCAGGTCCTTAATCTCGGTCAGGTTGAGCCACAAATGGCGCTCAAGCACAACCAGGCTGGCCATGGATCGTCCAATGGCCTGGGCTGTGGCTTTTGTGGCACGCAGGGCTAAGTCGGTGGCGCCATGGAGGTCACGAAAGGCAGGTGCATCAATGCCGGACTCGTCCAGAGAGCGGAGGAGCTTAGCTTGAAACACCTGGAAAATAGCCATGGTGTGCAGCGCTGAGGCAGCCTGGCCTGCGGACGAGTAGGCTCTGCCAGCCAGGGCAGAGGTGGTCCTGCAGGGCTTGGATGGAAGGGCCCTCTTCGTCTTCCAGCCCACAGCCGCGGGTGGACAGAGGTGAGCCGCCACTGCTTCATCCAGGGGTGGTAGGTGCTCATAGCCCTTTTCTTCGGCGCCATCCACAGTGGTGAGAGCTGATTGGTGCGTAGTGCGTAGGCGGGCAGAATAGGGGGCGCGCCACGACTTCGTCAGCTCGTCGTGCACCTCTGGGAAAAACGGGGCGGAGCGTTGACGAGGGGTCTGGCGACGACCCGGCAGGAACCACTCGTCAAGCCTGCTCCGCGATGGCTCTTCTGGCGGGGCCCATTCGAGGTCCAGTTCCTCTACTGCTTTGGAGAGGACGCGGAAAAGTTCGGCGTCCATACCCGGCTTGCAGTCAATGGGCTCCAGCGAGGGTAGGTGGGCGGGGTCCTCCGAGTCACCGACCCATCCTTCCGTCTCGGAGGCCGCGAGAGACATGGAGTCATCAAGCGGCTCTTCGTCTGATCCGCCGAATGAGACGAGGTCGCTCGCATCAGCAGAGGGACGCAGCTCAGGGCGGGAGAACAAGACGGGGGACTGCTCTCTAGAGGGAGAGGGCGAGGCACGCGGGGGCTGAGCCGACGTGAGCTCGCACAACTCCGGGCGCTGATCCGCTTTACCCCGCTGTCTCTTCCTCGCCGGCTCGCGGGAGGAAGAAGACGGGAGGGCGCGAGCGGCGGGACCGCCTTCAGAGAAGAAAGCGATCCGCGAGCGCAGAGAGGCTAGACTCATGCTCTCGCAGTGAGAGCATGAAGTCCCGGTGAGCGCGGCATCTGCGTGGGACTTGCCCAGGCAGCCGACGCACTCATCGTGCCCGTCGTCGTCATGCAGAGGGGCTCTGCATGTGCCACAAGAGTGGCGCGGCATTTGTAACAACGCCGCCGCCGTGAAAACGGCGTTTGGGATGCTCTTTTAGAGCGGCGAGAGCCGCGGGAAAAAGCTCTTTTAGAGCGGCGAAAAACCGCGAAGAAAACGCTCTAATAGACACGCCAGATGGCGGCAGGAGACGTGCTGAGGGACGGCCGGAAGCGGGAAGCGGGCGTCTCGAGAGCGGCGCACGAGGCGGCAGTCTACGAGGGCGCCGGCGCTGTTCGTCCGGCGAGCTCAGCTCAATCCGCTGCGGGAGCCTCTTCGACGGCGGCGAGAGCTCGTTCCAGGCGGCGAAGGCTTCAGCTCGGAGATCAGCGAGGAGATGCGTGTCGTCGCTGAAGGAGAGAGAACTGAAATCCTATGGCGAAATGCCTGCTTATATAGCCCTAAGCCCCGCCCTTTTTGGCGGGCTTCTTCGCGCGCTTTGTCGCCATAGGCCGCGCAGCTATGCCGCGCCGTCATTGGTTCAACAACTTTACATGAGTGAACCAATGACGATGCAGTTACACTGCGTTATTGAAAAAGGCTTCAGTAACGGGGAAAAAGGAGACCTTTCCCCATACGCAGTACGAGTGAAGTATCGAAAGGGAACCAGTGTTAATTTCGTTAATTTTTGTCATAATTTTCTTCAACAACATTTTTTCACAGATGAAAATGAGACGATGACTAAATAAAAATGCGTTTTGAATGACTAAAACTATGACTAAAATCTACTCTAATCTTCGTCAACGAATAAAAACGAGACGAAAATGATAGAGAGGGACAATTAGGGAAGATATCCAGTCAGGACTGCTGCCCTGTGTAACATGCTTTAGTCGACTAAAACTAGACTAAAACTATAACAATATCCGATGACTAAAATATGACTAAAACTAAATCAAAATTTGCTGTGAATTTTCATTCATTTAAAAGAAGGTATAAAAGGCAGAACCCCCAAACTATCAGTAGCGTTATCGGCAGATATCACTGAATATTCAGTGTCGGCGGAGAAATTTAGTATCGGTGCATCTCTAATATATATATATATATATATATATATATATATACTGTACTATGTTTGGCTCAGTTATGAGTATTGAAGCAGAATTTTAACTCTGGTCCCTGTTGGGTTTTGCGAAGACATTTCACCTTTGACTCCTGTGTGGCCCGATGACCACAGCTCAGGTCTGAGTCTCCTGCAAAGGAGAAATCAATACGAGTGAAACAGTTTTCCCCTTAATCCTCTCGTGTTGGACAGTCTTGAACTGTCTGTCCATCTTCAGGCGAAAAGGAAACATCAGATCTGTTTGTTGAGTCTGACGTGCTGTTAGAAAGGAACTTCAAAAAACCATCCGACCAGTGAGAGTTTCTACAAAGCATTTTTACACGATCTTTGAGCAAACTTCCCCAAGTGGACAAGTTATCTTTGACACTGCGCTCATGGATAATCAGATGGATACAGTTCCTCCAGGCTGTTTCGGTGTATGACACTCCCTCGACAGGACGCTCGGCTGTCTCTGACCCACGTGAGGTGTCATAAAAGTACGAGCCAAGTTTTCCGCTCTCCCGAAAAGACCAATATGAGCAGAAAAAAACATTTTGGTGTAAGTCTGACTTGACAAATGCAATCTTTCATGAACGCTCCCGAGAGATAGGCCGCATTGTCACTTTTATGACATCACCTTCTGTTGTAGCATCTGGTGTTTGTGTTTCGGAAACAGAGAATGGGGGGTATTTAATATTTCTGTCCAATTCATATGCATGGGTTTTCTGTTATGTACTGGGAATTCTTTTGTTTTGATTATTTTGACTTTAAGAATTATTATTTAAAGACCCAAAATTGCAGCTTTGTGGCATTTATTCCACATCAAAAGTTGACAAATGTTTAGCAAATAAACACTGAAAATCCTAATTAAATTACACATAAAATTATAGATAGATAGATAGATAGATAGATAGATCTGTAAGTAATCAGACATTTTCTCCTTAGATAGCTCTCAAATGTATATTTTTCATTTCTGCTTTTATTTGTTATTCTTATATTTGTTGTCTCTCCCCAAACGCCGGCCCCGTCAGGCCGAGCGGGATTGTGTTATTGCCGGCCTCTTTAGAGATGTGTGTAAGTTGATGTGACGCATGGGCAAATCCAGACTGATCTGACAGGATGGAAATGTCAGCTGTGGAGAGCCAGGGAAATGTCAGCGGAGCACATGAGGGTGGCTGAGGGCCACACAAACACAAACACATACATGCACGCTTGAGCGGAGAGCCCTGCGCGGGACACACTCTGCGATACGAACACTCCACACACACACACACACACACACACACACTGAGACACACAAAGAACTATAGCTGTTAGAAATGCACTTGTTTACTAAAGCACTGTGATAATACAAACTGTGCAACTGTACATTGATATTAAAAGAATGAATTTCATGAGGAAACCTCCAGGTCATATTTCACCCCAAAATCAAGAAAACAGACCAGAAGTGTAATTTATGGAAGATAAGAACAAGCACAAACAGTAGTAGAATAAGAAAATACAAAATGAGAAATAAACACAATTACAAGGCAGTATGCAAATCATTGTGAGCGATAGCATATTAACAATTGCTGAATTAATTGTATTAATAAATTAATATGTATGTATTTGAGATGTGTGTGTGTATATATATATATATATATATATATATATATATATAAGGGGTGGGACAGTTCGCTGTAAAAAATCGAACCTTTCGGTTCTCCACCCCATGGTTCGGCACGCGCTTCCACCGCGGTTCATCCCAAATCTGACGATGCATCTATAATATGGTTTGTTGAAAACAACGTGCAAAACAGACTATGATAATGTATGTTTCAGTAGATGGATATGCATTCTTCCCAATATGCTACAACAGCGATGATCAAAAGAACATGGTTGTTCGTTGTTCAATGACGTGCCGAAAGCTCTATGAGCAGTCATTTACGCCGTCATCACCCGGGTGTTGATGGTTGAGGTAAGACCTGAACATCTCACGGTGCTATCTGTGTTTAAACTAAACTCATTTAAACCTTGCCAATTTAAACATTCATCCGTAAGACACGAAAGAGAAAAATACTCTCAAATACTCTCGCGCAAATTGTCTTTCAAGTCTTGCACCTAAACGGACAGATTCACACAAAAATTATGTCAACATGCCTATCTTGGCAAGTATCCTAACAAACATAGTAGGTTATGTCTTAAGAGAAAAACGAGATCGACAACATGTCTTTCAGTATCAGCTGGATCTTTGAATTAAAGAGACAGCAGTCTAATATTCCTGCTCTCTGTGTTTTAATGTTAATCAAACGACAAAGCACAAAGAAATCACTCTTGACTGAATAGCTTTTGTAACTTCAAGAATGTTTCATCTTTATTTAACAATTCAAAGACGTTTATATGCAGTGTTATTTTATATTTGATTACTTTATTCAATTTCTGTACCTGAAAGCTGTTAGATACCTGAAAAACCTGTAAAGCATTGTTTATTTTATTTGTATCTTAGCTCTCATGTATTTATTTGTGCTGTTTCTTGTAGTTAGATTATTTGTTTTTATTTTCTTTATCTTTATTTGACAATTGTCCTATTTTTTACTGAACACAGCACATACCGAACTGTACCGAAACCGTGACCCTAAAACCGTGATACAAACCGAACCGTGAGAAATCTGAACCTTCCCACCCCTAATATATATATATATATATATATATATATATATATATATGTGTGTGTGTGTGTGTGTGTGTGTGTGTGTTTTAAAATATGAATAACAACTAATAATATTATCAATTATTAATAATAATTAATATTAATACAATTAAATATCATTGTTTATATATATATTAAAAGTATGAATAATAATTAATAATATTATTAAGTAATAATAACACTTAATATTAAAACAATTAAATGTCATTGTTAATGAATATTAATTCATTAAAAATAATAGTAATATTAAATAATAATAAATAATTCTCTATAATTAACAAAATTATATATATATATATATGTGTGTGTGTGTGTTTCTATGTGATTTATCATGTAAAAATATTATTATTTAATATGGAAATGAATAAATATTATTATTAATATTGAATAGAATAGTAATTAATAATGCTTGATTAACAATAAAATATTTTTATAATATTTATACATTTTATAGTATTTTTATGATTATTATTATTACTATTCTTTTCTATTATGGTAATGGTATTTTTGGGGGAAAATGTGCTTAATTCTCAAAAAAAAAAAAAAAAAAAAAAAAAAAAAAAAAAAGGTTAATTAAAGGTGAAGTGTGTGATTTCTGTACTACTAGTGGCACCAAACAGATTTGCAATCTGTTTAAGTGGTATAACAGAGCATAACAGCATTTCGGGATGAAATATGACCCAGAAACTCTCCTAAAATGACACCTACACAGGTTTCCCCTCTCAAGCACACTCAAAAGAACACACTTTGTATCCTCCCACATCCCATATCCCCCATACTTCTGTTTTCATGGACACATTTGTCAACCTGTCAAATTTAATCTGTCACTTTTTTCTTCGACGCCGCAGTGCTGCGTTACCTTCTCCCTCTGTGATCCGACACATGAGGACAAACAGTTTTTTTAGGATGTCAAACTTTTTAGCTATCTGTGCTATTAATTCAACTGTCCTTTCACTATAATATTAAATTCATCTCTTACTTTGTGCTTTGAAAAGCCACATCTGAGTCCTTCCAGAGAGAGAGAGCTGTTTGGCACGTTGGGAATTTGATTGACGACTCCAAACAAAACATCTTTTGTTTTTTTCATTTTGGACAGCTCGTCTGGAGCCAGGCAAGAGCACAAGGCTGTTTTCTCTCACCAGTGTTTGATTTGTCTTTCCCTCGTATGCTACTAACATTTTCCGTGTCTGTTTGCTCCCCAGTTGCCTGTTGGCATGCTTTTAGTCGAAACAGAACATATAGTGCAAGCAGAGGGCATTGTTCATTGTTACTCAGTTTGTTTGGGGATTTTTTTGGCATCGGCGGTAAGTTTTGTTCTGGTTTGATTTCATTGTTCTCTTTCCATATTCTGTATTCAAAGGAGTTTGACTGTTCTGCCATCAGTCAGCTGATCCTGTGATACAGAAACGTTACAGTATGTTTCCATCTGGCAAATACTGATGCCCAAAACAAGTGTTTGGACTCATATAAATGTGTGAATATGATTCATCAGATCAAGTGCCTGTATCTGTGTCTTAAGTGGATTTTCTAATGCTGTGACATTCATATTTATTTTGGCTCAACTGTCCATCCAGTTTTTAGGAATGTATTTTATTAGATTATACACTACAGGTCAGAAGTTTGAAATCATTAAGATTTTTATATGTTTTTGAAAGAATTCTCTTCTGCTCACTAAAGCTGCATTTATTTAATAAAAAATACAGCGAAATCAAAAAAAGTGAAATAGTATTACAATTTAAAATAAGTGCTTTCTATTGTAATATATGTTAAAATGTAATTTATTCCTGTGACGCAAAGCTGAATTTTCAGCAGCTATTACTCCAGCCTTCAGTGTCACATGATCATGAAAATTCAGCTTTGCCATCACAAAAATAAAGTATGTTTTAAAAATATATTCAAATAAACAATCACCTATTTAAATTGTAATAATATTTCACAATATTACTTTATTTGCTGTATTTTTGACCAAATAAATGTAGACTTTGTGGGATGCAAAAACATTAAAAAATGTTAATTATTATTATATATTATTTTGCAAAATCACATAAATAGAATTTTACATTTCAAATTTAATTTAAAAGCCCAAGCATAAACCAAGGTTTCCCTTGTCATGCATTTAAACTGGTGTTTTCCATTTCCAGATGTTAAAAGAATATACATTTTAAACTCTTTTCTACAATATTTCATCTAGTTGCAGTAAAACCTGCTCGATTTGTGAGCGAATCATTCTTTTGAGTCGATTTTTTTACTGTGTGTCACTCAAACAGGTTCTGAATGACTTGTTTGCGAATTGAATCATTTTAAAAATCTGTATCCAACGTCTGGAAAGGTCATAGAAATTCATCGGTCAAAAAGTGCAGAAACCCTTATAAACGTAAGCACTAAATTTGATTCACAGCTTTTGATGACTCGAAATCAATTATGAAGCTAATCTGAACGCTGATACGAGGTGCTGAACTCAATCAATGGTTTCCTTCTGTGTCCTCTTTTTGTCATTTAGGTGTTTGCCAGAAAGACGCGGCCCAACTAGATTAATATTGAAAGGTCACGGCTCTGTGCTCTTTAATAAATGATTGGTTGATGGATTTGACATAACCCAATCAATGACTGTGTCTCCATCACATTTTAAAACGCATCTCAGTATTTACTTCAGCTCATTGCAGGGCAAACAACTCAGCTGTTGTTCGGTTATGTTAATGTCTCCATTTCTGATGTTTTTAGACTTTAGAAAGGGAAATGGATTTGTTGTCTTTCTTGATGGAGTTTGCTGTATTTATGAGAATGAGAGTGCCTTTGAGAGAAGATTTACTGATCCAGTCAAGTCACAATGTCATAGTGCTTTTACTCAGCAAAAATTCCCCGTCTCTCTCTAACGGATCTGGTAACGCATGCTGTATTTATCAGTAAGTCGTGCTCTAGCGGTGTAGGTGACAGTGATGTATGTCCTCCATGATGGATGGCTGGTGTGCCTGTATGCAAGTCCATTAGTTGAGCTGTTGCTGTAGTTTTTTCACAATATTTTGCTGTTTGTCAGTGTTCGTCACATTCATACATCTGGCGTTTCAGCAGCTGGCTGTAAAAGCTTTTAGGCAGTTTTGAAGAACTTTAGACTTGCTGTTTCTTTCTAAATGAAGTTTGCAATGAGTTCAGTTTATGGTAGAAAAAAATGACTGATTCTAACACATTACAAGTAACGCATTACAACTTGAGTTATGTAATCAGATTACTTTTCTTAAGTAGCTAGTAAAGTAACACATTACTTTTTCAAATTACAACAAAATATCTTTGTTACTTTTTCACATTTATTGACTGACAGCTCTCCTGTCCCGGTGTTGTGTGCGCTGTGTGAACATGATAGTTGTAGTTCTAGACTAAATGTGAACATGCATTTACTCATCTCACTTGCACAAAAACATTCAGTATTCCTCAAAATGAATAAAAACAGTGAAATGCAATCCCAGAATTTTATGCAAACCTGTAATAATTAACTATATTAAATTACACAAATATACTTTATGTATTTAATCTCACTTTATTAACCAATGAACTTCAATGATCTAATTAAACCATACTAATAAGCAAAAATCCAGAATAGCAAAAGTAACGTAATGCATTACTTTTCATTACTTCAAGTAACGCAGTTAGTTACTTTTTTAGGGAGTAACGCAATATTGTAATGCATTACTTTTAAAAGTAACTTTCCCCAACACTGAGCACAACTATGAAACATGCTTACAAAATCTTTTTACAAAAACAATTTTTTAATAACATTTCAATAAAGGGTGAAGATGTCAATTTTCATAGGCCGAACATACATTTTGGCCACTACTATATACAGTATGTACTTATATATGTAGGTTTATTATTATATTTGATATATTTTATATATTATTATATTTTTATTCAAAACTTCAGTAAAAACAGTAATATTGTGAAATATTATTAGTATTAAAAAAAAAAAAAAATGTTTTTCATATATTTTAAAATGTATTTTCTGTGAGGGTGAAGCTGAAAAATAAAAAGTTTAAAAAAAGCAGCATTTATTTGAAAGAAAATGTTTTCTTGTGACAATATAAACATCTTTACTGACACATATAATCAACTTAATGTGCCCTTGCTGAAAAGTATTTCTTTCTGTCTTTCCTTTATTTTTTTTTAAATGTACCGACCCCAAACTTCTGAACTTCTGAATATAAAAAAAAAAAAAAAAAAAAATTATATTCTATTTTTAAAAGCATTGAATGTTTGTGGGTTTTCTTAACAGCTAGTTGACTAATTGGTCTGAATTAAAAGTCTTGTATAATTATGTTGGATTCAGGTTCACCTGACCCCAGTCAAAAACAAGTTTATATGAATTTCAGTACCATGATATATTCCCACAGTATATACCATAATTTTTAAATATTCAGTTCTTGCACTACCATGGTAAAGTGATGGTATAGTACAGAATTTTTTTGTATTTTTTCACTTATTTTCAGTAATAATAAAATAATGCAGTATATTTATTAAAATGTATGAATAAAATTTGCCAGAAGTAACATTCTGTCTGTTCTCTCCTCTCACTGATTCTGTAGACAACACAGCCGGCATTAGGACGCAGCGGTCTGGATTCAACCGTCAGGAGCAGAACGTGTATCTGTTGCCCATTCTGGTGGTGGACAGCGGCCCTCCGGCCCTCAGCAGCACGGGCACACTCACCATCCACGTGTGCGGCTGTGACACGGACGGAGCCATTCAGTCCTGCAATGCCACAGCCTATGCCATGTCCGCTGCGCTCAGCCCCGGCGCTCTCATCGCACTGCTGGTGTGCATCCTCATTCTCATAGGTAAAACCTTTCACTTGAGAAACGTTTTCATTTATTTACAACTTAATGTCAGTGTCTGTGAGAATGCAGTTCAATGCATTCCTCCGTTTCTTAAAGAGGACCTATAATGCTTTTTTTGTTACATGTTCATGACGTCATCGTAGGGAGAAGCCCCTCCCATAACCGGTGACGATCCTATTAGCATAGACACAGCCCTGAGTGAGAAGCACAGAGTCTGCTATTTCTGTATCCTCACTGTAGCAGCTGGAGTTTTACAATGTCTTTTCACCATATTACAATACAATATGTAACAAATGCAATAGCATGTCATAAAAGCAAGATGACAAAATAAGTTATAACCATAATTAAACTAAACTATACCTGTTCTATCTCCGTGCAGCATATATTCTCTGGCTCTGTAGGCATCTTACAACAGTCCCCACACAGCACCTGTACGGTGAACGTGATTTTACCAAGTACAACATGTTCCTGGATCAACATCTTTGTTGATCCTGGAACAAGATTCCAATCAACCAATCAGATTTGAGGGAAAAGTTTAGAGTTTATGTCATGTTTAGGCTTACAACCAGGGTTAGGTGCTTCTACATCAGTGTTATTCACCTATCATTTCCCTCTGATTTTAGGGATAAATTATGGGTAGGGATAGGTTTAGGGGTAGGAATAGGGTTAGGACTAAATTTTCAGACAAGAATGTTGTTCCAGGATCAACAAAATATGTTGATCCAGGAACATGTCTTACTTAGCAAAATCATGGTGACCGCACCAGTACAGTGATTTATAGATTATCATAACAGAACATGCTAATTGATGACTTGGAAGATAGTTAACTCCACATCAACTACACAAATTCATCGAGTAACAGTTCTGATTATTGCAACTTCTTCTTGAGTCTCTTGACTCCGATTAGAACCTGTGAGGCTAAACACCACTACTGACAGTTTCTGACATTTTCAGTGCGTGAGATTGTCCTGTTTTGTTGTTGCCGGTATGCTGGAGCATGAGCTCTTGAAGCTCTGCCCTTTTCTTGAAAGGGGTCCGGAAGCACTAGCTCATTTGCATTTAAAGGGACACACACAAAAACGATGTATTTTTGCTCACACCCAAAAAGTGCTAAAAAAAAAAAAAAAAAAGATCTGTGGGGTATTTTGAGCTAAAACGTCACATACACACTCTGGGGACATCAGAGACTTTTAAACATCTTGTAAAAAGAGGCATAATCGGTCCCCTTTAAGTAGAGCATGTATTTTAGTGTTGCACAGATTGTCCTTTTGAGCTTGGACTACTTTTCTAGGTAATTGTTATGCATTACTGGTGTAATTCCTCTGGGTGGAGTTTGCTGAATGTAATGGATACCACGCAAAAGTAACAAAGTTTTGTTTTTGTTTTTTGCTGGTTGCGAGATTAAAAACTTTGACAGACCGAGTTGATATGTAATTCTATCACACCAGACTCATGCTGTATGCATGTAATATTATGTTATGGTTATAGCTTTGAAACAGTGTAACAGATTTGACAGCGTATTGAGTACCAACATCATGTAGCTTGACTGGTAGAACATCGCAGAGGTCATGGGTTTGAATCCTTTTGAAAAATTTATGTCTTGAATTCCCTGTTTGTTTTAGATAAAAATCATCTGCCAAATGAATAAATGCAACAAGTCAAAAGTTTTTACACACTTTATTGACATTTATTGACATATTTCCACACTCCTGCATTTATTATTTGTGGTATGCTGTCCATAGATATTGAGTGGTAAATATCCCAGAAGATTTCTGCACCATTTATATACAGTATGAATGTCATTTATATGTGGGTCAGTGATGTGAATGAATGAAAGGTTCTCTCATCAATATCATTTCACCTTTAACAAAACACAGATCACCAGGTGGCTGATGGATCTTGAAGATGCAATTACATCCACTTGAGAATGCGTGTTTGAGCATTAATATCTGCATTTATGGAGCAATTAATAAAACCTTTCATTAGTAGTGTGCATTGAGACCAGCAGGCTATAGAGTTGAGCAAGCGCTGAACATTTGAGATGCCTTTGCACACACAAACACACACACACACACATCATATTTACCTCCACGACCGCTGTAACTCTTTTAATGGCCCATCATCATTCTTTAAAACCTTGTTCTTTGGTCTAAATGTGGCAGGAGGCAAAAAACAAAACTAGAATGACATGAAAGCTGATCAATATTTCATTCAGCATCCTTTGCCCACTGACTGCAGTTGCGCATCAGGCAGAGTATGAAAGCTTTTGTTCATGCAGAGCAAACACACACACATACACACACAATATAGGCCTCTGTGAATGACATCCAGCCTCTCTAGCAGAGGACGGGTGAGTTAAGGGAAGCTTGGGACGGATACAGCCCTCGCTCGCAAAAGAGCAGCATCAGCACCGCTGTCCCCGCGGATCGCTGAGCTCTTTAAATAGAGCAGCCTTTCCAGACATCCACGGCACTCCAGTTCCCATGTAGAAGAGCCGTTGGACTGCGGTTCTGTTGTCATCGCTGAAAGTTTTATGACTTTCTTCTGGCCTCAGTGTATCTGTCTTTATTTCTCTCCTCGCCACTTAGAGCTTTTTCCGTCCCTCTTTCTCTCTCTCTCTTTCTCTCTCTCTCTCTGTCTTCTGCAGTCGCTCATCATGGGAAAGTATGCAACATGAATTGTTCTCAGTCAGCTGAGCATTTTTTTCCTCCCTGTTGCTCATCTTTCCTGCTGTAAATCATTTATAAGTTGTGTGCGGGTCATCAGAAGCCCATCCTTTCTGTTTAATTAGCCGTGTTTGCTCAGTCAAGCATTACTATCATTTTTGCTCATTCTTTTAGTTAGGGATTTTTCAAAACCATTAACCCTATAATTTAGAGCTTGTTGTAAAATAATAATACAGTCTTTGAAAGCATTGTTTATGCTTTTTCTTCCCTCCAGCTCACCCATGGAATGAATGAACGAACGAACGAATGAATGAATGGCATACTTGATTCAAAAGGTTGTCAAAAGGTGGGGGGTGTGCTGAAAGGTAGGGGTTGTGCCGAAAGGTAGGGGGCGTGTCAAAAGGTAGTATGCGTATCAAAAGGCAGGGGGTGTGCTGAAAGGTAGGAAGTGTGATGAAAGGCAGGGGTGTGATGAAAGGTAGGGGTTGTGCCGAAAGGTAGGGGGTGTGCTGAAAGTTAGGGGTTGTGCCAAATGGTAGGAGGCGTGTCAAAAGGTAGGGGGTGTGCTGAAAGTTAGGGGTTGTGCCAAATGGTAGGACGCGTGTCGAAAGGCAGGGGGTGTGCCAAAAGGTAGAAAGTGTGTCTAAAGGTAGTTGGCGTGATGAAAGGTAGGGGTTGTGCCGAAAGTTAGGGGGTGTGCTGAAAGTTAGGGGTTGTGCCGAAAGGTAGGGGGTGTGCTGAAATTTAGGGGTTGTGCCAAATGGTACTAGGCGGTTCAAAAGGTAGGGGGTGTGCTGAAAAGTAGGAAGTGTGCCCAAAGGGTGGGGTTGTGCCAAAAGGTAGGAAGTGTGTCTAAAGGTAGGGGGTGTGATTAAAGGTAGGGGTTGTGCCGAAAGGTAGGTGGTGTGCTGAAAGGTAGGAAGTATGCCCAAAGGGTGGGGTTGTGCCAAAAGGTAGGAAGTGTGCCTAAAGGAAGGGGGCGTGATTAAAGGTAGGGGTTGTGCTGAAAGATAGGGGGCGTGTCAAAAGGTAGGGGGTGTGCTGAAAGGTAGGAAGTGTGCCGAAAGGTAGGGGTTGTGCCAAAAGGTAGGGGACATGTTGAAAGTCAGGGGGCGTGATGAAAGGTAGGAAGCATGCTGAAAGGTAGGGGGCGTGTCAAAATGTAGCGGCCGTGCTGAAAGGTAGAGGTTGTGCTGGAAGGTAGGGGGCGTGCCAAAATGTAGGGGGCATGTTGAAAGGTAGCAGGCATGCTGAAAGGTTAGGGGGTATGTTAAAAGGTAGGGGCGGATAGAAAGATAGGGGCGCGCTAATAAGTAGGGGCGCGTTGAACGGTCATCTTGTCATAAGTTTTTAATGTGTGAGCGAAGCACCTCAAAATTGATCTCTAATAAATAATTCAATTTAATTGTCATCCCAAAGGATATGATCCTCTTCTGAAATGAACATCAATTAAAACTTAAGCAGCACAGTGAAGCTGAAAGGCAGAAACAGATGAAAGTTTAATGCTAGTTGTTTAAAACCTTAGATGTTTGAAAGCATAGTTTCTGGCTTCTGATTACATTCAATTTGCACAGCCTCTCTTTTCTCTTTTTTATTTTATTTCATTTATGAAATCAAAATTATATTTGGAAATAAAATTCATAGTGGGCTTATGGTTTAAGAGACTCTATTCTATTGTAGTCTAGTCCAGTCATTTCTACTCTAGTGAGAATATCTCCTCTTGTTCTCCCAGGTGTTGAGTGCACAGATCGGATAGATCCATCTATTGAAGGGAAGAGGGTGTCCCTCCTGATCACAGCCTTCCCCGAATGCTGCACCCTTCCTATTAGATCAATTTGTGGCATGATAAGGAGGGAATGAAAACAAATTTCTGCCTAATTACCTTCAAACAAACAACCCCTCCATCAGTTCATTCTGAGGATGACGTGATAAATCCATTTGGGCGCAGCAAGGCATCTGCACACATCCGTCCCAATTACGGCCCATCTGCCATGATGGGAGTCCTGGCCACCCGCCGCCCAAGGGTAAATTAGCCTTCTTGTCAGGTCCGCTTAACCGAACATCTGCACGGCAAGGAGCCGCAACATGTTTCACAAGGGCAGGTACATAATACGGTTCTTCACCCCATACCTTCAGTACGACTGTGAGAGCGTAGGCCGCGATGGGGGTCTGGATTTGTAGCTCATTCCAGATGG
Source organism: Hypophthalmichthys nobilis (assembly GCA_037950665.1). Lineage (NCBI taxonomy): Eukaryota > Metazoa > Chordata > Actinopteri > Cypriniformes > Xenocyprididae > Hypophthalmichthys > Hypophthalmichthys nobilis. Next base: position 1,868,681 of record CM075471.1, read on the forward strand.
AGAAAGCATGGTGGAAAAAAAGTGCTGCGACCTTTTAGTGATTCAATTCTTGCTAAATCTAAACCAGCCTATGTAATCGATGCATGTAATCCCCTAATGTGTCTAAAGACTAGTCTGTATGCATGCATCTCGTGTCGTCTTCGCAGGAATTACCACTTTAATGCTGAGCGTCATTTAGTATGCATCATGCACTGCAGATGCAGTCAGTGTAACTCAATTCACTTTACCTGGCTCGAGGCCATTTAGAGTCCTTGATCATGCCAGAATCGAAGAATAACATGAAGGGAGAGCTTTGGTCAAAGACTTATCTCTCCTAGACTTAGGGAAAAATACTGAATCAAAGACCCAGGGAGCTGTGTGCTTCTGTGAGGAGTCGCGCCGTCTGCGGCGTTATTTGCTGTTTTTAGCCATTTGTTGGTCAGTGAACAACTGTAGACCGGCCTATTGTGAGGCAGTTACGCAGATTAATATGCCTGCCATCTTTTCACCTCTGAACATGTTTAGGGTAGATAAACTCTGACAGAAAGTGCTGGCTGAAAGAAATGGCTGAAAAAAAAAAACAGTAGTAAGTAATAATAATACTTCTCAACGGTCTGTCCTGTGAAATGTGAAAGGGAAGTTATGAAACTCCAGGTGTGGCTACAGCTCGTGAATTGGAAATTGCCGTATTAGATTTATTTATCATTTCTGGAAAGGGGCAGAGCACGTTGTTCATTTTCTGACTTGTTTGTATGCCGCTTTGTCAGTTTTCATATGGTTGGAGCTGCTCGCAAAGCTCAGCGTTAGACGGATGGTTCACGGCGAGCAAAATTAGCTTCAACTTTACAGCTAGAGCCTTCATAATGCGCTCATACTTTAATAGACTTGTGTGTTCCCTTCTACCAGAAAAGCCATCCATAAAACAAGCATCCTAGTGCGCAGTCTGCACTCTATATATATATTTTTGTCCTCAAATGCATTTTTTGCTTATGTAACTCTCCCCGGTACCTTTTGGAAAGCAATGGACTGTGATTGGCTGAGATCTGAAACATGCCTGATGATTGACACGTGTCAGGTCAAGCATATCCAATAGGATTTCTTAGAATCTGTGGTGGTTGCTAAAGGCATATCTATCTATCTATCTATCTATCTATCGTTCTATCGTTCTATCATTCTATCTATCTATCATCTATCTATCTATCTATCTATCTGTCTATCGTTCTGTTGTTTTATCTATCTATCTATCTATCTATCTATTGTTCTATTGTTCTATCTATTGTTCTATTGTTTGATCTGTCGTTCTATCGATCTATCTATCGATCTATCTATCTATCTATCTATCTGTCGTTCTGTTGTTTTATCTATCTATCTATCTATCTATCATTATATCTATTGTTCTGTTGTTACATCTATCTATCTATCTATCTATCTATGTCTATCTATTGTTCTTTTATTCGTTCTGTTGTTTTATCTATCTATCTATCTATCTATCATTCTGTTGTTTTATCTATCTATCTATCTATCTATCTATCTATCATTCTATCGTTCTGTCGTTATATCTATCTATCGTTGTATCGTTCTATCTATCGTTCTTTCATCCGTTCTGTTGTTTTATCTATCTATCTGTCTATCTATCTATCTATATCGATCGATCGTTCTATCGTTCTATCTATTGTTCTGTCGTTCTATCTATCGTTCTATCTTTCCTTTTGTTTTGTTTTTGTGTGTGTGTGTGTGTGTGTGTGTGTAAATGCCCTGGTTTGAAATGCACACTTTCTTTTCCCTTAATAAGGGCGTATTTTACTTTTCTATGTGATCTGACTGATTTTCATCCACAGACTCACAGAGACTCGAGCCAGAAGATCACAGAGACTCGAGGATGGACTCTTTTGACTTGCACCAGTAAATAACTTTCTAGAACACCATAGCAACTGCAAAGCAACATATAGCAGCACCCAGGCATCATGGCAGGGAGTTTGTCAGCTTAATAAAGGAAAAAAAATATGTTTAATGAAAGTGAGGGTACAGTAGTTTTAAATTTTACATAATTTTTAAGGTAACACTTTAGATTAGTGAACACATATTCACTATGAACTAGGAGTTTTCCTTCAATAAACTCCTAATTATTGCTTATTAATAGTAAGTAAGGTATTTTTAGTTGTTGAGTTTAGGATTAAGGGATGTAGAATCATGTAGGTCATGCAGAATAAGGCATTAATATGTGCTTTAGGTACTAATAAACATTCAATATCCTAGTAATATGCATGCTAATAAGCAACTAGTTAATACTGAATAGTGTTTCCTAATCTAAAGTGTTACTATTTTTGGAATATATTTAGAAAAAAGTTTTGGGTTAATTAGAGCAAGAGCTTTTCTAACTCAAAAAGAACATTTAAAAGGGACATTAAAGCCTGAGAAATGTTGCATGATTTTTTTGAGCACTTTTAAGAACTTTATTGCAGTTTTAACTCAGAATGGTTGTCTGAGAGCTTTCATCCTTGTCATTCATCCTCAGTAGGAAAGATGAAAGAAATCCTTTCCTGACCCCAAACGTTTCGCTCTCAAGATTAGAACGCCAGCCAAGACAATGGCTCTCTTATAACGTTAATAATTATGTAAAATGGATAGCCTTTGATCAGACATGTGCCTCCAGAGAAAACATGCTTAATGAAATATTCAGATGATCACTTACTGAATGTGAACTTTGTGCCACAGACATTATATTGAGCTTATGTATCTTAATAGTTTGTATCGTTGCAGCTTTGAAATTGAAATTGTAGTTTTGCGACTTTTAGTAACCAACGGGACTGTGGTGTAAACTAAACGCTTTTTGAGTTGCAGTTTCCACACATGTTATTAGTAGAGTATTTAATACTTAAACAATGAAAATGCATGTTAACTGTTTATATTATTTAAACTGTGTGATGGAGAGCCAAACCATGACAGCAGACTTAATTAAATGTCGATGTACTGTCCAGCAGAAAGCAGACAACAAAATTGAACACAGTAAACGCTTCGTTCCACATCATCATAAAACACGACGTTGTGAACATGACACTGCATTAAAACTACAGCATAGCACAGTGCACACAAACTTAAGCACATAGTAATAAACATGATTTGATAAATAACAATTATTCCAGCTATTTTTGTTTGCAAATTAAAAAAAAAATGAAATAAATATCACACTTTTACATTGAGTGTTAGAAAACCGGTTGCTACAATGTTATGGTGTTGTATCTGATTGTTTGGATGTTAATATGTGGTTGCTAGGGTGTTGCTAGGTGGTTTATTACTGTCTGAACTAAAACGAAATTCTAATCTCTACAATTTATTCTTGTCTGTTGGAATATAAAATCATCTGATTGCTTAGAAAATGAACAACATGATTTGAGGTATAAATTGTTTTTAAAGGGGTCATGTTTTATTGTTTTATAATGTTTTTATAATGTTTCCTGAGGTGCACTTATAATGTTATTATGCCTGCCCTTTTGCATCAAAAAATCATAATTTAGACATAATAAAATGTCATAATTTAGAAATAAAAGGCATTTTTATTTGCCCTTTTATTTGAACGCTCTGTTTTAAGGGGCGTGTCTGCTGTGAGACTTCAGTGTAACATCTTTCTATTTGAAATACTTGCTAAGTATTACATGATTAACTCTTACTATTACAGCTCTCAAGGTTAACTAATCATGAAAAGTGTTGCATTACATTTAGATCTATGGCATTATATTTAGATCGTGATAGGATGCAGTGATGAGCATTGAAGCCGATCAAAGGCATGTTGTTGAGCACATGAAAGCAGTGATCTCATCATTGCAACTCAGTTTCTGCACACTAACAAATGCTTTCATCATAACTAACAGTGCAAACGCAATGTAACTAAGAGATTTGTTGAATAAATCGGAGGCTGTTTGATTGACAGCTCCAGCGATTGCAAAGGGAGCGTTCTTTGATCGCTTTCTTTATATAATTTAATCACTGTTTAAATAACAGATTATTTTCATCCTATTAAGAGAAACAACGTGAAGCGTCATTACATATCATATCAGGTATTAGAATTAACACAGTTACATGTTGTTGCATTACTGTCGAGTCCATTTCATAAAAGTCTGTTTGCAAAGCCTGCGCCAAAAAGCAATTAATTTACCAAAGAATTCACAGTGAAATGTACCGAATACAAATAAGTAAAGCTTAACTGAGACATTCAAATTGTTGAAAATAACCATATTCTTAGCATTAGGATCCTTTGAAAATATTTTTCTCAATTCATGACCCCTTTAATACCTTGGTTTTTGGGTTTGTGCATGCAATCTACTTTTGAACAGTCAATCTCAAAACCTCCACAAGCTTAGTAACCTACATTGCTAAATAGCTGATTTTGTCTCTACTTTTAGGAGACTTAAAACAGATGCATGGATGGAATTAGGTCAGACATTTTCTTTCCTAACTTGATATCCAAATTAAATGCATCAGTGTTCATCAAATTGTAATTGGTTGGACTTTTCTATGACCTCAAAGAGCCAGCCATATCTGTGAATGCTGCAGTGAGTTTTGCCGCCGGTTCTGTGTTTATTTAAACAGCACTGACAGATCAAATGTAAGAAAGACGCATGCAATCACAAACGCAGACGCTAATTAACATAATTCAGCTCAGATTAAGGATTCATTGGTTTATTAAGAGAGATGCCGCTTTTGTTTTCCGACTCATTAATTTATTAAATGATCTATCTCAATTGTTTGCCTTTTCAGTTCATGTTTAATTCCTCATTCATATCTGCACTCCACCTTGCGGCGAAGCTTTGTGAAAGTCTCATTTATTTGTAATCCTTTCTACACTTCTCCTCTCAATCATGTATTGTTAGTAAATGAAGACAATGGGATGACAGATATATCACTCAGTAACCAGACTCAAATGCTCATGAATAATGCAATTGATTGATCCTTCACAAACTCCGCCTTAGAATGTTACTGACCAATCCTGTCTTAGAAGCTGTTGCTGTGTGCAGTATTCTAATCTAAGGGGCGGAGCATAGCAAAGGGTCAGTTATAATAGAAATTGCTGTGAGATTATTTTGTCAAGTGTTGTTCTTGTGATGCACAAGTTGAAATGCTACAGAAAGGACAAGTCTCTCATTAAAATTAAGATGTGGTTTGTAATAAGTTCCCTAGCTGCGATGCGATGCCAGGATCTGTTTGTTAATATCCTCGTCGTGTTGTGGTGTGATCCACTGAGAGAAGTCGACTTCTGCTGTACAAGCGGCTCAGTTGTTTACTGAAGAGTCAATTTGAGGTTAATGGATTTTCCTTTTCCTGTTTGAGACAATTTGGTTTTCTAATAAGCAATTATCTTGGAAACTGTAATGCTTGACACATGTGTAGGCTTTGTGTATGTTAAATAAACTGTATTAAGGTGTTATAATTTATCATGAAAAGTGATGTTAAGACATGTTAACAAAGCTCACCTTTAATGAGAGTCAAAGGTTAATTTAGTTAACTTTCCTCACTGCTGTGGTCAAGATTTGCATTGTGAGGTTAATGTCATGAAGTGATTTTTGTAAACCATTTTATTTCCACAATGTTTCTTCCTTTTTTGTTGTAAAATGTAATTTATTTCTGTAATGCAAAGCTTTCTGTAATTCATCATCATGACTCCAGTCTTCAGCGTCACATGATCTTCAGAAATCATTCTAATATGATGATTTGCTGCTCAAGAAACATTTCTGATTAATTTTCAATGTTGAAAACAGTTGAACTGCTTCATATGAAAATGGTAATATTTTTTTTTTCAGGATTCTTTGATGAATAGAAAGTTCATTTATTTGAAATTTGAAATGTTATGTAAAATTAAAAATCTATTTACTGCCATTTTTGATCAATTTTAATTTTTCCAAACCTTTGAACAATAATGTATATATTTTTTACTCCTCATTACTTCTGAAAGTTCACAATGTTTTCGAAGGTCAATTCCAATAAATTGTCTTTTTCGACTCTCATAGTACAAGGAACTTTTATATTTCAAAAGATCAAGGAAAATGTGATTCTTCATAACACAAGATCCATTCTAATCTCATGTTAACATCTGTTGAATAAAGACGTTAACATCTCTTGTTTGTCTCTCATTGTTCCTTTAGTCCTGGTGCTGCTGATCTTGACCCTGAAGCGTCACAGGAAGGGCCAGCGCATGTCCGAAGACGAGGAGGACATGCGCGACAACGTCATCAAATACAACGACGAGGGCGGCGGAGAGCAAGACACCCAGGCGTATGACATGAGTGCCCTGCGCAGCCTCTACGACTTTCCGGAGGTCAAAAGCTCGGATTCAGGCCCGGACCTGCGCTCCGTCCCTCAGTGGATCCAAAACAGAGTGGTAGGAGATGGTGGGCCGGCCGACTTCTCAGTTTTCAAAGGCTACATACGCAAGAAGGTCGAGCAGGCGGACGCGGACTTATCGGTGCCGCCTTATGACTCGTTCCAGACTTACGCTTTCGAGGGCAGCAGCTCGCCGGCTCTCTCGCTAAGCTCCATCCGTACGTTGTCCACCACATCAGAGCAGGACTTTTCGTACCTCAGCGATTGGGGACCACGCTTCAGGCAGCTGGCTGGATACTACGCCCCGGCCCAAGCTGAAGAAGAGGGGTCCTAGCACGCTCTCGGAGGCCCTTACATCCTGGTCTTGGAGTCGTTTTTTCTCCCTGCCGCTTTTGCCCACAGTTCCGCAGTGACACTTTTTTTTGGTTCCCAGTCAGTCCGGAGAGTTTTAATGTCACCCGTTACACTTTGCAAAGTGACTTCTTGTCTTGTGGAAAAGTTCAGGACAAATATTGAAGGAGAAGAGCAGTAGGCCGGGTGCTGGGCAAACCTCCAACATCTTCTCACCTGTCAGCGAGAGCAAGAAGAAGCGGGGTCGTGCCAAATGCACTACACAAAACACTCGTTGTTTCAGTTTTTTGTGATTTCTTTGCCCATCTGTGGAAATAAGGACTTTAACTCAGAGGGATCTGGACGAAGACAATGGAAATGTCTTTTTAAATACCAACATTTAAAAAAAAAAAAACCTTAAATAAATATGTATTTATTTAAAGAAAAAGGAACAAACAAAAAAAAGTAAAACAATATTTATGTATTTATTGCTTTCTATTTATTTATTTATTTATCCTGGCAATGGACTGAAATACAAAAAATGGACATAATTTTTTGAAGAATACTGAAGTTGTCAGGATGACAGACAAAGACTGAATAACCTGTGGGTAAAAAAACAAGGTTGACTGAAAAAAAAAAAAAGAAAAAAAAAAGAGTTGGGGTGGGATTGTTGATGGGAGTTTGCAAACTATCAGCGACAGTAAATGAGTCTTGAAAATATTTGTATTTATTTTTTAGAAACTCTTTTTGTAAAATACGATTCTGATGGAGAAAAGTAACGGCTATTGGGGTGAATCTCATGAAAACATGTCCAGGTCATGCTTCATCTAAATCAAGAGAATAAAATAAGAAAATACATTTTGCATGAAGATAATGAAGTCTATTTTGAGGATCTGAGGTTTGTGACATTGTATTTATGAAAATCAAGCACATTTTCCCTGAAAAATTACTGTATTTTTCAATTTACACACTGTAAAAAAGAATTTTTGGTTTAACTTAAAAAAGCAAGTTACCTGGTTGCCTTAAAATTGAGTTAATACAATGAAGGTAATTGGTTTAATCAACCGAAACACAAAATATTATGTTATCTGAACAACATTAATTATTGAAGTTGATTTGACAAAAGAAAAAATGTTGTGATAACAAATAATAGTTTTCGTATTTCTTGTTATTCCCAATGAGATCATGTTAAATTACAGTATTTTTATTGCATTAATGAGAATTTAGAGGAAATGCGCTTAATTGTCATAAAAATAATGTCGCTATATAAATAGGCTTCATTTACTTTCTGCAAAATATAACTAAATATTTCTTTCTTTGATTCTGAAGTGAAATAATTCCTCGACAGGTTTCGTGAGCACTGGTTTTGTCTTGTCATACATTTTGTGTGTTGTGTTGCTTTTAACTAATTATCCAGATCCCTTGTTGTGGAAGTTGCATTGAATCTTTCCTGTGGAGGCAGTTTTCAAGTGGAAATTTCAAAGACAACATGGCACAATTCATGACAAGAAACAAAAGAGGCCATCCGACAGGTTCTTTATCAGTTATTTTTCAGATATCCCAAGATATACATGTTCATTGATGATTTGTGCGTGTGCCAACAAGACGTTTCCAGATTGCTTTCCTTGGGTGATTTGATTGGTTTTTGCTCATTCTGTGTTGGGTTGAGGCTGATGAACTAGAGCGATTGCATCGAGTCGGGGTGCAGTGGTCGTGTTTTTCCCCAAACCAGCACCCTTAAATGTCCACCCAGAAATGCAGATGTATGGCTAAAAATGAAATCATCAATAAATATTTACGGTTTTTCAAGATTTTCCGATTGGTGAGTTTTTGGGCAACAAAAGAACAAAAGAGTGCATATTGTAAAGACAAGACAGTGTGTGTGTGTGTGTGTGTGTGTGTGTGTGTGTGTTAATTTGTGTATATATATATATATATATATATCCTCTAGTAATTATGTGTGTGATATATATATATATATATCAGACATAATTACTAGGTTACAATAATAATCAAAAGGTGAACAATTATTAATAAGCAGCAATTTCATAAATGTTTATTGTTTAATTACTATTCATTAAACTTATTAATACATATTAAATATATTAATAAATGTTAATTTCCAACATATTTTAGGTTCATTTTAAGCAATACAGTAATTTTAAACAAAAGTTGAGTTAAATAAAACTACCAAGCAGATTGAGCAAACATTTAACCCAACCCCTTCATATATATATAATATAACAACAATATATATGAAGACTTCAGATGCAAAAGCCTCTAAGTGCCGTCTGAAATTTTCTTCTAAAATGAGCATTTTTATCAAGCTCGTATGATTAGGTTCAGTAATTTCATTTTAATAGCAATTAATAGGTCCTTTTCATTGCCATAAAAGTGAAATAACTGAACATAAACATACAAGCTTGATAAAAATGCTCATTTTAGAAGAAAATTTCAGATGGCACTTAGAGGCTTTTGCATCTGAAGTCTTCATATATATTGTTGTTATATTTGCATACATGGAGGGCATCATAAGAAATACTGCTGTGATGTATAAATAATTTAAATAATATGTCCCTTTTTTTGCTTTACAGTAATGAGATTTCTGGGAGAAAATCTTAATTGTCATGAATATATTGTTACTTTTATATCGATGCAAAACAGACCTCAAAAAATTGCTGTCATTTTTTGATGCAAATTTAATTTATTTTCTCCTCTGATTTTGGAGGGAAATATGACCCGGAAGAGGTTTTGTCAGGAAAAGGAAGTGCAGCGTGGCCAATAAACCCACAAACCGATGCTGATGTTGAATACAGGGATGTCGCTTTAACACACAATGTAGCAGCAGATGTTCTCATTTTACTTGAGCTTGTTTTTGCTCTCAGCCGTGGCTGCGTTTGATGGATGAGCTCTTATGGCAGTGTATAAACTTACACACGTCAGCGGCCACCCAGAGCAAGTCTAGACAGACGTTTCAAAACACAGTGTTCGTGCAGAATCAGAATAGTTCAAACACATCAAAACAGTCCACAATTATAGAAGAAGCACAAGGCTAATGCAGGCCGAAGATGGAATCGTACCATAGATGATTCATCCAATCTTCTCATGTTTTATTAAAAGGTAACAGGGAAATGACAGAATGGAATTACGTGTTCTTTGACCCTGATCTTCATTGACAGTCGTCCATGCGGGATCATTACGCTGTTAAAGGAATGCCGAAGCCCCAGAGCCATAATGAAATCCTCATCAAGCAAATGTCACGGAGAGGCAGCCGCTGACTAATGCAATGACAGACGCGCAAAAGAACAAGAGTGTGTATCGCTCGGAGGCAACGTGTGTGTATGTGTGTGTGTGTTTGTCCCTGTGTTGTCCTCATTTTTAATTTAAAAGCACACAGACTTATTCCTCTGTCAACATTCCTTGGAGAACATTCCAACATTCCAAATATTTTATAGCATCATATTTTGAATGAATGAACTCCTCGTGTTAATTTGATGCAGTCATTGTAGTGATATCAATTTGGCAACTGTTATTTTATATCAATGTCATTCTAGTATTATTTGCTGTATATACTAATATAGTATTTATTCATATTTTGGATTTGGTATGTACAGTATAAACACTCTAAAAAAAATGCTGGGTTAAAAACAACTGGGTTGAAAATGGACAAACCCAGTGATTGGGTTGTTTTAACCCAGCGGTTGGGTAAAATGTTTAATAACATTTTAATAAATGTTACTTTCCAACATATTTTGGGCACATTTTAAGCCAGCCATATAGTCATTTTTAAACAATAGTTGAGTTAAATAAAACTACCCAGCACTTTGGGCAAACATTTAACCCAACTGCTGGGTTTGTCCATTTTCAACCCACCTTGGGTTGTTTTTAACCCAGCATTTATTAGCTTGTACACTGTGCATCACTGAACCCCCTGATAAAATCAACCAGACCGATTTCTATAATCGACTGTGCATTGAGACACAAATCGAATCTATCTGCAAATATTGATGTTAACGTGACAGAGTAGAACATCACTCAGTGAAAACAAACCAGAATGATTGTCTCTGGAACAAACACGGATATCTGTGTTTCAGATCGAGAATACCAATATGATCTGGAGTAGAAACCAGCGTTCTGTGTTTTCATTCTTCATGAGAGAAACTCTCAGCATTTGTTTACTCGATCAGGATTTGTTTGCGAACAATTATCAACTTACATATTTGTTGCGTCTCTCTGATGGAAGAAACGCAGGATTCTGTTGACATGATAACGTTGGACTTCAATACTGTTGGACTTCAATAAGAAAGAGATGTCTGGTCTAAATGTACACACTCATTTCAATATTCACGGGTAACCTGTAATTTCAAAGGTCTTATGATTCAAGTCTAAAATCTGATTGTTTGAAGATTCACAGACTTTTATATTAAAGTTGCATATAAATCATTAGCTACTGTATGAACTACATAATTTAGCTGAATAGTTGTTTAGTGTGATTATTATTGTTAAATAGTTTGTTTCCTCATCCTCATGTCCTTCAGACTTACTTTCTTGTGTTAAACACAAAAGAAAACATTTTTAAGCATGTGCAGTGCTGTTTTTGCAATGGAAATATACAGTGATTAAACAGTGAATAAATATTGATAATTTTTTTTCTATTTATTGTCACTATACATCAGTTTTGTTTAATGGCAAACACAACTGGTTCTCCTGTGTCACATATGACTAACAATGGCGTGGCAAGTTTGGATATATACCGTTTAAAAGTTTGAGATCAGTATAATTGTTTTTAATGTTTTGGAAATGAGTCTTTTTTGGTTCACCTGCATTTATTTGATCAAAAATATAGTAAAAATTTTGAAATATTTTTACAATTTCAATAAATGTTTTCTATTTGAATATATAGTAAAGTGTAATTTATTCCTGTGATCAAAGCTGAATTTTCAGCATCATTACTCCAGTCTTCAGTGTCACATGATCCTTCAGAAATCATTTTAATATGATGATTTGCTGCTCAAGAAACAATTATGATTATTATTAATGTTGAAATCAGTTGTGCTGCTTCATATTGGTGTGGAAACCAAGATATTTTTTTTCAGAATTCTTTGATGAATAAAAAAGAACAATTTTTACGTTTGGTGTTACAAATCATCATTCATGTTCAGAAAACAGTAAATTGGACATTCTGCTAAACATCGCGAAGCTTTTGTGTTCGTGCAGGTTTTGAATGACATGAGGGTGAGTAAATTATCTTTTTTTTTTCTGAACCCATTTATTTAGCATTATTGACTGTTATCATAATGATGTTGCCGCTGTTTCATTGAAGCAGCAAACTTCAGACATTAATATCATGCTCCAATCAACTTTAGTAATGTACAGTAGATAAGCTGTTAGTTGGTTCAAAAGTTGAAGTAGTTCACTCACCCTCAAGCACTGAAGTTTCGTCAGCATTCAGTGAACGGCCTCTGTGCTGATGGTCCACGCTCTCATGACAATGCTCTGGACATTTCCAGCACTAATTAACTGTGGCAACATCCATTTTGCAGTTAGATGAAAGAACACAGCAGCCACTTTACACCCTTTACACCCACAGCCAGACGTCTGCAGGAATCACATCACAGCGCAGGCATCATGCACACTAATAAGGGCACAGAAGTTTGTAGCACTTCAATTAACTCTCTACATTTCACTGTCAATAATGGTGTAGCCTTTTCACTTGGGTCATATGGTTGGGTTTAATGTAGGACGAACGTTAAAGGAATGTTCCGGGTTCAGTACGAGTTCAGTGCTTACAGCCAAATGACAGTCGGCCTGATAGTCAGCGCTCGTCTGATATTGCTTAAATATTTCATTATATTACAGTAAATGTTTTACCAGTGATAGATTCTTTTTGGTGGCTCTTAGAGTGTGAAATGAACTTTTTTTTTTTTTTGTCTGCTGGCTTTGACATCTCAGCTCAGGGCTAGTGAAGGGTGTGAGACACCGGCTGATTTGAATTTGAAATAGCATATAACATACTAATCTCACTATTTACTTGCATATCTGTATAGATATGGTTATGGAAGCTTGTTTCCACCATGAAATAAAAAAGGTAATTTCAACTTTTTATCTCACAATTCTGACCTTTTTTTGGGCAATTGTGAGTTTATATCTCACAATTCTGACTTTTTTTTCTCTCAGAATTGCGAGATATAAAGTCAGAATTGTGAGAAATAAAGTCAGAATTGCAAGTTATAAAGTCAGAATTGCGAGTTATAAAGTCAGAATTGCGAGTTATAAAGTCAGAATTGCGAGTTATAAAGTCAGAATTGTGAGTTATAAAGTCAGAATTGCGAAGTTATAAAGTCAGAATTAAAGTCAGAATTGCGAGTTATAAAGTCAGAATTGTGAGTTATAAAGTCAGAATTGCGAGTTATAAAGTCAGAATTGTGAGTTATAAAGTCAGAATTGCGAGATATAAATTCAGAATTGCGAGTTATAAAGTCAGAATTGTGAGTTATAAAGTCAGAATTGCGAGATATAAGGTCAGAATTGCGAGTTATAAAATCAGAATTGTGAGATATGAAGTCAGAATTGAGACATATAAAGTCAGAATTGTGAGTTATAAAGTCAGAATTGCGAGATATAAATTCAGAATTGCGAGTTATAAAGTCAGAATTGTGAGTTATAAAGTCAGAATTGCGAGATATAAGGTCAGAATTGTGTTGTAAAGTCAGAATTGTGTGATATAAAGTCAGAATTGTGAGTTATAAAGTCAGAATTGAGTTATAAAGTCAGAATTGTGTTATAAAGTCAGAATTGCGAGTTATAAATTCAGAATTGTGTGATATAAAGTCAGAATTGTGTTATAAACTCAGAATTGTGTGATATAAACTCAGAATTGCGAGTTATAAAGTCAGAATTGAGTGATATAAAGTCAGAATTGCGAGATATAAGGTCAGAATTGCGAGTTATAAAATCAGAATTGCGAGTTATAAAGTCAGAATTGAGACATAAAGTCAGAATTGTGAGTTATAAAGTCAGAATTGCGAGATATAAAGTCAGAATTGTGAGTTATAAAGTCAGAATTGCGAGTTATAAAGTCAGAATTGAGAGATATAAAGTCAGAATTGCGAGTTATAAAGTCAGAATTGCGAGTTATAAAGTCAGAATTGTGAGTTAGTCAGAATTGCGAGATATAAATTCAGAATTGTGAGTTATGAAGTCAGAATTGTGAGTTATAAAGTCAGAATTGTGAGTTATAGTCAGAATTGCATGAAATAAAGTCAGAATTGTGAGATAAAAAGTCGCAATTACCTTTTTAATTTTTTTTTTATTTAGTGGCACAAACAAGCTTCCATATATGGTAGATATAGTACAGTATGTGTAGTATGTATGTTATTTCAAACTGAGCATGTGTGTGTTCTTGCAGTCATTAGCCAATGCCATTTACCTGCAGATGTGATTAGTCACATGAAATTTATGGTGCAGGTGATTGGTTCTGTCACTTCTGTGGTTCCATGTTACGAAAACCAAAAAAAAAAAAAAAAAAACTTACTTGAAAATTACTTGGGAAAAAAAGAAGAAGAAAAAAAAAATCCCAATGTTAACAATTAAAAACTTATTGTAGAGTGCAAAGGCAACATTTCTCATTGTAATTTAGTTTAAAGTCAGAATTGCGAGATATAAAGTCAGAATTGTGAGATATAAAGTCAGAATTGCGAGATATAAGGTCAGAATTATGAGTTATAAAATCAGAATTGTGAGATATGAAGTCAGAATTGAGACATATAAAGTCAGAATTGTGAGTTATAAAGTCAGAATTGCGAGATATAAATTCAGAATTGCGAGTTATAAAGTCAGAATTGTGAGTTATAAAGTCAGAATTGCGAGATATAAAGTCAGAATTGCGAGTTATAAAATCAGAATTGCGAGTTATAAAGTCAGAATTGAGACATAAAGTCAGAATTGTGAGTTATAAAGTCAGAATTGCGAGTTATAAAGTCAGAATTGAGAGATATAAAGTCAGAATTGCGAGATATAAAGTCAGAATTGAGTTATAAAGTCAGAATTGCGAGATATAAAGTCAGAATTGAGAGATATAAAGTCAGAATTGCGAGTTATAAAGTCAGAATTGTGAGTTAGTCAGAATTGCGAGATATAAATTCAGAATTGTGAGTTATGAAGTCAGAATTGTGAGTTATAGTCAGAATTGCATGAAATAAAGTCAGAATTGTGAGATAAAAAGTCGCAATTACCTTTTTAATTTTTTTTTTTATTTAGTGGCACAAACAAGCTTCCATATATGGTAGATATAGTACAGTATGTGTAGTATGTATGTTATTTCAAACTGAGCATGTGTGTGTTCTTGCAGTCATTAGCCAATGCCATTTACCTGCAGATGTGATTAGTCACATGAAATTTATGGTGCAGGTGATTGGTTCTGTCACTTCTGTGGTTCCATGTTACGAAAACCAAAAAAAAAAAAAAAAAAAAAAACTTACTTGAAAATTACTTGGAAAAAAAGAAGAAGAAAAAAAATCCCAATGTTAACAATTAAAAACTTATTGTAGAGTGCAAAGGCAACATTTCTCATTGTAATTTAGTTTAACTTGATGTAATAAAATTACTAAAACTAAAATGAAAATTAACAAAAAAATATATAGACATAATAAAAAAAAGTTAATTACATTAAAAATTTTATGTGCCTGTCATTGTGATGAATGGGAATGTCAATGGATCTCTTTCTCCAGGAATTACAAACCTCCTTCCGTCTTTCAGTCTTTTAGATTGTGCGATAACGATTCCAAACGGAACGGATGAGGAAGTACGACAGTCTCTGCTGTAAGTAGTAATCTGCAATGGAAATGCATTTGGTGCATATTTGCATCCCTGCTGTGTGTGTGTGTAAAGTTTGTTATTTACATCATGCTGGGCTTATTTCATAGTTCATCATGTTTGCCAATGTGAGAGTTCCAGGGAAAGCGTAAGACATAAAAATCCAACTGTCAGTCGCTTCATTCCTGGAATTTAGCAAGGAATGGTTTTACCAAAGGATTCTGGGACTAAACGTGTCTGTTTGCCACAGCATCAGACGCAAAGAGCCGGCTTTTATGAAGACAGAACAAAAACAGCCGGCAAACGCGCTTCCCTATTCCTGTAGTCTAGAGGAAAGGAACTCAATAAAGCAGGACTGTCTGTGAAAGAGCCACATTACAAAAACACATCAGTTATGTATCAGTGGATTAAAGTCATCATGAAATGCTGTTCCCAACCCATTTAACTTCAGTAATGTGACATATTTCTGGGTGAAAGAAGATATTCAATCATGTAGATGTAGTGCAGGATTTGATTTTATCCATTAGGAATTGATTGGATGGGGAAAAAAGTCTCTGTCTGACAGGTGATAAGAGGCATTGTGTCATGTGCATATATAAGGCTGCATTTATTAGATCAAAAATACAGTAAAATCAGTAATATTGTGAAATATTATTGTACTTTATTCCTGTGAATTTTTCAGCATCATTACTCCAGTCGTCAGTGTCACATGATCCTTCAGAAATCATTCTAATATGCTGATTTGATGCTCAAGACAGATTTATTATTATCATCAATGTTGAAAACAGCTGTGCTTCATATTTGTATGGAATAGAAAGTGAAAATAAACAGCATTTATTTAAAATAGAAATCTTCATCAATCACTTTTGATCAGTTTAATGCATCCTTGCTGAATAAAAGTAATCAGAACAAAATCATACTGACCCCAAACTTCTGAATTTAAAACGTGTCAAATGTTTGCAAAAGTGCATTTATATTGATTTTTAAGAAGAGCACCAATGCATTTATATGTGCATTACTTCAGATCCAAATTATGTCTTTATATTTATGCATTGTGTTGTGCGCAGGTGTGAATCTCGGTGTTAATTGTGATTTAAATATCCCGTACACACACAAGCTGTTATGATCTACTGTGTACACACACCTGTTGTTGTTCGGTTTACCCACAATGACCCACTCTCAATGTAATCTGCTCTCTAAATGTTTACTGACAGATTAGAGTCTTGGAGATTTGTTTAGCATCAAGGCCTTCCCTGTGATATCCTCACTGCTACAGGGAATTCATGCAAAGCCTGCTGGGAGCATCACACATTGTCTGCCCATTGGCCAAGAACCTAGTGGTGCGTTAGTGATGGGTAAGTGAGAGAGATATATATGCTATGCATATTCTTTTCAGACCCCTGTACTAGACTGTTTTTTTCATTTCTCTATCCAAATTTTAAATTTTTGCATGCACCATTCCTTAAAATTGGTTGCAACAACATGTTTACATGTCAAAACTACCTCAATGACCTGTCCATCCCTCCCGAGAGCTGTATTTTAATGCAGACTGTGCCGTCACACAGACTCGGGTCAGCAGCGAAAGTTTAATTGTGAGAATGCCATAAGTCAGTTGGCGATGGACATAGTTTGATAATGGCAGAAGCAGAAAGTGTCCAGCCAGCACTCTGAAATTCAGGTTCCCATCCACAATGAACGCCCTCAAGATTTATTGTCGAATTAATGGAATTCCCTACACACCAAACCTCGGTGGGTGGAGGGATGTAAGCACATCTGTGGCTGAAAGTGCAGACGCTGCAAAATCATAAAACTAAATGTTTCATCGCCAACAGAGACACGTGTACATTTGTTCACAGTCGTGCATCAGTGAAAATTCAGAGTAACCCAGATCGATACAGCCTGGAGGCCTGTAGCATTACATCTGATGTATAGCTCAGTGTTTTTACTATTCAGCATGTGTAAAATTAGCAAATGACTGTGAGACTGTGATTAGTATATATATATATATAAATTTATTTATATATAAAATATGTTTATATATAATGACCCTGTTGGTTAGTTGTCAGTCTGTGGTGTTTTCTGTTTCGTTTTCAAGGACTCTTAGTTTGTTTATCGTCATTTCCTGTGTTTCCTTTCTGTTTACACTTGTCGCCATGGTTATTCGTTGTTCATTGATTCTTACACACCTGTTCCTCATTAGTTCTCTCAGTATATATTGCTCTCTGTTTAGTAGTGATGCTAAGTCTGATTCTTTTCTGTGAACCGGTTCTTTTTGGACAGTTTGGCTCAATGAACCGGTTCAAAAAGCCGATTCATAGGTTCCTGACGTCATCATGCAATGATGTCACTATGCATTTCTTTTCTAACAACTCAGTGTCATGTTATATCAATGAAACATTCAAATAAAATCATTTGTGTCAACACATAGCGAAACATTAAAATGAAAAGTTATTTGTGTGAATGCTTATTGCTGATTATTGCCTTTGATTCACTTAAGTTAATGGAGTTTGTGGTCACAGTTACATTTGCGGATCCTTTATGTCGGATATGACTGACCAATATTGAGTAGCCTACATCTTGGATGAGATTCGCAACTACAGCACACATTTGATGCACAAACATAGCATATAGAAAGTATATAGAACAAATAAACCAGTCTTATAAACCCATTTATTTTGCTTAATAATTTAAAATAGAATCTGCATGTACAATACATCTCTCGACAGAAAGGTTTTTGCAGGGTTTAATAAAATTTAATTTAATTACAGTAGTCATAATAAGCATATTTCCAGTACAAGCCTCAGGCTTGCATTGTGTCACAACTCACTCATCAGACTCCTCGGTAATCCTCTGCAAACTTCAACAGTCAGTTGGACCGGCTCATTTGGTTCTTTTTGAGTCGGACGTGCTACTTTGGCTGTGCGTCTTGCGTCATAAACCCAGAACTAAAGTTCGATTTAGTTTGATTAGTGGACAAGCTCAACCGGTAACTTCCTGAGAACCGGCTCAAAAGAACGATTCGTTCAAGAATCGAACATCACTACTGTTTAGTTAGTTCATTGTCTGGTGTTGTTTGTGTTTCATGCACATTGTTACGTTGGCTTCACTTGTTTGGATTATGTTCATGTTGGATTACACTTAATAAAGTTCATGCAACATTTTAGATTTGCTTCGTCTCACCTCGTCTTCATCTTCAGCCAATCTGTGACAGATAGGAGAATGGATCTTGCAGCTAAGTTTATCACCATCGCCCGTGAAGGGCTACTACCACTGTTGGAATATACCACTCATTTCTGTCAACTAGCCCTCGGTTTTGGAAGATGAAACTTTGGAGCAAGTTAGTCCGCTGGAATTACCTGCTATGAGTGAAGGAACATGGATAGAAGCCTTTCTCTGGTGCCTGGAGTGGACTACTTACCCTGGCCATTTATATAGGCACCATTTACCCCTGATATTAGGCAAATGCAAAAATGACATGCATATTCTGTGTGGTTTGAAAGGAGCGAATAGTTTGCTGTAAATGCATAGCATGTTTAGATTGAGCTTTAGCAGAAGGTGGTAGACAGCCTGGTGTGAATGTAGTCTTGCCAACCAAATGCATTCCTAATTTAATTGAACTCTGACTTTAGCTCTCTAAACGAAGAGGTTTGATGTTTTTCAGCAGAACACTTTTGGCATAAACATCTGAAGCAGAGTGGTGCAGGTCTCGTCAACTAGTACTTATCTTAATCAGGAATTCCAGTCACTCAAGACGGACACCTCTTGAACAATAGCCATATCTGAGTGAGTGGAGTGGGATAATGCTGCCTCCTCGCTGGAAAATTCATGTGTTCTTAAATTAAAGTGAATTCCCCCTAATCCAGCTCATCTGCACTCGACTGCCAAGACCGTATCCATGTCCAATACCTGGAAACAGTCTACACTTGTCTTTTTTAATTAAAATAAACAGTATATAATAGCTTTTTCTGCTTTAGTGGATGCAGTGGAGATACGGCTAAGTGTGGCATTGAGATGGGTGCACACATGGAAGCAAGGAGACGCAGACGGAATCAGAGAACGTTCCAGGCCTGTGATGTAGAAGTCTCCCAATAGACTTTAGTCTGAATAAATTTAATTTCAATTTTATGTATACTCTTATAGTATTTATTACTATTTTGAATTAGCTTTTATTTTTATTTTAACTCATCAAAATAATTGAATGTAATACAAGATTCAATTAAGAATTATAAAATATGTTGAAATGACTAGCACAGACAATTTGATTCTCCATTGGAACTACACTCTAAAAAATAACTAAAAAACTAAACAAAATACCGTTTTCCATTTAAACGGTAACATACTGTAAAAACAATGCATTCTGGGTAACATTATTTGTCGTATTCGAGACAGTAACCTATAGGATACTTTCTCGAAAATGACAATACCCAGAATGCATTGTTTTTACAGTATATTACTAATTATATTACAATGCATTCTGGGTAATATTATTTGTCGTTTTCAAGAAAGTAGCCTATAGGCCTCTTTTCTTAAAACGACAAATATTACCCAGAATGCATCTTCTTATAGTATTCAGTATTACTGTTTCAATGGAAAACTGTACTTTGTGTTCAATTTTTTAAGTTATTTTTAGAGTGTTGCTTTTATGTTGAATTAGGTAAAAAAAAAAAAAAATAAGTTTTAGTAATTTTGTTGTGCTTTTGTCATTTTTATTAGCTTTATTATTTTTCTATTTAGCTTTAATTTTATTTTTTATTTCAGTTTTAGCTTTAGTAATTTTAGTACTTCAACTTCAACTTATTTTACTTCATTTTCCAATGTTCTAAGTTTAAGTTTTTCATCTAATATTTATATTTTATTGTATTGTTAACAAAACAGTTTTAATTTGTTTTAGTTGACGAGAACAACAATGATTTAAAATATATATTGTTTTATTTATTTATTTTTTTATTGACAATATATGGCCATATTGAGATAATTATATAATAATTATATTATTTATTTAAGCAACATTTCTAATTTTTGTTGTTTAAGTTTCTCCTCTAAAATTTATATTTTATTTTATTCAGCTTTATGGCAATTAAAAAAAAAAAAAAAAAAATATATATATATATATAGTTTTAGTTTGTTTTAGCTAACAATAACAACACTGATTGGAAACTATTTTTTTTATTGACAACCTGATATATGGCCATACTGAGGTAAAAGTTTGTGGCAAATCATTTTACATTTGTATGCATCTAAGCAAGTATTTATTTACTATAATTATAACCCTCACAGCCTCTTTTTATGTGTCAACTCAAACATGCCGTCTCCTCTTTCTAAATGCTATTGGCTTATAGAGATGTGGCATTAGGAATGTGCATCTATATCTGTCCGTGTAAAGGGACGGGGCTCAGAGAGCCTGTATGTGTGACAAAGTGTTTTGTTCACACTTACTTCCCTTTCACCCCTGGCATTTGTCAAGAGGAGTGACAGCATCGAAGACGAGAGCCTCATACATTATTGAAGAGCAGAGCCATCGCACCCTCTCTTTCATTATCTGAGAGGATGCGTCCTCTCAAAGACTGGACGAGGAAACACACAGCGGTTTCTGTTCGTGAGTTATGTGGATTTAGGGGATCATCAGCTGATGCAGCATAAATCAGTGTCAGAAAGGAAGATTTTAAAAGCTGTAACTTATAAAGAAAATGAATATGTCTGTATTGCAGTATAGGAAGAATTTCTATAAAAGTGTAAATGGAATGTTGAGAAATGTTCTCTGGTCAAGATCAGACATATAGAATGTTATATTATATTATATTATTATAACTTGATTATTTTCACAATGGTGTGTGTGTGAGAGACAGAGAGAGAGAGAGAGAGAGAGAGAGAAAGTTCATTCATAATACTTACTGATAATTGTTTTTTTTTTGTTTGTTTTTTTTTGTTTTTGGTCATCCAAACCTTTTTGGCATAATCTTTTCTTAAATACTGCCTATGATTTTAAGGTAATATATCAATAATTTATCAACACATTCGTAAGTTCCTGGTTTTCTGTTGGTTGTTAATGGTCACATGACATGCAGGTAAACATTTCATTATATTTAGTAAGAATTTTATGTTGATTGTTTTTACTTATTTACAGCTATTTGTTTGACATTTTTATCATTTAAATAATTATTAGCTTTTCATCCACTCACAAACACTTGTTTGGGAAATCCTGCAATAAATGATATCACTTCCTAGAGGATGATGTCATTAATGCTGAAAAAAGAAGAGTTTTTTTTTTTTCCTCAGTAGTTTTGTCTTGTTTTCCAATACAAATATCTAAACATTCTTAAATCAAGATACATTTACTTGACAAGCAATATTAAGTCACTACTGAAAAAAAAAAAAAAATCAAAAAATATAATTTATGCTTAGAACAAATCTGCCAGTGGGGTCAGGAAAATAATTTTGTTTTCCCTTTGAATTAAGTTTATTTTTCTGACACCATTGGCAGATATTTGTTTGCTTGTTTTAAGAATAAATTTGCTTAATTTTGTTCTCATTTTTTTCATATATCTATATATATATATATATATATATATATTTTTTTTTTTTTTTTTTTTTTTTTTTTTTTTTTTTTTTGGCAGTGAAAGAACTCACATCAGAAGTCAGCAGTTACACTTTTCGAGGAAATCAACCTACGAATGGCTTACTTATAGCTGAATGTATTATTTAACATTGAAGCGGTTCACCTTTAACACCAAGACCAGTTTTAGATCTTGTGCACGCTTTTATCCGCCATTGATTTTTCTACCCTAAAATTCCTCACCCTTTGCTGTGAAGAACCAACCGTCGAATGTCCTCCGGGACAAACCGTACAAGATAATATTCAGCCTTTGAAAAGCCTCAGCCAAAGCAGACTGGTTAAAGAGCTTTGACACAATCCTCAGTACAGTGTCTGAAAGTCATTTCCATCTCAATGACACACATCTCAGCCCTGCTTTAACATTCCTCTAACAGAGATATAACAAATAACGGAATAATTAGACGTGATTCCGTGTTGAGGACCCCATATTAGCATGATAATGAGAAAGTAATTAGTTGTACCTCCACAAGAGGGAGAGATCGGCGGGCTTAGCAAAGTCAGCTATATTGTTATATCGCTATTCCAACAATTCTGATTGAAAGAATTGTCATGTCGTAAAACTCATCGACGCCTCGGAGGAGCCTTTGTGGCCTTCCCGAAATGAAATAATGTGCGCCTGCAAGCTGGGTATTTGGACGAGTAGGAATTACAGGGCGAGGGGAGTAATTACATTTTATTGTTTCCCGTGTTCACCTCTGTTCTCCACCCGTAGTTCGTCACGCTCCTCGCCATCAGCCTCCCTCTGAGAACATCCTTTATTATGACACTTTCCTCCCCCCATCCAGTAAATCTGATCCCCTTTCATTATGCAAATCAATTTCATTTTGGGCAAAATGACAGGGAGTTGGTGAACAAAGACAGATGAAAAGGACACAGAGGGGAAAAAAAAATTGGAAGTAGGAATGGGGTCCTCGATGAATTTTTTCTGCTGTAAATCAAATCTGTGTTACTTCAGTTTTATTTTCCACATGCATTTTTCAAGAGTTTAGACAGACATTTTCCTTGAAAAATTTAGTGAGGTTGTTCAAAACTGTCATTAAAGTAAAAGAATATGAGTCTTCAGAATTATAAATATATTTAGCTGGAAAAAGAACTGAACTGCAAGCCAAAGGTTTTGATTTACAAGGCCCATGAGAAAGAAAAATCAATTTAACATCTCAATTGTTTCTCCTAGATGGCAGTGGAAATATGCGAGAGCAAGCAAAGTGTCTCCTGCTTCTCAGATGTTTCTCCTGAGGAAAAGACTCCTGTAATCTCACGTCTGCTCTCAGAAGAGATAATAATAAATAATGGCTTAAACTACGCTCAGGATCCTCGTAAAGGTTTGGTTATGATCATTTATGTTCATGCACATACTTTTGTAGGTAATGTGAGTTAGTGCCTGATTAGGTTAAAGTGAATCTGCCACAGTAAAGGTCAAGTTCACCTCTGGTTTGAGGTCAAGTTAATAAAGTCAGTGATTAAATTAGAACCAATTAATCAATTGCAAATGCAATTTTAGTTAATGACAAATTAAGTAGTGTAATTTTAATAGATGGATGGACAGACAGACAGACAGATAATATTTACATTGCCATATACAGTATATAAAGTTTATAGAAAGTGTATTTTTATTTTTTAGCATTTTTTAGGTAAAAGTGTTTTAGGTAAAATGTATTTGTTTGCATTATAAAATTGCAAACTTGATCGATGGATGGATAGATCGACGGATGGATGGATGGGTGGATCAACGGATAGATAGATAGATAGATAGATAGATAGATAGATAGATAGATGGATGGATGGATGAATGGATGGAATGATGGATGGATGATAGATCAACGGATAGATAGATAGATAGATGGATGGATGGATGGATCAACGGATAGATAGATAGATAGATAGATAGATAGATAGATAGATAGATAGATAGATGGATGGATGGATAGATCGACGGATAGATAGATAGATAGATAGATAGATAGATGGATAGATAGATGGATGGATGGATTGATGGATCAACGGATGGATGGATGGATGGATGGATGGATGGATGGATGGATCGACGGTTAGATAGATAGATGGATGGATGGATGGATGGATGGATGGATGGATCAACGGATAGATAGATAGATAGATAGATAAATAGATGGATGGATGGATCAATGGATGGATGGATGGATGGATGGATGGATGGACGGATGGATGGACAGATGGATGGATGGATCAACGGATAGATAGATAGATAGATAGATAGATAGATAGATAGATAGATAGATAGATAGATAGATAGATAGATAGATAGATAGATAGATGGATGGATGGATGGATTGATGGATCAACGGATAGATAGATAGATAGATAGACAGATAGATAAATAGATGGATGGATGGATCAATGGATGGATGGATGGATGGATGGATGGATGGATGGATGGATGGACGGATGGATGGATGGACAGATGGATGGATGGATCGACGGATAGATAGATAGATAGATAGATAGATAGATAGATAGATAGATGGATGGATGGATGGATGGATGGATCAACGGATAGATAGATAGATAGATAGACAGATAGATAAATGGATGGATGGATGGATGGATGGATGGATGGATGGATGGATGGACGGATAGATAGACAGATAGATAGATTGATTGATTGATCGATCGCCTTCCAAACGAGGAGTAAGCCGACACAATCTGGCCACTGGATGAAAAAATATGAGTATTACTGAAGTAATAATTCTCTAACATCAGCAGCACTTTGCCCTTGACCGGGTCACATTATCCTGGAGTTTCTCCTCAGGGATTGCACATGCAATCAGTCTTGTGTAAGACTCTCTGGATAAAATACTATTATCACTGTGTCATTCAGCACAGTTATAAAAAATACAGAAATCTGCATGATGTTCCCCTTCATGCCTTTCACTGACAGAAGAATTTATTTCCAGAGGATCTGATGTCTCTTTCACTGCATTTCCCAATCAAGTTAATTGAATTGTTGCTGGATAGAGGAAGCCAAAATTATCGTGCGACTTACAGATTGATCAAAGCAAGGCTTCCTCCGAGCAGGGTCGCGACCTCTCTCCACATGCACCGCTGACTGACGCCGAGCTGTCTCAGCATGCCTGCTGATGCCAACGACACACACACACAACAGAGTCGCCATTGGCAAGGTTAGCATCCTCCCCACTCTCTTGTCTTTGATTGAAAATAATGAGGATGTCACTTTGCACTGCAGCATCCTAGAGAAGCATGAGTTTTAACATGCAAACAAATAATTTAAAAAAAAATAAATAAATTAGATTTGCTTAGAGTTACAGACTGCTGCATTTTGACCCAGACATTTTCAGTCTAAAAACTTCTGAGTTTCAAAAGCTTCACATTTCCATTTGCATTAAGATGCATGCATGAGCACAAGAGAGCTGCATTCACATTCAAGGCCTCAGTCAGTGTTATTTTTTATATTGTCAGCGCCGCCGTAACCTGTGCTTTTCTTAAGCCTATTGTATTTTTATAAACAACCGAGTAGTGCGAAGGAGGCAGAGAGGAGACTCGGTCATAGACGTCAGGCCAGAAAATGCGACAGCATCATTTATCTTTCTGTTGGTACCTCAGAAGGCTTGCGAAGTTTCACCAGGGATATCTGATACTGTACAGTCTTCCTCTTCACAAAACTAAAATAATCACACATGACCTTGTTTCAGTCCCTCAGAAATTGGCAGCGATTTAAGATCCCAGAGGTCGAACAGGAACGTATTCCAATGAGATCCAAACCGCAATATGTAAAACTATTTAGAGATCTGAAAAGTAGCTGAGAGTAGCTATGCTACAAATCAAACATAGTGCTTTTAGATGGATCACGTCCAGTTTGACATGGATGATGTTGATCAGGAAAACAAATATTAACCATATTTGATGTAATTGACATCCAACTTGAGATTTTCAGTGTTTAAAGACTTTTTGACAGAGTTATTGAAGACTCTAGCACAATTTTATGGTGTTTTTTTTCTCTCCCGTTTGCAGTTTGATTGGTCACTTTAAATTGTTGCTGTATACACAAGAGTTGCATTTCCTTTTGTGGTCCACAAAAGCAATTAAGTCTGACAGGTTTGGAGTGTAGTGAGTGTGAATAAACAATAATAGAATTTTCATTTTCACTTTTTCTTTCAAAATGTTTTTCTGTAGTGTGGCAGTAGCTCAGCCAAATACTGTAGCTTTTCAGCTAACACAGAGGCAGAGTGCTGCATCACTGTCTTCTGTCATGCTGGACTGCAGCTGATAATCAAACACTCCCTAAATGTCCACTCTCTCATATGTAATGTTGGGAATCAAATTCATTTTAGTGATTCAACTCAGGTGCTGATTTGTATGAGTATCTTATCAGTATTCAATCATTCATTCATTCATTAGGGGACAAGCACCGAAGGTGCATAGGCACCTATTGTATCTGTTGGTATTCTTATTCTTCTTTCAGTTTGGAAGTCTATGGCAGCCCAAAGAACCACTTTTACGCTAATTACATTTATGCTAATAACTTTTGAACCATAAGAGCTAGAATTTTTTTTTTTTTTCCCTCTGATTCTCTGCATCATTTTCCTTCATGAAAACCAACTTATTCGAACTCCTCCTAGGCCGTTACTCAGATTTTCACGAAAATTGAACCAGATCATCTTTAGACCATGCCGACAAGTTGTGGAGTTCAAGTCGATTTGTCAAACTGTCATGCTGCATTTCACCGCAGCACCACCTACTGGTCTGGAGATATGAAAAAATGGCTCTTTGCTTATAACTTCAGAACAGTTTGCCCAAAAATCGTAAGGACTTGTTAGATTTGGGGCAACATGCCAATGGTAATTTTCTGATATATATATATATATATATATATATATACACACACAGTATATATATATATATATATATATATATATATATATATATATATAGTGCTGTGCAAAAGTCTTAGGCCACTATTAGATGTTATTTTAGCAATGATATAATGACCATATATAATTATTTCTTAAACCTAAATGGAACGGAAAAGGACTGGAAGTTCAAGAAAACGTTCACAATTTGATGAGAAATTTCTCAGAGTTTGTTTTTTGAGAAAATGTCTAAGAGGTCACACTAAATGCTGATTTTTGCTTAAAGAAACATTTTTTTTTTTTTTTTTTTTTTTTTACAATTTGTGGACATGTATTTTTCCTGTATTTTCTTTTTGTATCTTAATAAAGAGACTGAAAAATAAATATGGATGGTCATTAAAACTGCTAAAACAACAAAGCTGGTGGTGGCCTAAGACTTTTGCACAGTACTGTGAATATATATATATATATATATATATATATATATATATATATATATGTGTGTATGTATCTGATTTGAGGACACTGTGGTATATTTTCAGCTCATGTCAACTTTACACCTCACCTTAGACAGGTGAATCAGAGGTTAGCCAGTTAAATATTTTACTATACTCGAACCAATATCCATCAAACACAACATTGCACAGAAGAAACATCATTCATTTATCAACTTAAATGGTGTCAGGTTTGTCCTCTGGTGCTTGACTCTTGTGAGAAGCACATCAGGCTAATAGATCAGCTCCATTTTCAGCTAATGCCTGCGAGTCAATACTCTCCTCAGAAGACGCCAAGTGCTGAAAAGTGATGGTTATTACATGGATGCCCATTTAAAGTGCTATTGCTGTTTTACAGCAGGTGTTCTGCAGTTTTTTCTCTCCTGTCAGGCAGTTTAGCATACTCATGAAAATGATCACAATAACATTCTTTAGCGTGGAGTTATGGGATAAATCTCGACAGCTGCAGCGGCCAGATTTCAGTCCATAAACACATCAGTCTCTCCCTGACATCATTTATTTGGACTGAACACTGCTATTTATAAGATCTATGGATTCACTGTATATCTACATTGTATATATATATATATATATATATATATATTGTTTCTATGCTTCTATTTTACATTATGTAATATTTGTCAGATTATATTATCAGCATTAAAATTCAGTTTATTTCTTCTCTATTGGCGACCTATAAATAGTGCAGAATCTGAATTATTTCTTTTTCATTTTATGTCATTTTTAACCTTTTCTTTGTTTTCATTTGTTATATCCACAAAACTGTGATTATTTCGAGGTTTAAAAGTATTTAAATGAAACCTATTTTTAGTGTGTTCTCAGACATCTTTATTGCACTATATGCATATATATTATTTTTGCTGCATAAGTGAGCTTGAAATGGAAAGATATGTGACAATTAATTATGAGTGTTTTTACATCGTTAGTTTTATTAATGTCATATGCAAATGAGAAAGGCAGTGATTTGCTTGCGGTCTCCTAGATGTGGGTAAACAGATCATTACACTTATGCTTTTCGAGAGAAAGTTCAAAAGGATTCTCACTGTTACTCTGGATCACTAACAAATAGGAAGTAAACCCATGGACAGAGACAGATGCTACAGATTCATTTTGATTGGAGTGAAACCGCTAGTTGAATGGTCAACATTGACATTTGACCAGAGCAGAGTGGATTCACTATGTGAAATCAATAACCTACCATAATACAGTAATTATGAGTGTGGGTGATTACGACAAGCCTTTGCCGCAACTCATATTAGGAGAATCTTTTCATGTGCATTTCTTGTTATTTTTATTGCAGATTTGTCCTTGTGGTTTCAAGTACCATTCTGTATGTATCAAAACTGCATTTTTCTGCCATGAACTGTAGACATTTAATCTATGATTTACTCATTTTAAGCTACTCCTATATTTACATACTTTCTTGCACAATTGAGATATTCATTTAACATATATCTGTGTTGAGCAAAACATTTCATTACAGTCTTTAAGCTGATAAAAGAGTGTAATTAAAAAGAACCTGCACAATTACACAGCTTTGTGTCAACCATCCCCTTTAAATAAAGCTGCTTTTGTCCCTACTTGTATCCAGGCACATTATTAATTGCCATTATATTCACAATTAACAAGACATAGTAATTACCCCCTCTCTCTTTCCTAATGGCATCCCCATGTCGAATGGATGAGAGTAAGATTAGTATCTCGGAAGGGGAAGACAGCTGAAATAAATAATGGTCATTAGAGGGTGTTCACCAATGTGTCTCGAAGGCAACTTTTTCGTATCCTGCCTATTAGTGCTGCTCGGATGCGCTAGAGCTTTTTCAGAAAACCACATTTACATTGGAGTTAAAAATAGGTGTGATGATAATTTGATTAATTGGACCCAAAGCTTGTTGTCAAGGTCTCACAAGTTACAAACACTAAGGACGTCTATGTAAACATGGCACGTGACATATGTTTGTTTTTGGTCAATTTGAACCAATACAACTTAAATTTCCCCTTGGATTCATAAAAATGCATTATAGACATATATAACCAAACTGACTTGAAATAGAACCATTATTTTAACAATTTTTTGCATTTAGCAATATTTTGCAAGCAAGTCAGCACTACACTTTTTGGACTATAAATCCACAATGGCACTAATCATTACACCATGCAATATTACAGTCAAATTTGCAACTACAGCCAATTATGCCAACCCCCTCAAAACCAGTTTCACACTGTTTTGTAGTCCTACAGAGTAATTAGATCAAATACACTGATTTAACCCCTGCCACAAAAGCATGCTGGGTAACCAGCAGTGACCCTATTACACATTCAGTTTTAATAATTTAAAATATCACCCAGCCTATTAGGCTCATAACCATGAACACTGCAACCAAAGGAAAAAAAAAAAAAAAAGCGAATTAAGAAAACATCTTCATCAGTTTGACAACATGTGTGCTGCAAAAACTCACAATGCAACCAAAAACAGAAATGCACTGCAAATACTCACAATGCAAAATGCAACCAAATACAGAAACGTGCTGCAAATACTTCATTCAGTACGACTCATATTTTGATTCAGTGAGTGTTTGTCAAACGAGCCGTCCTGAAGGATTTGTGTTTTTTTTTTTTCAGTAAGAGATTTGTCAGATGTAAGCAACACTTTTATCCAAAATAATTTCAATATGACTTAAGTATGAAAACAGTAAAAGAAACACTTGCGTTTAGCGACGCAGCTGGTCATACCAGCACTGCAGTGTGCACTATCCATAAGTCTTTCGTTTAGGATGCATGCCCACTTTATAAATACCGTATTGATCGCTGTTCATGGCAGAGGGCAGTTAGTTTATCGAGAGTGAGGACATATTGCTGAGATAATTGCTGCTTCAGTTTTGATGGATTTTTCAAGTTCATAAACTGTGCAAGTAGTATGATCACACTGACACACAGAATATTAATCTTGTGCAATGAACTCACCCTGCTTGCATTATATGTAGCAGGACCTGAAGTATGCAGTTTCAAGGTAAAAGATGCATGCATTAAATATGCCACCCATCAATCTATTTTCCAAACTGCTTGTCTTACTGGTCATAGTCAAGCTTTTTAATTTTATTTTACTTTTTGATCCAGCCTGTCTGTAAACACAACAAAGAGCTGGAGACAGCATGATAATGCTGTAAGGCCTACAATCTGTTTCCCTGTGCAGTGAATGTTGTGTTGAGATCCTTAGTATTCACGCTCCATTCACTGACAGCGCTGGTATTGTTTAGTCTTGGATTATTGCTGATTCTATTACAGAGACGTGAAGGACAAACTGCAACAAAAAAACAAAAAAACAAAACAAAACAAACAAAAAAAACTCAATACCCAACGCAGTTGGTCTGATAGTGAGTTCAACCCAGTAGAGAGACCTTGGAATAAATCACTTCTACAAACATCACACAAAAGTCACTGCACACAGGAGATGTTTTTTAGGGGACTATATAAGACCCTGAGATGAAAATATATTCAGTAAATTAATTGAAAATGAAAACAAGGGAAGAAATATATATGTGGTTCCCGTGAGATAGTGCTGAATGAAGGAAAGAGGAGCAAAACTAATTTTCTCACAATAATAATGGTCTCTTTGTTATTTTATACTTTTTAGTATGAGCCGAACTATGATGCTTTATAACAGAGATCATGATTCTGAAGAAAAATGTTTATTTCAGTTTATTTTACAAAACTTCAACACTGTGCTACTAAAGAAAATAATATAATTTACTGGTTCTGGTTCTAACAAAATGTGCAATATATGAAATGTGCTAAAAAAAAAAGTAGGAAGTATGTGAATCGTAATATAGAAATATATAAATCAAATTAAAATGGTTGTGAATCAGTCTCTAATTGAATCGGTCTTGTTCCTTGACAGAATTGTTCTTGAATGAATCGTTTCACTGAATGATTCAATGACTCACTCATAAAGAGAGTCACTTGTCGCCACTTGCTGGCATAATGATCTGGCAGCTGCGTCCGAAATAGGTACTTATTTTGAATAAATAATTACTTCACGACCACTAAAAAAAGTATGTTCCATATAGTATAAATGTAATCTGTACATAGTACATCTGCCATGTTGTCATTATCATGTGACTCACGAGCGTCAGTTGCATCGCTTCACCGACATTCACAAATCCTCTCCCGTGGCCTCATGGGATAGTAAAGTGTCCATTGTATGCACACTTCAGAATCTCGGCAGAAGTAGTAGGTCATCCTGGTATTTTTTTTGCTTACTCTTTTATAAGTACTGTGAATTCGGACATACTACTTTTGTCACGTCACATAATATATATGCGATTTCAGATGCAGCCACTGATTTGATTCAATCACCAGTGTGAGCTGAATCATCATTTAGGAAGAGACCTTAGTCAGGGTAGATGTCATGTTGAATTTTATTCAGTCATTGTGACTGAGGGATAGACTCAAGAGTCTTTACAACACTCTAAAAAATGCTGGGTTAAAAACAACCCAAGTTGAAAGGGTTGAAAATGGACAAACCCAGCAGTTGGGTTAAATGTTTGCCCAACGTGTTGGGTAGTTTTATTTAACTCAACTATTGTTTAAAAATGACTGTATTGCTTGCTTAAAATGAACCCAAAACATGTTGGAAATGAACATAAATTAATAAGTTTAATTAATAATATTTAAACAATAAACATGTATTCAGTTGCTTATTAATAAACGCACAGTATAAAGCTGCTAGATTGCATGTAACTCTCACAACTTGCACTATTTTATGGAGTTTTTACTGAAAGTTTTTTTTTTTTTTTAGAGAGATGTTGTTAAACAACAGCAAAATCCATTGAATCCATCATTCCTGTCAAAAATTAAATATGACTACCGTGACTAAGGTCTTTAGGATTGTGTGTCAAAATGGAAAAGTAGGACTTCCATCAAAAATATACAGTACATGCATTTTATTGGTAAGCCTATCCTATATAAGAATGTGCAATGCACTACTATTACATTCTCCATTGCCTGTTTTATTCAGACAAATTTTCAAAAACTGTCCAAATGGGAACATGCACTTATTATATTTAACTGAATTCAAATATCCCCCCTCCTCACCCTATATAGCCTGCATTGCCAATTTAGGTTGGGCTGATGATGGGGTGGACAGCAAGCTTGTACTTGGATAGTCATTTTCTTTCTTGTTTACGAACTGCCACCACTTATGCATCCCTCTCTCTCCCCTTATCTTTCATTTTACACTTGACCAAGCATCTGAAATGAACCTTGAGGAAGCAAACACCAGGCACTGGCGATTATAATTTTTCAATCATTTGGAGAGGTGGTGTATTAGCGGAAACAGGTATCTCGGTGACTTGTTGTCACTGTGATAAGAGGGCAGCATGGCTCTCATTAGCTACACGCAGGATTAAGGGGCTAGAAGAGGTTATTTTGACCAGCGAGTGAATGCATTGTAATGAGACTCCAATGTAGAAACATAAACACACTTCGACATGCACTTTAATCAGAAAGGAGGAGTCCTTTCTGCCACTCTTTCGCTCTAGATGGAAGGAGGGATTTGCGAGTTTTGAATGTGCTGATGACATTTAATCTGTGTGGAGGATGAACTCTCATATTTCAAGTTGTGACTGACATGGCTGGTTGCATGCGAGGAATATGGATAAAGAGGCAGGACATCAAAACAAAGGACAGAATACAAATTTCACCCTCTCTAAAACATTTGATGCCTCAAAATGCAAACTAAAATAGAAAGTAGGTAATATATTTTACAAATGTCTATGAATGTTACAGGTGCAAATATTTAAATATTGGACATGCAAAGTAAATGTGGGAACACTTTATTTTGATGTTCTGCTTTAGACATAACTTATAAGTAACTTTGCAACTACATGTCAACTAGCAGTCATTAGAGTATTAGTAGACTGTCTGCTTAATATCTGATAACACTTTATTTTGATGCTTCACCAACAGACATTCTACCGACTATAAGTAACTTTGCAACTACATGTCAACTTATTCCACTAACCCGAACCCTAACAGTCTACTAATACTCTAATGAGAGTTAATAAACATATAGTTGCAAATTAATGGGTTAGTTGGCATGTAGTTCCTAGCTAGTAGAATGTCTAAAGTCGACAATCAAAATAAAGTGTAACCTAAATGTATATTAACACATTTCTCAATAAATTATAAAATTGCATTTTCTAAAATGTAATCAAAAACTACAAGCTCACTTATGGAGCTCTATTCAGTTTTATAATAAAAGTTAATTCTCCAGTAACAGCATTATAAACTCAACTACATTAACTGACACAAACATCATAGATGTGTGAATATATCAATGTGTAGATGCCCATCATGACAGATGTATTGCATTTTGAAAGTAAGCTGTAGCATAAGTAGAACTAAATTTTTTACATTTTCTGAAATCAATGTGAGTGGTGTTTGCACTTTAAAAAAATCCCCAGTGCTGCGTCCAAAATCGAATACTACTACCTAATATATAGTATGCAAAAAACAGTATGCCAAAAGAGTAATATGTCTAAAAAACAGTAGGCGAACGTACCTGGATGACTTACTTCTAAAGTGCACATTGGATGGATATTTTGTTATCCCATGAGGCCACGGGACAGTGAACCGACTCAACTGATGCTGGTAGGTCATGTGACAGTAACAACATGGTGGATGTAGTACGTCCGGATTTCATTCATACTACCTATATTCATACTATATAGAACAAACAGTACTTTTTTAACAGTTGCAAAGTTCCTAATCAAATGTAGCACTATCTCAGTACATGATTTTGGACGCAGCACACCACAATTTTGCTATAGTGTTTGCTATAGTGGTCTGGGAGGTTTCTTACTGTCTCAAGTTCTGGTCACTGATTTGAGGAATCATGTCTGTAGCACAAAGACCAATGCCATTTTGAATTTTAATCTTAATTTTGAATTTTGAGTCTGATTTTTTTTAAATTACTCATATCATATCATGCATATCATATTTGTCTCTAGTGCCATGAATGACAAAAGCTGTTTATTCAGTGACACAGGATTAAACGTAAGCTTTTTCCAAATATTAATTGTTGACTCAAACTGCATAGATGAGTGAATAAATCAATGCACAGATAGCTATCATAACAAATGTGCTGCTGTATTTGACTGTAAAGTAGAATAACATCACAGATGCTGAGATCACATTACTTTTGATTATGTATGTTCAATACCATCTCAGATGGTTGACATTTTACCATGTACAGTATATGCATGCATTATATGTGATATCACGTTAGACTGTCAGTGCTGTGATACATAATAATGCAATAAGAAGATTCATTCCACAAAATGAAAAGCATGGAATACTGGCTTTAGAAACATGCAATGTGCATGGCACGTAACATTTGCAATAAAAAAAAGCATTGTTTTACAAAAGAATTATTATAATAACATATCATATTGTTGCTTTTTGAAAAACAGGGTTTGTTTTTTCTTTTTTTCTTATGCGGTCATATGTGCTATCTTACTGTAAGCCAACATTTTCCTGACCTGAATTTAAATCTGGGAAGGATTTTCTCTTCTGCTGGGTTTGAGTCAAAGGTTCAGACTAGCAGGGGTCGCGTTTGACACCGAGGTGAATGTTTTTGAAGACCTGCGACGAGCTTTTATTGTGATTGAAGATTTGTTGCAGGCCAGAAATACCCGCTGACTGATGGAGGAATATGAAATGTTTCTCTCTCGCATCTCTTCGGCTCTGCCTCTCAACTCTCCATCTTCTTCTCTCTCGCACAGATGGATAGTTAATCCACATTGTGGGGCCGCATCCGGACGGGCCCTCGGGCCATATTTCAGAGGACAGATCCATCATGTGTGATGTGGGTGATGTTCCCATAACTCCAGTCTCACTGGGGTAATGTTTGCTGGCATAATTCAGCACTCTATAAATACAAGAGCTTGAAAGAAATACGGTGCTTTTATTAAAACTGTAAATCGACAGTCTCTCCTACAAAAAAAACAGAGAAAAAGAAAAAAAAAGACACGTCGGCTTTTCCTGACCTTGAGGTATGCGTTATTATATTGCTCATGCCATCTGATGATGACAGAGGAAATGCCATACAGAAACAACAGCGAGAAGCAAATTTATTGAAATAGGTCAACATGTCACATGAGAGTTTTATTATTTTTTTTATATATATTCCCATGATTCTGAGCTTCCGTATTTACAATTGCTACAAAACACTGATATAAAATGTTATATTTGCATCAAAGTTGTGTTGAGAATTCTGTGTAAATCTAATCAGAAAACATTTTAATAATGAAACATGCAAATGTGCAAACAAACTAACCAGGATCTTAAGGTAAGTATTGTACTACTACACTGTTAAAAAGAATTGTTGGTTTAACTTAAAAAGTAAGTTAACTGGTTGCCTTAAAATTTTGAGTTCATTTAAATTAAAAATTAGAATTAATACAATAAAGGCAAATTGGTTTAATCAACAGAAACTCTGAATATTATATTATCTGAACCAGATTAATTATCTAAGTTGATTTGACAAAAGAAAAAATGTTGTGATGATAAATCATGAAAAGATTTTTTACAGTGATACTAATAATAACAATTACAATAATTTAATTGATTACATTTTATTAATTTTAATGAATGTTGTAATTTTATTATTATGAGTGAAAAATCTTTCGTCATTTATGATTGTGAAGAGCATGGTTAGTCCACCAGCTTTAACACAAGAAAACAAAGCCTCAAAAGAAAAGCAATATCAAAGGATTGACCGCTATGTCACACTTCAGACTCCAGTTCTGATTAATTAGCGGATAATATTGAGAGATTTTCAGAATCAGTCACACATGCTTGCTGACACATCCTCTCTATGCTTAATTAATCACTATGCTGATGTTCTGCACAGTTTATTTATTCACATATTTTTATGTTAATCAAAAGAAGCACCTGATATGTTTAAACATGACCTTTTTAACTTCCTGCATGATGCTGAACTCTTTTTGGTTTGGTCAGAATGGATGTAGTCGAATGTCTTTTGTCGTTTGCTGTTATCTGAAACCGTCATCATCTGAACAACATTTGTCAAGAGATAACATTGAACAACACTGGCTATTTAATTACTGCATATTCATATTGCAATTATAAATGTGGGTGGCAGCAGCTTACAGTGTTTACTGAGAGACTTTACTGAGATAAATACTGTCTGCATCTTTTAATGAGTGATCGTTCCGCCATAAACAAAGACTGACTGACATGCAGGGAAAATTACTATAATTGAGAAAGTAATTTTTTTTTGGCTTTTTACCTTTAAAGTATGTAGTTTCTGCAGCACTACTGGAACCTAACAGACTGTGACCTTGTTTAATCTTTGAAGGTTTGGTTGCACTCCTGTACATGAAGCTGAATGTCTTGTCCCATGTAGATCATCAGTCATGGGGTTTTTTGCTAGTTTCAGCCTGACGCAGTTATCATTTTCACGTCCAGCGCTCACGTTGTTGAAATAGCAAATGCACTCGCGGCCATCTGTGCGCTCATGGGCGTGCTGGTCTGAAAGCGAGGTGTGTTCAGATGCATTGTTGGCGTGTTGCTATTTTGAGACGACTGAAAATGACTGCATCATTGACCAATTGAAACATGCTCTAAAGTCAATGGCACAGGATATATATATATATATATATATATATATATATGCGCAACGCACGTACACTCTGCTTGTTGCACACACAGGGATGTGCAGCAGCACACAAATATGCCAAATATTAAAAATAAAAGGATTACAATGTAAAAGATTATTATTGTGTGCATAAAGATAAAAATGCCTACATGTCATAATGGACAGTCATTGCATGTTTTAGAATTACATATTTGCAGTAATGACGAATGAAATTGGCTAATTATTTGACCAATCATGGCAACACACACACATGTATTAAAACTGACTCGTCAGGTTGAGGGTGTCTATATTCCACCATGTAAATAGCGAATCCGCCATGGTGCAAGCGCACCTGGCTTTTAAAGGGAATGGGAGATGATCATGAGGCTCTGATTGGCCCAAATCACACCCATGACTCATTAAAGTCTAGGTGTAGCTTCTCTAGTTCGCACCTGCCCGCTCAGAGCAGGACGCGAACCCGGGCCCGTCCACATGGGAGGTGGGCGCTCTAACAAGGAGGCCAAAGACCAGACTCGAGCGTCAGTCGCTAGAGCACCACTTGAGTTCAGGGGAGTGAGATTTACACGCACAGCTCTTACTAGCCTACGTCAGTTACATAGGTACAACCCTTTTAGACCATGCGCCTGACGAGACGTCCATTTTTTCCATCTATAAACTAGCAAAAGTGGATTCGGACACGCCGTAAGTGCACCTGCGCCGTGCGCTTCAGCCCATCGTTAAAAAAGGGCCCAATGTCCCACACTGGCTAAACACCCTCTGGCTCCACCGGCTACAGTAGCCACTCCCCAAACTCACGCTATAGGTTGAGCTGGAAAGAGATTGACAGATCTGAGCAGGCAGTTCTCAATGTTTAGATGGTGCCTGAGAGGCTCAATGTTCACACTTTTGGGAGAAATAAACCCATGTATGGCATATTAAAAGTAGTCAATGACCAAAAACTGGATGTATTTTAACATCATGCTTCACCTTTAAGAGAGAAGATATCTGGAATTGAACCTGCAATGCATTCATCTCAGTTGCTTGGATTGTGCAATTCAGTGTTGCCGACATAGCGTTGTCTAAACAGAAACTAAAATACAGTATGTGAGCACGGATTAGGAGAGAAAACAGATGTAAAGTATCAACAGTTGGCGCATTAAGTCATCTAGTGACATTTAGCAATTTTTGAGCAGGCTTTAGCTACTTTCCATTGAAAATAGTTGGCAACACTGCTGCAATTACAGGATCTACCAGCAGAGGCTGTCTGCCAAATGTTGATCCTCTGGTGTTGATGACATATTGTCTAACTGGAAGTTAGAATGGGACACGTCAAAGGGTATTTAGTGTGTCCCAGTTCAGCAAAACCACTTGATATCAGTTGGTGACAAATGCATCTACCTGCTAATGGGTCATTTTGTCAATTTTTAAAAGTATACTAGCAGATGTTAGCATCAGTGCTAACAAACATGGATTACAAGCCACAAAACTCACTCAACTCCAATTTGGAATCAATCTTTTAATTCATCTGACATATGACATGAGAGATAGAGGTGAGTGGAGTTTTAACAAAACACAAACTCTGTTTCCCACATGCTCATTGTGACTTGATGTGTAGCTTTATAAATTGCTTTCTGATTATTTACATAATGCGAGATTTAATTAACGCTCATCCATCAGTGTGTTTCACAGGCAGGATGTGCACAAGTCTTTGACATGGTTACCAATGCCACATCACTTTGCATCAAGCAGCTTTAATGATGTTGACAAAGTGAAATATGAACTGGAGAAATGGTGGAAGTAATTAGGAAACTCAAGTTCACGGTCTATGAATGCATGCGAATATGTCCAACAGTTTATGAGTGCCAAGCTTACTGAGCCTTTAGCTGAGAGAATAACTAACTTTCTGCTCAGAATCAAATATTAATTTGGGCTTCAGGCGATTTAAAATTGGGTGCAGAGTTTCATTTTCACAATTTTGAACATTTGTTTCAGTTGCTGTTGCATTGCATTTTCCTCAAATGTCCGAACATATGTCATGTGCAATCTCCAAAACAACCATTTAAGAACAAGGGGGGCAAAGGCTATCGCCTCTGAACATCGCCAAACCTCCGCAAGGCCTTGTGCACCGATGAGCCAATCCCTCATGGGCTTTTCTCTCAACTTTGGCCTCATAATTTTCTACATGTTTCCCTGAACCGACGTACAGTGCCGTAAATGCCAAGGGCAGGCGAATGTCGTGAAGGGTTAGATTATCCAGGCAAACACATCCTAATTGGAGAAAAGCTTGAAGTTCTCATCCTCTGACTTTTTGCTGGCTTATTATGGATCAGGGAGCAGTGTTGTATCCTGTGCCCTCAGCGGTGCCATGAGCAAATGAGACATTCTCTCATTAGCAGGATAAATGCAACAGTATGTTTCCTGTCTTTGCCTTGAATCGCAGGAAAGGCAAAGCAACAAGGCTCGTATTTGCATTTCTTGTGCTCTGCAAGAACAAACATGCCAAGCTCATACACAATTCCAGTGCCAAGTGTGGTTTCATCAACGCATATACATACCACAGATATGACATTATTGTCCTCTGATGTAGCGTGATGACAGCAAAGGCAATCAATTTCTCCTCGGAAGCCCAAGTGTGCAAATGGGGCATGTCTCGAGAGAACTTTATCTGGTTACAAAGTGTGTTTTCTGCAATGGTAGGCAAAAAATCTGCCAATCAGCTGTAAACTTCTGGAATTACTATGGATCCAACTATATAATATTTAAATCGTTATACTAGTTTATAAATGTAATGCTCAGAATTGTTTTCTCTCTCTCTCTCTCTCTATATATATATATATATATATATTCATTAAAAACTTTGAAAAAAAGTTCAAAAGTTTGGAATATTTAAGATTCTTTTTTATTATTATTATTTTTTAAGGAATCTCTTGCTCTCCAAGCCCATAAAATATCAATACAATTTAAAATAACTGTTTTCTTTTAAAATATATTTTAAAATGAAATTTATTTTGGCAAAGCTGATTTTTTGTTTGTTTGTTTTTTGTGGATCCTTTACTTGATCACTGTATATATATATAATGAATTATACATAATGAATTTACTAAAGATGCTAAATTGCTTGAGATGTATTCAAAGAACAGTTCATATTTCTTATTCCATTGGCATAATTTTTTCTTCTTTAAGGATAAATAAAAACAGAGCGGTTTGTGCTTAAAACAAGATTTTTTTTTTTAACTTCAGCTACTTATCAAAACATTAGAACACTTCCATTTCAGGCAGAGACACAACAATAACTTTGTTTTCACTGTAAATATGTTTAACCCCAATGTAACATGTTTCTTCCCCAACGCTGCTGGAGACTTTGTCTGTGTTATCATGCGTCTGCTTTATTGTAGGAGGTGCTGGTTTAGGTCACAGCGTTGAGTGTTTCCAGCTCTGACAAGAGTAATTAGCACAACAGCGCTTCAGGGTTAACTTTGAGTGAAAGCACACCAGCGCTGCCACCACCGATCCTCCAGAGAGACGGAGGATGAGAGACACCTGAAAGTGACTAGAGGTCGATAGGCCCAACAAACTCTTGGGGTTTGGGTCTGTTTTTCATGTATAATCGACCCTATGCACTTCAACTGCCTATGTATTTTAGCTTAAATCCCACTGAATGCTTCCGGTATAGTATTCTCTCTCAGCAAACTGTTGTAGTAGCAAACTCTTTTTGTTCTAGTAACTGTCGATCATAAGTAATTATATTATATTTTATAATATTGTACGCAGTATTACACTGTACTTCCAGTACAAATATCAAAACATTCTTAAAGGAAGATACATTTACTTGAGAATTAAAATGACTTAAGATATTACAATATTATTCTTTGAATTAAGATATTTGTACTGGAAAACAAGACAACAATACTGAGTACTTTTTTGCAGTGTAACTATATAGTAATGAGTTTCAGAAGCTTTAAGTCCCTTTAGCACAAAGGTGGATCGTAAATATTTCTTTGTCCTGTTGAGTGACTGTTCCTTAAGATTTAATTTTGTGCTTAATTTGATCATAATTTCCATACACATTCACAGGAAGGTGGCCACTGAGGCTAAATGTGGAAGTGATCGTGCGCAGAGTCTATTTTTGGCCAGACGAATGAACACGGTGTGGTTATGATTCTGGACTGCTTCACAAGTCAGATTGTAGATTGGTATCATTCAGAATATTTCATCCAGTTCCTTCTCCTTGAAGATTGGGATACATCACGCCGGCATATGGTGGGGAGGAGTCGGAGCTGGCCATAGGGTCTGTCTGGTTCTCTTTACTGAGGATCTGTGCCTTCACTCTTTGTAGTAAGAGTGGTGGTGTAAGTGGGAGAGCTCCTAGATTGGAGTGGCTGCTCTTCAGATGGAGGAGAGGGGTTTGGGATTGGAGGCGAGCTGTGTGGGATGTGAGAAACAAGCTGGTTTTGTACATCATGCCTGTTAACTGAATCCTGATACTGATGCGATTACATGGTGTTGATGTTTTCTTACCTACTTTCTTTATAGTTAAACATAGTTTTAAAGTGCTGCACAAAAAAGGGTACTTAATAAAACATACAACACAATATAAAGCAAATGGAAAAAAAAAAAAAAAAAGTTCAGTTCAAAGCCAAAGATATCAAATTAATTTTAATTGTGTGTTTAAAAATGGATATAGTTTTTCTGTGAAGGCTAAGTTTTTGTGCATGTGTGTGTGTGTGTGTGTGTGTGTGTGTCCCTAAATACTTGCAGTGGTTAATAAATCAGTTTGTGCTAAAAATATTAATCATGACAGCAATGACAGAGTTAGAGATTCAGTGGAACAACACTATTAATATATTTTCAAATGTTATTTATTCCTGTGATCAAAACATCAGTGTCGTGAACGTGATCCTTCAGAAATCATTCTAAGATTTGCTGCTCAAGAAACATTTCTGATAAATGATTATTATTGTGTAAATAATAATCAATGTTGAAATTCTTACTGACCCCAAACTTTTGAATGGTCGGTTCTCCCATAAAGCATTCAAGACTTCTCTCACGCTATACCTACATTTTACTTCTTTTAAATATAAATATTTTGCAATAAATTTAAAATATGCTGCTCTTTTATACTTAAAGTAATTCATAAGTTTACAGTTTTATGTTGTACCATTTCTGATTTGATTACATGCTGTAATTCACAAAGCTTTCCTACAGGATCAAAATATCAAAGTTTATTTAAAGTGCCCCTATTATGCCTTTTTAAGGTTCCTAATATTGTTTTGGGAGTCTCCTACAACAGGTTTACATGGATGCAAGGTCAAAAAACACTTTCGTTTTCTCATAATTTAATTTCTCCTCAGTTCTCAATGATTCGTAAAAGATTTGTTAGAAGCAGTTTGAATAATCAATCTCTGAAAACCCCTCCTTTCCGTGAGCCTACACTGCTCTGATTGGTCAGATGGTCCAATCCTTTGTGATTGGTCAACTGAGCGCACCGCACGCCGGAAATGAAACGGTCATTGCCATAACTGAATGACAGCTATTTATTTGCAAGACATTGTATACAACGTATGGACAGAAAAGATGGCATCGATTTTACCATATCAATTCGAGCCTGAGTCTGAAGTAGTCAATCAACCAGAAACTGATTCACAATCACGACTGTAGCAGGATGTTTATCGCTGATAAGTGTCACATTAGTTTGCGTTATTTATAAGACGTGATAGCAGCGTCACTGTTATACTTTATGTAGGTGCACCTGTGGGAACTGTATCAGAATGCCAAGCGAAGCTGAAAACCACTAACATAAGATAAACATTTAGGCCAGATGTGTACAGACTTTTTTGCCATAACTATTAACAAAGAAAAAAAAATGTCTAAATCATTGTTTGACATTACAATGGTGTTTACTGTTTACATAGCGAATACTGCACAAACGTGAATAGCTAATAATGCATTAGACTTTGTAAACAAAAGTCGTGCACCATCCTTGATCATTACTCCAAGTAATAAGACAGACAAACTGCATTAATTGACACATGTTTAGACCATATTGGACCCACATCTGAATAGCAGAACTACAGAAACGTGAGTTAGCCGGTTAGCAGGAGACATACAGTCT
Organism: Hypophthalmichthys nobilis; assembly: GCA_037950665.1. Lineage (NCBI taxonomy): Eukaryota > Metazoa > Chordata > Actinopteri > Cypriniformes > Xenocyprididae > Hypophthalmichthys > Hypophthalmichthys nobilis. The sequence goes on from CM075471.1 coordinate 1,911,867, forward strand.
AGGGTGTACGTTACACAACATAACATACAAAACTACGAATTTTGAAAGATCACTACAAAATATAAATATCAATTATTAATCATACTTACATGTTGAGATTCAGAGAAGGAAGCTGATCCAAATAAAACTGGTCATTGATCCATACTTTAAGACCAAGCGTTTTGTGAATCCTGCGTTAAACTCCCCGAGGTTTGAGAAGCAGTCGTCAGTAAAATGACGGGAACAAAACAAAAGATTATACTGCTGTGGTATTGTTGAAAAAATTAATTTTCCCTGGCGTCTGTGTGCGCAATAAGTGGATGGGCGATGTTTCGTTGTGATGTCCTAACAAAACGGCTTGGGATTCGTTTTACAAACGACTCGTTTAATTGACTACTTTTGAGAGACAATTACTTTATATGCTCTTTCAGATTTAAAACATTGCAGGATGTTTTCATTGACTTAGAGCTATGTTACATACTACATGAAAGGTAATTTTCAAAAATCCATAATAGGGGCACTTTAAGTTTTTATACTTTTTAGAATATTATTTTTCATGCAGTGTGCAGGGATGCAAAGGGGTGGAAAATTTCTGGTAAATTGCCCGAAAAATTCCATAATTTCTGGAAACTTTCGGGAAATTTTGGAAAGTTTCTGGAAAATTACTGGAAATTGTCCTTTCCCGTTTGCATCCATATCAGTGTGTTATATAGCTGTTTGTGAATGCAAAAGGCGTGCAAAGTTTTAAATAATAAAAGTGCACAACAAATAAAGTTATTGTCTTCTAAAAGAAAGAAGACTGAACTGAACTGTCTGAAATGATTCATTGACAGTTCCAGTCTCGCAGACCTATGTAGGTTTGTAACAAATTTGCATAATGCCAGCCCATTGTCTTCATTGGCTGCCCACAAACAATGTCTACTTTACCCCGCCCTCAAACATTGTAGTTGTAGCTGAGACTGGAAGAGTTTGTTTTTTGTCGTCATCATGTCGAGAAGATGCTGTTTTCTGTGCTGCGACTTTGCATAAGGACTCAAATTTCAAAAAACTGACTTCATCGTTACTGTTCGTATCACTGTGTATGAGCGCTGAGGAAGATCCTGAGCTGAAATTTAGATATGGTAATGGCCGTTTGGTTTCCAAGACGTGCTGAAAGTGGTTGACTAATCATAACAAACTGGCCAATCTGACCAATCAGAGCAGAGCAGGCTTTCAGAAAGGCAGGGCTTAGAGAGATTGAATGTTCAAACAAACTGTTTTCAGACAGTGAGAAATGAGGTGATGCTGCAATGTATATTATAAGAAACTGAAAGTGTTTTGACCTTGGATGCCTGTAAAACTATTGTAAGAAACTCCAAAACAAAATTAAAAACCTTTCAAAGCATTATAAAGTCAACTTCTAACCTTCTAGTTGTGGCAACAGATATAGCAAGTGAGTTTACAAAATAAAGTCCCTCGTGTTGCATGAAGGCAGATGTTTGTCCTGAAAGTCACTGATGTCCAGCAATCGCCCCGGCAAGGAGGCAGTTCCTCTGAGCTCATTTAGCCACGGGTTTGTCTGGATCAAAAGCTATTACTATTGCCAGCCTTACTGACCATTACTGCTAAAGCGAAGTGACAACAATGTCCCCGGGGAAGGGTGACCATGGAGGGCAAAAAGAGGCGTGCAGGGTTATCCAGCCAATGAGGCTACAAAAAGACTCTCATTTTCTCGGCTCTCTCCCTTAGTGCAATATAACCAGAGAAGGATAATTGCTAAATTTAACTGCTTCCCTTATTGCGCGCCGGAGAGCTGCTTCTCCCGGCAGTATTGGGGAGATGGTAGACGGGGGTAAATGAGAAATCTGTTCAGCTTATTAACTTTAAACCCCAACTTTTACAGAGCACTTGTTCTTGTTAGTTGAACAGAAAAAGGAAGCAAAAAGATCATTATTCTTTTAGGATATTGAGTGTTTCATGCTGTAAACGATCAAACGCAGGTGAAGAGATAGATCCCATATGATTTTTTCAAACTGCTTTTTGGGGAAATGTGTATATGATATGATGTATCTATTTTCTGTGCTTGTCATTTTGTTTAAAGTTACAGTGTTGAGTAATACGTGTATGAAAGCACTAATTTACTAATAATTTTGCATAACATTTTAATTACTATTAGCATAACAATTAAACTGTATATTTTTATTGAAAAATATGAATTTAGGAATTTCTTTGGATTCATGTTTTCTAGCATAATTTGCGAATGTTTCAAGAACACCTTTAGCTTCAGTGGAAGAAGAAAATCTGACTGACAGAAGAAAATGATTAATGACAATCCTTCCATTTTGTGGCTTAAATTAACACAATATTTTCAATATAATGATTTATATATAATATTTGTTTAATTCTATGTAGTATTTTATTTTATTTTATTTATTATGTAATAAAAGGTGTGGAAAACCTTTAAGTAATAAAAAAATACTGTATATTTTGTATTTATGTTGATATTTTGTATTAATATTTCCAAGAATATCAGCAATATTTCTTTCTGTTTGAACTCATCCATATTGTCTGTTGTGATTTACCTTATTTTAGCAGATGTTTGTTTGTTTGTTTGTTTGCTACTCTGAAAAAAATGATTGGTGTAGGTTTATTTTCACTTTCACAAATTATTACAAAGAAACTGCAAGTAACACATTGAATTGAACATGAAATTTTAAGTAGAAAGACTGCAAACTGTACTTTAATAATCTTTGTTTTATTTACAACTTTGAAAAATCTTTTTTACCTCGTAATTCTTGACTCATTTTGTTGTATTTTATCTCTATGGAGACTTTAAAGCATCATGAAAAGAAATTAAGCAACTTTTGACAAAACAAGTACAGTATGTAGTGTGGAAGTCTAGCCTTTTCCAATAAAGAGTCTACACAATATATTTTGATTTGACATCTCTAGAACTACAGATCGCCCATTTCTCTGGTTCATGATTGCAGTTCATTGAAAACACTGGCCAGTTCCTGCTTCTGACGGCTGGCCAACACCAAAACTCCAACCCAAAAAATGCAATGTCATAAACCCAACCCCAAACTACAATTTAAAGGTCAAAAGTGTTTAGGGGATGGCAGAGTTAGTGTTCTCTGGCCTGACATTTTGTCTGGGTGGTGACCTCACAGTCTGTGCTGGATCAACAAAGTTTTAATGAGTTTTTGCTAAAGGCTTCGCTGGCCTGAGGAAACATGACTGCAGTTCACAGTGAACAGAATGTGAGAGTGAAAAAATATGGCTGGTTGTCAAGGTGTTGCTACATGGTTACAGATGTGTTCCAAATGTTTCGATTGTGTTGCTTTGCTGTTCTGTGAAGTTGTTAGGTGGTTGATCACAGGTCCAATCAGAAGTAAGGGCCGGTTCACACAGAATGCATTTTTGCTGTTAAAACAACAGAAATGTTCAAGGTGTAGAGACGCGTTTTTTAAAAGTTTAACTACTTTTGACTTGAGCGCCACATTACTAGAATGCCGTGTCATGCACGAAACATGAATGCAATGTTCAAACACATCCGTCTAGCACGTTTACATTGAAAATCAATGGAAAAATGCTTTCTGTGTGAACGACTCCCAAGAAGTCTGATTGCTTAAAAATGTAATAGCATCCCTACTAAATAAGGTGTATGGCCTTGTCTGTACTTCAGTTTATTATTATTCTTCACTTATATTGGTAAGAAAGTACATTGATATCTGCTACTGTACATGAGAAAACCATAATGCATTGTTGTTTTCTTTAGCAGAAGATCCGCATTCATATATCTGTAGTTGGTTTGTTGTGTTCTTGGCAGTCATGGAGAATGGCTGAATAAATTGTATGGTGATTTTTTTTCTCCCTCCCCCTAAGACAAGCACTAAAATCATTGCATAATGCTCATAAAGCAAAGCTCCCTGTAAAACACTTACATAAAACCCAGGCACCAGCAGCTTGCTGTCACAGAGCTTGTTATTACTTTTATGCCCAAGTTTTAAGAGTTTGGCACAGGCAAAACAGAAAGAGAAAAAAAATCCATTTTCAGTGTTTGACATTTGTGTTGTGTTCTTCTTGGTTCACGGTGTTGGAGTGAGTCTCAGCAGACGACCTGTTTAATTAAGCTCTTTTAACTGGAGAGCCCCAGTGGTATATCTCTATTAGAACACTAACTTTTCTCTCTCTCTCTCTTTTGACAGTAGAATCCCAAAAGGAAATTAAACAATAGCTTATGAAACCTTCCTGAAAGCCAACACAACTCTTGTGTATACTTTTGCCTTCCATCTCAGGAGAAATCTTTGTGACTTAATACAAGTTTGTCAAAAAATAGGTCATTTTGAGTAACTCTCAACTGTTCTTGAAAGATAAAAGATAAGAACCCGCAGCTCTTTAGAGAACAGCTAGCATAAATGGAGCCGGTCAGAATGAAAGATTCTCTATAATCGGCAAAATGCACCACAAACCTCTTTTTAAACTTTTAGCTTATTCAAATCTGTAGCTTGCCAAACTAAAAGCTACTCAGATCCGGCCCACATCTGGTACATGTGGATTACACACGGGCCAGATGTGGGATCAACAAAGTTTTATTGAGTGTCTTTAAAGTGTCTATAAAGTGATTCAAATCTCAAGTTGACAGTTTGACCAAGCCTCCGTTACTAATTCTAAAATGTCACTTTAGAACTAGTAACGAAGGAATGTTGAGTCGCTTCATTGAAACTCATTGTATTTTGTACAGTATTATTGAGAGAGAGAGAGAGAGAGAGAGAGAGAGAGATCGCCTGAGCGAGCATTACCTGTGTCTGAAATTGCATTCATTCTTCAGGTAATAATCCGTTTGAATGTCCGCTGATGAAAGCGATCTTTTTATTTGTCCTTTTTACAGTTTTAACAGTGCTAAAACAACGTCCTTTGTTTACAAAAGTCCCTTTCAATGTAAAAGTCTCTTGCGACTGACTCATTCACTTGTAAAGTTTGCCACCATCTAATGGCGTATCAATGTAACTTTCACTCAATCCATATTACGCACTAATGGACCCTTTCTCAATACCAAATACAACATATTATTTATATAAAATAATATTTATTGAACAACAATATTTAAATTAACAACAATAGCCATTATAAATGAAAATAGGAAATAAACACAATTGTACAATTCAATCAAACGTACAAAAGCAGCGCTCTACAGGATGTGAGTTAAATATAGCCTTAATATTAAATTATTAAATTTAACATAGCCCAATTCGATTTACTTAGGACAAAGTAATAGATTGTTAAGACTAATGATTGCCCATTTTATGTAGCCAAAATTAATTATATCTCATGTTTATCCTCTATATGAGACAGCGGCAAATCCCAGAAGCACTGGCCGAGATGAAGCTGTTCTCGGTGGGTACACGAGCACTGGAGCTCACATCTCTGAAAACGTTTAACAAATTGTAAAATTGGCACTATGATTAAATATGAGTCACATATTTCAGGTCTAAACAACTACATTCTCGCCTAGGGAGTAATACAAGAGGTGAAAAGGTAGGAGTGCTACCACACAGCTCTCAGCCAATCAGATTCGAGAACCAGAAAGAACTTTTGTGTGTGTGTATGTGTATATATATATATATATATATATATAAAACTGATAAATATTGCTATTTAACAGAGCTGAGGTACTGTCACACAACTCAAAAGTGTAATTAAGGTTTAGAAAGGTGGAGATATTACCTGATGTCATGTCATTTCATCTAAATGCATTTTCAGGTCAAGTGCCCTAGGTGTATTTTATATGGATGTTCAAGGGTCTGACCGACTCATTAGTTTGGATGCTTCTCTTGATTGAAAAACCCTGAATGTCCGTGTACACTAATGATGTAACTCCATCACTTGTTGTCGTTGTAAGTCGACGGGTGGAATTGAAGCAATCGAAACCACAAGCGGCTATACACTACTACTTTTTTCAGTTGATGTATGATCTGCGACCTCTAGGGTTACCAATGAAATGCAGTTGAATTAACCCAGATGCCCCTTCTAGACTCAAGGTGGGAAAATTGCTGCCTAACAGCACTGTGACTGAGTTATTATTGCTCTTTATTAGAAATACAATATTTGAATATGGAATATCTGTGGACGTTGATTGAGACTTGTGAATCTGTATTGATTGAGAAAGCAGTCTGGTGATATAATTGACGCTGTGTCTTTTGTAATCACATCATGTGTGATGTCTTGGTCTTCGTACATTATGGAAATAAAATGGGTTGCAAACAGCATTTCATATTGGCTTATGTGTGTTAGTGCAACACTTTTTGAATAAAGACCACCAACTTATCATGCCATCTCTTGCTATTTTCCCCCTCTCTCTCTCTCTTTTTATATCATCAATTTTCATTAGCAGTTTTTGAGACCTTTTCTAAAGCTCGTGTATCATTAAGAAACTCAGGCACCCTCGTCCCCTCCTCCAAAACAACTCTTAATTGCTTTGTTCAACAAAGTGGCAATCAATCATACTTCTGCGTCAGTACCTGTCACACTAGCCAGCCATGAAATGGGGAAGAAGGACACCGTCTATAGTTTGTTCTCCATAAACATTTTCTTCCGCCATTTGGACTGTCAGTGAAGATTGAGAGCAGTTTAGCTGGAGAGTTTGGCAAATTTATTAGACGTCCATCTTCATTTCGGTATCTGCATGCAGACGCTTTGTCGTTATTGTTGAGACGTAAAAAGGCAATGAAATGCTGAATATATAATACACTTACTTATAGTTGGAAATTGAGAAACCTGTAACATTTGGTAAGGAAATGTAATAAGTGGTGCTCGCCAGACGAACATTGCTTTTACTATTGCCTGTTTGTTTGTTTAAGCCCCTGACACTATTCAATTTTGGTATGGACATGAATGATGCATGAACTTGTGTGGTTTTCTCCTGGTGGACGCAGCAACACCATTGTTATCTCATAGCAATAATTGAATTCCTTATAAAATAAAAGCTCTTGAATAATTAGACCATATAGAACTCAGGATTTAAATGATTGTATTATTAATTAGGATGTTTTGGAATTATATTAATTAGCATTTTAATTTTCTGAGAAATGTTCTTCATGGTCCAGCATTCAAAGCTGAGGAGGGCAGATGAAAATGGATAAGATCAGACACTTTGAGCTTTGAAATCAGACTCATCTTCATTATTTGGTTAATGAGGCAGTGATGTGTCTGCTTTATGGGATGAGAGGCTGCAGATAGCGATCTCACCTTGATGGGCTGTTAATTTCTAAAGGAAGCTCTTCCTGATTCGACTCGACTCTACCTGTCATTATACTGCAGTCTGCCGTACAGTATCTCTGTCATCTAGACCGGCTCAAACGAGTCAAAAAGAACAATTACTGGTAATTTTCTCAGCTCTTCATCTTTGTGACTCTACATTTACATATTCGGCATCTCTAATATCTATGTCATTTAATATTTGATGTTTTGAGGCCAAAGATAGTGTAGGATTTTTTTTTGTTTTGTTTCAGGGTGAATAAAACAAGGCCTTATAAAATACTTGAGAAATACTAAAAGTGATTACAAATCTTGCTATATTTTCAGTGTATTTTCATTATTATTATTATTATTATTACTATTATTATAAAAATAATACATTTTATTCATACGTTTATTTATTTTGGCTACAGGAAAAATATTTTTCTTAAGGGGTGAGTGACTAATATCTTGCTATATTTTTAGAGTATTTGTATATGGTTAAAAATGTAATAATAATAATAATAATAATAATTATTATTATTATTATTATTATTATTTTATGCTATATACAAATACTCTAAAAATATAGCATATTATATATATATATATATATATATATATATATATATATTATTTAATTTCAATTTTAATTTAATTTGTTTGTTTTTATTTATTATGTTTTATTTTATTTTATTCATTTATTTTAATTGTATATTAATTTATTTTATTTTATTTATTTTGTTTATTTTTATATATAATGATATATTTTTAATTGTATTTTATTTTTATTTTTGTATATTATATTTTTATTTTATTTTATTTTATTTATTTTATTGTATTGTATTTGTATTGTATTTAAATTGTATTTTAATTTATTTTGTTGATTTTTACATATTATATTATTTATTTAAATGTTATTTTAATATTTATTTTGTTTATTTTATATATTATATTTGTATTTAATTTAATTTAATTTAACAGAAAAAAATATTGTCCTTAAGGAGGAACTTAGGGACTTGATGTACCCTAAGTCACAAGTCACATTTATTTGTATAACGCTTTTCACAATAAATATAATTTCAAAGCAGCTTTATGCAAAGACTTATTGTTAAATCTATATTGCCTTAACGCTTTAGCAGTTTTAGAGCAGGTTGATATAATGATGATATAACTGATGCTAAGTTATATTTTGTCTGTGTATGCATATTTATGAATTCCCTGTTTGCTTTTATGATTTTGTGAGATGCTTCCTATCTCGTTTTCGCCTCTGGAGATATTTTCCAAGATTATCTCCAGGCTGCACAGAGTAGTCACTGCAGCTTGTTCGACTAATTGAATATTCAATAAGCGTTTAGACCACTCTGCAAGGTGTGCATTGATTGAACTCATCCAATAACCACCAGGCCTCCAGCCCGGCCACAGATATTCTCTTCCTGTGTGTTTGTGTCCTTAAGAGTCTGTGAACCATATGTGCTTTGTGAATACATCATAGTTATTAGGTCTTTTAAAATTATGAACTAGTCTGATTTTATCTGGCCTTTTACATTCTAAACAAACTAATTCAGAAACAAAAAACGGCACTAAAGCACTATTTGGATGTGATTTGCTTTCTAAATTATGTGTAGAGTATAAACATATGGTAATTTCATGTAAGAGTCTGTTACTAATCGTAAAACTAATCGTACTGTGTACAATACACAGATTCATAATGTCTAGACCAGAAAGTCTCTGCTTTTCTAATGTGTTATTTTTGTTGTTTTTAATATGAACACTGCTACTGTTCGTTCCTCTGAGAGAAACCGCATTACCTTGAAAAACATTTCATCTGGCTACGTAAGAACAGAGCTGATGTTGTTGTTTTTTTTTCCCAATTCTCTTATCGTGCTTGAGTTCCCGTCTTTCAGAGGGTTTTCTGCAGGCAATGACAATATTCCCCAGTGTCTGCACCATCTTTTGTCAAAGGAACGTTATACTTAACTTAAAACATGTTATTTCTTGGGACTTTTATAATTTAAGTGGAATAAACACAAGTTATTTTTGTTGGTAGGTGATAGAGGCCGATATTCCTTTGAAATCGCAATGTTTTCATCTGTAAAGACTTGCAATAAATTGGCATTTTGACTTTTTTTCCCCCTCAGACTCTACCAGCAATGACTAGTCCTTTAATAACGTCTCTTCAGAAAGCCTTTTTGTTGTTCTGTGCCGTTTTACATTGGATTCTGTTCTGTTTCTTCTCATTAGCATTTTAGAGGAAATTATTCTGATGGAAGCTTGGCCAAATGTAGCAAAGATGGCATTTCCTAAAAATTGGGATTTGATTGCCTTAGCACGCTTTTGAATGGGGGAATTATGAAAGAATAAAGTTATTCGACTTCGGCAACCTTGTCTGTCTGGCGGCCGCTGGACCATTTATCTTCCTCTTTTTATTGTTCATTGCTCATTAGTCTTGATTTAATTTTCATATCCAGTGCTCACAAAGTCAAATTAAATAGTAGTGCGGTCTCTCTCTCTTACTTTCTCACTCGGTTTCTGTCAGGTGAGATGTTAAATTGTTGAATTAGGGCTAAAGGAAAGCACTGTGTGTATTTGGGTTCAATGAATGTTGGAGATACAGTATATATAATGTTGTTTCTTTCATAAAGGAATAGCTGAACTGAAAATAAAAACCCTCTGTATACTATCATATGACTTTAGAATGAATATTTATTCATTTGAGTGATTGATTGATTGATGGTTATTTGGTTGGTGACTATTAAATATTACATGTAAATAGTTATGTAGAGATTTTTTAAGTTTATATATTCCACAGGGGAACTGATTGGTTGATTTGATTGGGTGATTGGATGGATGGATGGATGGATGGATGGAGCAGCAGATCATCATATTTGAATAATTTCTGAAGGATCATGTGACACTGAAGACTGGAGTAATGATGCTGAAAATTCAGCTTTGATCACAGGAATAAATTATAAATTATAATAAATTAAAAATATATTCAAACAGAAAACAAATAAATTGTAATAATATTTCACAATATTACTGTTTTTACTGTATTTTTAATTAAATAAATGCAGCCTTGGTGAGCAGACGAAACTTCTTTTAAAAACATTAAAAATCTTACAGATTCCAAACTTTTGACTGGTAGTATATATATATATATAAGTGAACAGACAGTGTATGATGGTTGTGGGTATGCAAAAATAATTCAGTGTACTGAGAAAAGCGTAGTGCATAAAACGCAGTGTGCAAATGGTCAAGTAAAGGTCAAGGGTATTTTTTTTAAGTTACTTTCTCTACCCACTTTCGTCCTTTTAACCTCTAAAACCTTGACAAACCGAAGGGGAAAAGGCAAAGCACGTTAAAATAAAAAAGGCTAAACACATTTCAGAGTGTTTGAAGGTCACCGCAGTGATCTGCCAATGCGACTGTACCATTAATCACTGAATGATTCCTTACAGCCCTGTCTCCTTTAGTTATGATCGCATTCACCGCACCAGATACCGATGCACACACACACAAACACACAGGCGATTAGCCATTTTTACACAGCTTGCCGAGTTGTCGAGGTTATCTGGTACAAGGTTATTTAAGTGCATCCTGCATGTCAATGCTTTATAGTTGTGTGGTCTGTGTGCGTGTTTTTCTAGCAGTGACAGATGCACTCCAGGCGTGGTGTTGGTGGTATGCATTGCTGCTGCTACTGATGAGACGTGTTGTCAGGTCACCTTGAATACTGTTTTGTCTAATACAAGTGCATTTCAACACCCTGGTGTCTGACAAACATAGAAAACACTGCAGGGTTTGAATATCTGCTTCTCTGAATATGAAATGAGACGGTATGATTTAATAGAATTATCAGTGCTGACAGTGATTTGTCCGGGTCTCTCCTCACAGAAAACTGAAGGTGTGTTCATTCATCATAACCTCATAAGTTGAACAACATCTGGAAGCTTAGTGATTAAATAACACAATAAGCCGGTTGAGGCTGTGAGTAAATGATTTTACCATGGTTAAGGGCTGTTGTTAGTCACGACACAAATTAGGTTGCCTAAAACCCCTTTAACCATGGTAAAATCACACATGGCCTCAAGTGAATTTTTGCCATTGTCATTGTATTCATAAATGTAATTAAATTTAAAAATATGAATTATTATTATTAGTATTATTATTAATAGTTACAACTTGATTTTACATTTTTTTTAAATTAGTGACATGAAAAAAAGTTCCCACTGTAATAAATGTTTTTAGCACTTTGCTATGCAGGTGCAAGGGTGTTCTGGTGGTTTCTAAGGTGTTGCTAGGTTGTTTCTAGGGTGTTTTGAGTGGTTGCATACTGGCCAAAGTGAAAAGAACCTCTCTGTGTGTATGTGATATATTTGTGCGTGCGTGCGCGTGTGTGTATGTGTGTGTTTATTAGCCACCAGGAGAAAATTGTCTTAAAATATTAAAATTGTAACAGACTATTGGTTTGCTCAAATTGCTAAAACTAGGTAATGTTGCAGTTAAGTGAACATGATGCATTCTTGCTGAATAAGGGTATTAATGTATTAATTCCGACACCAAACTTTTGAACAATATTGTAAATATATTAGAGCGATTCTTGAGAATCATAATTTTTTTGTTGTTGTTGTTTTTTAAAATTCTGAATTCTGAATAGACAGTTAAACAAAATAACATGTAATTTACTAGAGGTTCCAACAAAATATTAATTGTTTTAGATTTTTTTTTTTTTAATTTTTCGATTTGAATGAATGATTTAGTATGGAAGCTTGTTTCCGCCACTAAATAAAAATAAAAAAAGATATAATTGTGAATTTTTATCTCACAATTTTGACTTTATAACTCACAATTCTGTTTACATCTTGCAATTCTGACTATTTTCTCAGAATTGCGTAATATAAACTCACAATTCTAAGAAAAAAAGTTTTTGTTTTTTCTTCAGAATTGTGTCTTTATAACTTGCAATTGCAACTTAGTTTCTCACAATTCTGAGAAAAAAGTCAGAATTGTGAGATGTAAACTCGGAATTGTGAGGAAAAAAAAGTCAGAATTGTGAGATAAAAAGTTGCAATTACCTTTTTTATTTTTTATTTTACTTTTTTAGGGGCAGAAACAAGCTTCCATAGTGACTCGCTCAATGACTTCACTTGCTTCATTACTGGATGAATCGGCATTTTTGAATGAATCTACTGAATGAATGATTTTTAACAGTGATTAACAGAAACACCTTTTTAACAGTCACTTTGTTGCCACCTACTGGCGTAATGATGTAATTGATACAATCTTTATTTGAAGTGTCAAGTTACTTTCTAAAGGTGATTTATTCTATTTTGATTGCTTCCGTAAAGAGATCAGTGTTTATATTATAACTATAAACTTTCATCCCAGCTCTTCTGTGATTATATTCACTTCTGTGAAATAATGATACTGTGTGAAAAGACTGCTATACATGAAAAATGTGCAGCTATATTTATATATATATATATATATCAAATCCATTTGATTTTGGCACATGTAGCAACACATCTCTTGCCAACTCATCTACATGTGGGCGACTCTGTCTGAGCTGGATGAAAATGAGTCTCTCGCTGGCTTTTTTAAATAACGACGCAGCAGCCTCATCATTCTTTATGACACTGATCATCTATTATGAACTCCGATATGATAAAAATGCCTTTCCTTAGCGAATATGCCCGCTCTTTTCCAATTCTGATTTCCATGGATCTCTCTCGCCTTTAACCTTGGTTGCTGACAGATAATAACTTTGCCATTGAAAAGGCTACCTTTCCCTGCACATAAAGGACATTTAAAAGAGATGTATTACTCTTCCGGTGGTGATGAAGCTTTTGCAGTGCAGGATCATATCTCTATTCATTCTCATTTATTTTGCCTTAGACCTCATTTGAATGACTTTGGTCAGTAATTATAGCCAAGGTTATCTGTGTTCAGATGGGAAACTTTACCTTCCCCTTCATTAGCGTACTCGTTATCGTCAATGTTCCTCCCCTGCCATTGTTCAGGTCTCTTCGGTGGATCTTCATGGTGTATTTCAACTATTATGAAGTCAATGTTGTGAGTTAGTTGGACTGTCTCTGACCCCAAAGTGTATGAAGATCAAAATTATATATTATGTTTATTGAATATTTATAAAACAACCTAATTTGTTTGAAAAGAAGTGGCAGAAGATGTTTTCGATTAAAAGTTATGATAAGAAGCGCACACTTAGTCAGTTTTGTCTTGTTCTACATCTAATCATTTATATAATAAACATTTCTCTTGAATTTAATTTGTTTTTCTCACCATATTGCCTGAATTAAATTTGTTTTAAGCATAAAGCTTAAAGTTTGGCATTAGGGTAAGAAAATACACTTAATTCAAGATATATAACGGGAGAAAGAAAGGGTTCGGACAATTGGTCAGCTCACTGATGCTTTTTACTTTTCCCTTTTATTAATTACACCAACAGACTCAAGAGAAACTCAAAATGATCTAGTTGCTAAGTGATTGTTTCTTTGGTTCATTTGAAAGAGGAGGCAGTAGAGAGGGACGTGGAGGGACTCTGTGTTAATTCATGATATATTATATATTCAGAGAAGTGTGTATGAGGTCGCTGAGGTTAATCAATCGCTAGATGCCTAAGAGGAAAATTATATGTGTATTCAAAAACATATTTTGCATGAGCAACTTCAAATGCAAAAATAAAGAAATAAAGAAATAAATGAATAAATGATTTTCTTCTTCAGTATTTTTGTCTTGTTTTCCAGTAAAAATATCTAAACATCAATATACATTTAAAGCAAAATGACTTGAGATATTAAGGGAGTTTATGCTAAAAACAGGGGGGAAAAATCTGCCAGTGGAGTAAGAAAAATAATCTTGTTTTTCCTTTGAACTAAATTTATTTTTCTTACTCCCCTGGCAGATTTTTATTTTTTTTTTTCTCCTTGTTCTCCCTATTAAAAAAATAAACAAAAAAATGGTAACACTTTATTTTAGTTATACGTTACTGCATGTACTTACTATAGTAATAACAGTAAATTATGCATAATTACAAAAAACTAACCCTAAACCAAACCCTAACCCTAACTGTAACTCTATAGTAAGTACATGTAGTTAATTAATAGTATTTATTTGAGTAATTACAATGTATTTACGGCACTTTAAAATAAAGTGTAACCAAATATATATATATATATATATATATATATATATATATATATATAATATATATATAATTTTTAAAAATTTAATTTATATAATTTTTTTTTTTTTCCCACTAGGTTAACATAAACTTAGAGAACTAAAACTGCAGAGCTCCTAAAGGGACATGGTGATGGAAAAAACCTAGATGGGAGGAAAAATTATTATGACAATGCTTTTGCGTTCTCACAAAATGTTTGCGTTCCCCCGAGAAACTTCGCTCATAAGCCTTTTGAGTTCTTCCCAAGTGAACACAAAGTTTTTCGGGGGAATGTAAATGTTTTCCCAAGAGAAAAAGCATTGAATTTTTATTTTTCCCTTCCATCTAATATTTTCCCCATCATCATGTCCCTTTAGGGGCTCCATAGAAAACAACAGTTGTTGTCTTGAGTAATTTTGCATCTCAAGTAAATGTATCCTTGATTTAAGAATTTATAGATATTCGTACTGGAAAACAATACAAAAAAACTGAGGAACATCATTTTTTTGCAAAAAGAGGACTTCATACATAAAATGGACAAACTGCTTTGTAAAGAAATTGTGGTTGATATAGTTTTCCAACGATTGGTATAAAAAGAAGCCAGATTTACAGTAAAAAAAAAAAAAAAAAAGGTAGCTGTAGTTGCCAGAACTTGATCATAAAAAATACTGTAGCAACGTTTTAGATTTTATGGATAGAACTTAAATTTACAGTAACAAAAATATATTTCATTAACTGATATAATGTATATATATACCAACCTACTGAAGTACTATTTTGTACCTTTATAATACACTTAAACCACCAATAAAACCCAGGCAATTAAGAGAGAGTCACATAATGAATAAAAGTAGCTTTTCCACAAGCTGAAGTAAAACCTAATACATAAAAGTGCACACAGTGTCATACACACAAATCATGGTATGGCACTAAAATAATGCAATACACATTAATTTAACAACATGTTGTTAAAAATGTAACGTAAAACCCTAATGTACTTAACTGAAAAGAAAAAGCTAAGAAGAAACACTCATTTCAGTGAAAAAAACATTAAAAGAGAGCTGTCAGAAATGTCATTTTATGTTTTTTCACTGTAAATTATAATATGTTATTTTTTACTTCTATGAATTACATCAAACGTCCCATTATATTTATAACAGTTTTTCACCATATACATTAAGGAAATGTTAACCAATTAACAAAAAAATTTTTGCAGTTAAAATGACAATCATTATTAGAGCATCTCGAAAGCATGGTGGCCAATATATACATATGAATTGGATGTTGTAGCAAACGATTCACAATACAACATGTTTCTCATAGCCTATTGCTAAATGATGCATCTTTTTAAAAATGGCAATAACCATTTAAACTTTACAATGTCACTGTTGACATCCTGTGCAATAAAGCCATCATTTTCTGAATAAAGTTGGTGGTGTCATCCTAATTTCTCCCAGCTGCCAATCACCGTTGAGTTTGCGAACACTGAGTGTCTGCAGAGACGTAAGATGATTGACCTGCAGGAGGAAAAAATCTGTTTTCCACCATTAGTTTAATCTCACAGCTGCTGTGTCATCAATAATCGAAACACTCTGTGGCCTTCACAGTTTTTCAGCATTTTTTATACGACGTCAGAAGAACTCAAATGTGAAAATGCAAATGCTTTAATTCCATTCCGACAGATTACGGCACGGTTCTCGCCCTCTGTCGCCTTATTGATTGACAGGCACATTTTGTGGCTCCTTCATTTTTTTCCACCGTCAAATTAGAAGCGTTCAGTGTAAAATTTCACCCTGGCTAACCACATGAGAGCCACTCAAATTAAAACCAGACGATAGCTCTCAGTTTTTCCAGTATAGAAGATTTTAACTGCAGACGGCGGGTCAATTTCAATCAGCCAAAGTCACCAGGCAATTGAGCCCCCACATATCTCATCCCACATCCTCTCCTGTCCATCTCCGGTTTCTCTCGTTTTCTTCCAGCATACCTCCTAATGCAAGTGATAATGTCGCTCTGATATGGCTCCTCTCAACCTGTTGCTTTTTTCCTCTCTGCTTTTGTCACCCGGGCTGAAGCTGTCTGTCTATTATCACTATGGAAACTGTGTTGGCTGATCTTCATGATTTCATTTCTGGTTGGACTGTCACTAGCATTTATTTACTTATACTTTATTGACATTAATGCATTTGGAAGATGCTTTTAGCAACTTTGTACTATTTTAATCTGTCATTAAATCTGTTTAATCATGCATTCTCTGAGAATCAAACCCATGTTGCTAGTGTTATGTGCATTATTTGAGCAACAGGATCATTATTTATGATGATTAAATGTTTTTTACTGGAAAACAAGATAAATATACTTTGTCTAACTTTGTCTTGTTTCAAGGCATGACATCTACAGGCACTGTGACTTTTGTTTTTGTTTTTGTTTTTTCATGCACTGGGCAATTTTGAGATTTTGGGCTATTTTGCTTCCATAACTTTTCAGCATTTCAGCAGCTCTTAAACACCAAACCTTACAATTTTATTCCTATCTATATTCTGAAGGTTTTTACAGAGGGGTTTGTTAATATATTGCTCGCCTTGTACATATTTAACATATTCCTAAAAACATGGTAAAATGTTTTATTTTTATTATTTTTTTTTTTGACAGTATTTTCTGATTTATGGAGTAATAAAAAAAAATCTTGGTAACACTTTATTTCGATGGTCCACTTCAGACAATCTACTAATGATAAGTAACGTTGCAACTACATGTCAACTAGCAGTCATTGGAGTATTGGTAGACTTCTAGTAGACTGTTAGGTTAGGTGTTGGAGTTCGGGTAATTAGAATAAGTTGATATGAGTTGAGTTGTAGTTGCAAAGTTACTTACAGTCAGTAGAATGTCTGTTGGGGAGAATCAAAATAAAGTGTTAGCAGATATTAAACAGACAGTCTACTAATACTCTAATGACTGCTAGTTGACATGTTGCAAATTTACTTATAGTTAGTGGACCATCAAAATAAAGTGTTACAAATATATTCTCTTTAAAAAAAAACAACTCTAATATGGATGTGTATCAAATGATACTTTAAAATGGATGGATGGAAATAGGGTTGGATGGATGGATGGATGGATATACGGTTGGATGGATGGATTGATATACGGATGGATGGATGGATGGGTGGATATACGGTTGGTTGGAAGGATGGATATATGGATGGATGGAAATAGGGTTGGATGGATGGTTAAACAGATGGATACACGGTTGGTTGGAAGGATGGATATATGGATGGATGGAAATAGGGTTGGATGGATGGTTAAACGGATGGATATACGGTTGGTTGGAAGGATGGATATATGGATGGATGGAAATAGGGTTGGATGGATGGATATATGGATGGATGGAAATAGGGTTGGTTGGTTGGATGGATGGATGGATGGATGGATATATGGCTGGATGGATGGATATACGGTTGGATGGATGGATATAGGGTTGGATGGATGGATGGATGTACGGTTGGATGGATGGATGGATGGATGGATATAGGGTTGGATGGATGATATATGGTTGGATGGATGGATATACGGATGGATGGATGGATGGAAATAGGGTTGGATGGATGGATATACGGATGGATGGATGGATGGATGGATGGATGGATGAATGGATATAGGGTTGGATGGAAGGATGGATATATGGATGGATGGAAATAGGGTTGGATGGATGGATATATGGATGGATGGAAATAGGGTTGGTTGGTTGGATGGATGGATGGATGGATGGATATATGGCTGGATGGATGGATATACGGTTGGATGGATGGATATACGGATGGATGGATGGATATAGGGTTGGATGGATGGATGGATGGATATAGGGTTGGATGGATGATATATGGTTGGATGGATGGATATACGGATGGATGGATGGATATAGGGTTGGATGGATGGATGGATGGATGTACGGTTGGATGGATGGATGGATGGATGGATATAGGGTTGGATTTCCGTGCTGAACATTAATGGAAAAAAGTTTGTATTAGCCTCATTTGGATATCAGAAAATGTGTAATACAAAACAATTGTCTTAATGTAGTGTGATTAATCAATTTGGAATAAGTATGCTGATAGTCTTGCCTTATGCATAAAAAACTCTAAATTGGATTTAGATTTATGCCGAGAACAAGAAAAATAACTTAAATTAAGATATATTCTCTGGAAAAAAAAAAAAAAGTTACAGCATCTACCTGACACAAACTAGTCTAACATTGACTGATGCTAGAGTCTGCTGCAGATGCAGTCATTAGCCCGTCGGTTAGTTTGAGCATCTCAGCAAGCTTTGTCCTTCTGCAACCCAAATGTCTAATGCATTCACCCGCATGCATATTATTTAGATTCCTCAGCCGATAAGCTTATGTTGCCAGGACAACCTGATTGTCAAAACAGCTCATTAGTAATAACAGCGACGGCCTCTACCCTCAACGCGAGCATTCAGAAACATTTATGATGCCAAGCTATCCAAAGCCAGTGACCTTGATGGGCTTTTTAAAACAGACCGAGAGGCTTAATGGATCTTTACACCCAAGATCACTGCACCTGGGGGAATACATTACAAGCTACTTAATCACAGAGAAAAGTGGCAATAGACACAGGAACTATAATTGGGCTTCTTTGGTGCTTTAAATGTGACTACTGTATATTATGCAGTGTAAAATATCTATATATTCATGGCTTTCAAATCTTTGAGATGTGCATATAAACTTTAAATAGTGTGCGATTTGTGGCTTATTCTGCAGCTAATGTATTAGCTTAAGAGTATTAGGACTTTTTAGCTTAATTTGGCCCTGAATTACATTTTTGCCTCTGAGTGCAGCTTGACCTCAAATTCAGAGAGTTTAATTTCACTTACATTCCAGTCAAGAAAAGATTGTATTTCAGTTGTAGACATGATTCATCCTCTACTGCTGGATTATTGTACACAAAGTCCTTAACATCTATCCATCCATCCATCTATATATACATATACATCCAACATCCATCATTCCATCCATCCATCCATCCGTATATCCATCCATCCTCCATTCAACCGATATCCATCCATCCATCCATCCATCCATCCATCCATCCATCCGTATATCAATCCATCCATCCATCCATCCATCTGTATATCCATCCAAATGTGTATCCATCCATCCATATATCCATCCATTCATCCATTCATCCATCCATCCATCCATCCAATCGTGAATCCATCCATCCAACTGTGTAGCCATCCATCCATCCATCCATCTATCCATCCAACCAACCGTGTATCCAACCGTGTATCCATCCATCCATCCAACCGTGTATCCATCCAACTGTGTATCTATCATCCACCCATCCATCCATATATCCATCCATCCATCCATCCATCCAACCGTGTATCCATCCATCAATCCATCCATCCATCCATCCAACCGTGTATCCAACCAACCGTGTATCCATCCATCCATCCATCCATCCATCCATCCACCGACATCAACTAACAAGATATATTGAAAAAAATTTTAAAAGTCAGTAAGCCTGTTCACTTTTGATATCTGATGGATTATTATTACAAATGCAATTTATTGTGTGCGTTCAGCTTTTTTTCCCCCCCCTGCTGTCTGTGACCCTAAGAACAGACATGTAACCTATTTTCAGGTCATTTTGAGAGCCGCTGTTGTCGTTGTATAGGTTTCTGGCCCCTGCGGTGCCATGCAAAGTGCTGGCCTACGCAGATTCATGCTGGAGCCGACGGCCAGGCTTATCGGGACAAAACGAATGTCTGTGATCTCTGTGACTAACGCCAAGTCGCTTCAACTCACCCTTCTCTCAAACTCTGGCCTGCTTCTGACTCGTGTCCACTCTTTGTCATCATCTTCCTACAGCTAATTTGTTCTTCTTGCTGGCTGACCATGGCAGATAAGAGTCAGGACCCATCAGAGCCACTGAAGCGGGTTGCCCAGGCGAGTGCCTGACCTAATTGCTTGACTGCACTTCGTTCAGTGGGCCGTAGAGGTGGACTGGGGCTCTTCTACCTTCTGCGGGTGTGTATAAATTGCTTGCTCGCATAGGTAAGCTTAATCCACCCCATTCTGGGAGACATTAGTGAGCAAGGGCTTGTATTGGACACACTTGAAATGGAATGAATGAATGAATTGAATGATACTCAACAAAAAACACATATGCAAACTTAATTTCTTTTTTATTATTATTTTGTCTAAAGTTTCAATAAATTGTTCCGTTTTCAAAAAAGATAAAGAAATCATAAAAAAAAACTTATATTTACTATATAAAGATACAGAACTTGGGTGTGTGTTTTTTGTTGTTGTTCCAAGAAATGATGCAAGAAACCTTGACTAACCGGACTGCAAAAAGAAATACAAACAATTAACTCATTACTCTGAGTTGCAAATCAACTCTCCCTGCCAAACAATCTGAAGTAGCGACGAGATAAACAGTGGCAGGTGAGATCATTTAATGTTGACAGCCAACGATTAATTGCTCAGCAGTGTTTTTTAACTTATCGCATTTTAATGAGGCCGCTCGCAGTTATCGCTCGGGGTCCAAAGCTCTGTGCTGCTCATTAGGAGAAGTGAAGCTGCCAGTCATACAGTAAGGCCAGGCCAGCGTCTGGTAAACATCATGGAAAATGATGAGCGCGCACTTTTTCATGTGCTTCGGCAACGGCCATTGACCTGCGTGTCACGCCGAAGCTTTTGATTAAAGGACAATTTCAGTCATTGGCTAGTAATGGATTCTTAGGCAGATGATTAATTACTGCTTTAATTGAGGTAATTAAATGATGGGTGCAAAGGAGAGTCAATGCAGCAAGGAGAGAAGCCCGGAGAGATTGGAGGTCTGGCCTGTGGTGTCACACAGGCAGATTGCCATAATTACTGCAAGGAAATTGGGGTCATTTCCAACCACTCTCAAAGCTACATTTATAAAAAAATTTAATTATGGGCAAATAGTACAGAAGTTGGTATACTTGATGTGATTGAGACTTCTGTCACGAGAGCTTTTCTGGTAGTGCATCTGATGTTTAATGCATGCATTCTAGACTGTCATCTCTGTTTAATTAAAGATTTCAGTATCAGTTTGAATATGGATAACACTGACTTTATGCTGAATATAATGAACCATAAGGTGAGTTAATAAATGCATGATATATTTTTTTCAGATATGTTAAAAGCCGTATTTTCATTTAAAGCTTCTAATAAATTTATATATTTTTTTATTTTTATTGCATTTTTCTTTTATGATACAATAGATACATAAAATAAGATACAATATATCCTTAGCATCAATCTACTGTAAGATTATGGGTTTTGTGCACAAAATATTCCTTAAAAAGTATAGGCACGAGGCTGCAACTTCCTGAACAAATCAATTGTTTTGAACAAATCGGTTTAGTAAATGATTCAATTACTCACTCATAATGATTTCACTTGTTTTGTTCCTGAGTGAATCGGTGTGTTGGCTGAATAAATGATTCGGTGTCACCTGTAACATGCAGAAAGAGTCACTGAAAAACAGTGAAAAGTGCCAGTGCACTTGAATTGAATTACAAATTCTCAAGCGGAGCAGTAGCAAAGAATGAATGAGAATGAATTTATTGCATTGCCATTTCTTCCTTGTCTCCTGTGTAGTGAAATGTGTGTTTGAACTTTGAGGGCAGAATCTTATCGGTTGGATCTTCAGTCACCTTCATGTGCTGCATGGTTCAGCGCTCTGCTGGCTCTTGAGTTTAGTGGTTAGCAGCTGCTTCAGTTGGTACAAATCAATCAGTGTCCAGCAGCAACATGTGGTGGTCTTCTGAAATGAGAAAGAAAGCAAAGTCCTCTTTCTATGTTTGTAGTTTTTTTTAGTTCATATTGCAGTTCTATTTGATGTTTGATCAATTTCCAGGTAAAACTCATATGGAACTGCAATATATATTTTTTATAAGATGACAAGAAGAGAAATTTACTCAGTTGCAATTCAAAGACATTCAACAATAAACACAGGTAATAATGCATTGTGGGGAAATGAAGTACCCTTTAGATAAATATTTAAAGGATTAGTTCACTTCAGAATTCAAATAATTTACTCATCCCCATGTCATCCAAGATGTTTATGTCTTGCTTTCTTCAGTCGAAAAGAAATGAAGGTTTTTTAAGAAAACATTCCAGGATTTTTCTCCATATAGTGGACTTCACTGGGGTTCAACGGGTTGAAGGTCCAAATGTCAGTTTCAGTGCAGCTTCAAAGAGCTCTACATGATCCCAGATGAGGAATAAGAGTCTTATCTAGAGAAATGATCTGTGATTTTCTAAAAAAAAAAAATAAAAATGTATACTATTTTAACCACAAATGCTCGCCTTGCACTGTTCTGCGATGCACCACGCATTACGTAATCACATTGGAAAGGTCACGGTGGAAGTACCGATACAGTGTCTACAAAGTGAACGTGCAAGGACTAAGTCAAACAGACTTTACAAAAAAAAAAAAAAAAAGGTAAAACAACAATGTCAGACGATTTTGAAGTTAGAGGAGAATATGAGATGGAGTTTTTCACCCGCGGTACTTCCGCCTACGTCACGTGTAACTTTTCCAACGTGATTACGTAATGTGTGGCGCATCACAGAGCAGTGCAAGACGAGCAGTTGTGGTTAAAAAATATATAATTTTTTTTTTTTTTTTTTAGAGAATGGCTGATTGCTTTGCTAGATAAGACTCTTATTCCTCATCTGGGATCATGTAGAGCTCTTTGAAGCTGCACTGAAACTGACATTTGGACCTTCAACCCGTTGAACCCCAGTGAAGTCCACTATATGGAGAAAAATGAATGACTTTAATTTTAAGCTTTTTTCTTTTTTTCTTCAAACAAGCCTTTGCCAAGCTAACATTTAACGTTGTCTTGACAAACTTTACTTGTCTAATTACAGATATATTCTTGCACTCAAATTCGAATTGCAGTTCTGCATCCTGTTACCTTAATTCAAAACCAGGAAGAAATTCTCAAAAACCCTGAAGTCTAGTTCTCTTTGAAACTACACAGAAACTGTTGCTTGTCCAACTACTCATAATCTCAAGTAGCTTCCCTAACTCTGGTTAGTATAAACCAATGTCTGTTCATGGGGCATAAACACTAATGTTAGCAAAATAACATGAAGAACAAGAAAATAAAACTTTGAATAGAAGTGAGGGCAGAAGGGGCCACTGGAAATGGAGGAGACGGGTTTTGCTCCTTTGCGCTCCCTTCCTTCAAAGAGTCTCAATCTGGGTCACTGCACTTTGTTTTTCCCCGGTTCGCCTGTCAAGTTGAATATGTAGAGACTGGCCTTGCCTGAGGCGCTCGCTAAAAGATATCAGTTTGCGGCGAGTCTGCGGAGAACCATAGGCAGGGAAAATTAAGTCCTGTAGACTGAACACGGTCCCCAGGGTGCAGGTCCCATAGGATGCAGCCGTTGACTCATGTGGACCTTTACCAGCTGCTGAACTCTGCATGCGCCTCGTGCTGCCAACGTCTGACATGTGCCAAAGTCCTCTATAACCCACGGCGGGAAATAGCCATGGAGTTGTTACACAGAGGGTGTCGAAAAATGCATGCAATTCATTACATCCTCTATCTGAGAACTTCTGGAAGCGCACTGTGGTTTGTGCCTTTGTTTTGACAGCAGCTAAATGTTTAGCTGAACACAAGCCAGCTGAAGTTGCATCCAGCCTCAGTTTTGCTTCAAATAGGTATTCATGCATGGATAAAACAAGCCGTCAAGCTGTAATTTCATGTCTTTGGTGCAGTTGAATGTCGAGTGTATTACAGTAGCTGGTAAAAGTCAAGCATCATTCTCAGTTAATACAGTAGGGGATGCTGGGGCTGGTTGTCACAGGGGCTATATCTCAATAATGAGGTTTTAATTTTATGTTTGCATAACTTTAAATATTAGTATTTTTATAAAATTTTGAAGGAATATTAGTATATATTACTATATTATATTAGTATATACACTACCAGTCAAAAGTTTGGAATCGGCAAGATTTTTAATGTTTTTAAAAGAAGTTTCGTCTGCTCACCAAGGCTGCATTGATTTAATTAAAAATACAGTAAAAACAGTAATATTGTGAAATATTATTACAATTTAAAATAACTGTTTTCTGTTTGAATATATTTTATAAAGTAATTTATTCCTCTGATCAAAGCTGAATTTTCAGCATCATTACTCCAGTCTTCAGTGTCACATGATCCTTCAGAAATCATTCTAATATGATGATCTGCTGCTCAAGAAACATTTATTGTGTACAATATTTTTTTTTTTCAGGATTCTTTGATGAATAGAACATTCAAAAGAACAGCATTTATTTGAAATAGAATCTTTTGTAACAATATAAATGTCTTTACTGTCACTTTTGATCGATTTAATGCATCCTTGCTGAATAAAAGTATTCATTTCTTTAATTTCTTTAATTTTTTTTTTTTTTAAAAAAGTACACAATTGTTTTCAACATTGATAATAATCATAAATGTTTCTTGAGCAGCAGATCAGCATATTAGAATGATTTCTGAATGATCATGTGACACTGAAGACTGGAGTAATGATGCTGAAAAAAAAAAACAATATATATATATATATATAATGCAATGTGGAAGATTACTTCATATTTATATTTCAGATTAAAGATTATTTATATATTTCAGATTTCAGATTATTTTAAAAGATTCTCAAATCAGGTTCCCAATGCATTTGTGTGTTTTGACAGCAGCAAAATGTTTAGCTGAACACAAGCCAGTTGAAGTTGCACCTACAGTATAGCCATAGTTTCGTGTCCAAATAGTATTCATGCATGCATACAGAAAGCTGTCAAGCTGTAATTTCACGTCTTTGGTGCCGTTGAATGTCGTCCTCCTTAGCTCTTCACCGAAGCAGAACGGAAATAGACCGGCGCGTGCAACTAACCGTATGGCTCATCAATCAGCGTACGGCAGGTGGTGCTTAAGTCGCACCCTGATGGATCTGTAGAGTCTAGAAGTGGAGCTCCAACAAACTCCAACTTTCTGCAAGACTGACTGTCAAAATAAACAACGTGTAAATGGTTGCAAATCAAAAGTCTTTAGCATCCAGTGCGCCTTTTAGATTGATGCCGAACAGAGTCCAGGAGTCGCTCAATAAACATCCAATATGGGAAAATATCGTTCCGACAGGCCACGTGTGAACTTTCCAGGGCTCACGATTCATTATAGGCTGTTTCCCCTCATGCATTGATACTAGATGCAACATGCCAGATCTCTTGTCTACTTAATTAGATTAAATTACCTGTGAAATAAACAGACTCGCACACCAAAGCACCTTCAGTCATAGCCAAATAGACTCCCAGCAGATGCAGCCGAGCCAAAATCTCGACAGTTGGTAACATGTCATGCCGGGAGACACAAAGTTGAACCGGTGGCCCTTGAAGCAGTGTTCTTTTTTTTTTCTTTTCTTTTTTTCTCTCTGCCAAGCTGTTCATGTCCATTAATTAGAGCTGCCATTCCTGACAAAACCCCTGACAGAATTCAGCTCGGAATGCTCTCTCTGTTTGTCACTTCTATTTTGGAATCTGTGAACACTCAAAGAGTGACACTGCCTCTCTGTTTTCGTGTAAAATGTAGGTGTGAAGAGCAGCCTGCATTTGAGTCTGCTTGACTGATTTCTCTCGCAGACCTGTGGCACACATAAAGCACTTCAGAGTGTGTTTCTGCTGGAGCTTCTCCTCAAAAGAGGATGGGTTCCTCTCTCAAGTGCTGGAAGATTCAATTCTTTTGTACAACACTTTCAACTGTTTATTTTTTGAACCTTGGGAAATGCAACACAGCCTACAGTAGCTGGTGAAAGTCGAGCATCATTCTCTGTTCATACAATAGGGGACAGTGGGGCTTGTCATAATATCTCAGTAACGAGGAGGTTTTATAGTTTTCTCTAACAGTGATTTTTACGTGATTTTAAACATCTAGTGCAAAATTTTCTTAAACTGAAATATTTTTTTTATTTTATATATATATATATATATATATATATTATTTTATACTATATTACATTTATATGCGATTTTTATTTAAAATATATTTTATATAGTTAATTTTTATTAAATATTGGATGAATTTTGTCTTTCGAAAATAAAAAAAAATCCAATATCACATGTTTAATACTCTCTTTTTTATTTATTATTATTATTATTATTATATTTTGCTGCAGTGTTATGCAGCTAATCAATCATTTGAAAAAAGAAAGATTAAGTTATATTTATATTTTATATATTTATTATTAAATATATATTATTATATAATAATATTATAATTATATAATAATATATAATATATTATTATTAATATTAATAATAATATTTATTTTATTTAATATTTAATATTAAACAGATTCTCAAATCACTGTCAAACAGCAGGTTCCCATTGTGACATGCCCCTCTGTAGTTTTAAATTCCGTATTTTTTTTTTTTTTTTTTTTTTCTTTATGGTAAATGTTAAAAAAGGCTTTTAGTCCAAACTAGGTTTGTGCCTAAAAAATAAAAATATAGTGAATATTCACTGGAGTAAAAGTGTGACAACTAGCCCCGGGCTCCCTGTAATATAAAAGCACTTCAGGTCAATCTGTGTCTCTCAGATCACATCCCGCTAAAGACACTGTTGACATCGTGTCTGTAGTCATGGCAACATCACAGTCCACACAAGAATGAACACATCCACACAGGGATGACAACAGCTGAAGCTCGATCAATATGATCCATATCTGCGGCAGGAGTCTCTGTTTTGATTAGATTTTCTGTCCTTGAGGGAGGTCAAATATTGGCACATTCCGATGGCAGGGTTCAGACGGACGACAACCTCTCACGCTGTGGATTTTGGCCATTTTCTGCAATCAAAATCTCATATTCACCTCAAACAGAGTCATTATCTTTATGTCATTACTAGAGATGAGAGCTGCTATTTAAACAATCTTTTGGTTTTCTTTTTGAGATCACAGTGACATGCGATGTAGCTCGGTTGTTCGATTGAGATGTGCTCAGTGTTGATTTAAGTTAATTAAAACTTTGATAATATTGTGTACTGACAAAGCAAACACTAGTACAATACTGAATGAAGACTTCTTTAAAGAAATAGTTTACCTAGAAATGAAAATCGTCATATACTTGTTTCATGTTTTTCATGGTTCCCCAAACAGCTTATTTCTGTGAAACAGGTCATGATGACCATGTCTGTCATGCTCCAAAAAGCACAAAGTACTATAAAAGTAGTTTGTTTGACTTGTCCACTATATTTGAGGTTTTCTGCAGCAGCTCTCAAAGCAAATATGAGTGTTTATATGGCACATTTGACGTCATGACATTTGGTTATGAGACGCTCGAGAACCAGTGACATTTGATGTTATTGACATCCAACCTGCTCATCACACAGAACCTGTTGGATGACTTCAGAAGACTTCAAATATAGCACATGTGCTCTTATAGTTCAATAGCTTACTATATTTAACTTAAGTACTTTGTCAGTCCAGTAAGAGTATACAGCAATACAACTGAAGTGGAAAGCAGCTCAGATCATTTGATGAGAAATATTTGAGTTCATATTGAGATCTCTGACTTTTGATGGCAGACTTTGGTATCTGATATTTGAGGCATTGCTGAGTTCTCTTGTGAGGATTTTTTAAAGGATCTGTGGAGCAAGAAGCTTGAACAAAACAACAACTGAGATGTGCATGTGCATTTGCTCTTTTAGCAAATGTTTATTGGATATTTGTAAACAAATATGATGCTTAAAATCGAACATGATGTTTTACAGATGATGCACATGTCCAGATGTCTGGGCAGCGTACAGTTTGTGTGGATGCTGGGAATGAAATCAAGAGAATTTGTCCATTTTGGACAAAAGCTTTCTACTCATAGCCAAGCATGGATTGTCAAAGAGCCATTGATCCTGTTAAAAACTCTGGATGTGCATTATAGGAATGAAATTGTTTACCATACACTCTAAAAAATGATGGGTTGAAAATGGACAAACCCAGCGATTGGGTTGTTTTAACCCAGTGGTTGGGTTAAATATTTACCCAACCTGCTGGGTAGTTTTATATAACTCAACTATTGTGCAAAAATGACTACATGTCTGGCTTAAAATGAACCAAAAATAGGTTGGAAAATAAAAATCAGACACATAATTACTAGAGGCATCAATAATAATCAAAAGGTGAATTGAGACTGGAAATGTAAAGCATTTATTGAATATTAAAAGAGTTTCTCAAATCACTGTCAAACAAGAGGTTCCCACTGTGACAACTTACCCCATATTTTACCCTGTTTTGTTGCAGTATATTGCTAAATGCCTTAAAAGCCTCCATTATATAGTGGAAAATATTGCATATAGGCCTCAAATGCATCCATGTATAGTGACATAGGAAGTGAAATATAAATCTGAACCATTACACACCCAACATTGGACATTGCAGGAAAGTTAAAACCGAAGAAGTCCCACGCTGAACTTTAGATATTTCAGCCACAACCGAAATGTTTCAGCCCACTCAGACAACTTTTGCAATGCAATCACAACATTGATATGCTACATAAACCTCCAAAATGACCTTTGGCTTGGAGTGACCTTTGAGAATGCTGGGTAGGTTGCCCTGGGGCCTGGATACGGACTTTCAGACACGTCTGTGGGTACAATGCATCTCTTGAGCTGGATAAAGCCTCCACAAAGGGAATAGAATATCTTCATAGATAACCTCTCTCTCTCTCTCTTGCACCCTGAATCTAAATCAATCCTCAATTGGCTTCACTCCGGGAAGGCTGCCAAAACCATCTCTGCTCGGCCATGAAACCCCTGGACCGGTGTGAAAAATCGAGACTGAAGGGAGAGGATGATCGCAGAGTGGCGCTTTATGGCCGCGAACTCATCTAAGAGTGGCAATCAGGGTTAACTCTTTGTTTTCAACTGGAAGCCACTCGAGAGAATACAAACAGATGGATTACCAGCCCATTATGTCAAGGACTTCTGTGGGAACTTATTTTCTTGCTGAAATCATATAGTGTTGGATGTAGGGTTGGCTCCATACCAGATATTTTGCCTTTGGTACGATTCCAGAGCAAGCATCAAAATCAATACGGTAGACAAATAATCAGACCTCTGGTGAACTTTTAACTGAATAGGTCACCCAAAGATGTCAATTCTGCTATTTTTTGCTCCCGCTTATGTCATTCCAAACCCGTGTGCTGTTATTTTTCTTCCATGTAAAACAATTATAGAATTTTGATGAATCTTCACACAGATTTTTTCATTTCATGACATTTTTAGCATTTATTTGATCTATTTATTTGATCTATTTTGATTTATTTGTCTTCAGTGTCACATAATCCTTCAGAAGTCATTCTAATATGATGATTTGCTGCTCAAGAAACATTTCTTATTATCAGTTGAAAACGGTTTAATATTTTTGTTGAACCCGTGATACATTTTTTCAGAATTCTTTGATGAATAGAAAGGTCAAAAGAACAGCATTTATTTGAAATAGAATCTTTTGTAACATTATAATTGTCTTTATTGCCACTGTTGATAAATTTAATGCGTCCTTGCTATATAAAAGTATTCATTTCATTCAAAAAAAAAAACAATAAATCTCACTCAAAACTTTTGAATGGTAGTGTATATAATACTGTAGGGAAAGACTCAAGTTATTCACATCTTAACCTTCAGTGCAGCTCTCAAATTAAATACTGCAGCATTGGAATTACGTCAGAAATTAACAAGACACACAAGAACCTTTAGTGTTTGTCATCAGATGTAACAGACACCCACTTTTGTCGTCCATTTCAGAGCTTTGACTGCAGAAGATTATCAATAACAAATATGCCTTTCTCACACAAAAGCTATCATTCTTTTTGTCTTCAAAATGGACATGACAGACAGTGAATTTTGAGTTAAAGTGTATTTGGGGGGAGAAAAAAAGGCAGAGAGATAAAGCAAAAGAGAGAGAGAGAGGAACATGTCTGTCACTGCCTGTCCTTATATCCACGTGCCACAAACTCCAACCTTGAGGGATTTGAGTGGATTTGATTTGCACTGCAGAGAGTGCCTTTAAGGCATTGTCAACATGCCCCCAGGCTCCGGAGAGGGCTGGTTTCACCTGTACAACCCCAATGAAAAATGATAGAAATCTCCACAAAACACTGCCAGATGTCTCCAGAATTACAGGGGTTTATTCCGTCAACAGCATCTTTAATAATTCCCTCAGAAGTTTGGCATGAATGCACTTTATTTTATTTATTTTTTTTTATTTTTTTTCAAGGAGACAAAGGCAAGGACCTGGCTTGGCAATTGTCACTCTGCTCTTATCGTTTCATAACAGAAAGGCGCTATAATTGTTTCCGGTTCAAAGATTTTTATCATTTTCGGCTCAGAATTAGAGACAGAAATGGAGTGGAACAATTAGACATGCTCTTCCATTTGCATTTAATGAGGTGCGGAGGTCTTTAGCTGGGGTCTCTGGCAATTTCAAAGATACCTCTGTACATCATGCGCTGACATTCACTTCACGATCACTCACTGTTATTGGTCTAGGAAACATGTCTAATTGGAAGATTTCCCTCTGATTTAAAAATGGAGAATTATGCTAAATGATTAGCATGCACACTGTAAAAAAATGTGATTTTTCAAAATTGTCAATGAATTTTTTATATATATATATATATATATATATATATATAATTTTTTATGTCTTTCAATTCAAGCATATTTAATACAATTATACCAATAAACATCTCCTTTAAAGACATAATATTTTTTACCAAGTTATTCCTCATTTTTCATTCTACTTTCTCTTCCTTTTACTTTTTCTTTTTCTTTTGTGATAATACCCATCACCAACACAAAAAAGAAATAAATAAATGATAATTAGAGACATAGCCAATACATACATAATTAAGCACTTTTACATATAGAAAAAAAAACAAAA
Organism: Hypophthalmichthys nobilis; assembly: GCA_037950665.1. Lineage (NCBI taxonomy): Eukaryota > Metazoa > Chordata > Actinopteri > Cypriniformes > Xenocyprididae > Hypophthalmichthys > Hypophthalmichthys nobilis. Next base: position 1,943,222 of record CM075471.1, read on the forward strand.
AACAAATATACACACATAAATAAAAAATTTAACATTCAGATATTCATTTCAAAATCTTATAATGACACCTAATTCCTAATAAGTAATTCAAATAGTATTATTTAAACATCAATTAATAGTAATATTAAATAAGTAAATTAAATAATAATAATAATAATAATAATAATAAGTAAATTAAAAGGGAGGCAGAATTATACAAGAAGGTAAATAAAATATGCATTCCTTTTTTTTTATGATATATACTTTAATTTTAAAGGTGCCCAAATCTTTTCAAAATGTATACTTTTGCTCTTAATTTCATATGTTATCCTCTCCATAGAGTGTACTTTAGAAAGTAAATCCAACCAATCACTTAAAACTGGAGATTCTTGCCTTCTCCAAAACTTTATTACTTTAAAAGCTGTAATTCTCAGTATTCTAAATAGATATAACTTATCTTTACTAAGTAGCATAGGCCCTATACCCAAAACTATATACTGTGTCTTTATTATATTTGATTTCTTAAAACTTTCTTCTATTACCTGAATTACTTCTGTCCAAAATTGTTGTTTTACAAGTATAAAATATATGAGTGTAATGAGCTTTAAGTTCACTGCAACTACTCCAACATCCTGAAGATAAATGATTATATTTAGAAGATATTTCTGGTGTTATAAAATATCGCATAATCATTTTCCAAGCATATTCTTGCCAATATGGAGATTGCATAGTTCTTAAATTTTCTTTTAAACTTTGTTTCCAATCTCCTTCTGTTATTTTATTATCTAATTCAATTTCCCATTTTGTTTTAATCTTATGTAAACCCATATCCTTAATTTTTCTAAATATATTATTAATTCGTCCTATCAAATTATCTACTCTATTAACTTTACTAACTTTAATCATAAAGTGCAACAAAGGGTGGATATCATCTAAAGTTTTTATTTTCATCTCATCTTTTAAATAGCTTCTTATTTGAAGATATTTGTAAAATAATGTCCTAGACAATAGATATTTTTTTTCCCTATACTCTCAAATCTCATTGTCTCCATATATTTGATAAAATCTTTGAAGTCCTTTACTGACCCAGACCTTAAATACATCATCAAAAGTGTTTGGTTTAAAATTAAAAATTAATGTGTAATTATTGTAGAAAATACTATTTCTGTCTTTCTACTTCAAAATCGTATGTTTAATTCAATGTGTTACTTGCCAGTCTAAAAAATACTGGGTTAAAAACAACCCAAGTTGGGTTGAAAATTGACAAACCCAGCAATTGGTTTGTTTTAACCCAGTGGTTGGGTTAAATGTTTGCCCAATCTGCTGGGCAGTTTTATTTAACCCAGCTATTGTTTAAAAATGACTATATGGCTGTTTTAAAATGAACCCAAAATAGGTTGGAAATTAAAAATCCTATTAATAAATGTTAATTTCCAACATACTTTGGGTTCATTTTAAGCAAGCAATACAGTAATTTTTAAACAATAGTTGAGTTAAATAAAACTGACCAGCACGTTGGGCAAACATTTAACCCAATCCCTGGTTTAAAACAACCCATTCACTAGTTTTGTCCATTTTCAACCCAACTTGGGTTGTATTTAACCCAGCATTTTTTAGAGTGTAGTACATACTATACAGAACTATCAGTATAAATGTTATTTAATGCTTCAGCAAACAAACACCAACTAAGGCATTTATTCTTTTGTGCGGTGCCTTTGTGTGAATCGAGTATTAAAACAATGCAGACAATATATCCAGAGACAATAAATCATTCTTAGTGATCTTTGCAATCATGCATCTCAGAGAATCCAATGACTACGGCTGAAGAAAAGTGCAGCCGCTGAAAGAAAGAACAAACTTTCAAATACGCTGTCAGACTCTTGCACATAGCAGGACACAAGCGTAATTGCATAGAATTATGTCTTCACCATAACAAGGGCTACAGAGACAGCTAATTAGTAAAGATAAATGCAACATATTCAAGACATTAAGTCTGAATCCTCTTAAAAGACAATAAAACATGTTTTCATGGCCTCTGATAATAATAGCTGGTTTTTACTGATCATTTATCATCTTAAAGGGACAATTCACCCAAAAACACTCATTTCAAACACAAATTTCAGACTTCAGATTGTATATCTTTCAATGACTTGAAATAAAGTGCACATGCTTTGCAGACTACTGTGTTATATACGCTGCCATTCAGAAGTTTGGGATCGGTAAGATTTTTTAATGTTTTTGAAAGAAGTCTCTTCTGCTCACCAAGGCTGCATTTATTTAATTAAAAATACAGTAAAATCAGTAATATTATGAAATATTATTACAGTTTAAAATAGCTGTTTTCTATGTGAATATATTTTAAAATAGAATTTATTCCTGTGATCAAAGCTGAATTTTCAGCATCATTACTCCAGTCTTCAGTGTCACATGATCCTTCAGAAATCATTCTAATATGCTGACTCAAGAAACATTTATGATTATCCTGAAAGTACACAACTGTTTTCAACATTGATAATAAAAATAAATGTCAATAATATCATTATTAAATGATGCACAACTATTCAAATACTTAAAAATGTTGAATATGAATAGATCAAATGTTAGATGTGATTTAAGAGGCATAATTTGTCATGCATAATTCATATTTTTGAACGTTTGCCTACATAGTCCAACTACACCAAGTATTTTGATAGAGCCACTAATACTGTAAGCATAGTCTGAGAGTGCTGAAATGCCACCTATGACCAGTATCTGATGTTTATTAATGGACTTTATTGAGTGCATTTGTTCTCTCTGTTGTCTTTTAATGTCTGACATTTACAGCAGTTTCAGAGTCACCTTTTTTATACTTGTGCTTTTACACTTTAATGAAGTCTAACACATTGCAGACAAGGCACTCAGAAATAACTATACCCTTCTAGACTCTATGCACTGCAAACGGTTTATCATATGCTGATCCATCCATAATGTCAGTGTTTGCCCTTAACTCCAGTCACAGTTAACGAAGGCTGTCCCGTCCAAGGGCGTTTCATTACTCCTCTCCTTCGTGGCGAGTGTGTATTGCCGTGTGTAGTGTTTTGCGTGAAACACTCATTGTGTAATGACTAAAAAAATCTCTAGGCAATCAATCAACCTTTGTGTCACGGCACAAAAGCCTGCCTGCTGCTTTATGGAAATGCGACGATAACATTGAGGTCCCACCTGATAAATAAACACAAAACCTTACCTTCGCCATGCTCAACGTAAACCCATTGTTTCCTTGATTTATATTGATTTGTTCCGTTGTGCCATTCGCAACTGTTATTATCATCATTGTATCATTGTGCATAATAACAAGCTCTTTTACACCTGTTATTTGTAATCTCAAGATGTTTTCATTCTCTAATAGAGCGACTTATTCCACTTAACTTCATCTAGACTAGATTCTGCTTTATTAGGTTTTGCATCATCTGACAGGCTGCTCTGTGACAGTCAGTGTGATGTTCTCTAGACGTTCACATCTGTAACAACTGAAAGCATTTTATTAGAGTGCTGCTCCTGCTATATTTAACCAATGAAGCTTGTATATGATGTAATTCTGATGTTTTTGAGTTGTGATAACACTTGAGATGTTGATATAAAGGATACAGTATAAAGTTTAGACCTTTTTCTTTTTCTAAAGGTTTGCATGTTAAAAACACACATACTGTAAACTTGATAACAGATACAGCAAATGTCCAGGTTAACTACTAATGCAGTCTATACTTTCAGACAACTAAACAGTGTGCATAGGGTTGCATTAAATGCTTGACCTGTCCCTTAAAGGGGACCTATAATGCCCCTTTCACAAGATGTGATATAAGTCTCTGGTGTCCCCATGTGAAGTTTCAGCCCAAAATACCCCACAGATCATTTATTATAGCTTGTCAAATTTGCTCCTATTTGGGTGTGAGCAAAAACACGCCGTTTTTGTGTGTGTCCCTTTAAATGCAAATGAGCTGCTGCTCCCGGCCCCCTTTCCAGAAGAGGGCGGAGCTTTAACAGCTCACGCTTCGGTCGCTCAACAACAACAAAGCTGGAGAATCTCACGCAGCCAAAATGAGGATTGTCAGTAACGGTGTTCAGCCTTACATTGTTCAAACCGGAGTCGACACTGATGGAGAGACTCAGGAAGAAGTTACAACTTTTAGAATGAAACTGGACGTTTCTGAATGGTTAGTGGATAAATTTATGTAGTTGCTGTGGAGTTGATTCAACTCATCCACTAGCATGTGCCGTCATGTTAATCTTTTGTGTTGAATTGATCCTCGTTTGTGAAGCAGTCCGGTGTAAAATGACGGCATGACAACAACACTCTATTACAACAACTCTTCCTCTTCTCTAAAGCAGCCCAACATGGCCTCACCCCATTTGTTGTGTTTTCTCGGGGGCGGGGTTTATGTAAATTTTAGGGTTAGTGATGTCACCAACCCAGGAAGAAGCTTGTTGTAGTCCCAACCAGCCGTTTGTTGTAATCCTTAAAGTGATTTCTGTAAAAGAAAATATCTCCCTTTGCATTGATCTTTGAGCGTCATAACTTTGCAGATGTTGTTTATGATCAAACAGCAACATTTCACACTAACTAAAGTTAAACAAGAGAAATCATAAATAACCACCCCTTTAACTAATGCTGGCCTCACAAGATGCAGTAAAGAGTATATTTCACTTAAGTATAAACAGTTAAAAAACATTTTGGACTTTTCAACAGTTTTTTTAGCTACAGATATAAAATCTTCACAGTGCAGTTTGAACAAAAGCACATATGTGAAACCAATATGAGACTTTTAACAGTTAGACCGGTGCAGCTTCAGCAAATGTGATTTGTGGTATTGCGATTCCTTTAAATCCCATCTGGAGAGCCGGTCGCACAATCAATGTGATTCAGATACAGGTGAAAGAGAATGTGTACATGTTTTCTTTGGTCAAATCAAGACGCCTACTTTTAGATTGCAATTCATTGGCACTTAATAAAAAGATCACGGCCTTGCTTTTATTGGTTTAAACTGAAAGGTGACACCTTTAGACTCGCAAGACCGCCTGACCAAAAAGCAATTTCACTCGTATGATGAGGCAGAAGCAATATAAACCATTATAAGTCACAGCTCCTCTCAGAGATTTTAGTTTCAATATTAGTACATTGTTTTTAACTGAGATACAGATGCTTGACTGATAATATGAAATGTTAGAAATGCTTTCAGTGTTATTTTAGACACCTAAATGCCTCAGTAATGTGGTTAAGGATATTGTTGATGGATGTAGAGTCTTTTAATTTATCAAGCAGTACAGATGGTCGCTCCTTATGGCTGTGGTACAAGAGTTATGGTTGGAGAATTTCAATTTCCCTCCCAGTCGGGGATCTTGTACACTTATTTTGAGTCAATATATGTTCAATCGCTTATTGCTCAGATAATTTATGGGATTTTTGGGAGCTGATTTGATCATTTTTATGTCTAAATCAGTTGTTAAAAGGGAAATTAGTAAGATTAATTTTGGTGGTGTGAATGTTTGCACTGCAAAAAAAAAAAGATTTTATTTTTCAGTATTTTTTTTCTTGTTTTCCAGTACAAATATCTAAACATTCTTAAATCAATGCATAATTATTTGAGAAGCAAAATTCCTTAAGATATTAAGTGTTCTTTAAAGAATAAATAAATAATATTAAAAATTTACCAACTTTAAATTTCTTGGCATTAAAAAAAAAAAAAAAAAAAAAAAAAATTCTGAAATGGTGTATTTAAAATTTATTTTTCTTACCCTACTGGAAAAAATTTATTTCTTGTTTTTAGCATAAAGTCACTAATTTTGATCTTTTTTTAAAGAAAACAAGACTTAAGATCATAAGGATGTTTAGTGTATTTGTCCTGGAACAAAATATTAATTTTTTGCTGCATGATTGTGAGAAAGTAATTGCACCTGAAATCACCATTACATTTTCTTGCTTATTGCTTAGGGATTTTGCTAACTATGAGACCTTGACAGTTAAATTAATTCCAGAGTCATAATAGAAAGAAAAAAATGAATGACGATGGTCACTGTAAAGATGAATGTAACTCAGAATAAATCATTTGCTGTTATTAGAGGCAAGAATGACAGCAACGCCACATCAACAAATCAAACACTACAAAGAAATGTCTGGACCAAGAGGTCAAGGTTGAGGTAAAGTTAGTCCCTGCTGGTAGATACTGAAACTGCCAGCCTGATCTCATTGTTTATATTTATATAAGTATGTAACATTCACAGATATAAAATGTACATTTTTGTGCATTTGGATAGATGTATACATGTTCACAGCTGCACCATTATGTGGCCACAAGGACTCTTGCTCCATTGAGAAAAGACAGGACTGGGTTTCAGGCTAATTACATGCATATGTTAAAAGGTAAATAATGCATCTTAGTGAAGAGTTCTATACGTTTAATAGTGATGATGTTGTATTGAGTCTCCAGTTAAACAGGTGAATTTCTTGGCATTATAAACAGATTAGCATTTATTTGTGCATTACAGATACAATATGGCATGTGCATGGATTGGATTGTGATTTTACAGATGTTTGTTTTTTCATTATAATGCATTAGTTTGTCAGAGGTGTGCCGTTCAAAAGTTTGCCGTTAAATGTTTTTGAAAGACGTCTCTTCTTCTTTTCAAGGCTTCATTTATTTGATCAAAAATACAGTAAAAACAGCGATATTGTGAAATATTATTACAATTTAAAATATGCTGATTTTGCTGCTCAATGTTGAAAACAAACAAATCTTACATGTATTTATGGACCTGTTGTGTGCATTTGTTGGAGGTTTTGCATGATGTTTTAAGCAGCATATCCAACTATATATACAATATTTTCTGCATATAATATTCACTGTGGCCTCATATGTAGACTTTTCTTCCCTTTTAGACCCATTTTTTCCCTCAATTTTTGTTTATTTATCTTTCAATCAAGAATACGTCACATTACAGAAGTGAAATGGATTGTGCACAGCATTTTCATGTTGACTTCAAGTCAATGTCAAATGTGAGGATCTTAGCAAGTATCTCTTCTTATTCATATCTTTATATTATGAGCTCAGATCATTTGACAGATGTGAGCTTGGAAATGTCTTCCTAAACAGCACCGTCAGCGGTTAAATTACCTATTAAGAACTCTTTTGAAAATTACACTGGGTCTAATTGGCTAAAGTGATTAATTAACTGATATATTTTAACATCATTAGCATAATCCTGCGATCATATATATTTATTAAGTGTAAAACTATCCTGGCGCTGAGTCAGCGGGAATGAAAGGTCAAATCCGTGGATATGTTGTCTCGATGGTCTCCGTTGAGGAGGAATTTGCACATAGTCATTGTTCCCCTGGGATTTAAGTGAAAAAAGTACGTGAACACTCAAGAACCAATTAACTGGATCTTATCCGAGTCATTTAGATGCTTGCGATAGTCAACTAAGAAAAGAAAGTCTGAGAAAGCTCATTTTAAGGCAGGAATGGGATTAATGTTTTTATATTCTATGGTCTCAAAGCATCATCTATAGAACATGTGACCTGTTTCAAAGAACTGCAACCATTAAGTGAAGAAAAAATCAATTGTGAAACATAATTTAAATGATATATTATGCATTCACATAGATGAGATGGCATTTTCCATCGGGTCCCCATTTTGTCTACTTTTTTAAAAAGCATTCATTACAAATCAAAGTAGTTTTTATAGTGAAACCTATTAGATATATTAGATAAGGTATTATACCAAATTAACTGAGCATGAGCAGTTTTTAAACATATCCCTTGAAATGAGGTTTTTGACTGATTCCACCTCACAGATTTTTACTTTCTTTAATGTATTCAACAATCATTGTTAAATTAATAACTCATTGTTAAATTCATGAATTTTAATCAGCAAAAACAATGTTTAATTGTTACATTTGCATAGAAACCTGTTACCATTTATCCATCCATCCATTTATCTATCCATCCATTTATCTATCCATTTATCCATCCATCCACCCATCCATCCATTTATGCATCCATCCATCCATTTATCCATCCATCCATCCATCCATCTTTTTTAAATTATATTGAATTAGATTAATTGAATTTGATGTTTGTTTAATGTTTATGGCTAGAAAAATCACTGTAAACTGTATTTACACTGGTTTTTGGGACAGGGTTGTAAATATTGCAAATCTCAAGTAAACTAAATTTAAAATTAAGCAGTTCATATAATATTTAGTTGACAAGCCAAGGTTCATGATCAAAATTTCCTGAAGGTTTAGTACCTCTGTTCACTTACCATTTACTGAAAAAAGGAGCATAAAAGCATTTTTTTAATAGTTAGGGCCTATTTTATACCATATTTATGGAAATTGGCAGATTTCTGAATCAGACAAGAAGAGAAGAAAGGGCAAATAATGAGAATTCTTCACTGCCGGCCACAAAAAGTTTGCAGGTTATTACGGAATAAAAATAAATTAAATCAATAAGAACAGTCAGTAAGTCAGGCAAAGGCAGATGCCATAACTAAATCACATCGCCTTGAGGATCGATCCACATAGGCGAAAAATTGCGTCTGCCTCAGAAAATAAATAAAAGGATTAAAGCATGTATAATCTGATTAAGGAAAGTAACTGTTTGCTTCAACAGTGGCTTAAAAGACTTAACGCAGTGAAATGCCACATGGAGAACTCGAGCAGGCCGTGTTGAAGGCACTTATGCAGACCCAGTCTAAGGCCTCTGGCATCAAAGCTCAAAACAAATAAGAATTAGGGATGTTATTTTTTGTTATTTATTTTATTATAAAATGACATATTCATTATATACTCACCAGCCACTTTATTAGGTACACCTTGCTATTGTATATTGCATCTCTCTGTTAGATTTATTTAAAATCAAGACTTCTCAAGTGAATATAATTGTGTTGCAAAACAAGACAAAAAAGACTGTGATTTCTTTGCAATGTGTCCGTGTGAAAGCCCCTTCACAACACTTAATAGACACATTATAATTGCACACTGTGAATTCCGACACTGAGAAACCATGCAGACGAGATACAAGACAAAAAAACATGTTCAGTATGAACTGTAGTTATTAGACTGGACCTTGTCAAACAAACAAACGAGTGATTTGTGAGAACAAGTTGCACATGTACACAATGTAAGCTAATAGACTGACAATCCATCTGATTTGCTGCTCGCTACTGTGAAAATCAAACAGCATATCAGTGTTAGTGTCATCTGTCAAAGCCCTGCTTGCGCAAGCTTTCTGAATACACAATCGCAGATTTATTCTGGAGTACCAATCTGCTGCGACAATCGTTCTCTTCACATACAAGATATAATTCTTGCAATGTGGCAGCTTATTATCCAAAGCACTGGAGCTTCAAAACGAGCAAACGAAGATGTTAGCCGACGTGCATTTTGTTGACAACTTTATCTACAGCGTCTATAGGCAAATAGCTTCAGAAAGAAACTGTGCAGACATGGACTTAATGATGAGCTTCAGTCAAAGACTACCGTGTTGACAGCAAATGAGCATCAAACTCAAGCTTTTGATTTGCATTAGTTAAATTTAAAAAACTTTCTTTATTTAGTCTTTATTTAGTCATCTTGTTTTAATGCAAAAGGCAATAAGAACAGATTAAATAAAAATATATTATATATAGTGTTGTGGTCAAAAGTGACATCCAGCCTAGGAAAATTGACATCTTCACAAATATTTGATTGAACTTGTAGGGTCATTAAAACAAATATCCCCTCCAGACATCACTTTTGGTCAGTTATATATATTGCTATTACTATATACACTAATCAGGCATAACATTATGACCACCTTCCTAATATTGTGTTCATCCCCCTTTTGCTGCCAAAACAGCCCTGACCCGTCGAGGCATGGACTCCTCTAGACCCCTGAAGGTGTGCTGTGGTATCTGACACCAAGATGTTAGCAGCAGATCCTTTAAGTCCTTTAAGTTGCGAGGTGGAGCCTCCATGGATCGGACTTGTTTGTTCAGCACATCCCACAGATGCTCGATTGGATTGAGATCTGGGGAATTTTTGAGTCAACACCTCAAACTCATTGTTGTGCTCCTCAAACCATTCCTGAACCATTTTTTCTTTGTGGCAGGAGCATTATCCTGCTGAAAGAGGCCACAGGGAATACCTGCAACAATGCTTAGGTAGGTGGTACGTGTCAAAGTAACATCCACATGGATGGCAGGATCCAAGGTTTCCCAGCAGAACATCGCCCAAAGCATCACACTGCCTCCGCCGGCTTGCCTTCTTCCCATGGTGCATCCTGGTGCCATGTGTTCCCCAGGTAAGCGACGCACACGCACCCGGCCATCCACGTGATGTAAAAGAAAACGTGATTCATCAGACCAGGCCACCTTCTTCCATTGCTCCGTGGTCCAGTTCTGATGCTCACGTGCCCACTGTTGGCTCTTTCGGCGGTGGACAGGGCTCAGCATGGGCACCCTGACTGGTCTGCAGCTATGCAGAATATTAGAAGAAACAAACTTTATGTTTAAATATAGAATAAGTGAAAACTTTCTTTACGTGTAAAACTTTTTTTAATGAAGAAAAAATTATCCGGTGCACCTCTGAGAAAAGCAACCTCAAAGCAATAAGATTTTCCTCTGGGCTTTGCACATCTAATCTGTATGACTGTTGAGGCTGGGTTTTGGTTATTTGTTTTGTGTTCAGCTGCTGTAATATTGTTGAGCTGGAGGTGGAGGATTTTCTGACGCCGCCACATCAGCACTCAGGAGAAAAGATAGAGTCATCTGTGGTGCATTAAATGTTAGAGAAACAAAATGCCAACAGGTTAGTGGGTTATGATCAAAGTGTCCACTCTGAGATGATGTTTGGACGGTGAGGGTGGAACGGGTTTGCTCAGGTGAATACTGCTGCAGGCAGAGGCACATACGCTGACAAGAACTCTAGTTTTCAAAGGACTGATTGGAAAAAAGCATCTGAACACTTGTCAGTTAAGCATGTGTTGCATTGGATCCGTCACAAATGCTTCAGGATTTTTTCTCTAGAGTTCACTTTTCTTCATCATGTTTGAAGTCTCAATGTGTTTGAATCAGGTGGGGTTCTTTTTTATCATTGACATGCTGTCTATTTTTCTATTAATATTTTAAGACATTTTAAGACATAAGAAACTTTATTTTTAAGTTATTTATGTTATTTAAAGTTATTTTTGTCATTTTTATTAGTTTTTATATATATATATATTTATAGTTTTTGTTCATTTTTATTTCACTTTTAGTTATTTTAATGCTTGAACTTTAAAACAAGCTTTTTGTTTTGCTTTTTCTTTCTTTATACATTATTTTTCAGTTTTTAGTTGGAGGTTTGTTTCCACCACAGAATAAAGAATTCACAATTTCCCTTTTTATTTTTATCTCACAATTCAGATTTTTTTTACTGTTTTTCTCACAATTGCGAGTTTATATCTCACAGTTCTGACTTTTTACTGTTTTTCCTCACAATTGCGAGTTTATTTCTCATATCTCACAATTCTAATTTCTCGTAAATTGTGAGTTTATATCACAATTCTTACTTTTTACTGTTTTTCCTCACCTCACAATTGAGAGTTTATCTCATTTCTCACTATTCTGATTTTTTTACTGTTTTTCTCACAAATGCAATTTTATATCTCACAATTCTGACTTTTTATTGTTTTTCTCACAAATGCAATTTTATATCTCACAATTCTGACTTTTTATTGTTTTTCCTCACAATTGCAAGTTTATATCTCATATCTCCAGTTCTGATTTTTTACTGTTTTTCTCGTAAATTGGGTTTATTTCTCACAATTCTTACTTTTTACTGTTTCTCTCGCAAATTTGCAAGTTTACATCTCAAAATTCAGAATTTTTACTGTTTTCTCACAATTACAAGTTTTTATCTCACGATTCTGACTTTTACTGTTTATATCACACAATTATGACTTTTTACTTTTTTCTCGCAATTGCAAGTTTATCTCACAATTCTCACAATTTTCTCAGAATTGCAAGATATAAACTGGCAGTTGCGAGTTTGCGAGTCAAAATTATGAGATTTACACACAATTGTGAGAAAACATCAGAACTGTGAGGTTACTTTTTTCTTAGAATTGTAAGCTTATACTGTATCTCGCAATTCAGATTTTATAACTAGATGTTGCCAGTTATTGTGACTTGATTTCTCAGAATTGCGAAGTTTATATTTCAGTTCATATTTATTTTATTTCAAGTAACAGAAATGTTTTATTTTATTTTATTTTATCATTTAAGTTTTAGTTAACAACATTTCCACTAACCACAAACACATATTTTTGTCTTCATTTTCAAAACTACAACCTGGTTGTAGATCATTTTAAACTTATATAACTTATCTAGTTTCTTTAAAATAAATGACAATGCAATAGCATTCAGTCATTTTTATGTGTGCCTGAATTTTTTATGCGTGACTTATAAGATTTACCCCATACAGCCTATATGACATGGTTCACCTCATAAAATCTTTCTTTTCTCCTTCCTATTTTTCCATTTCATCAGTTGTTGTTTCTCAACTTACTGACCTTCATGCAGTTTCCTTTACGCCACTGTTAATGCTCAAGAGGGCTCACAACGGGGGAGAAAAAACAACAAATACCTCATGTATGCTTTGGAAGACAAATGCTGATCTTTAAAACCATCCACTCACTCAATAAGCTCAAACAAGCAAGAAACCAAGATGGGGGTCTCGGAAGGCCCCGCGGTATTTGGAATAGAGTAACGATTGCCTCACGACCTGACGTTCAGTCAAGAGACACTCATGCACTGCACACTGGATGTTTACAGCTCACTAGGCCTGCAGTCTGGGCCTGATCGATATGCCCCTCTTTTTACGCTTCAGCTCTCAGCCGTCCACCCCGAATGCCCCGCGGACTGGACTTCATGCTCCACAGAGAAAAGGTAAGCGACATCACAATGTGCAAGGCAAATTAAGAGACTGATGTAAATTCTGTTTTCCACCCACTCTCTCTCATTCCTTTTGCGTTATCTCCCGTCTTGTTTTCCAGATGCATTCCAACAGGTCCTGTTTCTTCCGTGTCATTGGCTGCCCATCAGTGCTTCTGTCTGACAGAACAAAGCGGCAGGCGTCTCTCGGTCACCTTCCACGACGGAGAAATTCCTCTGTGGCAAAAAGGACATAAGAAAATAACCTAATTTGTGGCACCGTGTTCAGGGTTACTAAAAATACATTAAGGCTTTTATTTGCACTTCAGAAGGGTTGTGATGAACCGCAGTGGCCTTGACTTCCACTGAAGACACTAATGAAAGATTTTTTTTTTTTTTTTTGGCCCACGGACAAATGTAATTTTTAGCTAGGCTAGTTTACTACATGTAAAGCAAGTGATTTCTAAGGTCCTAATATAATGAAACTCAACATATGTGTCAAAAAATGTGGCTTGAAAGAATATTGAAACAATGAAATACATTGCTGCTCTAGCAAAGCACTTGTGCTGAAGAACAATTATTTTACTTAAATTCAAACTAAAATAAAATGAGAAATGTTGATTTGGGAACTATCTGAAATAAGTTATTTCATACATACACACACACACACACACACACACATATGCTTCAACCCAGAATGTGTATTAGAAAAGTTAAAATAGATAAAATTAAAATGCATTTCAACTTTAAACTACATAAACAATCTTTTTAGTAATGGAAAATGCTTTTTTCTTTGCCCATTCAAAAAGGCTTCACAAGATTGATAGTGGCAAGGGTTGCTCAAGGTTACACTTACAGTCCATTTTCTTCTCTTTACACAGTAGCATTAAGACCAATCATGCCATTTGGGATCAAAAGCATCCTGGGATTGCATAACACCTCTGTACTCGCCACTAACAGACAGCAAAGGTGAACTCACCCACGGTGCAGAGCGTAAATGTGAACATAAGTGTTTTATTGCAGAGCTAAATTGCGAGTTGAGTGACAGATCACCTGTACTGCTGTGTGGGATCTTTTGATGTCCCGTTTCATTATCATTAAGAGAGAAGCAGCTTGCGGTCTCTTTATTTTACGCCCTGGCGGTGTAGCGGTACATGCTGGCTGTTGCACCCGACAGCTGTAAATAAATGAAGAAAAAGTAACTCCGCAGGGAAACGCATATAGGATTTGCTGACTTGTCTTTGTCATTGGAATCTGTTTTTTTTTTTCTTTCCTCCCCCCATTTACTTTTTCCATTTTTTCCATTTACCTTTTTTTTTTGGGAGGAAGCTACATTTTATTTACCAATTCATCACAGACAACTCTCAGTTACAATAATTCCCATCACAGTAGTATAGCTTTCCGTGATAAATTTACCGGCACTTTAATATTTTTTTTTTTTTCCTTTTTTTTACATACGGCTTTAAAAAACACAGAAAACAGCCATTATTTAATATCGTGCAGGATACAGAAACAGAATCGGGCAGTAATGAATGAGAGTCTCTCCGGTGCTCTGCTTGGCCAAACTTCATCATTCTTGATAGCAGCCGCGGTTTACGCACAGATTTGGTTATGTGCGCAATGCATGCTGGGAGTCCGAGGGAAGGCATTAATGTGAGTAACACTAATAAAGATGGACCAGTTTTGGACGTGTTTAGAGGTGTGTGTGAGAGCGTGTGGTGGATATTTATGTGAAAATAAATAAATAATCTCACAGTTGGTTTTAAATCAGTCGTTACCGACGGTATGTGGAGCAGCTGGTGAGGGAATGGAATTACATTTATCAAGCTGTGAGCGAGTTGTGTGGAAACAGCCTACTGTTAGTGCTGATGATTAGGATTATAAGGTTCATCTGCAAGCTAGTGTGTACACATTCACACACACACACATATGCGTTTGTTTTTGTGAATTGTGGGGACTTTCCATAGGCGTAATGGTTTTTATACTGTACAAACTGTATTTTCCATCGCCTTTGATTTGCCAGACAGTTAGTGGATAAAGTGGTTAGTGGTTAGTGGATAAATTTATGTAGTTGCTGTGGAGTTGATTCAACTCATCGACTAGCATGTGCCGTCATGTTAATCTTTTGTGTTGAATTGACCCTCGCTTGTGAAACAGTCCGGCGTAAAATGACGGCATGACAACAACACTCTACTACAGCAACTCTTCCTCTTCTCTAAAGCAGCCCAACATGGCCTCACCTCCTTTGTTGTGTGTTCTCGGGGGCGGGGTTTATGTAAATTTTGGGGTTTGTGATGTCACCAACCCCGGGAAGAAGCTCGTTGTAGTCCCTACCAGCCGTTTGTTGTAGTCCTTAAAAAGTGATTTCTGTAAAAGAAAATATCTCCCTTTGCATTGAAATTTGAGCGTCGTAACTTTGCAGATGTTTATGCTCAAACAGCAACATTACACACTAAGGTTCTAATAAGACAGACTAAGTGAAATCATAATCAAGGACCCCTTGATTAGTCTGTATGGACTGCAGTTTTAATTCATTTTTTAATAAATTATATCTGAGGGGGAAAACAGCAGTATCCCATTGATCCTATTAGAACACTCTCATACAACATTATTACTAAATATCAAAAAGCCACATTGGTAATGAAAAATGCTCGCTTTCCTGCAGGCATGCCTTTGTATATTGCTTTTCCAGCTTAGGCGTTCTGTAACTCACCTTAATGGAATCTCAGTCCAGGCAACAAGCCCGAGGACAAAGCTGCACAATGGCTTCTGTTCATTCACAAGCAAAGTTCTGGAGCCACCAATGGATGTACAATTTATGGGTAGAGCAGTGCCATACGCTTTTAAGTTCAATGGCATTCTCCGGTTTGAACTTTTCTTCCCCAGCGGCACTGCCATGGCATTGTGCTTCTGCTCAAAAAGGGTGGGGAAAAATTCAATTCTGGTTTCTTTCATCCGAGTGAGGCCACCTGGGGAATCACTGAGCACTTGCATGAAAATGAGCATTTAGAGAGGAAGACGGTGTGTGTATTATGAGTCTATATTTCCCTCATTTTTATGGATGGCTTAGTTAAAAAATAAACAAATTTACATGATTAGATTCGGGCGAAGCTTGAAATGGCACCATGCAGGTCTACAATAAATGATGGGATCTTCAATCACATGTAATTATCTAGCAGAATAGGGACTATTAAAGTGCAGTGATGGATATAAAATGGCACGGGTCGTGAAAAGAAATGTGTGAAACAATTTAAAAACATAAATAGGTGGGCTTTCAGAAATTTAGGCATATCTTTTACAGAGAAGCAATTGAACTCAGTGCAAAATTCATCCAAGATGGCGGACGAGTCAACAGAGGTGTTGATGAAAATAGGCTGAAGGACCTCCAAGGTAAAGAGCCCTTTTTCATTTGATTTGATTCATTTAAATGAGTTTTCATTTCAGAAATTTGTGCTAACATTGCTGCAGTATGCCATTACTAAAAACATAGTACAAGAGTTCATCTTGCATATTCACATATTTTTAATGTAATGAAACTTACACTGTCTTACGTAAAGAATAAGCTGCAAAGGATATTGAGAATGACAGAAAAACATAATAACGCCAGCAAACACATCTCTAGTGATTGAAGATGAAAAATACAATAAATGCTTGAAAAGTTTTAAGGATAAATATTGATTAATAACTTGATTATAAATCACTCAAAAGATATATATTGAAGTGGCAGTGGATTTGAATAAATAAATTTGTATAAAATATTTGAGTAAATTGAATAAAAAATATAAATGAAAAACATAAATGTTGCCTTGGCTGCTAACTGAAATAAGTTTAAGTTACAGCACTAAAATTACTAAAACTGAATGAAAAATAAATTAACAAAATATTTTTTTAAAAACAAACAAACATCAAAACTGATTAAAAGACTAATTCAAAATATTAATAAATTCTATAATAATATATAATTAATACTAAAACAACCCCTACTTAATTTGATATGCTCTGAAATACAAAAAATATCGATAAAATTATTTTACTCTATTTGTCTGCTCTTTATTTTTTATAATTTTATTTTTAATTTTTTATTTATTATTTTATTATTTTTGTCTGCTGTTTCTATATATTTATTTTTTACCATTATGAGAGTATTATATTATAAATATATATACTAGCATACTAGTTTAGTGTGCTTCACTTACTAAGTAGAACGTTTCAAATCAGCCACTTATAAGACTCAGTTTCGGTCGGTAGGCAGACAGCAAGGTTTTGCTCTCATGTAATTCATGTGTTTCTGTCACTGAAGGGCAGAAGGGGTCACTCTCAGCAGCTCTGAGCTTAACAAAGACCCACAGCGGACACACGGAGCAGAGAAACACTAGATCAAAGGGTCCGGCACATTGTGCTAATTAAAGGGCGGTTCTGCTGCTAATGTGCCAGAGTGGAGAAAAGACGAGAGGGAATGAAATGGGGACCGTTCTCTTGTGCGTCATTCAGAATTGAATTGACAATGCATTTTAGATCACAATTCAATTCTTGGATTTGAACTGATGTTGCAAACAGGATCCAGAATGTTTGTGCTTCCTGCCTTTTGGAAGAGCCTCTTGGAAACCTTAAAATGCTTTCGACAGCTCACTGGGTTTCAGAACAAAGCTATTATCTCTAGTCCCTCATCCTCCCTGTGGAATATAATGGCTGAGTGTCTAATTAAACCATAGCTGCGGATCACAGCGTCTCCTTCAGCCCTTTTAGCAGCTCTGTGTTAATTGTAACCTATACTCTCACTGTCACTGTGTTTCATCTCTTATCCATCTCTCTGCATCTGCTGTGATGTGATATGTGCTGTGATAAGACCCCTGACCCCAACGTTTCCTCCTGAGACATTCCTGAGGTCACCCTGTCTAAAGGCTGATTCACACAAAACACAACAAGATGTTACAACAAAACAATGCATCCCTATGGAATCCTTGGTTGGATAAGGTGTATATACACCGATCAGACATAACATCATGAGCACTGACAGGTGAAGTGAATAACACTGATCATCTCTTCATCACGGCACCTGTTAGTGGGTGCGATATATTAGGCAGCAAGTGAACATTTTGTCCTCAAAGTTGATGTGTTAGAAGCAGGAAAAATGGGCAAGCGTAAGGATTTGAGCAAGTTTAACAAGAGCCAAATTGTGATGGCTAGACGACTGGGTCAGAACATCTCCAAAACTGCAGCTCTTGTGGGGTGTTCCCGGTCTGCAGTGGTCAGTATCTATCAAAAGTGCTCCAAGGAAGGAACAGTGGTGAACCGGCTGGGTGCGTGAGCGTCTCTTACCTGGGGACACATGGCACCAGGATGCACTATGGGAAGAAGGCAAGCCGGCGGAGGCAGTGTGATGCTTTGGGCAATGTTCTGCTGGGAAACCTTGGGTCCTGCCATCCATGTGGATGTTACTTTGACACGTACCACCTACCTAAGCATTGTTGCAGACCATGTACACCCTTTCATGGAAACGGTATTCCCTGGTGGCTGTGGCCTCTTTCAGCAGGATAATGCTCCTGCCACAAAGCAAAAATGGTTCAGGAATGGTTTGAGGAGCACAACAATGAGTTTGAGGTGTTGACTTGACCTCCAAATTCCCCAGATCTCAATCCATTCGAGCATCTGTGGGATGTGCTGAACAAACAAGTCCGATCCATGGAGGCTCCACCTCACAACTTCCAGGACTTAAAGGATCTTGGTGCCAGATAGCACACCTTCGGGGGTCTAGTGGAGTCCATGCCTCGACAGGTCAGGGCTGTTTTGGCAGCAAAAGGGAGACCAACACAATATTAGGAAGGTGGTCATAATGTTATGCCTGATTAGTGTGTATATATATATATGCTCTTGGTTTGAATAGGCCTTAGCACAGCTTACACTGAAACCATGTTAACTCCCAGATCTAATGCTGTATTTATGTCATGTTGGATTTACCATAATTATAAGATGACAACTTGAAGATCTGACTCTGAGCTGTTCTTGTCCTCACACTAAGAAATGATTTGTTTCTATGGCAACTTTCAGAACACCAAAATGAATCTATTTGTGTCTTTGCTGTTAATAATATATCTAATTAATTCTACATTGATGCAACATTACTTAAAATCAACAGAATGTTCAAAGGGGACCATCAAAATAACATGTTACCCAAAATTTTGAAGATCAAAGAAAGTGCACCAGGTAAAACTGGCTAAAAATGAACTGTGCTACACAAAATTGTGGTCAAGTGGGAGGCTTTTCATTAAGTTTCTAAGTTTTGCAAAGAAGCTGGAAACTAATAATTACAATAATTCCACCATGATATGAAGGCACTGCTGTATATGAAAGAACACACACACACACACACACACACAAAAAGGATAACAAAGAGAAGAATAGACCTTCAATTTTCCAGCCCAATTGTATGGGTGGTGTTTCCACAGAAAATTAGTGCCATTGTATTTGGAGCACAGAGAGGTTTGTAACTGATTCTAGATGAATTTATTTGCTCAGATCAACTGCAAGTGGTGTAAAGTGTCCGTATAAACTCCACCTGACAGTCTTGCTGTGTCAGGCCATTTAGCATTAGCGCTACCATGAGGTGTCTGAGGAAATGCGTGCCAAAATCATGCAACGTCGCAAATATTTGTTGATGAGATTCTCATGGGCTTGTAAGAGAGCAAGCGCTGATGTTGAATTTTGTTCAAACCTTGAGTGTTGTTTTCTCTTCCTCCATTCTTTCAATGTAAATGCAACATATGCTAACACTTTATTTTGATTCTCCCCAATAAACATTCTACTGACTACAAGTAACTTTGCAACTACATTACTACAAACCCAAACCTAACAGTCTACTAATACTCTAATGAGAGTTAGTTGACATGCAAATGCAAATTAATGAGAGTTAGCTGACATGTAAATGCAAATGAAAGAGTGTTAGTTGGCATGTAGTTACTTATAGTTAGTAAAATGTCTAAATTGGACTATTGAAATTAACCCAACATATTTATTAATGTTCATTGCATGCTAAATCATATATTGCAGTATAAGTAATCTTATATCATGGAATCATGTTTATTTTTGCTGGGAATGCAACAAAAAAATAAATATGAAATGGCACAGCAAAATCTGCACATTCCTACTGTGCACGGTAGGCTACATAATGTCAAGTCTATGCAGTTTAATTACTGAACATTGTTATCATGTGAAGTAGATAGTAAGTGATCATCTCCATCATGCATTTCACTTTCGCATAAACAACGACAACAAAAGAATGTGTATCAATAATTAAACTACAGACATGCAATCTGTTCAAACTGAAGGAAAGCAATACATTTGTTTTCATACTGCTTTGCTTTACAATGAAAATGCGCATAACCTGTTTGTTTGGAGATGGCACCTTTATTAGCATAGCACAATTAGCATGACAATGTGTTGCTGACATGAAAGCTCACATTAAACAAGGACGTCGCATAAACCAAGCCGCTAACAGTAACATATACTTGATAATGCATTTCATTAACAGGAATAATCACATTTGCAAAACACATATTCATTAAAAAACCTAACTAGCAAAAAGCTGTAAACTAGATACACTCTGAAGCTAAAAATATAGCAATGCAAAATGCAGAAATGCTTCTGAAGATGTAATTATGGAGCAGAATAAGTATACCGTTTAAACATCAAACCCAAAATGAGATGGAAACTCAAATAAGAACTAATGGAACTAATGAAGGGGCCTCTGTTAATTAAGATTGAATATCTCTTTTATCATCTCATCAAGGTTCCTCTAATCACAGTCTCAGGGCGATCTCATTCGCTGTCATTACGCGCTCCGTGATGCATGGTAATTTGAAATGCATTCTTATCAAAACTCTGTTGTAATGGTCTGTAGGTCAGTGACCCTAGTTTTGAGCCACATGTTGAGCGCAGTTGTGTTTTTCCTTGTGGATTTCTACATATAAAGGTCTGTATGTATATATAACTTTTATTGAATCCAAAAGGTTTTAATTATATTTTTAACATATAAAGGTATTTTAAAGATTTTGAAGTGTCAAAAGGTCATTCGGTTTAACCGTCCAAAGGCCAATACAGCTATTTCATTTGTGATTAAAATATCTTAAAATGTAATAAATGTATATATTTTTTATTCTGGCATGATTTTATAACCTCATATATCAACATAGTGCAAAATGATATTAAAATTATGTGTAGAAGTCATTGCTTTGTTATGAGTCATTGATGTCATTCGGAGTAACCAATATAAAGGGACCATTTTGGATCAAGTCATGTGGTCAATATCATGTGACAGGATGTGACATCATTCAGACACCTGCAAAGGACCACATGGTCATGAAGCAAAGTAACTAACTCTCTTTTAACTATTTGAAAAATTCATGTTTTCACTTGCTCATATGCATGTCCTGAAACATCAGGTCATTCGGTACAACCGCTATAAAACATGGAACATGTTGTAATATTTTAAAAACTTGTACTAAATATAAAATGTTTGATTATCCTTTTGCTAGCTAGCTAAATATCAGTCTGTTAGCATTGTTATAAAATATCGTCCTTCGGTAGGCTATAACCAAAAGTGTCATTCAGTAAAACCGAAATTTTGGTTAAACCAAATGACTTTTTTGGTGACAAATTTTGTCCATGTTGTAAAAAATGACAAAAGCAGTGTTAATTGATTATAAAAACCACATAATCACATTGGTAACATTTAATAAAACTTCAAAACGAATTGTTTATATCTCCATTATGTTTTTTTACACTTTTAAAAACCTTATCCGTCAATGATTTTGTGGTAATTTTTATACTCATGATTTTTTTGCAACTCATTAGTCCTGTAGGATGAGGACCACAAATACAGATCTGTAGTAGGACCAAAAATGGTCTCCTATTTACATGTCTGTGAACCCTGGTGCAGATTGATATGAAGTTCAATCTTCCATGAGATCACAGGCTCCATTGGGTTTTCATTTGCTTCGCCTGATTCGTAAACTTTTAATCATTCCGGTCTGAAAGGAGGCGAGCCGCATACATTACTGGGTAACCTGGACACTTCTGTCGCACTTCTCCTCTCTTGATGAAGGACAAAAGTTTTACAATAGATAAAAGATTTGGTAACAGTAATTGCCAAAAGAGCTAATATTTCACTTCAAGTGTATTTATAGCATAGATTTAGTGATTTAGGAAAAATATTGTGTATTGAACGTTTATCATGTCAGCATATCATGTCATTTTTTAGATTAGATTTTAACTGAATTACAGGCTTATATAAATTTTATTATTGTTTATTATATTTTTTATTATTCATTCTTGTGGAATCAGTGTTAATGAGAAGTATATTAGTTTTGTCTTTTTGATGTTTCAGCAATTGATTGTTTCATTCAAGAGTTATTTTATTTAAAATATTGGAAATTATGCTACTGTTTTGAACTGTTCATATCTGCACTGAATTCATTAATATTATGCAAATGAACAAGGTGCATTTCTCTCTCATTGGTCTTTTAAAGTCTAGAAATATGAATATAATATAATTAATTTAAATTATAGGCAATCCAAAGCTGCCTATGAGTGAAATGAGTCGTGATTTTACACATCAATTAGCATTGTAATTAGGCACTGATGTGATTAATTGCAGAGTTACAGAAAGCAAGAAGCCAATGATCTTTATAATGAACTGCCAGACACAAAATCAGCCACTGACTGAGAAGACCATCGTAGGTTATGAATTAGGCAAATCAATTAATGTTCTTGCAGTTATTTAGCCAATGTGTGAAATCACCTGCCTCAATTATCTTAGTGTACGTGCAACTCAATATGAACAAAAATAATCATGAGATGATGCTGTGAAACACTCAAAGCGGCACATTTTAGGATAACCAGAAGTTTACAGTGAAGTTTATTTTTATCTTGGATATCAAGTCATTCAAAACAGACTAAATGCACTGCAAAACTTACTCAGTATGTGTGTCTATGTTTTTCTGTACAATATCTAATCATTCTTAAATCAAGATAAGTTTACTTTAGATGCAAAATGACTGGAAAATGTTTCAAAATTAAATGGGTTTATACTTAAAACAAGAACAAAACATCTGCCAGTGGGGTCAGAAAAATCATCTTGATTTCTCTTTGAAATAAGTTTATTTTTCTGACCCCGTTGGCAGACATTTTGTTCTTGTTTTAAGTATAAACTTAAACATATTTTTTTCAGAAAACAAGACTTAATATCTTAAGTCACATTGCTTCTCAAGTAAATGTATTTTGATTTAAGAGTGTTTAGATATTTGTACTGGAAAACAAGACAAAAATACTGAAAAAAGAACTTTTTGCATTGTGCACCTCATTTGATTTGAGTGGACTAAATATTGGCCATACGGCTGCATTTTCTCGATTAATTGAATTCTAATGAAACTTCCCTCGTGATCTCGTCCCGAGGGACGTGCTTATGATCTGGGAATGTATGAACTCAAGTAAACAGCGCTGCACTCCAAAGGTAGTTAAATTTCTCACTTCAGTGGCTTTATTAAATCAGTTTCTGCATGGTGAGCTGCTATTGAAACTGGACAGCCATTTTCCCAAAGCGTTTCATGCTCACCCTTAGCTTTTGGTGGAATGGAAAGTTTTCTTTTGCTATTTTAAGAAGGTAAGCAAATTCACCATCATTTAGAAAGAAATATGTTTTAGCAAATCTCAAAATGCTCTTGTGTGCAATGTTGACAGTTTCAATCAGAACTGGAGCATTAGTTTGCTTCCTTGTCTCGATTTGCTCACTTTCAGTGCAGACAGGGAAGAGGCATCCTCAAAACAAGCCTGGATTGTGGTAGGGGGCCACTGATAAGCTCGTGGGGGGCCGGATTTGGCCCACGGGCTTCACTTTGAGTGGTTTGATGTATTGGTTTGAGATTTCTTTAAAGCACCAGCACATAGATGGTTTTCAAAGGAACTAGTGAGCAAAGAGTTTTTGTGGGACTTTAAAAGGTTCGTTCTCTGTCTTCAGTTCAAAATGGAACTTTTATGGTTAAGAGCAGGTTAATTAGCATTGTTTGACTGAGGAGAACACTCCGCTTTAAATAACAATAGGTTTTTGTAATTCCATGTCAAATTAACTAAAAATATCCTAAATCTGCCACTGGTTCAGATATACATGTCTATATAAAAATGTGATGTTATTTTTGAGATACATTTAGAGGCACTTCAGCATGCAATAACAACATGACACTCTTAAAGTCACTGTAAAGTCAATTCTGAGAATTGTTTCTAAACACATTATAAATGTTACAAATGTATTGCTGAAACACATTACAAAGACTGTGAACTATGTAGTACTGAACTGTGGATTTAGACCAGTTCTGTGCTCAGGATTTTTTGCCCCTAACAATATAATAACTAATTAGCATCAGTGGCTCGCCCGCTCAATTGTGAGTTACTGTCATTACCGTTAGTTACTACAGCCTACATTTTGCTAGCTAGCTATGTCTTCGTCAAGCAAATGCATAATACCTGGTTGCGATAATATACAAAACAGCTCGGTCTCCTTATTTAAATTTCCTAAAAACGATGATATTAGGAAGAGGAATCTTAATTTTGTGAAGAGCCATCATGATGGAGCCATCATGATTGAATTATTAAAAAAAAAAGTTGGATAGTAGGTAGTCAGTAATATTACAATACATCAAATTTCACTTATCACGTGAAGATAATGAGGTGAGATTTTGGTGCGCAATTTATGTGGTCAGTACCGCTGCTCCCTATTCAGAGTATCTGTGATCGCGAATTTGAAAGTGAAAAGTGAGCATGCATTCAAAAGAGCTTTCATTACCCCAAATATTGATGGCGGCTCCATGATGCATGCAAATTATATACAATACAATTACTCAACTATACACTCTAAAAAATGCTGGGTTGAAAATGGACAAACCCAGCTTATTTAACCCAACTATTGTTTAAAAATCACTATGGCTGGCTTAAAATGAACCAAAAATAGGTTGGAAATTAAAAATCAGGCACATTGAGGCAACAATAATAATCAAAAGGTGAACATTTATTAATAAGCAATTTAATACATGTTTATTGTTTAATTATTATTCATTAAACTTATTAATAAATGTTAATTTCCAACATACTTTGGGTTCATTTTAAGTGAGCAGTACAATATTTTTTAAACAATAGTTGAGTTACATAAAACTACCCAGTAGGTTGGGCAAACATTTAACCAGGTTAAAACAACCCATTTGCTGGGTTTGTCCATTTCAACCCAACTTGGGTTGTTTTAACACGGCATTTTTTAGAATAAAGTATCGTTTCCTTTCCGAACATGGTATTCAGCTGTGATTTCATAGTTGCACATCAACTAATAGTATGTAACTGAGTAATTAAACACACACCTAACTCATTGCATTGTTTTTGTGAGTAAATAGCAGTTCCCTTGTCTCTCGAGCTACAGTAGTGCTTGGAGTTGACATAGACACAGCACACATTCAACTGCTGGAAGTCTTACTTTAGCTCAGCATGCAGGACTGTGACAACAGAGGAAATTGCAGCATTTATTTTAGGCCCGAATCTCGGAGGTCTCGAAGACAGTAGCCAAGACATGTCCCCGCCTCATTTAGAACCATTTGCACTACAACAAACCCTTGAGCGATCTAATCTAGGAAGCTACACTTTCCCCAAACAAACCTCCACGTCTGTGCATTTGAAGAACATGCACTTTCGAATACACGTTTTCAGCATCGCAGAGGATTACGGACCATCCATCAGGGAAAGCGAAGAATTCCCCCAGGCGCTTGCGTCCAGGGTCTACCGCACAACCTGAGCACTCATCAGAGAGAACGGGAACGAGCTGAACCTGGTCCCATTGAGACCACTTATCCGGCAGGCCGGGGTTCAGCAGGGCACCCGGTAGTTGTGTATAGCAAAGCATGTGTCCGTATGCACCCGTACCGTTACCAAAAGTCTTCAGTCGCCACACAGAGAGAAACTAGATACCAAAAGAGTAGGCCACACTTAAGAGGAAGCTATTTTTGGGAAGTTGTGTGTCTCTGAACTCAAGGTTGTTTGTTATTGTGGGACACTTTCTGTCATGCGACGAGGTAAACATTTGTAATGTTTTGCAAGATGTGAATTATGCATTATGGCACTTTTAATAAATGATTATGCATACTAATGCTGCTCTGTATTCCTGTATGAATTGTATTACACTGAAAAAGGTGCAAACATTGTCATTGTAAGTCTAGGGTCATGTTAGACTCACATTACCAGACTGTCAGCAAAAAGTCTTGTGCACTTTGCAGATTATTGTGGCCAAGAAACCTAGAATTAGACAAGTAGAGACCATCTGATCAACATATAGACTATATTTTGAATTCACAGAAGAATGTATTAACCTTAAAATTCAATTTAAAACCTTTTGGCATCATTTTAAAATTCTGGATGATCTGACCTCGAAAATCAACCCAACGTTTTACAGATTTGTTTTAAACAATGTGTACTCCCTAAATGACATATTTAAAATGTTATTCTTTCTCTTCTAGGAAATTAAAACATTAATGACAGTTCTTGTACATGGTTTTATCCGATAAAATACACCCTGCACTCTAAGCAAAGTCTATAAAATAGGGCACAAATACCATGTTAATATAATGGAATTTTCCATATTGATTTTTGACAGGTTTTGCCTGTATTTTGAATTACGCATTGCATTGAGTTTTAGGGTTAACAGAAATGTCTGTAAACTCAACTGAGAATTTTTTTCCATTTTTCTACATTTTCTATTCTTTTTCTTTTAGTGTAGAACGAGAATGTTTTCACTGATTAGCAATGGCGCTTAGCAAATCTTGGTTTATCAGTGTGTGCTTGCACTAAGCATAATTTAATTGGTTTTGAAAGAAGTTGCTAGAATTTAATCATTTTGTAAATTGTTTCGTCAATAGAATGAGTTGACAAGTGAGGTTTGGTTGGGCTCTGACGTCAACTAAAGACTGTTGGCGTTATATGCTTCCTGTTTCAACAGGAAATACTTTAACATGGGAAAGAAATCCAGTTTTTCACTTTGGTGAACATGAACTGGGGGACTTTGACAGACATGCGCTCTATCAAGAGATATCAAACAATCATCCGCCCTGGAGTGCTGCGGGAACCACGGAAAATATAGTTTTGTTTCTGGCTGCTTATGTGATCAGTGAACTGTGTCGACCCAGAGGAGCATTTCAATTATCTTTCAAAGTGATTCCTCAGACATAGCCGCAATTTGCATATCGGGCAGAGCCATCTATAGAGTCAAAGCAGGTTAAAAAACAGCGGCTGTTTGTATTTTTCTCATCTGCTGTCAAGCGTACTCAAGAGAGAGCGGCTGCTTCGGTTTGTTCTTTGAGTTGAAAAGCTCACCTGATTTTAAAAGCGTTACAGCGCTCCGTGGATCCGTGCAACAATTCGTCATAATTCTCTAGTAAATGTTTTCTATTATTCAACATTGTGCTAAATTATTAAAACGCAGTGATCTTTGTTTTGTGTCCTACACACCCATGGCGTGTTGGTTATTCATCTTCAATGTGACATTTATCCATTGAAAATGGAATGGAATCGAAGTGAGAAGGGAATTTGAGTTTGTCTTGTGTTGTCGTGATGGATAAACATGTTTCCCGCTTCAGGTCAGGTAATTGAATTAATGTAAATTTGGGTGATTTATAGTCATCCTTGCTCTCATTCTAACCTTGGGATTTCCTCTAGATCTGCCAGTTGATGGAGAAGTTGAGCTCACTGGTGTTTCTTTAACTACAGACACTTTCATTTTGTTGGAGTTGATTTTTATCAACAATAATAGATTTCCATTTTCACATTAAAAGTTTATTTTCTAATAGTCCACATGGCCAAATGTGCCCATGGTTGAAGAAACATGCTTATATACCTTATATGCATTCATAAATAATAGATGCCTTTAATAATTTAATCTAATTCAAGTGTGATTATATGTGTTTTGCCCTCTATCTAAAATATCTGTTTTATCTCTGCAATGTTCCTACGCTTGGGGAGCCTATTCATTTTAATTATGATTTAATTTCATAGTAATTTAACAGAAAGGTCTTCTCCTAAAGGATTCACAGAACTCGGGGCCCGTGTGCGTGTTCACACACTCAAAACGCATGATCAAGGGTGGCCGCAATTCATCACGGTCACTGAAGGGCTGCGCTGACAGGCCGCGGTTCACGTCACGGGGAGTGACAGGGCAGCGATCCCACACAGCTTTGATCATTCATAGAGCATCTACATAATAAAGTTTACACTGGGAATCCATTGATTTAAATGGAAATGTTGCATTTCAAGGACATAAAGGTAAACGCAAGAGTTTAGCTGAGCAATGCAAAAAATTAGTAAAGACAGCTAATGCAGGTTACTGAGAACTTTTAAAAGCCCTTTCTGGCAGTGTTGCCAATTTAGTGACTTTGTCACTAGATTATTGACTTTTCAGACCCCTTTAGCAACTTTTTTTATTTTTAAAAGCTCCTAGCAACAAATCTAGCGACTTTTTGGACTGCTGGTTAACAAGTAGTCAGTCACTATACAGTATCATACTCGTTACGTTATCTGTCAGAAAATATGTAAATGAGAACAGCTTTATTGGATATTCAAATATATTATAATAAAATACAGTATGTGAACACGGCTTAGGAGAGAAAAAATAAGTAAAGTGCATTTGGCAGAATGCAAATTCAATGCGATGATGTCACAAATATGCTAATTGGTGCATGACTTGATCTAGCAACGTTTAGAGACTTTTCAAGCAGCTACTTTCCATTGAAAACACTTAACAACACTGCTTTCCGGTCAAAGAAAGATGGGTCATTCAGAGTCAAATCAATCATATTTGTAAAAAAAAAAAATCTGTACAAAGACAAACGTAAAAAGTGATGAAAGCCAAAATATTAAATGTCACAGATGTATATTTACTGAGTAATCCACTGTTTTGTAGAGTGGGGTCAAAATGACAATTTTCACCTGAGATTTGGAGCCAAATTAGAGGGGTGTAAAAATGACTTTAGAAAGATGGCAGGATCATTATTTTATTTTTACACAGAGATTGGTAGGTTTATTTGTAAAATCTGTTGACTTTATCAGTCTTTGGTTCATTATATGCCAACGGTGACAGTTCAAAAATGGCAAAAAGCACTTCTTGTGTTTTTTGCCTCAAGTTTGCATGCCTGTTACTCAAGAAGTATTAAAGATATCTTAATATCCTTTTAGATTCTGGTTCTTTCAAACTTTCCTTTTGGTATCTTCATTTTAAAGGCCCTCGATGGTTCAATCCCAGAGATATGGAGATCTCAATGCGGCTTCTTGAGTAAATTGGTCAATTGTACACATTTTCAGTTGTCAAAAACCAAATGTGGATCACTGTGCAGCTGATACTTTTTCCTTTTAAAGAGGAATATCTGAAGGACAAATAATGTTGAAACTAGAAATGTATCTCATGTTTTTCTATCAACACAACTGAATAGAACACACCTGTCTGTTAACCTATACCAATAAACCTTTTCTTTCATTCAGGGACTGAGAAACCATTATATCCACGCATTCATTTCATCAAGACTGGATTACTGCAGTTCACTATATTTGGGGGTCACTCAATCGTGTTTGTCTTGCCTGCAGTTGGTACAAAATGCTGCAGCCAGATTTTTAACAGGGACAAGGAAGAGGGAAAATATTACACCTGTTTTGGCTAGTTTGCGCTGGCTCCCCATTGAGTATAGAATCTAGTTCAAGGTATTATTGTTTGTCTATAAGTCCCTGACTGGCTTGGCTCTCTACTATCTCTACTATCATCAGACCAATAGGCCTTTAAGGTCATCAAACACACTGTTGCTGTCAGTACCCAAAACACGGAGGATCAAGCATTTTCAGTGGCAGCGCCCCAGTTGTGGAATAACTTGCCTTTTAGCTTGAGATCAGGCACTTCAGTACAGGTTTTTAAATCTTTACTTAAGACATATCTTTTTAAAAGGCTTATGGACCGGAGTAACTGCTGTATACAGTTTTAACTGCTGTATACATTTTATTTTGTGTGAATTTAGTGTTGTGTACTACTTGTGATTTGTTTTATTTTATTGCTAATAGCATAATTCTATTTCTCTGTGCAGCATTTTGGTCAACTCTGTCGTTATTAAATGTGCTATATAAATACATTAAACTGAAACTTAAACTGTCTGAGTGCCATAAATATTCCTTTTTCAAAGTTTGCATGCCTGTAACTCCAAAAGTAGAGTTACAGCCACATTAACATGTCCTTGGGCCTCATTTATAAAATGTTGCACAGAAACCGCCTAAATTTGATCTTACGATCATTTCTCCGATGTGCGTACGTGTGATTCATAGAATGAACGTACACACAGAAAACCAGCGTACGCCTCTCTTTCAGATGTGAAATCTATAAATCCCAAATGATCTTGAACTTGCGCACAGCTGAATGGTTTCAGTTCTCCGCATTTTAAATTATACTAAATTAATGTCATTTACATATAAAAGATCACCAGTCATCGTCCAAATCCAAGAATAGCTTAGATTTCCAAAAACCTGCAGTAATCTGACCAGGAAAAGTGTGTACATCTGCTCAGACCCTGACGTGGCTCTAAGCACTTTTCCAAGTCAAAGACCGTTTTAATAAATATGAGCGTTGGCGTGGATTTAAGCGTACACACACTATAAGATCAAATCTGTGCGTACGCACTCTTTATAAATGAGGCCCCATATCTCTGGGACTGAACCATCGAGGGCCTTTAAAATGAAGATACCAAAAGGAAAGTTTGGTAAGAACCAGAATCTAAAAGGATATTAAGATATTTTTAATACTTCTTGAGTTACAGGCATGCAAAGAAGTGCTTTTTGCTATTTTTGAACTGTCACTGTTGGCATATAATGAAACGAAGATGGCTAAAGTCAACAAATTAGACTTACCAATCTACCAAATAAAATAATAATGCTGCCATCTTTCTAAAGCCATTTTTACACCCCTCTAATTTGGCATGCAAACTTGAGACAAAAACAAAAAAACACAAGAAGTGCTTTTTGCCATTTCTGAACCGTCACTGTTGGCATATAATGAAACAAAGATTGCTAAAGCCAGCAGATTTTACTAATAGACCTACCAATCTCTGTGTAAAAATAAAACAATGATGCTGCCATCTTTCTAAAATCAATTTTACACCCCTCTAATTTGGCTCCAAAAATTAAATTGTCATTTTGACCCCCCTCTACAAAACAGTGGATTACTCAGTAAATATACATCTGTGACATTTAATATTTTGGCTTTCATCCCTATTTGTGTGTGTATGTCTACAGAAAAAAATATTAACAAAATCAAAAAATTGATCAAAATCAAAAAACCTAACCCTAACTTAACCTCCTGAGACCCCAAAAAAAAAAAAGTTTTTGAATTTAGTGTTTTTCACATCATTATATTGTTTAGAGCATAAGAAACAAATTAAAAAATAACATTTTTGAAAAATTATATTTTATTCATATGTTATGCTATGTCCTCTGTAGTGGACACCAGGACTAAGATGTTTAAAAAATAACATGACATGAAATGACATGTAAAGGCAAATCAATTTTTAGGCTTCAGCATTGTTTTTAACCAAGATGATTCTCAATTATGTTATGAAAGATATAATGGAATTAATTGATATACCATTTTACTTTATGCAATATGTGGGTAAAATAGTCATACATGGATTTTCCCATTCAATACAATGCATCTATACACTGTATCTAATTTGCATATTAATGTGTTCTTGAAGCAACATGCAATGAAAAAAGAAGTGTAATAATGGGAGTAATAACTGGCAACATTTTCATAATAATATCTAATAATTAATAGGAATATTGATATATAATTTCTTTCCCTATTCACTTGTTGTATCTCCTAAAATGCCTGATAAACATGATTTAAGTCCTGGTGTCCTCTACAGAGGTCATGTATGAAATCAATGTCCTGTTTCGTAACAGAAAGTCATATTTTGATTTGAAACCCCATAACCTTTTCCTGAGATGTTGATTTATGACAAACAATTTGAAAATTAATACGATTTAAATGATAATTACAAAATATTATCATATTTCCATAAGAGTGCTAATTTTCATTTTCAGTCATATTTAAAGACCAAGAAGTTGTTGTTGTCATGGAGAACCCTCTAAAACTTTGGTATCTCTGCAAAGCCCTGAATATGCTCTTTACAGGACATCCAGACTTAAAACTGTGACATGTATGATGTCAGAGAAAATCACTAAAATATAATGTCCACTACAGAGGACAAAAGTCTATTCCTGGGTCCCAGGAGGTTAAAATCAGGGGGAAATGATAGGTGAAGAACACTGATGTAGAAGCATCTAACTCTAGTCAAGCCTAAACTTGACATTAACTGATTGGCTGATTGAATGTTGTTCCAGGAGCATGTTGTACTTGGCAAAATCGGGTTCACTACAAACAGATGTTATTATTGGTTGAGTTAGTGTTCCTGTGTTGAGCTGTTTGGGATGCTCAAACAAACAGATGAATGTTTTGAAAGCACCACAGAGCCAGTGTTTACATCAACTTAAATCCTTTATTTATAGTTGTCTATGCGTAATGTACTAAAACCTGAAAGTGAGTATTATTGCACTTCTGGTTTACTCATCCTGTACTATGACAGAACAAACCAAAATAAAAAACATCAGCAATACCCTTTTTAAGCATTTACCTGTCTTGAAAAAGGCAAGTGGTTGAACTGGATTGAAGAGTTTGTCAGGGATATTAAATGCCATCACGCCGAACAGGTAAACTCAGCTACTCACTCGTCACTTTTAAAGCCTCCTTGTGTTTGTATTCACACTCTTCAAACTATTCTAACTGAAACTTCCAACCTGTAGATTTTCTGAAAGAGTTGTTGATGCTGAAGTCATGTGACTTTGGTTTGTTTATAGCCTACGTTTAACTTTTTGTATTTGGGCTTTGTGAAGATATTCCTGATGAACAAAATATGTAAGAATCATGAACTTTTGTTGGTCACGGAGCTTCTTTTCTGCAATAATTCAAATGCCAATGCCAATGCAAAAAAAAAAAGTCATCACAGCAGCGCTATATTTTAACATTGAAAAAATATAAAGGTGCACTTCACCTTTAATTCCAATCCAAAAACATCATAAGATTACATCTGTGCCTGATCATTAGTATTCCCAGAGGAGGAAGGTCTAGTAATTCCACACAGAAATGACATGCATCCATTTTCGAAAAGAAGTAATTATTATACAAGAGTCCCATTCAACGCGCTTCCCTCTAACAAACACTGTAAAACTTCCATTCCATTACAAAGGCGTGAGATAAGACGGTCCCTCTGGTCCGTTTAACTGTGATTTGAAGTAACAATTCCCATCTGGATAGACAAATGTCTGTTAACTCCATTCACAGAATAACATCAGACAGAACAAAGCGCTGTCTAAGCAGCCAAGTATCATGGGACACGGATAAAACGAATCTGAAGGTAAATCTTTCACTCTAAGCGGCTCAATAATGTATTCTCCTGAGAGTTTTGCAGACGCACTAAAGCATTCACATAGCGGGATGTCTCCTTTACTATATTCAATAATGTAAATTTTCTAAATGGGCCCTTCAGAATGGGAGTGTCAGGAATTTCCGTCCTGACATGAAATCATAACTGACCTCCTCTGGTCTGGCTCTATGTATAGCGCCATCATGAATTTTGCATTATGTTGAATGGCTCTCAAAGATATTGACTGACTGCAAGTGTAATTTGTCAGAACAGCGGATGTGAACATACATCAGTCTGGCCGGAGCGGTGATCCGTCTTATCATGGGGGTTCTGATGGAACGACGCAGGTGTCAGATTGACCAGACGACAAATTCGGTTAAGCCGGAATTAATGGGCTTGCGGGAAGATAGAGGCCTTCCGAATGAATACCAAATGTGGTCGAAGAGCGTGTTGAATAGACTCGCTTATAATGTGAAAATGACCTTTGAACAATCCCTCAAATTAAGGGAAACATTAAAATATAGCTGTATAGTTGTGTAATATTCTACTGCAATTTGGTTACTGTAGAGCTTAGCATTCTGGTGCAAAATTGACAAGTCTTGCTTTTTATAAAATATTGCAGGGATAAAATTGTGATTTATCTGTGTGCATCATTTTTTTTTTTTTTTTTAATTCATGTGCCTTGTAATATTTAATCAGAATAACTTCCCCTCCCTCTTGCAGCGACATCTCTGATGACGAGGGCGGGGCAACCTGTCACTCACATGAGATCCACCAATAGCAAACCACAACCATCCAACCAGCCAATCAATTCCCCAAGGACAAAATCAAGCCCCGCTCTACACAATTGATCTTGTTCCAGAAGCCGTTTAACTTGTATATACGTCACATTATGGAGGAAAAGACTAGCGCAACTTCTGTTTCATGCTGACTTTAATAGATTTTATACAGAAAAGCTTTAAAATATCTGTTCATCTGCCTTGTATAGGTACAAAAGTAGACTAAACTAGAGGCGACTTCTGCACATTTTATGCATTTAGCAGATACTTTTATTCAAAATGACTTACAATGCTTTCAGAATGTTCACTTTTTTAGCTGGTTTTATCACAAGACAAAAGAAGATATAATTTGTTGAGAAAAAAAACTTATTTTCTTCATGTAATGGCATTAAAATGCATTGACATGATGTAGGTAGACTGTAAACTTGAGGAAGCTACACTTTAAAATGTGAAGACGTGCTGTTGTTTATCATGAAGAGCTATTTGTATCTGAGCTGACTCTCTTTCAGAGCAGTTCATTTATATGACACCACATTTTTAGGTTATCTATAAATGTTTCTTACAATGAAGAACTAGAAGAATTACACAAACATTTACTGCCTTAAGCAAGATGCAGAACTGGTGGAAAATACAATGTAAAACAATATTTATTTTTTAGAGAATGTTATTTTCTCAGTAAATTGTTCCTTCTTTCATCTTGTTTTATACATTATTCTCACCAAATTGTTTTAGGCTTAAAATA
Organism: Hypophthalmichthys nobilis; assembly: GCA_037950665.1. NCBI lineage: Eukaryota > Metazoa > Chordata > Actinopteri > Cypriniformes > Xenocyprididae > Hypophthalmichthys > Hypophthalmichthys nobilis. The sequence continues at coordinate 1,978,182 of CM075471.1, forward strand.
CAATTAAGAAAAATTAATTAACGGGTCCTTGATTATGATTTCACTTTTTAAACTTTAGTTAGTGTGTAATGTTTCTGTTTGAGCATAAACAACATCTGCAAAGTTACGACACTCAAAGTTCAATGCAAAGGGAGATATTTTCTTTTACAGAAATCGCTTTTTAAGGACTACAACAAACAGCTGGTTGGGACTACAACGAGCTTCTTCCTGGGTTGGTGGCATCACTAACCCTAAAATTTACATAAACCCCGCCCCCGAGAACTTTTGTAGTAGAGTGTTGTTGTCATGCCGTCATTTTATGCCAGACTGCTTCACAAACGAGGGTCAATTCAACGCTGGATTTGCACAAAAGATTAACATGACGGCACATGCTAGTGGATGAGTTGAATCAACTCCACAGCAACTACATAAATTTATCCACTAACCATTCAGAAACGTCCAGTTTCATTCTAAAAGTTGTAACTTCTTCCTGAGTCTCTCCATCAGTGTCGACTCCGGTTTGAACAATGTAAGGCTGAACACCGTTACTGACAATCCTCATTTTGGCTGCGTGAGATTCTCCAGCTTTGTTGTTGTTGAGCAACCAAAGCGTGAGCTGTTAAAGCTCCGCCCTCTTCTGGAAAAGGGGTGGGAGCAGCAGCTCATTTGCATTTAAAGGGACACACATTAAAACGGTGTGTTTTTGCACCCAAATAGGGGCAAATTTGACAAGCTATAATAAATGATCTGTGGGGTATTTTGAGCTGAAACTTCACAGACACATTCTGGGGACACCAGAGACTATTACATCTTGTGAAACGGGGCATAATAGGTCCCCTTTAAGAATATTTGGTGAGGAAATGTTGTGTGTAGTGTTGCTTTTCAAGTAAATTTATCTTGTTTTAAGGTTTTTGCAGTGTAAGTATCCGGTTAAGTCTTAGCGTAAGGATTAGTGGTTCCGGGTCCAAGCCTCCACTCGTTTCACCTGAGATTGAGAACATAAACAGCCGTTTATGAGCACTGCTTATATTACACATTTAAAGTAAGCTTTTATAAACTCACAGCGAACAATACAGTCTCCAGGCTCATGGCGTCCCGGACACCAATATTTTAATGATTTATAAAAGATGAATCACTGTCAGGCCATCTGGGATTTCATCATAGAGATAAAGGTTGGGATCATGATGTCTCGGTAGTATTACATCACATCATGAGTGTATTCAGTGTTATTACTGTTGTTTTATTTTGGCGTCATACTTAGTGGATTGGATAAAAGATAAACTGCTATATGAATAGTATCCACAATACATTTGATCATGTCTATTATTTTTCATCATCAGTCTTGATCCTCTTGTAATAAAAGATTTATTCAAACAGATGCGGACGCATTCTGCTGGTTGCCGCACATAAGGAACCCCATGACAGCCCACCTGTCTGGCTGTCTGAGAGGGTACGGTGCTCTGAGACGAGGCCTTGCTCTGACAGCACCAAAGCTGGAGACACAGTGGGCTAAAGAGCTGGAATCAGTCAAACAGCAGACACCCACTCGATCTGGCACAGATCAGGATCCTTCTTCTGAGAGGGAATGTTGTGGCTCAAAGCAATAACAGCAGAGCAGAATGCCGGCAAAACATTCACTAGGCAATATTTTATATTCCGCTCCATCGCAGACTTTTGTTTTGCAGCATTGTTTGGATGCACAGAACCACAGGGGTATGCTGGGTGTCTGAATACTGCACAAGGGTTGGCATGTTTTACAAAAAGGCATTTTATCTGAGAACAAACCACTGAGTCTGATGCAGCACTTGACAGTTTTCAGTCGTTTATAAAGAACTGCATGTGTAAAAAAAAATGATGGAGCTGGATTTAATGTCTTGTTTCACTCAGAAATAAACCACTTAAAGAAGTATTAGGCTGCAGACATGTTGCATGTTGACTCCTAAAGGGACATTTCACCCCAAAATCGTTTTTTTTACCCTTTATGTTGTATAGATCAGCGATGAATTTTTTTGTGGGCGGAGCCTCCTCCATACTTCCACCATGGTGGAATTTGAATTTTATGCCCACCCAGAGTGCCTCTGAGTGGGCCTCAGGACGGTCTGATGAGGCCCTGGAGGTCATACCTGTTGGCAGAAAATTCTGCTGTAGCAGTCTGTGCAAGCCACAGAATAAAAGAATAAAAAAAGTTAATTTTGAGTTTATATCTCACAATTCTGACCTTTTTTCTCACAAATCCGAGTTTATATATCACAATTTTTAGAAGGAAAAACAGAATTGTGATTTCTCAGAATTGTGAGCTTATATCCCACCATTCTGTCTTTTTTCTGTCAGAATTGAGATATAAACTCACAATTGTGAGTTATAAAGTCCAAACTGGGAGATATAAACACGCAAATATAAGAAAAAAGTCAAAATTGTGAGATAAAAGTGTTACAGGCTATGTTTAAAAGTCATCTATATAAAATGTTATAGGTTTAATTATTATTTCATGCATGTAACTGCTATATGTATGTCCCTTATGAACTGCATATGTGAATATTATGTATACTGTTTACATCAAATTCATGCTTTAATAGTAGACTTATCATCGCAGATTATATCAGTCCAGTCTGTGACTTTCAACATAAACATCTGCGTTTAGTTTCAAAGGTCGTCTTCAACGATGGTATTCTTCATTTTGGGGGAAATGTATTTCTTTTAAGGAATGTTTTGAGAGAAACAGCGCTATTTTAAACTTTATATTATGTATATAACTTTATATTCAATTTATAACACAACCGAGAATTCTATTAATTCTCCAGAGCAACAACTGAGAAATTACTCTTAAGTAAATGTTCTTAATGTAAGTAAATGTAGATGAAGGTTTTAGCAACAGCATGAATTGTCTTTTGCTTCAGTCATCAAGTTTAGCTGTCCTGCAAAATATTCTCCATTTGCCTGAAACAGATTGTCTTATAGGAGCAGAAGCTTTTATATTTGTGTTCTCTGAGGTTTGCACATCATCACATCTGAGATATATCGATTCAGAAATGTGAAATTCAGACATTCTCTCCACTAGTGAAGATAATCTGTTTGTTCTCCCTATAAAATATGATATTCTGAAAACTTCAGCAACTATAGTTTTCCCTATACAGGCCCAAAAAAGTGTTTGGATACTTAAATCACACTTTAAAATGTGTGAATGTGATTGAACTATGAACATGATCCACTTGTGCTTCACACAATACTATCTTCACTTTCTTCTTTTTGTGAATTTTACTTTGCATCTAAAGCATTGACATCCATATATTTTTAAGTGTGACCTACTTGCCCAAATATTTTTGAGTCATGTGATCAGTTGTTGGTACTGATTCCAAATAACATGACAAAACTTGTAAGTAACACATTAAATATTGCATGATGTCAGGGTTTCTCAGACTGGGGTTCGTGAGTTAAACGAAAAGCTATTAAGTAATTCAATCATAAATATTAAACTAAAAACAATCAAAATAAAACCATAGGGAGAATCAATGAATAACAAATAATGAGATTAACGTAATCATGTAATCAGTAAAAAAAGTAGTCTGATTACAAGTATTTTAAAACATAATGTAATCTATTAGAAGTACAAGTAATCCAGATTACATGTATTCAGTTACTACCCAGCACTGTGTATAGTATCAGGTCTTTCGGAATGTTTGACTCCTGAGAAACAGGCCTGAACAGCCTCTCAGCTAATTACAACTTTTCCATTTCTCCAATTATCTGTTCATTTGGAACAAAAACAATGCAACTTTCACAGAACTACAGCAGATTTCTGAAAACACAGAGTGCATTTGTGCCTTTCAAGCCAATTATGGGTTCTAACCTGTATTACTAAAAGCCTTATTACAGTAATGATCCTTTCTGATCCAAAGTACAACCACTGCCGTGACCACGCTGAAAGAGCCGGAGAGGAGTGTGTGCTCACAGGAGGGAAAAAACACAAATCAGATCTCCTTAATATCTCAGTTCTGTCTCTGAAGAAATTGTGTAATTCCTGTTTATCTCCAGAATAATTTTAGGTGAAACATACTATGGCATTTCTTTCTGAATATAATAATTATGGTAGCCTAAATTGTAAGGGCTGTTGTGAGGAAGCATGTTGCATATATTCATTTCAGGGTTTCAGTTCTTTTATGCTTTAATATGCAAACATATTCCAATGATTTGAAGCTAGACACAACAAATCTCCCCATTCGACAGTTATGCCATCTGCGGTGCATGTGCGCTAATGTCTGATATTCATCACACATTTCAAGACAAAAATGTGATGCATTGAATCTTCTCAGAAGAGCAACGTGTAATTTCCAATATGATGTAATAGTTTTTGTTTTATGTGTTTGTTTGTTTGTTCTGGTGATGCAGATGCCTTGTGTTCAAGAGAGAAGTGTTAGACTGTGTGTGTGTGTGTGTGTGTGTGTAGTGGATATGAAATTGACACTGGCATACTGATTCTGAGTAGTATTGCTCGTTACATTAATTAGCTTGATGGACAGTGTGATCTCAGACATCCAAGCAAGAAGATCTTTCATCTGTCGTGTGTGTATGAGTGTGTGTAATGAGAGTGCATCACTGCAGCTCTCTATGAACACAATGCTTTATAATGTGCCTGTATAAAGTGCACTTTGATTGCTGCACTTTGAGATATGACTTGATTTCCACATTTTATAGGACGCTGCTGCCACCAAGTGGCCAAACTGTGTATGTAGAATAGAATTGGAAGGATGCACCATTACAAAAAAGTACTGTGATAGTGATGGCATTGAATACTATACCACGGTACTTTGATATAAAGTACTACCATAGACAGATCTGAAATTAAATGTTGAACCATGTTCTCAGGATGGGTATTGTTCATAAGAGCCAGGCAACTAGTCTTTTTTTTTTTTTTTAGAATAAAACATTTTGCTTGCTGCTTCATCAATTTGCATAACTGTTTTACTTTTAGATAGTATTTCATTTTTTAAGCAGATACATTCTTCTCAAATAAATTTACTCATTTACCATGGTATATCAAATAATACCAGTGAATAGTATTTACCATGGTATTCTTTGAAAAAGGCATATCCAAAGACCATATCATATATCACTATTTCTATCTATCTAGATACAAGCACTGACCACTAGATGGAGCCCAAAATAAACATTTGAAATCCAGACTTTTTGCAGAAGCCTAATTTGACAACCTGCAATCTAGTGAAAACTAATTGTTATCAAAATACATGAAACTTATTATTTTAACCGTTTCTTCTTGTAAGTAAATTTAAAAAAAAAAAAAAGTTGTCCTGTATAGGCCTACCTAAAAATGTTTTGTACGACCATGTTCGGTATGTTTTTCGGACATGTCACATTACTTTTTGCTTGCCTAAGTGTTTTAGGCAAGAACCTGTTCCTCTTCTGTAATTGACAGAATGAAATGGTTTAAACCCATCTTTTATTTGTGTTATAACTCATCGGTTCCACGTGATGCATGCCTGATATTTGCCTATGAGGCGGAACCAAGTGTTATATATCAATATGTTTGCTCATCTTTATCATAAACTCCACGCTAGAGTCACGTGATCTGTCCGTTTTGTAAGATATCACTTTTATTTAATTCTTACTAGGTTCGTCTGTAAGCTTCTGCACAGATAATATTTCTACTCGTAGTGTGTATCTGTGATCAGTGTGAAGCGCCTGAGGAAAGAGCTGCTCTATCTGATCTGTTCCAACTTGTGATTTCAGAACAGACTCAGGAAACTATTAGTCGATTTGACATTTTGACAGGTTTTAATTCCTTTTTAATCAGTTAATGAGGGGCTGTGGGCTCAGAGACCTTTAAAGACTTAAACTGTAAATGTTTTCCGACATTAAATGTTCTGAACATTTCATGCAAGAACAATGTTTTCAAAGTTTATGTAAGCCATACGAAGATTTGATTAAAACGATTCATGTTCTAAGAACGTTTTGCTAACGTTCCCGTGAAGTTGTGAAAAATGAATGTTCACAACGTCCCGTTTTTGAAATGTATTAAAAATATTTTCTTAGTTATGCGAACGTTAAGGGAACATTCCATTTGATCATGATGCAAACATTACGGGGATGTTACTTTAGAATGTGTTCTGAACGTTCTAAGTAGTAACATTTAAAAAATGTTAAACATCCAACTAAAACATTCCAGAAAAGCGATCTATGAACGATGTAGCCTACACTCTGGGTTAAAAATGCTGGGTTAAAAAAAAAAACAAGTTGGGTTGAAAATGGACAAACCCAGTGATTGGGTTGTTTTAACCCAGTTGTTGGGTTAAATGTTTGCCCAACCTGCTGTGTAATTTTATTTAACTCAACTATTGTTTAAAAATGACTGTATTGCTTGCTTAAAATGAACCCAAAGTATGTTGGAAATTAACATTTATTAATATATTTAATAAATTAACATTTATTAATAAGTTCAATGAATAATAATTAAACAATAAACATGTATTAAATTGCTTATTAATAAATGTTCACCTTTTGATTATTATTGATGCCTCCAGTAATTATGTCTTTTTTTATTTTCCAACCAATTTTGGGTTCATTTTAACCCAGACATATAGTCATTTTTAAACAATAGTTGAGTTAAATAAAACTGCTCAGCATGTTGGGCAAACATTTAACCCAACTGTTGGGATAAAACAACCCAATCACTGGGTTTGTCCATTTTCAATCCATTGTTTTTAACCCAGCATTTTTTAGAGTGTATACATAACGTTTTTGTGCAAACATTTTGAGAACATCATTAAAGACCAGGTCATTTTCTATTAACGTAACATTTGTTCATAACTTTGAGAGAACCTGCGAGAACGTTAGCTAAAGTTCTGAGAAAGTTCCCTGTTAGCTACTTGTGTTTAGTGAATATATATATAATATATATATATATATATATATATATATTTTTTTTTAGGGTGGGTTTATATTTGAAAGTTTCTGTGAAGACAAACCTTACAGTCTGAACGGCAAAAGAGCGTTCGAACATATTACAGAGGGAAAAGATGTCATTTGCGGATCATTTAACATATTGTTGACCTTTTGTGACAACATGCCCCAGTATTGGTCAAGTTAAAATGAGTTCCTAAAATTGCACAAAAAAACAATTGTGGCTTTCACAGAATGAACAACATGAATCAGCCAAACAAAAGCAACATACTGAGGATCCTGTAACTTAATCTGTGCACAGAAATCAAAGTGAAATAGAGTTATTTAATTTCCTGATGGATTTCCTGAAGTCCATGTTGAATGGATGAATTGCATGAAGGACATGGCTCTGAAAATGATGGACAGGTGTAATAAGATACAGACACTGGGAGGGGAGAAAATCCCAGGAGATGTTTGTATGTTATTATTTTGGTTTTCAACCAAACAATTTTGCAGGCCAGTTTTGGGAACAATGTGTTGTAATAAAACAAAATGATTGTCTCTTAGTGGATGTTAAACAAGCCATCTTCTTCTGTCTTTTCCTCCAGTCTGACAGTGTTCACGTTCTCTGTGCGTTCGGCCCAAGGCACCAGAGAAGAACGTGGCTCTTGTTTCTCATCTCTGTTTCTGCCCTTTAGAAAAGGATCTGCAAGGGATTGTGTACATTTTGCACGCTTTGGGATTTGAGATTAAAAACACATTGAGAGTGTGTATGTGTGTGTTTGTGTGAGAGTTGCATCATGGAAAACTGGATTTAGACTCAAGGAGAATGCTGGAATACAAGAGTGTTCTTTCCCATATAGACAAACATGCTTTCAAGATTATTGTGCATAAAGTTGATGGTACGATGCATGCACATCTCAGATTCTTGAAGCTTGTTTACTGTTGCTTGTACAGTTAGGAGCTTGTTCAAACCTTTACCACTGAGTAGTAAACTTCATCCTGAACCGTTTGTGCTTCAGACGTGGATGATAAAGAAACAGAGCAGTTGTGTTTTGGGTAGCAAACAGGGTCAGATTGTGTGCAGCGCTGAACAAAAGATTCTCACTCCAACGTCAGACACCAGTGAAAGAGATCCACGGGATGGACGACCCCGGTCCCATCCAGAATGACCCTTGGGCTCCGGTTCCAACACCCTCTTAATGTCCCAGATGACCACAGACTCCAGGAGTGACCTGTGACTTGTCTTTAGGTGGCATCTCAGATTGCATCTGCATGCTTTTCTCAGAATAACAATCCGCAGTGTTCAGAGTGTTTTCGCAGTATTTGCATGTATATTGCAGTTGGTCTTCTGCATGGTTGCTGGGTTGCTTATACTTTATTGCTGAAAAGTTACTCATTTGTAGCTTACTTTTTTTGTTTTTTTGTTCAACTTTATCTCAGAAAAACACTCTAAGAAGAAAAGGTTCAATGTAGAAAGGATTCCGTCAATCCGTTAAACAAGTATTTTGCAGACATTTCTCCTTATATACACTGTAAAAGGAATCGTTGAGATAACTTAAAAAAGTAAGTTACCTGTTTGCTTTAAAATTTTGAGTTCATTGAAATATATTTTTATTTTTTTTATTTTTTTTTTTTTTGAGTTAATACAATAAAGGGGGTTGTTTTATTTAACAGAAACTCAAAATATTATGTTATCTGAACCACATTAATTGAAGTTGATTTGACAAGAAAAAATGTTGTGATAACAAATCATGAAAATAATTTTTTTACAATGTAGAACCTTTTTGGCATAAAGGGTTCTTTAAAATTGAGTCAAGAACACTAGGGTTCTAAGAGTGTACAAAATAAAAATAGAGTCAATAGAGTAAGTGTTGTATTACAAGTTAATGTAATACACTAAGAATACAGAGCTATAAAAATGTAGATTGGATCAGCTCAGATCGTTTGGATTTGGAAGAATTTGATGAGAAATGTTTGAGTTCATAATGAGATCTTTGACTTTTGATTGCAGACTGTTTGTTGGAAAGTTAGAGATTTCTTGCCGAGCTCAACTTTTATTGAAGATGATTATGAAGCAGTCTCAATGGTATTAATCAAGCTTGAACAAAACAGTGTTGTCTTTAGTATTTTTGTCTTCATGAGGCATTCTCTGCTGTTTTGCATAGGTTTGTTTTTCGTGAGGTTTTGTTTTCTAAGTGAATGCCGCAGAGAAATGTGCTATAATCTGAATCACTGAAGAATGTGGGGACAAACACAAGAAAAAAAAAAAGATATTTCCAACTTTGATTTCATGTCTTGTGTTTTGTCTAGAGCGGTCAGCCTCTCGTCCATTCTCTCTCTCTCTCTCTCTCTCTCTCTCTCTCTCTCACTCTCTCTCTCACTCACTCGGACTGTCAGTGTTTTCACTGTTCTCCTCCTGGGAAATGCATGAAAGTCAGACAAAACACACAGCAGATGATAATGTGTTGAATGAACTCTGCTCTATTGATGATTATATATATATATATATATATATATATATATATTTTTTTTTTTTTTTTTTTTTTTTTTTTTTTTTTTTTAAATATATATGATAAATATATATATGGGTTATTCAATAAAACAGTATTTTGTCAGTGCAAAATAAGATTTGGTAAATAAAATATATGTAGCATGCTATAACTGCTCATTGCAATAATTTACCAAAACAAGCTGTGTTGCATATTCAATATGAGCTTTATGCAATACATTATAATTATAGCATTGAATCAAGGAAATTTTTCTTTTGTATTTTCTCAGGATTAAAAAAATGTTATTTAAAAAACATGTATTTCAAAGTTTTTTTTAACTTTTTTTTTTCCGTGAAAAGAACAGAATATGTTCTTCATCCATTTTATACATGCATTTAGGATGTTTTATTTTCTATTCATTGTACATCTTTTCAACCCTGTGACCACAATTTGTGTCTAAATACAGTTTAAATCCCAGATTTTTATAACAAAATAAGAAGAAAATGGCATGAAAATAAAAATTATAAAAATTTTAATCAAATTAATATTATTTTGTTATTCCCTGGACACTTACACCACCTTTATGTATGTATGCATTTATATAGGCTATATTTATTGCTTTTTATTTTTCAAAAAACATCTAAAATTCTGAAATTAACATCACAAAAAGAAGGTTATCAAAAAAATGTGATTAAATTATTGCCTGTATGGACTGCATTTTAGTGTATTTTTTAATAAATGAAATAATATTGAATATGCAAAACCTATTTTACACACACACATAAATTTGACCTTGCAGTACACACTGGATCTTACTCTGATACGAAACTGCCCTTTAATTTGCACTTCATTATGAGCACATAAAGTGCATCATTCTGCTACTTTACACTTGAAAGACGTGGCCTCACACTGTGACTGTAACATGTGAAATTAATTGTAAAAGAAAAGAATGGAAAAACCCTCCCAGTCCTCACAATCCCTGCCCTAACCACAGAATTCTGTGAATAAAACATCCGTAACGACATTAAAATGACATATTGTTGTCTGGGACGTTTACCCTCAGCGTCACATGACTAAATTAGACAGCTCTGAGCCGTTTGAAGAGCAGCCCACATTGTGGCTCTCCCATCGAACAGTCATGGTGGTACGGACGTCCGCAGAGTCTCAGTCCCGATCTCCACGGCTTTCCCGATTCTGATACGAACCATGAGGCCTATCCGTTTGTGTTGCCCGCTGCCCGAGGGACGGCTGGGCCTGTTATTTGTCAGTGAGACTTTGTTTCTCTGTGGGAAAACGGACCACAGAAAGCCCTGGAGGCCGGCTGTGTTCTGCCCGTTATGTGCACAAGTCAGCCAAACTCCATTCAGGGCAGCAGAGAACATGATTTTAGTGGAAACATGTTTTCTGTATACAATGCTGACATCTTTCAGAGCCAACGGTAATTGGAAAAACGTGAGATGGAAACGCTAGATGCAACAATGAGGCCGTTTCTTTTACTGTACGCCACACCAGAGCCTCCTCTGAAAATCCATTATTTCCTGGTGCGGTGCTTTTTGTTTTACATTTAGGACGCAAAACAAATTTCAGAACCATCAACACAAATTGCCTGAGATGCCACATGCAAGGCCTCCAACAAAATCACTTTTCACTTGAATGATGACCGCAGAGAGTCGATGGGGACTTTTATATTGTGCATTTGGCATCAATTAGATTTGGTAACACTCTACAGGAAGATTTCATTTGTTAACATCACTAACGATAAATGATACTTCTACAACATTCATTATTCTTAAAGGATTAGTTTACTTCAGAATTAAAATTTACTCACCCCCATGTCATCCAAGATGTTTATGTTTTTCTTTCTTCAGTCGAAATGAAGGTTTTTGAGGAAAACATTCCAGGATTTTTCTCCATATAGTGGACTTCACTGGGATTCAACGGGTTGAAGGTCCAAATGTCAGTTTCAGTGCAGCTTCAAAGAGCTCTACATGATCCCAGATGAGGAATAAGAGTCTTATCTAGAGAAACAATTGGTCATTTACTAAAAAAATAAAAAATGATATACTTTTTCACCACAAATGCTCGTCTTGCACTGCTCTGCGATGCTCCACGCATTATGTAATCATGTTGGAAAGGTCACGTGTAACGTAGGTGGAAGTACCGATCCAGTGTTTTCAAAGCAAACATCAAAAACTAAGTCAAATGGCCTTTACAAAAAAAGGTAAAACAATGATGTCGGATGATTTTGAAGTTGGAGGAGAAAATGAGAGTTTTTCGCCCTACTGTGGTACTTCCACCTACGTCACATGTGACCTTTCCAACGTGATTACGTAATGCGTGGAGCATCGCAGAGCAGTGCAAGATGAGCATTTGTGGTGAAAAGTATATAATGTTTTATTTTTTTAGTAAATGACCAATTGTTTCACTAGGTAAAACTCTTATTCCTCGTCTGGGATCATGTAGAGCTCTTTGAAGCTGCACTGAAACTGACATTTGGACCTTCAACCCGTTGAACCCCAGTGAAGTCCACTATATGGAGAAAAATCCTGGAACGTTTTCCTCAAAAACCTTCATTTCTTTTCGACTGAAGAAAGAAAGACATAAACATCTTGGATGACATGAGGGTGAGTAAATTATCAAGAAATTTGAATTCTGAAATGAATTAATCCTTTGAATGTTTCACTTTTTACATCTTACCTCACTCTTTCAACATTAAACTGACGCTTCGCGCTGGAATTTATGCTTAGCTTCTCTGAACAGTAAACCCCGCCTACTTTAATTTGATTGGTCATCTCAATCATTTTGACATTGACGAGTGCTTTTATACCACTGAGGCAGACCAGACTAAAAATTTAACTTTTAAACCTTTTTGTCATCCTAACAGAGTGCTGTGTAATGGAGTACAGCAAAGCAGTGCAACAATTTCAGATATTGAGGGGACAATTTGGCCATTTTTAATTATTGGGGAGGACTTGTCCCCCTCAATGTCTATGGTGGTTATGGCCCTGATTCTAAATATAAAAGAATAGCAGAGTCCACAACACATATATAAAGATAATGACACAGAGGAAAAATATCACTTTCAGAACGATTTCATGAATGATAAAAACACTGACAGCCAATCAGAATCCATCCTGCTGAGCACTTATTAAAGCGACAGACGACAAAGCTGCAGAGAGCATCTATAATATAATCTGCTGGTGCCGACACTAATTTAGTTATCATTATCGTTATCGTTTTTGTTGTGAATGGGCCTTTACCCAGCTTTCAGTACAACAAATCAGTTTTTCATTTGCATATCAACTTTGTTTCAGTTATTTTCCTCCTTTGTAAGTATAAAAATGACAATTAAAACACAACAGTTGAACGGCAGATATTTTAATGAAGCTAATTTGGGAAGGAAGACTGGGGAATGTTTGACTGTGACATTGTTGAGATCTCTTCTGGAGGTCTAACCGGGATCTTAATTTGCTCTCCATTTAATCTCACTGCTGTCTAGGAGAAACAATTGAGATATAACAGATCCCGTTGATGTTTTTCCTTTCCAACAGGTTTGGCCGACCAGGGTTATGGTACTCTGGAAATATTGAGCCTCGCAGACCTACATCGTCGACCACAAGTGCTCATTTTTCACCAAACTATGTTAAAGTTGATTTATTCACCCTGGGATAATTGGAAGCTTGAGTCAGCAAGGTCTTATGAGGTTATAAAGCCGCTCCATCATCAGTGTCCCTCTAATGGCTTTCAAATGTACCGGCTGCTCCAACGCCAATTTTCACATCAATTTATTGCATGTAAACAAGCTGTCGAGTCAATGAACTGTGAAACTCTACCGTAAAGAGCCCTTTTACCTCAGAGCGGGGTGGAAATAGAAAGCGGTCCATGTAAATGGAGACGTGGAGAGGGTTAGGGTTAGCCAACTACATGCTAATTTGCTCGAGCCACATGTGTTACTGTGAATGTGGGACGGGGTGTGAGACCTCAGAGACGTTAACAAGTTAATTTGTATGTTACTTTAGTTTCTGCATGAGATACGACTAAGGTCTTCACCACATCTTACAGATTGAAGCACAGCTAAATTGCTTGTCACTTTAAGCAAAAAATTCCCACGTCTCCTTGCTTCTCGAGACCCAAGAGGTCTAAATAGTAGAAATAAAATTTTGATCATGAGACCACATTTACAAAATATTATTTGCAGATTTCTAGCTAACACATCTGTTAAAAAAATTCTAACTAAGGCAACATTAGCAGAAGTTTATGTCTGCAACCAGTTTCAGCACACTAGATGATTTTACGCTATTTATGTGACCACAAACTCTTGAAAGTTCATAAAAATTCCATAAGACTTGACAGTTAAATTTTAAAAACGTTTTGGATACATTATGTTTGCTGTATGTTCAGAATGAAATACAAGCACATTCCTTTTTGCATACTGCGCAGTGTACACTAGTGTGTTTCATTTGTTGTGAGATGGCCACATTTTCTTGCATTTAATATATTTACATTCCACATTTACATGTTTTTATCCAAAGTGGATATATCACTACCATTCAAAAGTTTGGGGTCAGTAAGTTTTTTTTTTTTTTTTTTTGAAAGAAATTGATATTGAAACATAGATGATAATAATAATAAATGTTTATTGAGCAGCAAATCATCATATTAGAATGATTTCTGAAGGATCATGTGACACTGAAGACTGGAGTAATGATGCTGAAAATTCAGCTTTGATCACAGGAATAAATTACTTTTTACAATATATTCACATAGAAAACAGTTATTTTCAATTGCAGTTATTTCATAATATTAGTTTTTATCTTATCTTATTGACTTTAGACATTTGAACAGTAATATATATATATATATATATATATATATATAAATATATATACACTCTAAAAAAATGTTGGGTTAAAAATGGACAAACTCAGCAATTGGGTAGTTTTATTTAACTCAACTATTGTTTAAAAATGACTATTGTTTGCTTAAAATGAACCCAAAATAGGTTGGAAACGAACATTTATTAATATGTTTAATAAATGAACATTTAATAATAAGTTTAATGAATAATAATTAAGCAATAAACATTTATTAAATCGCTTATTAATAAATGTTCACCTTTTGATTATTATTATTGTTGCCTCTAGTAATTATGTGTCTGATTTTTAATTTCCAGCCTATTTTGAGTTCATTTTAAGCCAGCCATACAGTCATTTTTAAACAATAGTTGAGTTAAATAAAACTACCCGACACGTTGGGCAAACATTTAACCCAACCACTGGGTTTGTCCATTTTTAACCCAACTTGGGTTGTTTTTAACCCAGCATTTTTAGAGTGTATCCACTGTGGAAAAATGTTTGCATATATACATCTGAAGTCAATAAAGCATTTTATGAATTTAATCCATTTTTGTGTAAACATTTAAGCATTTAAGAACTTTTTATTTATTCATATTTTGTCCCATTTGTTTTACATTCATCGCACTAGAAATGTAAGGCCGAATCAAGCACGTTGCATACAGTTTTTCTTGTGTGCAGTCCAAAAAGCAGTGCAGTCTTGCTTTGGAAAGTGAATCAGGTACTATTATAATACTACAATTTATGAAGTATAAATAGTGCACATTGGAAATAGACTAATAGTATGCTATTATGAGCATAGCCACTGTAAAAGCATTTGGAGATGACATTCAAATGTCTTTTATTACATTTTTTAAGGATATTTGGTTACTGTTGCCACCTGATATCTGTGTTCTAAAGCAAAAGAACTGCAGGGGCCGGTTGCATAAACCACTTAGACTAGTCTTAAAAGTTAAGACACTAATGTTTTTCTTGAAGAGTGGTCCTAATTTTTTAAAGTCCGTTACATAAAAAGGTAGATTGGTGTAATTTGAATTGGAAAAATAACATTGATTACCCCTTGGTTAACTGCAAGTTGGTCAAACTAGTTCTTAAGACACAGTCTTAATATAGTGACTAAGTTTATGCAACTGGCCCCTGGTCTAGTAGCATATCAGTGAGCTTAAAGCAACACATATGGACTACATGCCACAAAACTTCAATCCTGATTTCAGGGGGTCTTCTGGACTTTTTGTATTTACATCCTCTAAATATTTTTGATTACTCAGTCCAGGTTGCTCAAGTCAGTTTTCCATCTGTTTCAGAGGTTTTTCATTTGCGTTTCAGTACAGTACAGTCAATCCTCATTTTCATATCAAAAGTCAGAATTTCATACACTTCACTAAAAGTTTTAGTAGCTATATGTTGCTTTTTTTCTCTCTCATTTTCACACGGAAGAACGTATGAAGTCATAAAGGTAGATTTACACAACAAAGACTTCAGAAAGGAAGGCTGATGAACTGTACATACTTTGAAGCTTAACAAGCAATATAAATGGAGAGAGAGAGAGAGAAAGAGAGAGAAACAGCATTTATTAGACTGCTTCATTTGTTTTTTTGCACATCAGAGGAGGCATAAATCAGAAAAGATAGAAAGCCGCAGTGGGTTGCTCCACTCTTCCCACCAGCACACTCTCCTCCCCCCGTCCATCGCCTCGGGACCAAACCAGCTCAGTTTCTTCTCATTCCGTGCCAGAGATCCACACCGGCAATTTGACCTGTCAGCCAAGTCATGAATCAAACTGGAAAGGCATGATTAGTCAAGTTGATTTATTAGGAACACATAAGGCACATTTTCATACAGACGTGAGGAAGAGGAGAAGAGTTTGAGTCAGGAGGGTGGGTGGGGACGAGCTCCCTAGAAAGGGCTCTAACCACATTAGCACTATTTAGTGTGAGAAAGCAAAGCATTTACACTGCTGAACTTACATACGACAAGCTTCTAGTACTAAACTCTGCCCTGGAGTTTAATAATGAGTTTAGTTGATGTAGATGCATAATTTACTCCAATGCCAGAGGAACATTTATATTGATCATGCTTTGTTTTTATAACTCTGGAGACTTAAAGGATAAGTTCCCCTCAGAATTAAAATTTCCTGATAATTTACTCACCCCCATGTCATCCAAGATGTTTATGTCTTTCTTTCTTCAGTCGAAAAGAAATGAAGGTTTTTGAGGAAAACATTCCAGGATTTTTCTCCATATAGTGGACTTCACTGGGGTTCAACGGGTTGAAGGTCCAAATGTCAGTTTCAGTGCAGCTTCAAAGGGCTCTACATGATCCCAGACGAGGAATAAGAGTCTTATCTAGAGAAACGATCAGTCATTTTCTAAAATAAGAAAAAGTATAGTTTTAACCACAAATGCTCATCTTGCACTGCTCTGCGATGCGCCACGCATTACGTAATCACGTTGGAAAGGTCACGTGTGATGTAGGCGGAAGTACCGCGGTAGGGCGAAAAACTCCATCTCATTTTCTCCTCCAACTTTAAAATTGTCTGACATCATTGTTTTACCTTTTTTTGTAAAGGCTGTTTGACTTAGTCTTAGCACATTCGCTTTGTAGACACTGGATCAGTACTTCTGCCTACGTCACGCAAGACCTTTCCAACATGATTAAGTAATGCATGGAGCATCGCAGAGCAGTGCAAGATGAGCATTTGTGCAAGTGTATAATTTTAATTTTTTTTTTAGGAAAATGACCAATGGTTTCTCTAGATAAGACCCTTATTCCTCATCTGGGATCATGTAGAGCTCTTTGAAGCTGCACTGAAACTGACATTTGGACCTTCAACCCGTTGAACCCCAGTGAAGTCCACTATATGGAGAAAAATCCTGGAATGTTTTCCTCAAAAACCATAATTTCTTTTCGACTGAAGAAAGAAAGAAAGAAACATCTTGGATGACATTATCAGGAATTATCAGGAAATTTGAATTCTGAAGTGAACTAATCCTTTAATGTAGATGTTCTACTGACTGTAAGTAACTTTGCAACTACATGTCAACTTATTCTACTAACTCAATTCCTAATCTTAACAGTCTACTAATACTCTAATGAGAGACATGTAGTTGCAAAGTTACTTATAGTTAGTAGAATGTCTAAAGTGGACCATCAAAATAATATGTAACCATGTTTTATTTATTTGTAGCGTTGTCACGTGTGATAATAAAAAGCACTTTGTGACTTTAGATGAATGTTAACATTGTTTAAAGAATGAACAGGCGTTCATTCAACTACGGAGAACTGGTGGTTTGTTATGCAGCATGAAAGGATGCCGCTTGTTTTTACTGCTAATATAATAAGGTGGTATCTACAGTTATTGTTTCGTTTTCAAAAGCATGACAGTTCCTTGTAAACAAAGCCAACCTGTGATTCATCGAGGCAGTATGCATGTTCCATCGCATGTGCAAAACCTCTGTGTTTCAATGCATCTCTCAAGCCCTTCTGAGAAAGAGTTTTACTATGGTAAGGCCTGGATGTGCTCAAAGAGTATAATTATAAGTTGGGTCCTGTGGTTCCTCTGGGGGAAAAAAGAGGGCCACACAGAGACTCTGCCATATGCGGATGTAGAGCAAGAATTTTGTCCTGTGACATCCTTATAACAAGAAATTTAGCAAAATTGCATGAGACATTAAGCCTTTATTTTCCTCACCTCAGTGGCAAATTCTTAAATTTAAATTTATGATTAAGGTTTAAATGCTTTTAATGCAAATATGGTCATAAATATGATGATTCAGAATCATGGAAACTCATCACCCATTTCACAGATGAGATTTTATCACTTTGATATCTCAAATGAGTATTTGCATTTTCTAAATAAAAGTGCATCATGCATACATAAAACTATAAAACAATTCACAATGAATTTTCTTACAATAACATTTTACTTTAAATGCATTTTTATCAGATTAGTACTTTAGTTAGATTAGCATCCCATCTTATATTTTATTTATTTGACATGTAACAGCGATCAGGTGTCAACTCGTGTGTGTATGTGTGCGATATCTAATAGAGCGCATTGTGAGACAATACTCACGACAAAACAATTACCGTAAACCTGGAGGATGTTTGTTTTTGTGCTTTGTATTTTAATACTTTTCATAGCTGTTAAGTGGAGCACGGGGAGTTTGTTTAAATGAGACTCGACACCATATGACAGTGTTGACACACATTTTGACAAACACACATACTCTTCTAACCTCTCACCCTGCATAACTTGTTGGGGCAACTCCCTAAACACTACTTTAAAGAATCTTTTTAACGTCCTGCGTTAATGAATGACACTCGCAATCGGCTCAGCGTGAGCCAAGAAGCGAGATAATCACACACCAATTACCTGCCACGACTGACAGCATCTCTGCAGAGATCTCTGAAGAACTCAGGAGTTTAATTAAGTCAGACTCACAGAGTGGCAGACTGCATTTCTACAGGCTTAAGTGTACTTAAACAACAGAACCCTTCACACGTATAATGGTGTATAGTGTGCTGCAACAAGACTGTATGTTCAAGACGGTCATCAAAAAGTATAGGCTTTGTTTTGAGTGAGGAATATATATATTTATACATTTTATTATATGCCTGTATACACTGAAAAAAATTGGCATAGAAATGCCAACACCTGAATATATACAGTCAAACCAAAATGTATTCAGACACCTTCAACATTTCACACATTATTACAGTTTATTTGCTCTAGTTTAGGTCAACCAATTACCAAGCAATGCTTAATTTTGTTCAGTCTGTGGTGTAAAAAGGTCGCATTAGCAATTAAAGAAAAACACTGGTCAGGTCAAAATGTCTGAATAATTTTTGGTCCCAAATTTTTATCAATTTTACTGGTAGTCCATGAAGAATTTTTGGCTATAATATGTCACAGTTTACTTTATTTTGCTATCCTCACTTACATAAAAGAACTGTAGTGTCCTGCACCCACTAGTAAAAAATATCAAAAATTATATCTGGTGTCTGAATATTTTTTTTTTTTTTTTTGACTGTATATATATATATATATATATATATATATATATATACACACACACACAGTGTTAGGGAAGGTTACTTGTAAAAGTAATGCATTACAATATTGCATTACTCCCTAAAAGTAATTAACTTTACTTAGTTACTTTTTATGGAAAGTAATCTTTAAAAGTAAAAGTAAACGTTAAAAGTAAACTTTACTTTTAAGATACTTTTTCTCACAAACAAAAGTTCTATTTTCACCTAAAGGGAAATGACTCAAGAGAAGAAAATTCAACACTCTTACTTTTTTTTGCTTATTAGTATGGTTGAATTGGATCATCGAAGGTCAACAGCAAAGACATTGGTTAATAAAATGAGATTAAATACAGAAATTCTGCATTATTTACATATTAATTATTGCATGTTTTCTTATTACTTTGCATTTCACTGTTTTTATTCATTTTGAGAGATAATGAAACTGTTTGTGCAAGTGAAATAAATGCAATAAATGAGAAAACAAAGTAACTTTCATTACTACTTTGAAAAAGTAACTGATATTTTGTTGTAAATTTAAAAGTAATATGTTACTTTATGTTACTTGAAAAAAGTAATCTGATTAAATAACACACACACAACACACACACACACACACACATATATATATATATATATATATATATATATATATATGTATATATATATGTGTATATATATATATATATATATATATATATATATATATAAATGCTGTTCTCAATGTTCAATTCATCAAAGAATCCAGGAAAAAAAAAAAATCTAGTCTCATTCTCAAGCCTTGTTTTAGCTGAAGGGTTGGACCCGGAAGGCAAGTGCATTATAGTCAATATATATGTATGCAAAAACCCTCAGCTTCGGCATGGTTTGATGTTACACTTATCAGACAAAGAGATCTTTACTCGTCATATTATTTCCTCTTCCTTGAACTTTACCACTTCTATTCCATAGAATCAACAGATACAACAAGTTTCTTTCGTTCCTTATTTTACTATATACCATCTAAATATGTTTGAAAGTAATATATAATTTTATAAAAATCAAAAGAGTGAGACTTCTAAAATCATATTTTACATATTCAGCCTCCTGGCAAGTAATTTAAATGATTACAGACTTGGTGAGAAGTTTGTAGCATGATCTATGCCATGCAAATGAGCAGCTCACTGTGAGATGAGTGTGCAAACACACAAAAAAAATATTTAAATATATATAAATAGCTATAAAATCTATTTCTGAACATATTTGCAAACATCCCGAGGTGTTTTGTTTGACTCATATTTATGCCATATGTACATATTTGCCTTACGCTGTCAGCATATTCTTTCATTGGCAGTTAGTACCTTAACATGCTTTTGAAAGAGTTGATGGAATGGGTGTTTGTTTTATTTTATAAAACAATAATCCGGATACAACCGGATTAGTTTTGGAGAAGTGCACGTCCAAAAAAAACTCTCCTAACAAACAGGTTTCAAATCAAAACCTGCAGAGAAAAGGTCAAAACGAAAGAAACAAGGCATCATTCATCCACTTTTAACATCAAGGCACAGATATGATTTGGCACTCAGAGCAGTGAGAGGCATGTGAGCTATTCCCAGTGATGTGATGGTCTGCCTCGGGCCTTTCGCTAGTAAATTCATCAGTGTCAACACAGCTGCAAGAAGACAGCTTTGAAGCAAACAGAAGCATGCTAATCATGTCAACACTAAAATACATGATTTGCAATTACAAAACACAGTTAGAACAAAATATGCCATCTGTGATATCCATTTGACCCCATAACAGTTGGATTGAACTATGTAAATCGCAACAATGGGAGCTAAGCAAACTGGGAGAAACAGAAGCATGTTTAAATATAGCTGCGAGCAGGAATTATTGGGGTTCAATCGCTTTAAGGCCTTTACGCACATGTGTAAAAAGGTATTATGTTTTATTTAGCAAGCCTGTAACCATCTTGATCATAGATGGAAAAGACCATTTACGGCCAACACAGGCAATTTACCATAGAAAATATATAGTTTTTAAAGCTTTTTTAATAGTTATTGAGGTTGGGCTTAGGACTAGTTCGCTGGTTTTTGAAATAATCTCCAGTATTTAACAAACGATTTGATGGACAGCGGCGGACCTAGAGACAAAGTTGCTCAGAATGAGGAGTTCTACCATGTGGTACGAATGATGTGGCCATGCACAAAAAATCACGCAAAACACGATCCTTTACGCACGTGAAAACATTCCAGTGACCATGAGTCAAACAGGCCCAGCCTGTTTGACTTAACCTTGTCTGATAGGTGCTCGAAATTCATTGGCCGATGGCGGACATGTTTTTTGAGATATGTCAATGTCATCATAGACAGTCATGGCACCTCAGACAAAGACACTGCATGCCAATTTTCAAGTCAATCGGACTAATGGTGAAGTAGCCATTTTCATGTTTTTTTTTTCCTGTTATAGCGCCACCAAATGGCCAGTCGCCGCGTCCTTTTTCACGTGATCACAGAATGAGCTCTTACATAGGTGTGCCAAGTTTGGTGAAAATATCTCATTCTGTTCACAAGTTATAGACATTTTAGTAAAAGCAGATCCACCCACTTCGAACGTTTTGGCGGCCCTTACAGACCATGAATCGAAATTTCAACTTTTTTTGAGAACTATTGACAGTCAGACTCTGGAGAATCTCGCTGGACTGGTTTGGTTCTGATTGGGTCAAAAACCTAGGACTACTTCGCAAAAGTAGGTTTTTCAAAAAACCAAAATACCTGAAAATTTCAATAAATTGCCTTGCATTTGATTACACAGACATTTATATGTGCAAATATGTAACTATAACGTTTTTTAGTCGGAAAACGATTTCAAACTTTGGATAATTTTGGACCTTTTTCTAGCATATGAACTGTATGCTGTGTGAAAATTTGTGGGTTATATGATTCTGGGATAACATGAGGGTGTGTAAACAAAGACTGTTTTATTAGGCTGTTTCGTTTGAACTGCTCCAGCCCTCACCTTTCTGTCATTTCAAGATCTTCCAGCAGAATGGATCTGTGACAGTAAGCTGATTTACACCAGAGAAGTGAGTCTATGTAAAAGTTTAATTACCCTTCCCACCTGCACTGAGACCCTCCCACTCAGGAGGGGGGAGTGTTGTTGTGGGGTGTGGCGTTGTAGCCTGAGGCATCATGGGAAGGAAAGGGTTTGGGGTGGGGTGACCGCGTAATCAGTCCAGTCAAGCCCTATAAAGAGAATGAGACATATTTCAGGTCCTTAACTTTGGCATTCTTCATTTGATTTATGCAAAGGTGGAGTGGAAAAAAAGGTTTTATAGCTCAGGTCACCCTTAAAGCCTTTAATTGTTTCATTATTATCTGAACTCCTTCCCATCTAAACACAGTTGCATAATCTCCAAAGGACACAGCCTTCCTTTTTTATCCTTCCTTTTTTTACTTGGCAGAATAAAACCGTGTTTTTGTTTCCCAGATTTCTAATGTCTATCAAGGTTCATCCAACTCTTCCTTTTCATCGCCACCCCGGCTCACGTCAAGTTTTGACACGCCGAGCTGCTCTCTTAGATCTTTCATGTCATATTGGGATGATCTGTAGGGAATCTGACCCCTGTTGTAGAAAGTGGCAGAGTCTTAATTGCCTTGAATGCATCGCGCTGGAAGAGCCTCGGGCCAAAATTCATTTGCATCCTGTTGGGCGCTCTATCTCTGCTCATTATGACACACCTGCCTAACTGCAATTACCTCATGATGTGGTTACCAGCCCTATTTTTCTTCACTTCACAAGAAAAGCCCTTATAGCCCAAATAGGTGGCATATTTGGCCCATTAATTAAACCGCTGCATTCCTGAAGCTTTCCTTCTTAGTTTTAACAGTTCAGCTTTAATGCACGAGGGCAGTTTGTATTTTACATTTACTATAGTGACTTAATTTTACAAGTTGCACCAGCATTTGCAACTTGTAAATGCATTGCTCTTCTGGAATTACATGTTTTGTGGCTCATAAAGTTTGCATTGTGAGCACTTGTTCAAAGATTTACTGTCTAAGCACAAAACTCTTGTAATGTAAATTTAGTCTTTATAACACTATAACAAACTACTCACATAAATGAAAGATGCAAAAATATAAACTGCTTAGATCATGAGAGAAAAGATCTCAAACTCAGGATTTGACCAAATAATCTGCAATTAAAGGTCAAATGATCTCAAAACACACTAAAACTTCCTCATCAAATTATTTGTATTTCTCTAAAGGGTTATTTTAGAAGACAAGTTGATTCTTAACCCTGTAAAGCCTGACATATGAAACAAAACAAAAAAATACTTTTTTAAATTGAACAGTATTAAACCTTTAGACTAAAAAAATGCATTTTTTTTTTTTTTTGAGTATTATATTTGATAAATAAGGCTTTTATGGCTTATACAGTATGACATAGTGAGAATATGAAGCTCAAACTCGAGATGGAAAAACACCTCAGATTAATTCAGAAGCCCAAACGAAGGAAAAATATGTGATGCAGATGCTGATATTTATATGACCAAAAATTATGAAATTTGACTCTTGTAATGTAAATTTAGTCTTTATAACACTATAACAAACTACTCACATAAAATGTATATAAATATCAGTCATCACTCTATATCTGACAATAAAATGTCATAGTAAGATGATATTTTAGTTTATGATCAAAGCGCTGTACTTTTAAAACATAATGCAATGCAATACAATGATGATTGAGAGATGAACAAATAAACCTTCCTCAAAAGCCTGATAATCATAATTGATACTCGTGATTTTTGACTCATGATCATATTGATCATTTAAAGACCTTAGAAATGTGCATATCAAATATGATACAGTAGCTTTATAGGGATAAATGCATGAAAGTCTCAAGTTCTAAAACTCAACCTCTCAGGAATACTCGTTTTCTCTGCACTAATTCAGTGTTTGCAAATAGTGTATATGAATATATTTTTGTAGAAGTCGAGTGATGTTATGTACAGTGTTGGGGAAAGTTACTTTTACAAATAATGCATTACAATATTCGTTACTCCCTAAAAAAGTAACTAATTGCATTACTTAGTTACATTTTATGGAAAGTAATGCATCATGTTACTTTTGCATTACTTTTTCTCATCTGGGCTGGGCTCGATTTTTTATTTTTTAAATAACAAAAATGTTATTCTATTTTTTGGCAAATGTAGGAAATGCAAATTCACACCTGTACAGTTGAAGAGTGCTGAAAGTTCAGCACTCTTCAACAATAAAAACAAAAAATGAAACACAAATGTGATGTTTATCTAAAGTCATTTTTCCTTGTTAGTATGGTTGAATTAGATCATTGAAGGTCAGCAGCAAAGACATTGGTTAATAAAGTGAGATTAAATACATAAAGTATATTTGTGTTATTTAACATATTTAATTAGTGCAGGTTTGCGTAATATTTTGTTTGCATCTCACTGTTTTTATTCATTTTGCAAAATACTGAATCTGTTTTTGTGCTACAAGCTCACATTTAGTCTAGAACTACAATAACCGTCATGTTTACACACAACACCTCTGCACTTTATTTCTCTCAACATGGCAACAGGAGAGCTGTCAGTCAATACATGGGAAAACAAAGTAACTTGCATTACTTATTTGAAAAAGTAACTCAGATATTTAGTTGTAAATTTAAAAGTAATGCATTACTTTACTAGTTACTAATCTGATTACGTAACTCGTGTTACTTGTAATGCGTTACCCTCAACAGTGGTTATGTATATATTTTGACTGACTTTGTAAAAGATACGCCCTCAGCGAAGGCCAGAGGCGACGCTGTCATGTTCTGAACCGGACCCCATCTCCTTCTCACTGACTCCATCCTTCCTTCAAACAAAAGACGACAACCAAATCTCTCTGTCAGTCAGCGCTTGAGTCTACAAAGTCGGCGCTGTCACGCTAAGGTCCTGGTGCTGGCAATTTACTTAAACAATATCTCACTTCACTTCATTATATATTACGAACCACCTTCCTCGTTCTCCACGCAGCTGCCTGTTTGAGACACGCAAACAACAATCGTCTCTGTTCTCTTTGTATTGTTTCAGGTATTCTCTAATTCTCCCAGCCTTCAGCCCTCAGGACGTTTCCCTTCATATGCTTATCTGGTTGTTTAGGGGTAAATAAACACTAAAAGGGATCATATCTGACTGTGCTGCTTTGAGTTGACAGAGCCGATTAAAGAGAGGAGGAGAGAGAGCCGTGAAAAGAAAAGCTTCTCGCTTTGTCTCTGAACTGCTAGAAACAAAGATGATTAAAACATAATGACGTCCAACCCGGCCCGCCTCATGTGCCACCACTTTACACAAAAAAAAAAGTAAAAACAACAAAAAAGCATGCATGGGACAGAGGCTCATTGTGCACTTCAAACCAATCCACACCAGATGATGGAGGTTTCATGAGACGTCCTGACTAAATCTAAAGCAAATGTCAATGTGTTTAGAAGCCTGTTCTTCTGCCTCTCTCTTGTTTTTGTGCTGGAAAGTTGGAGAACTATCCATCATTCATTCATCTATCTATCTATCTATCTATCTATTCATCCATCCATCCATCGTTCTATCTATCGTTCTATTTATCTATTGTTCTGTCTTGTTCTATCCATCCATCTTCATATCTTCATAACACAGGCCTTCTGGCTACGTGCTGAAGTTGCAGCGATACACAAAGAGGAACCTATGACTAATTTAATCCCTGTTTTCTGCCAAAGGCCAAAGTTGACAGAAGCCTCTCTGACACGCTCTATATTCTTTAACTGCAACAGTCTTAGTTAATTATACTCTTTGGCCTCACCTGGTAACTACTGCCCTGAGGACACTAGAAAGTGGTTTTATGCCTTACATAAAGTTTAAGGAAAACCACACGGGATGTGCCACAACTTTCATCCCACGATCAAACAGCGTTGACTGTTTCCGAACATATCGCTCATATATATTCGTTTGAAACTGATTGCATGAAGTTTTGAAATGTGGACGCTGACACCTTTAACAAAAGCGATCTTCTCCTATCGTAGGCCAGTCTTGGCTTTGAAGGGTTGGACTTCTGTAGCAATTGACTCGTACCTTCACCCCACCTGCTCTCACTCATGGTAATTATAAAGAAAAAGAAATGAGTCAGTTCTATTGTACGGGAGGAGAAAAAAGGCAAGGCAAGATGAGTCGTTATGTAGCTATGTGTTTATTGTCATTTTTTTTTTCTTTTGTATGGGAACCTGTGCCTTCCCCCAGACCCCTCCACCTTTACTAACTGGGGCTTGTGGGTAATTATCAGGAGATGGTGATCTAGGTGACCCGCCACACCCCACATTTAGTTTGGCATGTTGTCTGTGCTCCCTGGGTCGTGCCTGCTCGTCTATGCATGACAATAGGCTAGGCAATGGACCCGGTAATTACAGGCCGGGACAGCTATTCAACGGCCCAGCCTGAAACACTCTCTGAGGAGCAGAAGTCATACCTCGGCTGACCCCATCTCAATCATGCAAACAATCAGGTCTGGGACAACCTTGGAATTCCCATTGGAGAGCCATTTGTAGGGGCTATTGTTGTGTTCACTGTTGTTGCTCCTTCAGCAGAATATTTTATTGCTTTTGGGTTGTTACATGAACCTCCAGGACTGATTCATTTATACATGCACACACAAGTATATACAAGATTTCTATTTCAAATAAATCCTGCTCTTTTGAACTTTCTATTCATCAAAGAATCCTGGAAAAAAAATTTATCATGATTGATAATAATCAGAAATGTTTCTTAAGCAGTAAATCATCATATTAGAATGATTTCTGAAGGATCACGTGACACTGAAGACTGGAGTAATGATGCTGAAAATTCAGCTTTGATCACAGAAATAAATTACACTTTACAATATATTCACATAGAAAACAGTTATCTTAAAATCTAATAATATTTCACAATATCACTGTCTTTAATGTATAATTTCAGGCTTGGAGACTTCTTTCAAAAACATTTTTGGTAAACATATATAATATATAAAATATTTAAAAGGTATTTAAGTGTATTTTAGGGACTGATCACCATTTTATTTATTATAGTTATTTATTACACCAACTTATTTATTATATTTTTTTATTACACCCTTTTTTTTGACAATATATTGACATAGAAAATGTATTTTAAATTCAAATAATATTTCACAATATTACTGTCTTTACTGCATAATAGCAGGCTTGGAGACTTCTTACCAAAAAAAAAATAATTTATATATATATGACATTTTTATATATATTTTTAAATTAAAATTAAATATTTAAAAGGTGTATTTTAGGGATTGATCACCATTTTATTTATTATAGTTATTTATTACACCAACTTATTTATTATATTTTATTTATTACACCCTTTTGTCTTCACTAGTTCATTTTTTAATCAAACATACTATCGAAGATAGTTTTCAGTGGGGGTGTATCTCACACTGTAGGATGTGTATTTCCCTTATGCAAACAATCCTGAACAAGGCATTTTTTAAATAAGCTTCATTTCAATATGCAAATGCATTTTCAGTTTGAAACAAAATCAGCAAATACAGCTAGTCAAAACAGATGCTTGACACTGGCATGCACTTTGCATAATATTCACAAAAAAATATATAGAATGCAAGTAAGACTGACCTGGTCAAAACTGCCCAAAAAGCGCTGTGGTGTTTGTGACCACTAGAGAGCGCTCTCATTCTCTGTGAGGGTGGGCTTCACAAAGAGCCTAAATGAGAAGGAAATAAAGTGAAAATAATGTCCAGTGTTTGTTTGTTTGTTTTTAAGCATATTTATAAAACTGACTTTGACAGCATGTCATTTGAACAGCCTATAAATGTAAGTCAACTCTACAAACTAAATATATATAAAGAGGATGCTAAAAAAAAAATGTAGTTACTGTTATATTAATTAAACAGGCATGTTTAACGTGTCTGGTGAACTGGAATCTGGTAAATCTGGAAATGTCATTATGGCTTATATTTACTGCCCAGAGGAGATTGTGTTTCATTGAACTCTTAAAAGAAAAGAAAACTACGCACAAATGCGACAATATCTGACATGCAGTAAGAGTATAAATATGGATAGCAACTCTGATCATATGATCCTGGAAGAATCTGATGAGAAATGTTAAAGTTCATATTGAGATCTTTGCAGACTTTGGTATCTTGGAAATCTGAGACATTTTTGAAACTCTAGAGGAGACACTTACTGAAGATTACTGAAGTCTTTTTCTCAGGAGAAACATCTGAGAAGCAGGAGACTTAGGCTCAGTCCGTTTAATCTCACTGCTTTCTAGGAGAAACAGATAAAAGAGAGTATTCAGATTTTAAAGAGAGCTCATTCATGCTAAATAATTACATTTTTGTATCTTAAAAAGAAAAACTTTAACTCTAATTGTAACTTGAAGCCTTATAAAGCACAGCGGTCAGATCATGTTCAATCTATGGAAATGCTGCTCACAATATCCATGTCTTGAGGTTATTCCAGTCAGATAAACACATGATACACGAGCAGTGAGTGTTTGACAACCCTGAGCAACTTAACATCTGCCTCTGAGCCTCTCTCAACCCATGATGCTCTTTTAATTAATGAGGAGGCTTTAGCGCCAAAGGCTGCCTTATAACAACCATTACCACGGCAGTAAATTAAAACAAATGTGAGTAAGCGAAGGTTGCCATCCGACTGTCCGTTGAGTGGAAATGACGGCCTCAACAAGGTCATCTTTAATTAATTCCCGCCATTTCCCACCAGGGCATAATGACGTAATCAACCGCACACACAAACTCGGCCGTTACATTTTCATTGTGCTCTGTGCACGAAATGTCAATTCAGTTTTTAAACTTTAAATGCAAAATCAAGAGAGAACCAATGAAATATTAATAACTGATTATGTTGTAGTCAATCTATGCTTTTTTTGCGTAGTAAAATAAAACCTGTAGCGGTAGTTTGCCCCTTTTTTTTTTGCCAGATAATTTTGTCAGATAAAATACCTTAACCAAGTTTAGTGTTTTTTTCTTCCCTGGTATTTGAAATATATATATATATATATAATACAATAAAATTAAAAAAAAATCTAAAATATTTTCCCCATATTTTGGTTTAATTAAACTTGTAGTGTCGTTAAAAACAAATATATATATATATATATACATATAGGGTCACACACACACACACACATATATATATATATATATATATATATATATATATATATATATATATATATATACACTACCAGTGAAAAGTTTTGGACACACTGTTTGAATATATATTATAAATTATATAATAAATTATATAATTTATTCCTGTGATCAAAGCTGAATTTTCAGCATCATTACTCCAGTCTTCAGTGTCACATGATCCTTCAGAAATCCTTCAAAATATTTGTGTACAATATTGTTTTTTTTTTTTTTTTTGTTTTTTCAGGATTCTTTGATGAATAGAAAGTTCAAAAGAACAGCATTTATTTGAAATATAATCTTTTGTAACATTATAAATGTCTTTACTGTCACTTTTGATCGATTTAATGCATCCTTGCTGAATAAAAGTATTAATTTCTTTAATTTATTTTCAAAAAAATAAAAATAAAAATTCTTACTGACCCCATACTTTTGAACGGTAGTGTATAATGTTACAAAAGCTTTGTATTTCAGATAAATGCTGTTCTTTTGAACTTTCTATTCATCAAGGAATCCTGAAAAAAAGTACACAACTGTTTTCAACATTGATAATAATCATAAATGTTTCTTGAGCAGCAGATCATCATATTAGAATGATTTCTGAAGGATCATGTGACACTGAAGACTGGAGTAATGATGCTGAAAATTCAGCTTTGATTACAGGAATAAATTACTTTATAAAATATATTCAAACAGAAAACAGTTATTTTAAATTGTAATAATATTTCACAATATTACTGTTTTTACTGTATTTTTAATTAAATCAATGCAGCCTTGGTGAGCAGATGAAACTTCTTTTAAAAACATTAAAAATCTTACC
The DNA here is from genome assembly GCA_037950665.1 of Hypophthalmichthys nobilis. NCBI lineage: Eukaryota > Metazoa > Chordata > Actinopteri > Cypriniformes > Xenocyprididae > Hypophthalmichthys > Hypophthalmichthys nobilis. Next base: position 2,008,447 of record CM075471.1, read on the forward strand.
GGTTCCAAACTTTTGACCGGTAGTGTGTATATATATATATATATATATATATGTGTGTGTGTGTGTGTGTGTGTGTGTGAGAGAGAGTGAGAGAGAGAGAGACAGAGAGAGACAGAGAGAGACCCTGGACCACAAAACCAGTCATAAGGGTCAATTTTTGGTTAGGATAGGACAATATTTGGCTGAGATACTATTATTTGAAAATCTGGAATCTGAGGGTGCAAAAAAAAAAAAAAATCTAAATATTAAGAAAATCACCTTTAAAGTTGTCCAAATGAAGTCCTTAGCAATGCATATCCACTCACAAAAATACATTTTTGATATTTTTACAGTAGGAAAAAATATCTTCATGGAACATGATCTTTACTTAATATCCTAATGATTTTTGGCATAAAAGAAAAATCGATAATTTTGACCCATACAATGTATTGTTGGCTACTGCATGTGACTTATGACGGTCCAGGGTCACATATGTATATTCAAATTATTCAGCTCCATACAATTGATTTCTTTTTCACATGTGCTAAATTTCACATTCATATAGCATGGTGCTTTTTTACTGTGGTGTGGTGACTGTGACTAAACAAGTTCTCCTCATCACAGCTGCTCCGCAGTCACAGAAACATTAAACTGTCCCGTCTGCAGCGGTTCAGAGGCTGATCCGTGCGTGCGGATCTGTGTGGATCAGGGAGGAGTCGTTCGTGTCGTCATGATGTGCAGCGCTGGGAACTATAAGCACATTCAGGTTACACTGGGAACTCTGGGGTTTACCACACTTAAACATGGACCTCTCTCAGACACACGTAATAATCAGTGTACTGTGGGAAGATAAATTTAGTTAAATGAGTCAGATGTAATGAGGTGCTTGATGACATTTGATGAGTTTGGTCACTATCTCTGTGCATAAAGACAGAGTTCATCTCATTACTTTTTATGTTCCTCTTCTGCTTTAATGACAGCAACGTGAACAACCTGATGATCATGTTCTCCAGTGTGATTTTTATGAACAATATCTTGAGCTTCAATGGAAGAAGTAAAATAAAATGATTTTAAAAATCGGGTAATAACGAGCAAGAAGAAAATCCAGTGATCAAATGCTGTGGAAACTCTCATATTTAATTTAAAATAAATTTTCCACTAATCAGTCCTGTTTACTCACACACTGCATGCTGAAAGCAACAACAGTGTTTTGTTGTACATGTACACACACACACACACACACACTCTCTTTTTTGAACAAAGTTCTCGTTTGAAGTTCACATTCTGATCAGCCTGATAAAAATGAAACATTCTCCAAAGAGACTGAAGGGGAAAACAGCTCCTTCTCCTCAGGGCAAGCTCTCTTTATCCTCATCAATCTTCTACGGTCGGCTTTGATCCTATTTTAAAATGATTAGTCATTGGGGTAACACTTTAGAATAGGGAACATGTATTCACTATTAACTATGACTTTTCCCTCAATAAACTCCTAATTTACTGCTTATTAATAGTTAGTAAGGTAGTTGTTAGGTTTAGGTATTGGGTAGGATTAAGAATGTAAAATAAGGTCATGCAAAATAAGGCATTAATATGTGCTTATTAATTATTAATAAACAGCCAATATTCTAGTAATATGCATGCTAATGAGCAACTAGTTAAAAGACCCTAAAATGAAGTGTTACCATCACTGGCTGTTTTCAGATAGCTTAGTTCAATGCTGTGCCTGTATTAAAGCTAAAAACATCAAAACTGGCATAATTTCTGTTTCATCAAATGCAAATACAAGTCAAACTGTTATATGATATATTTGCTCTTCTACGAAATAAGCTGCATAATAACTACTCAAACATATGAAAAAAAGAATCAATAAAAGTGTTAATATAAACATTCAGCATAAATACATTTATTTGGATGTAAACACTAAACACAAGTCAATCACGTACAGCATGAATATGTTGTTTGGCTTGAAAGATTTCTTGTCAAAATCCCTTTATCTGTAACTTCAGGCCTAAAGGCTTTTTGTATTGACAGAATCAGTTTCATGTTTCCAGTCTGCAAAACTGTGGAACGAATGCACACAAATCCATTCCTTATTATGATGTATATCTTTTTAATGTAAAACAATGCATGTAACACTTAAATGAATGTTCTGGGTTCAAGTGGAAATTTGAACTCTTGTTTCAGCTCTTAAACAAATGACCTACTTTTCTAGGTGAATGAAATTCTGGTTATGCATCACACAGGTGATTCCTGCGGGGGGATTTTTCTTTATGTAACAGTTCCTTTGTGGTATCTTTGCACATTTAGTACAAAACAAAACACTTATGCTTAAAAAACATGAGCGATATCTGTCACTGTGCACATGCTCAGAATGATCTGGATGTATGCGAGCGCAAACAGAAGCAGTTCATATATGATGGAGCTTTACTGTAAACCAGACTGACAGTGAAACGCTTCATGGATAATCAGGGCAGTAGATCAGTAAACTACTGTTACTCAATGTATGTCATATGGCGGTTGAGTTTTCACTGTTAGATTTCAGATAATCTCATTTGAACGGTGGGAAATTGTGGGAGCACACATGTGTGTAGGTAAAATAAGAATATGGGATTTTTTTTTAATTCAAACCTGTAAATAAACAGAACATTTTGAATAACTGACCATGTTATCGTGTTATCACATTTTCTTGCTTCCACTGAAGATCAGGATGCTCTTTGGAAAATAATCTCAAATCATGATCATCAAAATATGATCATCACATTTTGTTCATGTCATTAAAACAAAAGAAAAATACACCAAATACTGATGAATTCTCATTTGCATGTTAAAGTCAGTCGTTCACTTCTGCAATCTGATGTATTTCAGGTGAAACAAGCTGTTCAAATGAATAAACATAGGAGGGCCTGCTTTATTTATCATGAAGAGATTAAATTACATATCGAAGGAAGGTAGTCGGAGATGAAGGGCTGCAAAAAAGGACTCTATTGAAGGCCATGCTGTAAAAAATAATTTTCATGATTTATCACATTTTTTCTTTTGTCAAATCAACTTCAATAATTAATGTGGTTCAGATAACATAATATTTTGAGTTTCTGTTGATCGCCTTCATTGTAGTAACTCAAATTTTTTAATTTCAATGAACTCAAAATTTAAGGCAACCAGGTAACTTACTTTTTTAAGTTAAACCAACAATTATTTTTTACAGTGCAAGAACATGTAAAAGTACCCAGCTAATGAAAATATGTTCAAAGAATGTTTTGCTAATGTTCATATTAAGTTATGACAACATATTTCTGAAAGTGTTTTTTTTTTTTTTTTTTTTTTTTTTTTTTTAATTCTTGGTTATGTGAACGTCAAGGGGAAGTAACATTCCCATGTTTGCAAAATGATACAATGGAATGCCATTGTATCATTTTGCAAACATGGGAATGTTACATTTGAATGTTCTCTGAATGTTCTGAAACAAGAAACATTTAAAAAATGTTATATGAACACCCAACTAAAACATTTCAGAAAAAAAAAAGGTTTTGTGCTAACGTTTTGATAATGTTCTCTGTTAGCTGGGTAAATAGCATCAATTTTGAATTCATGTTCATGTTGATTTTTTTTTTTTTTTTTTAATCAACTTTTCATTCATACTGTTATGCTGAAACTATAATTTGTAAATTGCATTAAATCAGATAAATGCAAAATAAAAGCATTTTCACTCTAAGACTTGGACTGTACATGTAATCGAGAAAGCGCAAGAGAATTGTTGAAAGCACATTTCTCAAACTCTCTCGTCTCGCTGGGATGGAAACAATTAGCTGAGAACAAAGCAAAAAAATTTAAAGTCAAGAGGAAATGTTGAAAACATGAGTTTGGTAAATGACCTCATAAACACCAGCCTCACCAGCCCCAAAACACACACACACACACACACACAATTCCTTCGTCTGCCATCAATATCTCTCCGCGTCCCCCGTACAACTGTTTCATCTGGAATTCATATGGGCTTCATTTCACCCCCCTCCTGCAATCCTTCCCCAAACTATTTCCTTTTTCAATTTCCAGAGGAAGTTGTTAAATGGTTCCTGAACCAAACAAGCTTTTTTTTTCCCCTCTCCTCGCTCTCACCCCCATCCCTGCGCTGCCCGACACCAACATTTACAGCCATTACCAACAACAATGTTCAGAATATTACATCGCATTTATAAGCCACTGCGTTTACGCTAATGAGGGTAAAGCCGTCAGGGGTTTTTCAAATAAAACGAGGGGCTAGATCTTTAAAAAGTAGTTATAGGTGAGAAAAAAAAATCATAAATGAGATCTCTTTAATGTCTCAAATGTTTCTCTGAGACATCAATGACAATAAATGGAGAGAAAATGGAAAAGTCTGAGAACATTTTCTTCTGAGAAAAAGGATCCCAATAATGTCATGTCTACTTTGGAGGTTCAGAAAGATCTCAACAACGTTTTAAAATCTGCTTTTATTTATCCTGTAGAATTTTAGGAGAAACATCTGAGACAAAGCTGGCACTTGAATAAAGCGTAAGTGAAAAGCTATTAAATAATAATTTTTGATTTTGTTCATATTTTTTTCTGTAGACAGACAAACATAAATAGTGATGAAAGCCAAAATATTAAATGTCACAGATGTATATTTACTGAGTAATCCACTGTTTTGTAAAGGGGGTCAAAATGGCCATTTTCACTTGAGATTTTGAGCCAAATTAGAGTGGTGTAAAAATGACTTTAGAAAGATGGCAGCATCATTATTTTATTTTTACACAGAGATTGGTAGGTTTATTAGTAAAATCTGTTGACTTTAGCAATCTTTGTTTCATTATATCCCAACAGTGACAGTTCAAAAATGGCAAAAAAAAAACACTTCTTTGCATGCCTGTAACTCTAGAAGTATTAAAGATATCTTAATATCCTTTTAGATTCTGTTTCTTACCAAACTTTTCTTTTGGTATCTTCATTTTAAAGGCCATCGATGGTTCAGTCCCAGAGATATGGAGAGCTTAATGCGGCTCCATGAGTAAATTGGTCAATTGTGAACATTTTCAATGGTCAAAAACCAAATGTGGGTCACTTTGCATAAAACTGATACTTCTTTTATTTTAAAGAGGAATATCTGAAGAACAAATAATGTTGAAACTAGAAATGTATCTCGTGTTTTTCTATCAACACAACTGCATAGAACATATCTGTCTGAGTGCCATAAATACTCCTTTTCCAAAGTTTGCATGCCTGTAACTCTAAAAGTATTCAAGATATCTTAATATCCTTCTAGATTCTCACTCTTAATAAACTTTTCTTTTGAAATCTTCATTGTCAAGGCCCTATATAGTTCAGTCCCACAGATATGGGGATCCCAAATCAGCTTTGTGTTCAAAATGTTGAATTTTACCCATTTTTAGTGATAGAAAACCAGTTGTGGTTCAATTTGCACACAGATGATACTTATTGCATTTAAAGATGAATGTCTGAAGAATAAATAATGTTTAATCTAGAAATGTATCTTGTTGTCTCGGGTGAAAATTGTCATTTTGACCCCCCTCTACAAAATAGTGGATTACTCTGTAAATATACATATGTGACATTTAATATTTTGGCTTTGATCACTATTTATGTTTGTCTTTGTACAGAAAAAAATGTTGTTTTCACCAAACCAAGAATAAACAGACCGAAGTGACAGAACCCTGACACCATTGAGATTACATGGAGATTTTTGTGGCTGATGTTTCTCCTAAAACCCCAGTAATCTTCTGTAGAGTTTCAGAGATCTCAACAATGTCTCAAACTGTGCTCAGATTTGCCTAGATACCAAAGCAATATGAGCTCAAACATTTATCATCAAGTGATCTGAGCTCCTCTCCATATTTGTTTACAGCTCTATACTCATACTGTATGAGAGCTATTGACTTTTAGATTTGTTTTTTGATTTGTCCCACAGAATGTTAGAGGAAACATCTAAGACAAAGTTAATACTGAACTGATACATTTTTTTGAGCTACTGAAGAGCAACCAATAAGATTACATGGAGGCTTTTTGCTGCTGAATTTTCTCCTAAAACCCCAGTAATCTCCAAAAGAGTTTTTAGGAAAGCTTCCAACAATGTCTCAAACAGTGCTCAGATTTGCCAAGATACCAAAGTCTGCAATCAAAAGTCAATACGAACTCAAACTAGAGATCTGAGCTGCTCTCCACATTCATTGAGTCTCATTTGAGTCTAATTTAGCAGACACTTATTATAGCAATTACAATAACTGGGTTACAACTAGGTACTAACCCTGAACCTACCTCTAAACCTAACCTTAACCCATGTAGTTACCTTATATTACTATAAAAATAAAGGTGACTTGACGTGACTCTGCTATTTTCATATCTCCAACATAATTTTAGGAGAAACATCTGAAAAAGGACTTGTCTTCCTGGTGTATTTACAAACAAATCCAGAATTGTTAAATTCCTCCATCTATTATGGTGTGAGTTTTAAATGAATATTCTCTCTGTGTTGAGCTTTTGTCTCTTCTAGAGGGCATGTTGCTTTGAAGGACACGGCGTGCTTTTTTCCTAGGCAGACGTTCCCCATCCCGTGCCTTCCTCTCCAGTCCATGCCCGCCAACCCTGCTGGGAGACGGGGTAAACCCAAGCGCGCCCCACCTCCCATCAGCCCAGCTGTGGTGCGAGGGTAACGCTGGAGGTGTTGAGCAGCAGGTCCTCACAGTAAGCTGTGGTGACAGGTGTCAGTGGCGCACACACCCGCCGCTCTGACGACTGTCCCTCTCGCTTACGATCGGACGCACGGCACTTTTCACGAGTCATGGAAACACACACATTTGTTTGAACGTGTACACACACAGACACTAATGTACCTCAAGGCTCTAGACTTCTGTTCTGGCATCCCACACACGCCTGCTGCCAACTCTGGTTATGTGATGGAGAGAGAGACAGAAAAAGAGAGAAAACAGCCAAAGTTACCACAGTCAATTAGAATGATTTAGAATTAGAATTAGAGTGATTAAAACTACTTTTTTGATGAAATTATGAGGGATGTTTGACAACTATAATATTGTAATTACTTTAAACTGCATTAAATTATGAACTTGTAGCTTGACATTTTTAAACCTATTTTCAGTAGCTTGTCAAATTTGCCCCTATTTGGGTGTGAGCAAAAACATGCCGTTTTTGTGTGTGTCCCTTTAAATGCAAATGAGCTGCTGCTCCCGTCCCCCTTTTCCAGAAGAGGGTGGAGCTTTAACAGCTCACGCTTCGGTTGCTCAACAACAACAAAGCTGGAGAATCTCACGCAGCCAAAATGAGGATTGTCAGTAACGGTGTTCAGCCTTACATTGTTCAAACCGGAGTCGACACTGATGGAGAGACTCAGGAAGAAGTTACAACTTTTAGAATGAAACTGGACATTTCTGAATGGTTATTGGATAAATTTATGGAGGTCTTCTCTAAAGCAGCCCAACATGGCCTGACCCACTTTGTTGCGTGTTCTTGGGGGCGGGGTTTATGTACATTTTAAGGTTAGTGATGTCACCAATCCAGGAAGAAGCTCGTTGTAGTCTTTAAAAACTGATTTCTGTAAAAGAAAATATCTCCCTTTGCATTGAACTTTGAGCGTCGTAACTTTGCAGATGTTGTTTATGCTCAAATAGCAACACTAACTAAAGTTAAAAAAGTGAAATCATAATCAACCACCCCTTTAAAGTAACTTCTTCAACATGATGCTTCCTATGTAGGCAGCAAGGTTGTTTCATTCTCTGAACCTGACCTCAACTCTATTCAGCCATTTTGCTCGTGTGTGTATCACAGGCCTGGGTGTGAAGAGGGTGTGTGAGTCTGTAAAGGGTCACAGTGGGAGTCTAGGTTTGGCTCCGTCCATGCGGAGCAGCCATTAGATCATGATAATTAGCTATTGCATCTCAGTAGGAGATCAAATGCTTCTCAGGACCCTCACACACACACACAACTAATGAACACAACCACCCAATTCTCCTCCTTAGCCCATTCACACCCTCCAACAGTCGCTGTAAATGCTCTGTCCTCAGTCCACCTTTTCACACGGCTGTCCGCAGTTACTGGAGCACCAGCAGCGCGAGGACACAAAAGCACAGTGTTTATTTAACATTCCTTTTTATCTGGACTAAAAAAACGCCCACTTCTCTATTAGAATTTAATTCTCCTTCCGTTCTCCTCAGGTTGCAATGCCTTTTGAAAAAAGGGACAAATTAAATTAAACATTATTTAAAAATGAGCATATGCATTTACTCATTTAATAGTCACTTTTGTGAAAAAAATAAATTAAAATGTGACTACTTATAAATCTTTAACAGTAAAGACTTTTGTAAAGTTACAAAAGATTTCTATTTCAAATAAATGCTGTTCTTTTGAACTTTCTATTTATCAAAGAGTCCTGAAAAAAATAATCACAGTTTCTAGACAACAGCACAACTGTTTTCAACATTGAAAATAGTTCATGTTTCTTGAGCAGCAAATCATCATATTAGAATGATTTCTGAAGGATCATGTGACACTGAAGACTGGAGTAATGATGCTGAAAATTCAGCTTTGATCACAGAAATAAATTGCATTTTACTACATATTCAAATAGAAAACAGTTATTTTAAATTGTAATAATATTTCACAACATTACAGTTTTTACTTTATTTTTGATTAAATAAATGCAGCCTTGGCGAGCAGAAGAGACTTCTTTCAGAAGCATTAAAAAATCTTGCTATAACACCAAACCTTTGAATGGTAGAGTATTTGTAAAATGTGTACAATAGAAAAATGTTTTATTAGGTCATTTTAAAATATGCACACATATATATACATATGGTATTGCCATAGGTACCTCATTTGCAATAATATAAGATCAAGAACTTTTTTATTTCTAATTTCAAGTACAACATTTTGAATTAGTGTGTTTTGTGTATAAATGTGGACAAATAAATAAAAGCTAATGGCACAGCCTGTTTCATATTACTTTAGCATGCTGTGCATAATCTTGTATCTTGAGAAGCAGATTTGCTGCTCTCTTGTGCAACGTGAGAAAATCAGACGCGATGCATAAGGTTTATTTGTTTTAATGTATTCATGTTCTGCGTGATGATGAGGCTGCTGTAGCACTATGTTTTAATTAAGACACTTTGTACTCTTTGTGTCCCACTAATTAGTGTCAGATTTGAGCAAATATTGCAGCAGGAGACAAAGCGCCAAGTGCTATGATTTTTAATATTCGTGAGAATAACCGCAATGACATTTTTGACAAGTTATTTTCCCACCAAACGAATTCATGCCATAAAAACAGCGAGTCAATGACGTTTGACGTTTTAATGTGCTTCCCCCAAGACCTGACCAAACTTAATCCCAACAATGTCATTTGCATTTATGCAGATTAATCTTCTAATCTGCATGTCTTGCTAATGAACAAGACAGAAATTGTGTGCATGTGTGTGTGTGTGTGAGAGAGAGAGAGAGAGAGAGAGAGAGAGAGAGAAAGCTTGGTTAATTAGCAAATCTTTGCTGTGGATTCCTAAAGGTCAGTGTGCCAGAGGCTCACATACGCTCCCTTTATAACATGACATCCTAGAAGTGACAAGTGCACTGACAGCTTGTTCTTCTTTATTTTCTGCCGTTCTTTCTTACAAGATTCCAAATCTGGTATTCAGAGCATGTTGAAAGCATGTTTTTTTTAATTGCAAAAAAGTAGTTAAAATTGTTAAAAATTAAATAAAATAGCCAAAACATGGTGTTGCCACAAAAAACATGGTATCACCATGATACAGTCAAAAAAACACATGCACAATCCTTCATAGTACTATGGTACTTGTTCTCACAGTATCTATAATATGCACTTCCCGTAAATTTTAATCTAAAATATTTGTGCTGAAAAAAAAATTGCATGCATTTGTTAAATAACTTAATATTTGGATTTTATATTTAAACAGGCTTAAAAAATAAAATAAAATAAAACCTAAAGTTGTGCATATTTTCATTTTCAAAAGTGTGCTGGAGAAGCGTTTAGAGCAGAGGCGCACGTGAGGATGCGCTCCATAATGAACTCCAGATGAAACTGACATTTCCAGAGTAATTCCCTGATTATCCCTGGCTCCGAACACACACAGCACTCATTTTCCCTGTCCTCGAACAACCTTCTTGGAAAAAGTCGACACGCAAAGTCTAGAGTTTGTATCACCTTCAAAGGAAGAAAAGTTAAAGGGGTAGTTCACCTAAAAATTACAATTCTGTCATGCATTTACTCACCCTCACGACTGTTTGTATGACTTTCATCCTTCCTTCTTCCTCTCTTCTGTGGAAAGATATTTTGAAGTAATTACTTTCATATTATGGATAAAAAATTCAAAATCTAATATAAATATTAAGTTATACAGGTTTAGAACAACATGAGGGTAAATGATGTAAATGATGACAATAATCATTTTTAGATGAATTATCCACACAACCATCCAAAAACCTGAAATATCACGGTAAAATTACATTTTTACGTCCAAATAACAGTTTGTTCTACCTTTTAAACCCTTAATAATGTCCACAGGCAGAATAATAAAATAAAATAAAATAAAATAAAATAAAATAAAATAATAAAATAAAATAAAATAAAATAAAATAAAATAAAATAAAATAAAATAAAATAAAATAAAATAAAATAAAATAAAATAAAATAAAATAAAATAAAATAAAATAAAATAAAATAAAATAAAATAAAATAATTAAAATAAAAAAATCATGACTTTAGTTATTTGAAACTAAGCATGAGGATCTGGTCTGTGAGACTGATCAAAAAGCTTGTAGTGTCTTTCTCGCGCTGTCACGGTCAAAGGAATCTTGCTTTTCTGATGTGATTGACAGCTCTGACAAATGCGTGGTGCTAGTGGCGGCCGCTGGAACATCAGATGGCTGGAGAGAGAGAGAGAGAGAGAGAGAGAGAGGAGCCCTCAGGGCCCATCAGAGACAGTCAGTCAGTGTGTCTGGATGGAGAACTGTCAGAACTGAGCTGCTCCAATTGCTTAATAGACAGCTGACAATAAGAATAACATCTCAATAAATGAATAGAGCAGAATAATTTGCAGTAATTTTATTTAAGGGCCTACAAAAAAAGTACCATAGTAACCATGTTAATCGGAACACACATACAGTCATGAGGGTTTACAGACATCTTTGTGATGTCATTTCCTGTTTTAAGGTTTACTTGCCACATGACAGCCTACAACCTCAACAGTTTGGCAATATATATATATATATATATATATATATATATATGCAAGTTAATAAATAATATTTCATTGTGATGGTTAAACAGTTGCTTTTTAGGTGTAACCTCTGTCATCTTCCTCTGACACACAGAGATGCCAAATGTTTATTTGATGTTTTTTGTGATGAAGAAGACAGAGATAAGTGCAGAGAGGAGGAAAATATAATTGACCCATGAGTGTAACATCACAGAAAACTCAAAGGAAGTGGGAATTCAGAGCCGTATCATGGGCTAAACATCTCACTGCTTTTAACACATTTCCTGAACATACATGATGTTTGAGACATTTACAAATATTAGAATTTATGTTGAGGCAGAAGAAGTATTTCAGACAGAATGATGTTATTATGTTTTATACAAACAAACACAACTAGGATAGATAGATAGACGGACGGACAGATAGATAGAATGATGGATGGATGGATGGAACGATAGATAGAACGATAGATAGATAGGTAGAACGACAGATAGAACGATAGATAGATAGATAGAACGATGGATAGATAGAATGATAGAACAATGGATAGATAGAATGATAAAATGATACAACGATAGAATGATAGATAGAATGACAGAACGATAGATAGATAGATAGATAGATAGATAGATAGAACGATAGATGGAATTATACATAGATAGATAGAATGATAGAATGATAGAACGATACATAGAACGATATATAGAACGATAGAACGATAGATAGAACGATAGATAGATAGATAGAATGATAGAACGATGGATAGATAGAATGATAGAACAATGGATAGATAGAATGATAGAATAATAGAACGATAGATAGATAGATAGATAGATAGAACGATGGATGGATAGAATGATAGAATGATGGATAGATAGAATGATAGAATGATGGATAGATAGAATGATAGATGATGGATAGATAGAATGATAGATGATGGATAGATAGAATGATAGAACGATGGATAGATAGATAGATAGATAGATGGATGGATGGATGGATGGATCAACGGAATGATGGATGGATGGATGAATGGATGGATGGATGGATGGATTACATTATTTAATAACATTATTTCATAACTGAAAAGCACTAAGATACAACCATGTTTTTGTAGAAAAAATATCATGGTACATGAACATGGTAATCATACAGTACTATGGTATTACTCTTTTCATAACACATGGCTAACCTTTTTATTATTTCCTGAAGAACCATGAGTCATTCTGAACAATAAGAATCCACTCTGTCTGTCACTGTTAAAAGTGTGATTATGATTTTATACAAACTTGCATGTGAAAGCACGCTGTATGTTTGCACACGCATTCAAAAACTGTTTTATGAGTTTCTGCCTGCTCTGATGACTATAAAACAACAACCTCCCCAAAACTGACAGACAGGATTTCAAGAAGCAACAGATAAGATTCAGCATATGGATTACAAGTTCTTAGCACACAACTTCTGTCTTCACCTCGGGATTTCAGAGTTTACAAAGCGACAAAAGCCGCCCTCTGCACACAGCCCTACTGACAACATTTCCCACAATGCACTGAAACCCAGTCGCTGAACCATGAATCTCTTCTGAAATGGCTCTTAAATGCAGTTTCAAGAGCGAAGCACGATGGGCATAACTCCGAACACAAATTAAACGGATCCATGAGCGGTATTGTGAGTGACGCGCCGCGAGAGGTATGCAAAAAGGTGAGCGGTGGAAAGTCTCCTGGAAGCAGCGAGCCTCATGCCTGTGGTAAACAAGACAAGTTGCTGCAGGCTTGAAGATGTTCATGCATGACAGGAGCGAAACACTTCACTATTACCACTGGAACTGCACTTGATGAAGTTTAGCTGCCCTTACTAACCTGCAGGTTGAGTATTTTGGTAGAAAAATGTGTCGAGTTCAACTGCTGTGACAAGGGTTGTTTTAAAAAGTCTTTTTTCATGTGTGTGCATTCAGATGAGGGAAAACATACAAGCCATCCTATCCGTTGAGCTGCGCTTGTAAAACTTTAATGGGTTGAGTCGTTGGTTGCTTCATTCTGACGCCCAACAAACAAGCTTCCTGATGCTCCCTTCTCTACATACCTTCACTTGTTCATATGTGTATATACATATAAAATATATATACTTCTGTTTAAAAGTTTGGGGTTGGTAGGATTTTTTAATGTTTCTGAAAGAAGTCTCTACTGCTCACCAAGGCTGCCTTTATTTGATCAAAAATTCAGTAAAAACTGTAATATTGTGAAATATTATTACAATTTAAAATAACTGTTTTCTATGTGAATATATTGTAAGCTGTAATTTATTCCTGTGATCAAATCTGAATTTTCAGCATCATTACCCCAGTCTTCAGTGTCACATGATCCTTCAGAAATCATTCTAATATGATGATTTGCTGCTCAAGAAACATTTCTGACTATTATTAATGTTGAAAACAGTTGTGCTGCTTCATATTTTTGTGAAAAACGCGATAGTGTTTTTTCAGCATTATCAGAAAATGACTTTACTCAGAATTACGAGATATAAGTCAGAATTGCAAAATATAAAAGTCAGAATTGCAAGTTATAAAGTCAGAATTGCGTGATATAAAGTCAGAATTGCGAGATATAAAGTCAGAATTGCGAGTTATAAAGTCAGAACTGCGTGATATAAAGTCAGAATTGCGATATCAAGTCAGAATTGCGAGATATAAAGTGAGAATTGCATGATACAAAGTCAGAATTGCGAGTTATAAAGTCAGAATTGTGAGTTATAAAGTCAGAATCGCGAGTTATAAAGTCAGAAATGCGAGATATAAAGTCAGAATTGAGTTACAAAGTCAGAATTGCGAGATATAAAGTCAGAATTGCGAAATATAAAGTCAGAATTGAGAGATATGAAGTCAGAATTGCGAGATATAAAGTCAGAATCGCGAGTTATAAAGTCAGAAATGCGAGATATAAAGTCAGAATTGAGTTACAAAGTCAGAATTGCGAAATATAAAGTCAGAATCGAGTTACAAAGTCAGAATTGCGAGATATAAAGTCAGAATTGCGAGTTATAAAGTCAGAATTGAGAGATATAAAGTCAGAATTGCGAGTTATAAAGTCAGAATTGCAAGATATAAAGTCAGAATTGCGAGATATAAAGTCAGAATTGCGAGTTATAAAGTCAGAATTGCAAGATATAAAGTCAGAATTGCGAGTTATAAAGTCAGAATCACGAGTTATATAGTCAGAATTGCGAGATATAAAGTCAGAATTGCGAGATATAAAGTCAGAATTGCGAGATATAAAGTCAGAATTGCGATATCAAGTCAGAATTGCGAGATATAAAGTCAGAATTGAGTTACAAAGTCAGAATTGCGAGATATAAAGTCAGAATTGCTTGACACAGTATAAAGTCAGAATTGCTAGTTATAATGTCCAATTGTGAGGGAAAAATACATTTTTTTTTTTCAGAATTGTGAGTTTGTCATGCAATTCTGACTTTATACCTTGCAATTGTGAGAGGAAAAGTCACAATTACCTTTTTTATTTTTAGTCACATTTTTATTTTTTAGTCACATTTATTGGAGGAAACAAGCGTCCATACAAAACAACCCAATCACTGAGTTTGTCCATATTTAACCCAATTTGGGTTCATTTTAACCCAGCATTTTTTAGAGTGTAGTAGGGAAGTATTCGATTTCGAACACAGCATCTATTTTCAATCATCCTAGCAACACACTAAAACATTTAGAGCAACCATAAACCGTAACTTTGTGCTTTGGTTGCTTCATTTGCCCTGCGCTTTCCGACACCTCACTTTTGCACATACATGTACGCCCAAAATTCTCACACCTGCCTCGAACACTCCTTCCCATCACAGGATGCTATTATCTGGCGGTCCTGTCAACGCAAACCCACACCTACCCCAAACACACACCCGGCCCCCCTTCTCCGCAACATGCCGTCCTTTGATGAGAAAAAAACGGCAGTAAATTCCAGCTCTTTCTGCGAGCTCCTTCTGCGATTAGCGAGGTTAACAAGCTTCCCCGGCTTAAGCTAATGAGAAGCGTCTATACGCAGGGGTCACCACAGGGCCCCCGTGACTAAGAGCTGAGCCGCCCCTTTCTTGGCTCCTCAGTTTCTCCTCCTTTATTTGTCCTTTCTCTCCGCAGCAGCGGCTCTCTCTCCGTCCTGCTGGGGACAGATGGGGGTTCTCATTAAGACAGGATGTACCAATGTGCTGTAAACTACTTTTTCCCCCTTTTTTCTTTTACTCCCTTTTGCTTTCTCTCTCTCGCTCTCTGAGAATCTTTGGTCTGGTGGAGATCAGTTGCAGATGTAGAGGGACCAAAAGCAGACACACTGTCGGCCATCACAGAAGGAGTCTCGCGGATCACCGCAGAGGGGAACAAACATCTAAATTTACACAGGGCTGTGTGCCACGGGACAGTTCTTCTTATCAAGAACCATTTTGGGCTATATAGGGTTTTTGAGCTGGCTATATGGTTCCCTGGAGATGGTGTTTTAAAGAGCTGGGGCGGCATTACAGAAACATCCCAACACAGAATCGTATCAATTTAGTAACCATGGAGACGTCAGTTAAGTTCTGATTTAGAACACTGAACTTCTGAGATCTTGACTTAAGATTTAAAGGAACAGTTTACCTAAAAATGAAAATTCTAAAATATACCTACAGTAACATATATAATTCTAAATGAAAATCACCTAATATATAAATGGCATATATTGCATATATGACTTTCTTTCTTATGCAGAATAAAAAAGAAGATATTTTGAACTTTTTTTTTTGTCTATACAATGAACATCAGTGGGGTCCAAAACTATCCCTTTAAAATTGGATATTTCTTAATACCACCCCTGGAATAAAATAATCTTTTGGGTTCTGATTGGAACCGTTATTTTTAGTAAACTGGAGGGAATCGAGCCGTATCTGTGACCAGAATATCATCCATTTACATGCTAGTACACAGAACTCTGCAGTATATCACCTGTCAATCAGCACCACAGTGACTCCACACAGGAGCACAAACTTCCTCTTATTGAGCACGAACGTGCCTCAACTTGCGTCTGTGTGCATGTGTCGAACATTTACATGATAACATGTTCCATGTTGAGCAACAGGAAAATACCCAGAACAATGCAATCTGCTGACTTTGGCATCTGAATGTCAAATTATCACAACTTAAAATTGATTGTGCCATCTCTAAATTCCTGTTTGAACCTGTGCATATGCATGCTTAAAATAAAACAAAAAACAGCATGCTTTTTAATTATTGCATAATTTTTCTACATACAGTTACTAAAGTCATCAAAACACACCATTCACAACCCATTTAACTCCCTTAATCTATTGTATCCCTGAATGAAACAAGATATTCAACAAAGACTTTTAGTTTTATGTACCTGGATCCTTTAAAGTGGACATTGCAACCATAATAGAACTTTGTAACTGGAGGCAAGCCATTGAAAATGCAAAAGAGATTTGCAATACCGAAAGAAAGTCATTTGATACGTTTTGATATTTGAAAAAACTTGCAATGCTAAATTGTGCATAACAAGATGTTCATTTACGTCACACGTGACCTTTCCAACACGATTACGTAATGTGGGGCACAACGCAGAGCAGTGCAAGATGAGCATTTGTGGTTAAAAAGTTTTTTTTTTTTTTTTTTTTTTTGGAAAATAGCTGATCATTTCTCTAGATAAGTCTTTATTCCTCATCTGGGATCGTGTAGAGCCCTTTGAAGCTGCACTGAAACTGACATTTGGACCTTCAACCCGTTGGTAACTGCTGAAGTCCACTATATGGAGAAAAATCCTGGAATGTTTTCCTCAAAAACCTTCATTTCTTTTCGAGTGAAGAAAGAAAGACATAAACATCTTGGATGACATGGAACTAATCCTTTAAGTAAAGAGTGTCAGTTTTAATTTATGTTGACTTTAAATGAGAGACACCATGGAATAAAGATCAAATAAATGGTGAAAAAAGTGCACTAAAATATATAAATTTTCATTGTATGTAAATATAAATTTTAGCCTAAAATATTGATGTTAAACAATAGATTAATGTCAATATTATTTATCATATATATGTATACATATCATTCACACAGTGGTGTATGTGAGGTCATGCAGCTGAAGTGGGGTTACATGCATGTATGTGTGCATCCTCTCTACTCACATTAAACTCACGAGCTGTCGCTGAAGGCAGGACGTCTAACACGATGGAGGACAATGCAAAGAGAATAATCAGGACAGGGCGTAATGATAATTCAATTAAAAGGTCCCCCTCCCCACAGGAACTTGAGAAAGCTTCTGTTTAGATCTAATTGAGTGCACCTCCTACGGCAGGAGGCGTGGCTAAAGTCCTGAGGGAGGCTCAGTTAATTCACTAATTAATCTTCACAAGACTCATCTGCATGGCCAAAGGGGAGACAGAAAGATGGATAGACAGAGAGACAATACAAATTAACTGTCTTCCGTTTCATTGGAAGCTCTTGACCTTCCCTGATCTTATATTACGGCACTGTTTCAAAACCTAGTGAGCGGCCTACCTAAACAGCATCATAAGTTCAAGGGTTAGTTCACCCAAAAATGAAAATTCTGTCATTAATTACTCACCCTCATGTCGTTCCAAACTTTTGTTCATCCTCAGAACAAAAATAAAGATCTTTTTGATGAAATCTGAGAGATTTCTGTCCCTCCATAGACAGCTACATAACTACTGTAGCACTATGACGCTCAAAAAGTTCATAAAGAGATTGTAAAACTAATCCATATGAATTGATTTGGTCCAAATTTTCTGAAGAGACTTGATCGCTTTATATGATAAACAGATTGAATTAATCTTAAATTTAGGCCTCATAAACACTAATGTCTTTAGTTAACGTAAACAGTTGACAAAGAAAAATGCATAAAGGTGATGATAGACGAGGCAACTTTTTGAGCAATGTTGCTTGGGCACACTTTCCCATTGAGAATGAGCATCTGGATACTTTAGATCGGTCTTGGGCAATTTTTGGAGATCCTCCAATCAGAATGCTTGCAGCCGATCACGTGACCGGCTTGGAGATTTCAGAAAAAATTAAAACAAGATGGCGGCAGTGGAGCGAAGAAAAGTAGAGTGAACTTATATCTTGTGTCAACCCAAAAAAGGGAATTTACCTCATTTAATGCTTAAAATACCAACAGATGTCCAATTTAATGTGCGCAGGCTGTAATTTAGCCATCAAATGTTTTTAGTTATACACTAAAAAGACACATTCTGTTTAATGTGTGTAGTGGTGTAGGCTGTAGGGCGTATGGCATGTGAAAGTAGCTTTTGACGCGATCGACTCGAATCCGCCTTTTGCCAAACTCGCTCTTCTCCCTTTTCCGATTACAAATCAGATCGGAAAGGCATTTATATAATAAAATAAAAACGAAGTTGGAATAAAGTGCCTAACAAGTGTTTATAATAAAGTATTTTTTGGGTTGGCAATAGATTTGCTCCTCTCTGATTGGTTGCTGCCAACTGTTCATTGCCCTGTGTCTCACCAGGTTGCCCGTTGCCCAGCAACATTGCTCAAAAAGTTGCCCCGTGTATCATCACCTTAACAGTATAATGGATCCGTGCCACTCTTAAAGTGACAGCAGCCAAATATTCCTGCTGCCGTCACTATAATAACATTAATCAAATAAAAGATAGAGAAAATTCACTCATTGTTCTTGACTTAATAACTATATTTGTAATGTATATTCAATTTATAAAGTGCCGTTATTTTACATTTGATTACAATTTCTGTACCTGAATACCTGAAAATTTTAAAACACTGTTTCTTTCAATCATATCTTTGTTCAGTTAAGTATATTTGTGTGATTGCTAATTCTTTTTTAATTACTGAGTGTTTTTGCTATGGTATTATTGTCAGCGTTCTTTAGCCTGTTGATTTTTGTTCATGGTATTCATGAAATGTTTTGCAGTAAGACTGAGAATAAATGTGAATGATATCTAAGTTTTTTTTTTTTTACCTTATTATAATCAAAATTAGGAATCGATAAGCAGAATCAGAATCGGAATCATTAAAATTCAAACAATACCCAACCCTACTAAGAACTACTATATACAGGCTCATAATTAATGTGAATAATGCATAATTAATTCTAAAATGAAGATCATGGAAACCCACTAGTCGACTCAAATCAAATCCTTCAGAAGGATTAATTAATTATTTGGAACATTATTCTGAAGTGAAAAGCATGATAACTCCATAGTAATGACTGAAGCTTTTGAGGTTTTTGTAAGGTTAGTAATGACTCACATGTTACTACATCATTCTAAAGGAATTATTGATTATTTCTAACAATATTTTAAAGTGAAGATCATGGTAACCCACTAGTATGACTCTACTATGACTCAAATCCTATTACCAAATAATTATTTGGAACAGTGTTTTAAAGTGAAACTCATGATAACTCCCTCGTAATGACTGAAGTCAGTGCAAGCATTTGAGGTTTTTTGATAGTAATTTCTTCTGACGGATTTGGTAACACTTTAGTCATTATTAGTGGGTTACCATGATCTTATAAAAGTATGCACCAGTTTTTGGAACAGATTGTTCTGATTTGGTGGGCTGATCTGTTTTAACTCTTATTGGCGATTAAATAAGTGATTTGTGACATCCACACTACTCTGGTGGTAAAGTTCTTCATCATGTTAGCATAACCAGCCTGTCTTACTCCATTACACTTTAATAGAAATGGTGTTTTATGGTGTGCAGTGACTGCTCTGTGCCGATAAATTGTGTGTGTACGCTTGTGTGTGTGTTCTTCAGGGTTACACTGAGCTCTGGGGAAGGACAGCAGTGTGTGTGACAATGTGACGCTCACTGGAAGAGACAGCGATGTAATTTGCCCTTCCAACACCACAGGCTCTTGCATAATATGCCCCCCTTCCACTTGCGGAGCGTAAAAGGGCTTGTATGTGCATTTCAAACGGCACAAAAGAAACATTTTGTTCTGGCAATCATTTAAAGTGAAAATATACCATAAAAGCACTGTAAATACATACAGTATATACTATACTGTACATACTTCTACACAGTAGTGAGTTTAGAACTGCATGAGAGAGAGTTTATTATAAATTATTTATCTGTGCACATCAATATTTTTTAAAATTCATGTGCACCCGTAATTTTTAATCAAAATAACTTCCCCTACCTCTTCTCTGATGATGAGGGCGGGGCAACCTGTCACTCACATGAGATCCACCAATAGCAAACCACAACCATTCAATCAATTCCCCCACAGATAAAATCAAGCCCCGCCCTACATTTATTCTTGTTCAAGCAGCTGTTTCACTGGGATTTACGTCACAATATAGGGAAGAAAAGACTATCGCAACTTCCGTTTCATGTAAACTTTAAGCCTACACTTTAAGTGTCCCTAAAATCAATATTAGTATAACAAACACAACATAATCATAATGTAAGCTATTGCACTTGCCGTATCTGTAACAGTAATGCATGTGTGTTACTTGTGTTATTTAACACCCAGTTCGTGATCCTGAGCAAGCAATGAGACTTTACTGTATTTATGTCTATGAGATAACATTTCCTTCTGTTACAAAACTGAATCAGGGGTGTTGTTATGGCATGCACTATTACAAAAACTGTCCCTGCGCTACAGATGAGAATGATTAGAAGAAACAAATTGTGATCAATTGGCTTGGTTTGCTTCCTTGAAATGCAATCCTTGCTCTGTGCTACAAAAGATGCATATGTTTATGACATCAAAATGATATTATGAGAAAGTGAAAATGTTAAAACTGGCCACAGCACTGAGTAAAGAAACCAACACAGACTTGTTGCAATAAATCCTGTAAAAAGGTGGCTTACTCACATAGTGTGTGTGTGTGTGTGTGTGTGTGTGTGTGTGTGTGATATCAGGACACAAATTTGTATAATGACATGGGAATGAGTTTTTGTGAGAAAGTAAAAATGTGCACAGTTGGTGGACAGCTGCACAGTTGATGGGTAGGTTTAGGGGTAGGGTTGGTGTAGGGCGATGGAAAATACGGTTTGTACAGTATAAAAACCATTACACCTATGGAATGTCCCCACAATTCACAAAAACAAATGTGTGGGTGTGTGTGTGTGTGTGTCTGTTAATTTCTTCTATTCAGTCACTTTACCTCCAGTGAAACTCTGCGTGTTTAAACACGTATTTCTCAAACTCTCTGACAGCATTGTCTCAAAATGGCTTGTGAGTCAGTACAGCAGAGAGGTTACGACTAGATTTTTACATTCTCCTATAAAAACTGATTAACATTTGCCTGTGCAAAAATCTGTATTGTGAGTGGTTGTCAGGGAGTTGCCATGCAGTTGTAAATGATAACAAGAAATGTGCTGATATTCAAACAAACAGGAGGGCCATTTTTAGGTGCAAACGAAAAATAAATTACAGCATTATTGAAAGAACTAAGAATTATTTTAAAGGGGTGGTTGATTATGAATTGACTTTTTTAACTTTAGTTAGTGTGTAATGTTGCTGTTTGAGCATAAACAACATCTGCAAAGTTACGACGCTCAAAGTTCAATGCAAAGGGAGATATTTTCTTTAACAGAAATCACTTTTTAAGGACTACAACAAACGGCTGGTAGGGACTACAACGAGCTTCTTCCTGGGTTAGTGACATCACAAACCCCAAAATTGACATAAACCCCGCCCCCGAGAACACACAACAAAGGGGGCGGGGCCATGTTGGGCTGCTTTAGGGAAGAGGAAGAGTTGTTGTAGTAGAGTGTTGTTGCCATACCGTCATTTTACGCCGGACTGCTGCACAAACGAGGATCAATTCAACACAAAAGATTAACATGACGGCACATGCTGGTCGATGAGTTGAATCAACTCCACAGCAACTACATAAATTTATCCACTAACCATTCAGAAACGTCCAGTTTCATTCTAAAAGTTGTAACTTCTTCCTGAGTCTCTCCATCAGTGTCGACTCCGGTTTGAACAATGTAAGGCTGAACACCGTTACTGACAATCCTCATTTTGGCTGCGTGAGATTCTCCAGCTTTGTTGTTGTTGAGCGACCGAAGCATGAGCTGTTAAAGCTCCGCCCTCTTCTGGTTAGCAGGCAGCTCATTCGCATTTAAAGGGACACACACAAAAACTGTGTGTTTTTGCTCACACCCAAATAGGGGCAAATTTGACAAGCTATAATAAATGATCTGTGGGGTATTTTGAGCTGAAACTTCACAGACACATTCTGGGGACACCAGAGACTTATATTACATATTGTAAAAGGGGCATTATAGGTCCCCTTTAAGAACTCAATGCTGTGGAATAATTACAATAAGAACTGACTCTAATTGCTCGATTTAACACACACACACACACGATTTAACACACACACACACACACACACACAGATGTCTAAATGGGGGCATACTATAGAAAACATTTTGCAATTTTAAAATAAATAAAAAATCACTATATACTTTATATTTCGTTTTTACAAATGAGGACACATTTGTCCCCCAAGTACAGTATAAGTATGTAAGCCCCTCTCAGACAGTATTTGCAGCAGGACTTTCCCTCCGGTCTCAGTTACGCTGAAATATATTGTGCTGTCCACCAAACTGATGGGAACTGAAGCCTGTGACCGCCTTGTCTGACTATATGCAAAATAAAAATAAAAATACTAAAAAATTAATATTAATTTTAATAGAAATATTTTTAAAAACTGCTAAAAATGACAAAAGCATATATCAAAATTACCAAAGCTGAAAATATGCAAATAAAAGCTAATTTAAAATATTAATAAACACCATAATAGTATATAAATATCAGCAGCAAAATATTATGATAGCCTTTTTAATGGATAATGTAATTTTTTTAGTATTTTATAAACACATACTTTTAACTACTATCAAATTGTTTTATAAATATTTATCGCCATTTTTTCAGCCATCCTGCTCTCTATACTGTATATTCAAACCCATATTGCCTGATGACAAGTGTAAAAAATAAGCACAATATCACCAAACATGATCATCATTATCCAGATCTTCTGAGATGATCTCATTGGGTTTAATATGAATGCATTGGGTCATTTTATAAGTGTAAGGAACAGCTGCACCACAGGGCTTGTGCCTACAGACATCCATACCGCTGCATGGGGAATAAATACATGCTCCTCTATGTCACATTTTATTATGTTAATCTTAATAATGAGAATATTGTGCTGTGATATATATGTGTCCACACGTATGACCGTGTTAAGCCCGTACAGTGTGCGAGAGCTACAAGATGTGACCGTTTCCTTCTGCGTTTGTGTGTATCAGCCTTGAGAAGCATGCAGAGTGTCAGATGAGATTTTAAAAGACTCCAGTTTTCTTCAGATAAGACCTGCAGGTTGCTTTCTCCACCTCCAAAAGCCTCCAACACTCCTCGCTGCCGCCCTCAGGCTTCCATGATGCCAATCATCACTCGCGCCTGAACGCCTGCCCTCCGGACACCCGCCCCCAACGCCAACACTGCCTGTCCGCATCCATCTTCCTCTCTTCCTCTTGCCCTCTTGGATTGGTCAACATCTACAGACGTTTGCCATGGGCATCACTTTGTTTTAAAAAATGGTGGTGAGGGAACGGACCCTTTCCATCCTTGTCATCAACATTATAAAGTTTTTTATAGTTTTTTTTTTTTTTAAGTTTTTTTAATTTTTAAGTTAGTTACCTGGTTGCCTTTTGAGATTTTGAGTTCATTAAAATTAAAAATTTCAGTTAATACAATGAAGGCAATTAGTTTAATCAACAGAAACTCAAAATATTATGTTATCTGAACCACATTAATTATCTAAGTTGATTTGACAAAAGAAAAAATATTGTGATAACAAATCATGAAAATATTTTTTTATATAGTGCATTCACTACTATAAGTTTACCCAAATAATAAGATGACTTCCACTTCTGAGAACCCCAGAAATGTGAAAGGGGTCCATAGGGTGTAATATGGTAATATGCCACATATTGTAATTATTATAAAGTGTATTTTTCAATAGTTGTAACTTCCCATACTATGCTAATAGACTTATATGGCCTTCACACCAACTTGAAATTAAGGCACAATATCAGAATTTAGGTGAAATTAGGTTGATTGGGACACTTTTCCCAAGTAATCTCAATGGCAAAAAGTGTCCCAATCATACTGTTTTAATAAATAAATAAGTGTATATGAAATAAACAATTCAAGTGCTTAAATTTAAATGACTGCAGAAAAATCATATTTTTAATTAATATCTGTCTTATCTGGTAAAAATATCTGAACGTGATTAAAATGAGATATTTTGAATATATATGTTTGGAGTCAGTAAGTGACCAAAACTGACCGAAAAATGTTAGGTTTATTATTATTTTTTTATTTTATTTTATTTATTTATTTTATTTTTTTTTGCTTCATTGGAATGGGATTGCACTTGGTGACTTTTGTTGCATTAGCTATGTGAACACACACACACACACACACACAAAAAAAAAAAAAAAAAAAAAAAAAAATATCATGGACATGATTTGGATATGTTGAAGGCCTTCACTCGATTTTAATCTGAAATATTGCATTTATTGAAAAATAATGTAACTTTTTTATATTAATTTTAATGGAAAAAAATAGCTAATATAAATTGTATAAATATTGCATAGTATCATAAAATCCCCTCAAAATTATTAAACAAAAATATATTACATTGATTTCCCTGGGGGAAAAAAAGGTTACATTTCAAGGCTTCGGCCACTTTTGACCACAAAGGTACCAAGTGTGACCCAAAAATGAAGGGGCTCAAAATTAATACTTTTATTCAGCAAGAATTAAATTGATCAAAAGTGAAAGTAAAGATTTCATAATTTTATAAATAAAATATAACATTTTATATTAAATGTAGTGAAATGTTACAAAAAATGTTTTATAAATAATGTTGCAAAAGATTTCAAATAAAATCTCTTCTTTTGATCTTTCTATTCATCAAAGCATCCTGAAAAAATATGTATCAGTTTCCACAAAAAATATGAACTGTTTTTTTTAACATTGATAATAATCATAAATGTTTCTTGAGCAGCAAATCATCATATTAGAATGATTTCTGAAGGATCATGTGACACTGAAGACTGGAGTAATGATGCTGAAAATTCAGCTTTGATCACAGGAATAAATTATATTTTACTATATATTCAAACAGAAAATGCATTTTTGATCAAATAAATGCAGTCTTGGTGAGCATAAAAAACATTTAAAAAAAGTCTTACCTTAAACCTTTGAACGGCAGTGTAAGTGAATTTTGTCTTGATTTTTTAACTTGTTTATGCTTGACACAAAAAATATGCCAATGTCACAAGACAAAATACTATTGTTTTTGGTGACATAAAGTGGTGTGGACAAAATCATCCATGGCAGAAAGTGGTGAAGACACGCTCCCACTGTACATGACGTCTTTGCCATTTACCCATCACTGTACTCTCTCTCTCTCTCTCTGTCCATCTCCTTTCCGCCCTTCGTCCCCCCAGATTTTCTGAGAAAATAGCTGAGGGCCAGATGAAGGCTTTGGCTGCCTCTCTGCGTTACCAGCTAAGACAAATATTTCCCAGGATGAGTCCCGTTGCCCGCAGGATGTTTACATGCAGCTCCCCTCCCACCCTTGGCCTTGCTTTGCCTCTTTCATCCACTTCCTTTGCTTCAGCCCCCAGACACACACGCAGATACACAGACGTACACAAAGGGCGCATATCGGGGAGATCACCTTCACACGCTTTTGGTTCAACTGCCTCTGACCTCCTCGTCTTCCCCCAAATTTGTGTGACCTCTCCCTGTAGGCCAAGTACACAAAACAGGCTCATTCAGTGAGCAGCCTGCTCTAGCCTAGCATAACATGCAAAAAACTGTGAGAAGCGTTTTGTGCCAAACTGAGAAGAAAAGACCAACACAATGATACTGTTGACTGAGGAATGTCTAAAATAAACAGGCTGAATCAACAGCAAACTGAAATGAAAGTAAAAGTGGTGATTCGACTGATGGATAGTTGATAAATTGAAACCACTGTGTAAATGAGTGCACTTGGGTTTATGAAAAGTAGCATGTATTTAATCATTTAGAGCAACATCTGGAAAGCGTACTTTTTTAGGATCTTTTTTGTGTACAAACATTGTAAAAATAGTTGGATGTTTCTCCAACGGTGGGATCTCTCTGACTTTCAGAAAATAAAATAACACTTAAAACACTCTTCACACTGTAACTAGTTTATTTAAAATGGCTATTTTTCACAGATTAACGTCATAGCTAGCATTTTATGCATCCTAAATCCACACAACACTACATTTACACTTAAATAGCATAATTTAACATTACAGCTTGACTGGAACAATATTCTGTTCACCAGTGGTATTTACTTTCTGTATTTGTCTTTTGTTTTTTTCACTGATCACATGTCTCATATTTCATCTCAAGCACTTCACTGACGTCTTCTTGGTAAACAAGTATACTTACATAAAAAATATTACTTGGGGCAAAATTGCTGATTGTGGAGACAGCGACACCATAACTGAGGGACAGTTGGAATTTGTATAAAAATTGATAGAAATCAGCAATTTTACACAAAATATTGAAATAGTTTATGATTTTTTTAGTCTTTCATATAATTAATAATACAAAAAAACTATATTAATTAATAATAATTCATATTTTTATAGTGGATTCATTAATTTTAAGACTGAAATTGTGGATCTGGGACAAGATTTAAACAATAATTCCTAAACATAAAATATATTTGTCCAACACTTTCAATCTTATTTATTTAAATGCATATGTATGTGTGTGTGTGTGTGTGTGTGTGTGTGTGTGTGTGTGTGTGTGTATATATATATATATATATATATATATATATATATATGCATTTAAATAAATTTAAATAATAAAATACTTTTTATGGTGGATTTACAGATTTTAAGATTGCAAGTGTGGGACAAATATATTTTATGTTTGGGAATTATTGTTTTAATCTTGTCCTAGATCCACACTTTCAAACTCAAGATCTGTGAATCCACCATAAAAATATGAATTAATATTAATTTACATTATTTATGTATTATTAATGATCTAAATCTGAAACAAAACTGAAACATCATAAACTATTTTAATATTTTGTGTAAAATTTATGATTGAACACACAGCAAAATTAAAGACAAAAAGTTTGAATGTGTCCTTCGTAAAACAAAAAGTTGAAATAATAAAATTCAACCTCTGAAATATAAAAGTATGCGTAGTTGAACAACCTTAGATATAGTTGGTTGGCATCAGTTTAACCAGTATGGATGTCTACTAGCAACCAAAAACACAGAGACGTGAAACGTTGTGAATGCAGCGGCAGAAAATTGTTCTAATGTCAAGGATGCTTGATAAGAGCCCCAAAAATGACATTGTCCAGATGAAACAGAGGCCTATATGTTTCATCATTCTGGGTTAAATCATTACTAAGTGCCTAACTTGTCTTGTCTTGACCTAACAGTCTTTTTACCTCTAATTTTCATCTTTACACTCATACAAGTCTTTATTTGAAATGACTTCCAGATTTGTTGCATGTCTTCTTGATAGAAGGCTAACATTGATAGGTCAATGAGTGCACTTGGGTTTATGAAGTGAGCCTTTACTTGCTAACTAACCATAAATAAATACAACAGACCATGACGGGAGAAGAAAAAGAGAAAGAAAGTATAAGGGGGGGAAAACATAGAAGAGGCATTTTTCATTCCAGTGTGTTTGTATAATCTTCAGCCTGTCCTTGATTAACATCTCACCTAATGCCTTTTATTTTGGAAACATCCGGAAACATTTGTATTCTCTCATTCTGTAAATCCTAACAGTTGATTAAGTGGAATTAAGGGCTTTGCTTCTCCCATGCTGCCTGTAAAGGGTTACACTTCTCGCCTTATTACATGTACTGTACGAAATGAGCAAAACATGTCACAGCTTGACACGTTCAGACTGGAACTCTCTCACGGGCGGCATAATTCTGCTGCTACACAAGACACCGAATGGCTTTAAATACTAAACATAATCATGTGAGAACTACATTTTTACACATTCTGATGAAAAAGTGTTTGCCCATGCAAAACTCACAGACACAATATACTAGGGTGTTGTGGGTGGTTTTCAGCGTGTTGCAATGTGGTTAGCACATGTTTTATCATCCACGTGGCAAAAATCTTCTTAGAAAACAACAAACAAGCCGTGAGATTTAGGATAATTAAGTTGTCCACATTTTTGGAAAAGCCTTTGGAGAACACTTATGACGGCTTAAAGTGCTTTTTTCGAATATTACATTTCATGAAGTGTATAATATAGCTGTTTGTGAATGTAAAATGTCTGCAAAGATCAAAGTGCATGACAAATGAAGTTACTGTCTCCTAAAAGAAAGAAGCGATTCCCCGAAACGAGTCGTCAGCAATTCCAGTCTCACTTCCTGCTACATACCTACATAACAATGTAACAAATTTGCATAATGCCAGTCTAGGGTCTTTATTGGCTGCCCATGAACAATGTCAACTTTGCCCCGCCCTCAAACACTGCAGTTGTAGCTGAGACTGGAAGAGTTTGGTTTGTTCATGTCGAGAAGATGCCGTTTTCTGCGCTGCGAATCCACTTTGGATGCACTTCAAAAGGATGAGGATCCGCGCTGGAATTGATATGGTAAAACCGACCATCGTTACTGTTAATATCACTATGTATCAAGCACTGAGGAAGATCTGGAGCTGAAATTCAGATATGGTAATGGTTGTTTAGTTTCCGACACGCTCTGTAAGCGGTCGACCAATCACAACAGACTGGGCCGTCAGACCAATCAGAGCAGAGAAGGCTTGTGGAAAGGAGGGGTTTAGAGAGACTGAATATTCAAACGAACCGTTTTCAAACTCTTGAGAAAGTAGGTGATGAGCAATGGATATATTAATATTAATATATTATATGAAAACTGAAGTGTTTTCTCTAAATATATCTCGATTTAACAATGATCAGTACTGGAAAACACTGAATAAGAAAATGACTTTTTTTGCAATGCAACTACAAGTAATAGCGGAATATTGTCTCTGCATCTGTTCACTGGAAATCATGAATAACAATCTGTCTTTCCTCAGTGTTTGTCACCGCCACCCAGAAATGTAATTTCCCAATAGCTGATCTGTTCCTTAAGCTGAAACATCTGCCAAAAACCAGCACACCTTGTTCTTATGTTTGCTTCCCAGCCCATGGTGCCTCTGAATGAGTGACTCACTGCATCTGTACAGTTTGATTTTTTTTTCTCACACCCAAGACAATGAGAAACCATCACAACATGAAAGGAGTCGAGTTCTAATTTATTCGTGATAAAGAGAAAACACACACACACACACACACACACATACCTGAGAAAGATGCATTGGGAGGGACTTCACTTCTCCAAACCGGATTTTCTGGTCTTTTTTGCCTCTCTTCACTGGAGTAGCTGTTATATTCATAGTAACTGTCTTGGAGATCAGCTTTAGACCGAGCTGCTGTGACAGTGACACACAAAAGGAGAGAATGATTGGTCTGACATCTGATTGCTCAATGAGGAGAATGGGTAATGTTTTCAACACGTTTGCTTTGACAAATGCAACGTTAAAGAAATAACTCTCTCTTAAAAATGTCAGATCTGTCATCATTTACCCACCCTTGTGTCGTTCCAGTCCCATATGACTTTATTTTTCTGTGAAACGTGAAAGAGGAAAGTAGAATGTCTGAAATTCTGTTTTTCATTCAACAAAAGCGGAAGTTGGTTTATAAGCTGGTTGTTCTTTCTTAGCTCAGGAGACATCTATTTATGTTTCGTTTACCTCGTATTTTAATAGGCTAGATGAGTCTGTTATTCAGTCAGAATTGTTGTTATTCCAGACCAGTTCCAGAGCAGCAATCTTTTAAAAGTGAGTCGCCATGACAAGAGTTGGAAAACTTTGTTCAAATACTCTTTAGTCAGATAATCAGCGCGTTTCCTGAAAGCAGAAACAGCAGAAACAGCACAACGCAATTCGTGATGTTCGATTCACGATCAAACGACTCTTGTGAACGAGTCAGTTAAAAAGATCAGCAGCTGATAGCCGGTAAATAGTCAAAAACATCAATATGAACTCTAAATCGTGAGAAAAACACACACACACACACACATTGGCACAAACAGACTGAGTTTATAACTTACTTTCTCACTTCTTTTTTTTTTTTTTTCTCGATTGTTTCATTCTAAATGAACCGGAAACCACTACTTAAAGTTACTTAAAATAAAGATTTATCTACAATAAAGATGTGTTGTGATGAAAAATACTCAAAAAAAAAAATAAAAATAAAAACATTCAGATATTATATTCTATTCTATTCTAAGCCTATATCACAAAAAAATATTATTGGTCATTGTTTAGCACAGTCAGGTTCAGTTTCTATAACTGATATGGCCTATTCATCCATCCATCCATCCATCTATCTATCTATCTACACTGAACAAAATTATAAACGCAACACTTTTGTTTTTGCCCCCATTTTTCATGAGCTGAACTCAAAGATTTTTTCTATGTACACAAAAGGCCTATTTCTTTCAAATATTGTTCACAAATCTGTCTAAATCTGTGTTAGTGAGCACTTCTCCTTTGCTGAGAGAATCATCCACCTCACAGGTGTGGCATATCAAGATGCTGATTAGACAGCATGATTATTGCACAGGTGTGCCTTAGGCTGGCCACAATAAAAGGCCAATCTAAAATGTGCAGTTTTATCAGGCAGCACAATGCCACAGATGTCGCAAGTTTGGAGGGAGCGTGCAATTGGCATGCTGACTGCAGGAATGTCCACCAGAGCTGTTGCCGGTGAATTGTATGTTCATTTCTCTACCATAAGCCATCTCCAAAGGCGTTTCAGAGAATTTGGCAGTACATCCAACCGGCCTCACAACCGCAAAACACGTGTAACCACACCAGCCCAGGACCTCCACATCAAGCATCTTCACCACTAAGATCGTCAAAAACCAGCCAACCGGACAGCTGCTGCAACAGTCGGTTTGCATAACCAAATAATTTCTCAGGGAAGCTCATCTGCATGCTCGTCGTCTTCATCGGGGTCTCGACCTGACTGCAGTTCGTCGTCGTAACCGACTTGAGTGGGCAAATGCTCACATTCGATGGCGTCTGGCACTTTGGAGAGGTGTTCTCTTCACGGATGAATCCCGGTTGTCATTGTACAGGGCAGATGGCAGACAGCGTGTATGGCGTCGTGTGGGTGAGCGGTTTGCTGATGTCAACGTTGTGGATCGAGTGGCCTATGGTGGCGGTGGGGTTATGGTATGGGCAGGCGTATGTTATGGACAACGAACACAGGTGCATTTTATTGATGGCATTTTGAATGCACCGAGATATCGTGACGATCATCTCTTTGTCTGTCTGTCTGACATCATCAAATGGGAAGTAAATTACTTCAGATTACTTCAGATGGCCTATGTATATAGAATTTTTGAGCAATTCTATAATTTGTCAACTAAAATTTGACCCTGATACAGTAATAATGTGGATAGCAGATCATATCATTTGAATTTGGAAGAATTTGATTAGAAATATTTGCGTTCACACTAAGAGTTCTGAATTTGATTCTAGACTTTAGTATGCATGAGGGTTGACATACTGCTGAACATTTCAAAGATAGCTTTTTTTTTCTTTTCTTGGTTTACATTATCTTCACCATCTGCTCATCTCTTTCTCACTCATGTACTGTATCTGTATCTGTATCTGTTTTTCTTCTTTTTTTTTTCCCCCCATGTGTTTTTGTTGCTGTCAGGTAGAGCCGTGTCTATCTCCAGAAGTGTTTATGTCAGCAGACATGATGTGCAGCAGTCACGCTTGTTTAGTCGTGTGAAGTGGAGACTGGACAGGTGCATGCTGGTCGATGCACAAACCTGCACCCATGTGTTAGAAAGTTAGAAAGTTGCTCTATTTCTCTTTCTCTGCTTCCCTGTGCATTCCAGCATATTTTATAAAAAGTTACATTTCAAAACATTTTGGTGTGAGAGAATGTCAATCAACCACAAATAATGGCTTCCCAGATGTTTAGTCTATTCACTCACTAATGTTTTTGTTTAAAAGGAATAGTTCACCAAAATGAAAATGCTTTCATCATTTACTCTCCCTCGTGTTTTCTTTTTATGTGTATTAAAAGGAGAAATGTTGAACAATGTTCACACTTCTCTTTTCTATACAATGAAAGTCCTCTGTATCTCTCATTCAATTCAATTCAATTCAATTCAATTTGCCTGGTTTGATGTCAGCAATGCCAAATGTAGTTCAAGCATGTTTATAGAAAATAGTAGTTTGTAAATTCTTCAAAATATCTTACCTTGTGTTTCATGTTAAAAAGAAAATCATGCAGTTTTTTATTATTTATTTTTATTTAAGAATATGATGATAATGATGATTTATAGAAAATAACAGTTTGGAGATTTTTCAAAATATCAAACTTTGTTGTTCATGCTAAAAATAAATGTGTGTGTGTATATATATATATATATATATATATATATATATATATGTTAGATTATTATTATTATTTTGCTTTATAGAAAATAGCAGTTTGGAGATTCTTCAAACATTTTTTGTACTTTATGTAACAAAAGAAGTCATATGGGTCTGGAAAGACATGAGAGCGAGTAAATGATCACAGAATCATCATTCTGGGAGAAGTAAGTATTCCTTTAAAAATAAAACAACAGTATCACACGCTAAACACGAACAGTGTGTGTATGGATTATCATTCTGATAAAGGATTTGCTCTTTCCCTTCATTCTCATTGTTATTTAAAGACGGGAACAATCTGACAAGGTGGCATGGACACATTTCAACAGCATGCAGCTCCTTCTGCCAGAAATCTTTACCCTGGAATGTGGCCCGATACAACATCAACCAGCACCTAAACAAAAGACAAACAAAGCCAGAGTAAACAGAGCAGATGTATGGTATAGTTCACCTCAAGCAAACACATTTATAGGCATCATCCTGACTTCAGTCTATTTCAAGGTTATTTTCCACTGCCTATAAATATACTTTGCATTTACTTGTTTTATGTATGGACAGTGTGGGTTGAAAAATATCCGATTTGGTCGAGCCTTGGTACTCCACAAGATTGGCACTGTCTATCCTGTCTACGATTGACCTATGGGGTTGTTTAGTATGTAATCAAGTTCTCCATCTGAACGAAAATGTAAACTACATGAGATTTTGGAAAATCAACTGATTCTACCCGGATAGTGGTGATTCTAAAACCTAACAACAGTTCACCCAAAAAATAGAATTCTGTCATTTAATCATTTGCTTTGAATGTCAGTTACTTTGTCAATACTCAGACCATCGAAATAAAGTGTAACCTGATTTTTTTGTCTTTTTTGGAATGTTCCAAAAATATATTCATGAATATTCTGCTAAACATTCTGGTAGCACTTTCTTTTGATGGTCCATTTTAGACATTCCATTGATGTAACATTGCACCTGCATGTCAACTAACTCTCATTAAAGTATTAGTAGAGTATTCTGCATGTCAACTAACTCTCATTAAAGTATTAGTAGAGTATTCTGCATGTCAGCTAACTCGTTAGAGTATTAGTTGAGTATTCTGCATGTCAACTAACTCTCATTAGAGTAATAGCTGAGCACATCAACTAACTCTTGTTAGAGTATTAGTTGAGTATTTAGTAGAGTATTCTGCATGTCATTAACTCTCATTAGAGTAATAGTTGAGCACATCAACTAACTCTCGTTAGAGTATTCTGCATGTCAAGTAACTCTCATTAGAGTATTAGTTGAGTATTCTGCACGCCAACTAGCTCTCAAAAGAGTATTAGTAGAGTATTCTGCATGTCAACTAACTCTCAAAGTATTAGTAGAGTATTCTGCATGTCAACTAACTCTCAAAGTATTAGTAGAGTATTCTGCATGTCAACTAACTCTCAAAGTATTAGTAGAGTATTCTGCATGTCAACGAACTCTCATAAGAGTATTAGTAGAGTATTCTGCATGTCAACGAACTCTCAAAGTATTAGTAGAGTATTCTGCATGTCAACTAACTCTCAAAGTATTAGTAGAGTATTCTGCATGTCAACGAACTCTCATAAGAGTATTAGTAGAGTATTCTGCATGTCAACTAACTCTCAAAGTATTAGTAGAGTATTCTGCATGTCAACTAACTCTCTTAAGAGTATTAGATGATTATTCTGCATGTCAACTAACTCTCAAAGTATTAGCTGAGTATTATGCATGTCAGCTAACTCTCTTAAGAGTATTAGTTGAGTTTTCTGCATGTCAACTAACTCAAAGTATTAGTTGAGTATTCTGCATGTCAACTGTTTCTCATAAGAGTATTAATTGAGTTTTCTGCATGTCAACTAACTCAAAGTATTAGTTGAGTATTCTGCATGTCAACTAACTCTCAAAGTATTAGCTGAGTATTCTGCATGTCAGCTAACTCTCTTAAGAGTATTAGTTGAGTATTCTGCATGTCAACTAACTCAAAGTATTAGTTGAGTATTCTGCATGTCAGCTGTTTCTCATAAGAGTATTAATTGAGTATTCTGCATGTCAGTTAGTTGACATGTAGATGTAATGTTACTTATAGTCAGAATGTCTAAATTGGACCATCGAAATAAGGTGTTACCAACATTCCATTTTCCATTGTGATGTAATTGATGACAGAATTTTCATTTTTGTGTGAAAGTGTAAGTTATGTGATTGGTTTCAATTTGAATCTTTTTTCTTTCTCTCTTTTTTTTTTTTTTTTTTTTTTTGAATCCCTTCAGATACTACAGATCCAGTCATCCTCCCTCTTTCCATCCAGTTTTGCGCTAAAAACAAGCCCGGACAGCTAACACACCCCCCAGATAAACACATACAGGAAATGAGTGTGGTTGAGCCATGATTCACCCTAGACTGGAAACACTTAATGTCTGTAAGATTCATTCCAGGTTTTAGACAAAGTGTGGCATGTTTACTGCACCAGATGACATTTTTTAGTGGTTATTTGTTGTTTTTGTTTATTGTGAGAGCTTGAAGTAAAGCGCCCTACTTTTAAGTCACTGCTAATTTTGGTATTCACATGAGTGCATTTAAACTGTGCGGTTCTCTGAGGAAACTTCAACGGTTCCCATTAGAAAGTGAAGAAATGAATGGGTTTTACTTGATGTTCTGCACTGATATGAATGAATGAGAATTATTATGGGAAAATTGGAGAAATTTTGTATTAAGCCTATAATCACAAAATTATCTCAACTGTATTTCCCATTTAATACTAAATGGAGAAGAAAAAGGAGACTTCCAAATGTCTTCAGCTTTTTTTTTTTTTTTCTTCACAAAACGGAAAACAAAACTTAAGTGCCTTCTCTAGACTTTCAGAAAAGTTTGCAATACTTTCTCAAACTCAAACATCAATTTTTAAAATTTATTTTTTTCTATAGCTCTTTACTTTTGCTGTATCTCAAAAAAAAAATCTATATTTTGCATTTTTTAGGTATTTTAGAACCGCCTTGTTAAATGTTTCTTAAAAAAAAAAAAAAAAAACGTGTTGTGAGATACAAGAAAGAGAATCCATTAAAGCAATAAACTTTCATCTGGAAATGGAAAATTTATCAATGAACCTGAATTTGTGTTGACCGTACTGTAAGCGATTCCTAGCATGCACATGCTAATTTGAGTCTATTCTGCTTTATCACTCTTTTTTCACTTAACTAGTTTCAAATCTGTGTGTTATCAGTATGAAGGCGGAAGGCCTCGAGACCTTTTTTTAGCCATGTAAGACAGCTGGTTAGAGATGGCAGAACGAATAATGAGTTTTACCTTTCGGTGAACCATAAAGACTGGTCTACGCCTTTA
Organism: Hypophthalmichthys nobilis; assembly: GCA_037950665.1. Lineage (NCBI taxonomy): Eukaryota > Metazoa > Chordata > Actinopteri > Cypriniformes > Xenocyprididae > Hypophthalmichthys > Hypophthalmichthys nobilis. The sequence goes on from CM075471.1 coordinate 2,044,594, forward strand.
GGCGCTGTGCCTCGCTCTCTTTGTCTTTCTTAATCTCTCTTTTTCTCTCTCTCAAAGTTTCCAAAACAGCCTTCCACATGCTGCTTACCACGGGATCTGGTTCCTTGTACCTGGCTTAGTGAGTTAGTCCAGTAATCTCCAGGTCAACTTGGCACACATCTGGATTTTCAACTTTTTCAAGAAAGCTGAATGTCTTGAAATCATTAAGATTTTTTTACATGTTTTAAAAAAAACATGGCTGCATTTATTTGATCAAAATGCAGTTAAATCAGTAATATTGTGAATAATTATTACAGTTTAAAATAGCTGTTTTCTATGTAAATATATAGTCAAATGTAATTTATTCCTGTGATCAATCTGAATTTTCAGCATCATTACTCCAGTCTTCAGTGTCACATGATCCTTCAGAAATCATTCTAATATGCTGATTTAGTGCTCAATTATTATTGGTGCTTAATTACACTCTAAAAAATGCTGGGTTAAAAACAACCCAAGTTGGGTTGAAAATGGACAAACCCAGAGGTTGGGTTAAAATGACTATATGGCTGGCTGGATGTTGGAATTTAGCATTTATTAATATGTTTTATAAATGAACATGTATTAATAAGTTAAATAATTAAATAATAAAATTGTATTAATTAATAAATTTTCACCTTTTGATTATTATTGTTGTCTCTAGTAATTATGTGTCGGATTTTTAATTTCCAACCTATTTTGGGTTCATTTTAATCCAGCCATATAGTCATTTTTAGCAATAGTTGAGTTAAATAAAGCTACCCGGCATGTTGAGCAAACATTTAACCCAACCACTGGGTTAAAAACAACCCAATGCTGGCTTTGTCCATTTTCAACGCAAATTGGGCTGATTTTAACACAGCATTTTTTGAGTGTATTAATAATGGTTCTTATTATTATCAATGTTTTTGCTGCTTATGTATTTGTGGAAACCATGTTTATTTTTTCTAGCATTCTTTGAAACAGTTTTCAACACTGATAATAATCATAAATGTTTCTTGAGCAGCAGATCATCATATTAGAATGATTTCTGAAGGATCGTGTGACACTGAAGACTGGAGTAATGATGCTGAAAATTCAGCTTTGATCACAAGAATAAATTACAGTTTACAATATATTCGCATAGAAAACAGTTATTTTAAATTGAATAATATTTCACTATTTTTACTGTTTTTGATCAAAAAAAATGCAGCCTTGATGAGCAGAAGAGACTTCTTTCAGAAACATTGAACAAATCGTAATTATTCTAAACTTTTGACTGCCAGTGTAGCTGCTCATCATCTGACATTTCAAAACAAGCTCTTTTTTAGTGTTTAAACATAAATCTGAAAATTCTAGATACAACCATCTAGTCCATCACTGACCATGTGATGAATATTGCACACAAAACTGGACAAGATTTCCTCAACCAAGTAAATTTAATCTGCTTGTTTTTGTGCACCTTCAAAATGCATAGCACACAAAACTATTTGCTGTATGGAATTAAAAATAAGTATATTCCACTCCTTCCACCATCTTAAATGAACATATTCAATGAGATCGTAGCAATGCATTTCTCTGAAAACGAAAGTGCAATGCAATTGGATTTTAGAAGACAGCAAGATGTTGATGCCAACATATTGGAAGATCCTTCATGTTGGGTGTGTGCCAATAATGCTGCAACATGGAAGTTCCCATATTCAAAGATGATATTCGGCTTTCTTCTGCAAAGATTATACCTGGCAAACGGTCATGTAAAACGATGACATCTGCAAAGTTTGGCTGATAATCTTCAAAGTAAGTCTAAATAAAAGCCAAACTTTGCAGATGTCATCGTTTTACATGACCGTTTGCCAGGTACAATCTTCGCAGAATAAAGCCAAATAATTCCTTTGAATATGAGAACTTCCATGTGACAGTATTATCCAATAGTGTTTAATTATTCATAACGTTCAAAATGAAGACACTGTTAGCGGTTGCGCTTCCACATCTGTTGCTGTCACTGTAAATAAACCACAATGTGTTTGTCCAGCACAACCAACCCAATTACACCTGTGTCTTGACTGGGAGCTTTGCCATGTGTTGACTGACAAGACGAAAAAGCTCTGGTGAAATTCATCCTGGCAAAATTGAGCTAGACACGCATGAAGACACGTACAGTCATAGATTTCTCAATATAAGATATCTTATATTTTAAGTTTTATCAGTTTGATTTTAGCTTCTGCCATGGGATCCTTTTAGAAAGTGTGCAATCAAAATGGCCTACATCATTTTAACTTCTCAATCATTTGTAATAATTCCTCTTCTATAATCTCAATAACATCTATTGATACTTTAAATGAGTCTGAGAACGTCTTCTGAGCTATGAAAGAGCAACCTGACAAATTAAATCTGAATCTGAATCGTGAATAAATGGCTCAAAGACTCAAATAGATAGTATGTTCATACAGTGATCCCACCATCTAACGCTCTACGATGTGCAACCTTGATTGTTGATGCTGGAAAATAATGTTGATAGTGGTGTAATTATGGTCTTTAACAACCCGTTTGGTTTAGTAAATTTTCCTCGAGGCTTCTTCATACTCATGTGGAAAATGAAATTGGCTTTAGAGATCTAAAGATAGTGAGAGGTGTCATGTTACCTGAGACATGATGGGTCAAAATCAAAATGGAGAAATGCTTTGTCCCATGCTGGGATGAGAAGGGTGTGTATGGGAGGGTTTGGGTGGGTCTGGACGGCCTATTTAAAGCTTGATTCCCCCCACAGGAAGACAAAACTATAGGTTGGAGGGGGTCTTAAAGGATTAGTTCACTTCAGAATTGAAATTTCTTGATAATTTACTCACCCCCATGTCATCCAAGATGATATGCCTTTCTTTCTTCAGTCGAAAAGAAATGAAGGTTTTTGAGGAAAACATTCCAGGATTTTTCTCCATATAGTGGACTTCACTGGGGTTCAACGGGTTGAAGGTCCAAATGTCAGTTTCAGTGCAGCTTCAAAGAGCTCTACATGATCCCAGATGAGGAATAAGAGTCTTATCTAGAGAAACAATCTGTCAATTTCTAAAAAAATAATATACTTTTTCACCACAAATGCTCGTCTTGCACTGTTCTGTGATGTGCCACGCATTATGTAATCATGTTGGAAAGATCACGCGTGACGCAGGCGGAAGTACTGATCCAGTGTCTACAAAGTGAACGTGCAAAGACTAAGTCAAATGGCCTTTGCAAAAAAAGATAAAACGGCGATATCTGACGATTTTGAAGTTGGAGGAGAAAATGAGATGGAGTTTTTCACCCTACCGCGGTACTTCCGCCTACGTCACGCGTGACCTTTCCAACATGATTACGTAATGCGTGGAGCATCGCAGAGCAGTGCAAGATGAGCATTTGTGGTTAAATAGTATATAAATTGGCAACACTTTTGAATACTGATCCTTCATTAATGAATAACTACACAGGAACAAATGAGTAATGCATTATTAACACTCTAGTAACTGTTATTAACTAACAAGAAACTCTGATTAATGAATTAGTAAGTAACAGTGCTCAGTTGAAGGTGCAGTTCACTATTAGCTAATCAGTAACTACTGTATTTTTCATACCTCCCAGAGAACTACTAAGAACTACTATATACAGGTTCATAATTAATGTGAATGATGCATAATATATAATTAATTCTAAAGTGAAAATAATTGTAACACACTAGTAATGACTGAAGTATTACCTAATCCTTCAGAAGGAATTACTAATTATTTGGATCAGTATTCTAAAGTGAAAAGCATGATGACTCTCTAGTAACTACTGAAGTCATTGTAAACTTTTGATGTTTTTGTAAAGTATTGGATAGTAATAACTCAAGAGTTACTACATAATTCTAAAGGAACTACTACTTATTTGGATCAGTATTCTAAAGTGAAGATCATGGTAACCCACTAGTAATTACTTAAGTGTTACCAAATATGGAGACTTATTCCTCGTCTGGGATCATGTAGAGCTCTTTGAAGCTGCACTGAAACTGACATTTGGACCTTCAACCCGTTGAACCCCAGTGAAGTCCACTATATGGAGAAAAATCCTGGAATGTTTTCCTCAAAAACCTTCATTTCTTTTCAACTGAAGAAAGAAAGACAAACATCTTGGATGACATGAGGGTGAGTAAATTATCAGGAAATTTCAATTCTGAAGTGAACTAATCCTTTAAAACACACAGATAGTAAACAGTTGTAAATGTACATATCAGCTATAACAGCGTTAACAAACGACATTGCAGTAACAAATATGATTTGATTAATCAGTTTCATGTGAAACCAAATCTTTCTTTAGGTAGCATAGGTATGAATGATGAGTCTGAAAAGTGAAAAATAATAATAATAAAAAAAGTTCATGAATATTGATCAAAATAAAAAAACTGCACAAAAAAATTAATTCAGTTAAGACATTCATACAGTTGTTCTTACTGATTTGCTGGAAGGCATATGTTGGTAAACGGGTACTAACTATAGCCCTGTTTTGACAGAATCATTTGTCTAACTCTACTACATGATTCAGAAGACAAATTAGGCTGTGAAAGGCTCTCCAGATTTTTAAAGGGATAGTTCATCCAAAAATGAAAATTCTTTCATCATTTATTCACCTTCATGCCATTCCAAAGCTACATGCCTTTCTTTCTTAAGATGAACACAAACGAAGATTTTTAGGAAAATAATCCTCCTCTGTGAATCCATATATGATGCGAGTGAATGGGCGTTGCTCATTTTGGGGTGAACTATCCCTTTAAGCTTAATAAAAAAAATCAAAATACCATTCAAAAGCTTGACGTCACAAAGATTTTTTCTCTTCTGCTCACCAAGGCTCCATATATTTGATCAAATAATATTATGAAATATTGCAATTTTAAATAACTGTTTTCTATGTGAATATACAGTAAAATGTAATTTATTCCTGTGATCAAAGCTGAATTTTCAGCATCATTACTCCAGTCTTCAGTGTCACATGATCCTTCAGAAATCATTCTAATATGATGATTTGCTGCTCAAGAAACATTTATGATTATTATCAATGTTGAAAACATTTGTGCTGCTTCATATGTATGTATTGTTATGTCTTTACTGCCACCTTTGACCAATTTAATGTGTCCTGGCTAAAAAAATGTCTTTAAAAAAAAGTCATACTGACCAAACCTTTGCATAGTTGAACTCATCTGGATCATTATTCATGATGAACACTTACTTTTTACAAGTGGGAGTCAAAGTGATGATCAAAACATGCAGCATCAATGACAGGTGGTTTACTAACAGTCGTTCACATGGCGCTGTAAGCATCCCGGCTTAAAGAAGCGTCCCTGGACCATGAGAATCAACCATATGGTGGATATGAACATGCAGGATTAACATCAACAGCCCAATCAATATAGAGCTGATCTGGCAACAGTTCAATGGACAAAACATAGAAAATACACCCAAAGATTTGTAGTGGACATAAACGTTGTTGTATACAATCATTTGAACAGACTTATTGTACATATGCCTTTATGACCTTGTTTTTTATGCATCAAATTCCTTACAACAAGACAAACTTGGACTTTTTTTTTTTTTTGTAGAAAAGAACAAACAAAGTAGTCTAAAACAGAGAGCCATTGCATCTGATAATGGCTCCAATGTTGGACAGGGAATTCAGCCAGGTTGTTTTGATTAGCTCTGTTTAGTGCATTATAGGAGAATAAACAGGACTAGCTGCGTATCGTTAGGCGGGACAGATGCTTTTAATTAAGCTGGATATGTCTTGTGAGCCGTGGAGTAATTTCTTGCGCAGGAAAGTAGGTAATGGCTGTTTCTGAGAAAGCAAGAACCATCTTGACGTTTTGGACCGTTCCCGCAGAAAGACGGACATCTGTCGTCTGCCGTGGAGGGGTGAGGAGGCCGCGGCTTCGTTAGCGATAGCGCTGGCTAATTGGCGGTACGTGTTGTGAGCGAGGGAGGGGATGTTTGGGTGGCTGACACTGGAGACGCAGGCAGACCATCACATTCCCACAGAATGAGTCCAAGAAATGATGAAAAGTTCATGATAGTGTGCTCAATCCTTCCTACCCTACACTGTTCTGGGTCTTTTCAGGAAACAGCGCCATTGTGTATTAATTAACATGCAAAAAAAAATACTTTAAAAAATAGTAATAGTATAGTAATAGTATAGAAATATCTATATATAATAGTAATTATAATCATTTAAAAATTAAAATAATTATTTGGAGTATCAGCCAATTTAAAGGTCCACATTGGAATTAAAATAAATAAATAATATATTTTTTTAATAATTTATGAAAATATTTTACATTTTCTGAGAACATAAATTTATTCAATTACAGAAAAATTGTATTTACCAATTTTAAAAAATTATGTAAAAAATATTATATGTTTTTTATTATTAATAAAATGTACAATTATTAATTTAATAAATTACTTTAAATATTTAATGTATTTTCTCAGAACATTTTCTGTTAGAAAAAAAATGACACTTAAGGAGTGACACTACCAGAAAGAATTTACTAAGTGATCTGTTCATATTAAAACTATACAAATTCCTAAATTATTGTGACAAAGTTGAAATAACGTAACACTTCAGGGGGTTCAGTGAATATATATACTTTTTTTTTTTTATAAAAATTTTCGGAAGTACCGATCTAGTGTTTACAAAGCGAACGTGCAAAAGACTAAGTCAAACGCTCTTTACAAAAAAAGGTAAAACAACGATATTGGATGACTTTGAAGTTGGAGGAGAAAATGAGATGGAGTTTTTTCGCTCTACCGCGGTACTTCCACCTACGTCACGCGTGACCTTTCCAACATGATTATGCAATGCGTGGAGCATCACAGAGCAGTGAAGATGAGCATTTGTGGTTAAAAAGGATATATAGTAGTCAACATTTGAAGTGGATCAAAACCTTTTATCAAAGTTGTCCTAAAACCTTCTTCTTAGGACAACTTAGTTCTTAGGTTCTCTAACTTTTTTGATCCACTTCAAATGTTGACTACTGTACTTTTTTTGTTTGTTTGTTTTTTTTTTGTTTTGTTTTTTTAAGAAAATGGCCGATGGTTTCTCTAGATAAGACTCTTATTCCTCATCTGGGATCATGTAGAGCTCTTTGAAGCTGCACTGAAACTGACATTTGGACCTTCAACCCGTTGAACCCCAGTGAAGTCCACTATATGGAGAAAAATTTTGGAATGTTTCCCTCAAAAACCTTCATTTCTTTCTGACTAAAGAAAGACAAACATCTTGGATGACATGAGGGTGAGTAAATTATCAGGAAATTTCAATTCTGAAGTGAACTAATCCTTTAACAAGTGACACTACCAGGAAGAATTTACTTACTTATCTATTCATATTAAAACTATACAAATTCCTAAATTATTGTGATGAAGTTGAAATAATGTAATGCTTCAGGGTTCGGCCTAGAGTTATTCATACTTTGCAAGGTTGTACTTAGTTCCCATTAGTCTTCCATTGGTCCACAAACAGAAAGTCCCGTCCAAACACAAATGCAAAAGTTAAAAAAAAATAATAATCTGGTGCATTAGTTCCTTGAGAAAGAGCCCCCACCAAGTGCCTGTATTTCCTTACTGGAAGCTTCTACTCCACCCCAAACATACAGGAAGAATTCCTCGTCGTCTGTAATTTAAATTCATTCCCGGCATTTTCTGCAGGAATTCTTTGTTGTTCCTGCCCCCCGTTAAACGCACACACATCCCTCCCTCCGCCAACTTTAATGTTCCCATTATTTGGCTTTCTCATACCAACAAGATATCCCCCTCTTCCATCTGTACGACTACATCCAAAGTCCGACATAATGTTCTGAACACTATATTATCCTTAAACATCTTTCTGAATGAGTGAGCAAAGACATCCAGGCCCTGGAGTTCACAAACACCATTTAATGCGTGTCTTAAAGAGCGGTTACAGTGGTTTAGAGTCTCTATTTCCATCAGTGTCACTGCTAATGACTTCTAACACAAACCAGACTGTGACAGACAGTTCAGAAATGCATGTTACAAATCTACGCAGGCTCCTATAGTGGTTTCATCTAGAAAAGATTCTCTGATTCCAGAAATAAAAGCATGACCGCAAACAGCAGTGCAAATACAATCCTATGAGTCAGTAATGTGAATTTATTTAAGCACAGACAACAAATTTAGCATTTGCAAGTCAACGTTTGTGTGCTTGAGATTTAGTCTGTGCATATACTGTAAAAAGCTCTGCAGCTGAACCAGCCATCCGGAAGTGTAGCATTTTCCGCCATTGCTTTGACCTGCGTTAGCATAGGTCATCCAATCAAGGGTTGCAATAAACCTAGATATGGCCCTACACAAATAAGCTTAGCACATCTTAATAAGGATATTTGCATATATTAACAGTAATTTATGCAAAACCAGAACACAAGAGATGGCGTTAATGTTAGCTTAGCATGGCAACACGGCTTCTGAGAAGGGCCTGTGGCTATTTTGACTAATTAAATTTCATGCATATGAGCTGTTTTATTCAGGTATCGGTTTTATGAATAAATGTAAAGTATGATGAAACAAAGATTAAAGGGATAGTTTACCCAAAAATGACAATTCTGTCATCATTTACTCACCCTCAAGTTGTTCCAAACCTGTATGAATTTCTTTCTTATGCTGAACATATTAGTATAACAGTATTATACTATGGAGTTCATCAACTGTTTGGTTACTGACATTCTTCAAAATATCTTCTTTTGTGTTCAGCAGAAGAAAGATACTCATACAGGTTTGGAACAACTTAAGGCTGAGTAAATGATGACAGAATTTTCATTTTTGAGTGAATTATCCCTTTAAGATACATATTTATTAGCTAAATCTAGTCGAGAGTAAGGACTGATTTAAATTCTTGAACGTTTGTTTAAATTTAATATGAAAACAAAAGCCTAAATTACTTTATAAATGATATTTCAGCCTGAAAAATGACGTTTTTTTATCACGACATTAGCGTTTAGACACAAAATTTATGAGATGGTTGTTTTCAGATTTCACTGGTGATTTCAAATATGAAATTTAATCGAAAGCTTGGCAAACAGCTTTGGAGAATTTGATGTTTCCCCATTCAATGAGATAGGAGCTGCATTTGCATGCCTGAGAGGCTTTTCAAAGATGGTTGCCAAGCGAAATGACTTGTCTGAAAGGGACTTTGACTTTTATAAACATTACTGATGTGCATCTTGAGACAAAACAATGACACTGGCATATTTTAAGATATGTCAGTGAAAGCTTTGTCTGTGAAACCGAGGAATCATGTAGCCTAATATAAAGGTCAGAGTCTTTTTTTCAACAGTCATGTTTGTCTCCATTTGTTTTTAATTATGTCAGTTGCCATTTTCAGAGTTGGGTTGCAGCCAATGTAAACAAGCCCAATGCATCCCCAGGATGTAGCTTCTTAAAGAGATGTCGCAAACTTTTTTGTAAAACTTCCGTGTACACTTAACATCACGGGACCGTTCGAAGTCAGCGTTGATGTGGGTGTGTGTCTGCCTGTGTCCGCGTTTCAAACCGATCAACACCTTTCAGGTACAAGGAGGAAGTTCTGCCACAAAAACCTAGTCGACCATCAAAGCAAGTCCATCAAAAGTTGGTGTGTCTCAACTTACAGCCTTGTGCAGGAAAAGAATCCGAGTACAGGCGGTTACAGTCAACTGTTGGTACGAAGCAAAGCCACACATCTGGTCCGACAGGTTCTGAGGGAGAAGCTCACACTTGCTCTACTGTCAGTTCAGTTGCATGAGTCAGTCACTCAACGGAGACAAACACGCACACTTGCTCACACACACCTGCGATTACACTGCATACAAAAAAAATGACTTGGAAGCGTTTGCTGTGAGAACGAGTTAGGATAGGGGATGCTTTTGATAAGGAGATGCGATAGCTGCATCTGTATATCGGCATATCAGCCAATCTGAATCTAAACAAAGTGAGATACACATGCTATCTTTGCAAACAAAAGGCTAAAGATGTGAATAAAACGTTGATTGATTTTGCAACCGACCACATGGTGCATTAATAATGAAGTAGTGGGTCAGTATTCTCTCATGGCTTTGTTTATCAGTCCCGTCGCTTCATTTGAAACCGCATTGAGAGTTCCATAGCTGAGGATTTAAATATGAAAAGAGCACTGCGGAAACTTCACACACATTACTGTTGTTCTGTCACGCCAATTTGTGAGATAAGCATGATTATGAAAAGAGTGATCCAGGTAAGACAGGTGCTTCAAATTCGCGTGAACGTCCAGTCTTTCGGTTGACATGCTTTATTTACACCGACTGATATTTGATGTAATGACGACCACTACTGATTCTGTGAGCATTGCTGACATTTATTTTAAAAAGGAATCTTTATACACATGAATTGTCTATGTTCAGCATGCCTCACTGGAAGGGCACACGCGTGTAGTGAAGTGTACAATTCATTCGACGTCATTAATGGGGAGTCTTGGTCAACGCAATTCAAGAGTGTTGAGTTTTTATTCCTACAGCTTTAAACCAATATTACACATATCTATAAAGAATATCGATCCCAGAGCCTAACCACTATATGATTTAAAAAAAAAAAAAAAAAAACCCATTATAAAAGCTTAACACATCTTTTTAAAAAGTGGAACCAAACACCATAATTGTACCAATATTTACAAATCCCATTAAATTACAACATAAATTAGAAAATATTTACATTTGGGGAAAGACAAATGGAACATTTAACTTCTAGTCTGACATAAAGGCATCAAAAAGATGAACAATAAGGATGTACGCTCATACAAAACTGAACATGCACACACACACACATCCAACCGTATGATATTTGATCATTTTAACTCAATCAAAACTCCAACAAGGGCTTTTTAATTGTTCTCGGTCGTTCAAAAAGTGGAGATTTAAGCCAAATACGTCTCAAGTGTTTCTCGTGTGATAATTAAAAATCCATTGATTGGTGGATATAGGGTTGTTTATGTATATCCATGCACACAAAACAGTCACTCATGCCAACAACACTCCCACAAACAGAAGAACAATAACACTGCGTCCAATGAAGTCAAGCGTAGAACAAGTTATAATGTCTCAAACATAATCACATCATTGGTAAGTCCATAAGGAGGTCAGCACCAAGGAGGAGGACACAAAGAAGCAAAATTTCCTCCTCCCAGATTGGTAGCGAAAGAAAACATTGTTAAAATCCACATTAACTCTTGAAATGGTGTCTTTGGGAAACTCAACAACTTCCTCTTTGCAGTTCCCCTCTGAGAGACAACTTCCTGATGACCGCCTGAATCGTAGGGATCGGCCGATACACAACTAAGCAATGAAATGTGTTTGTGTCTTTGTGGAGGAGAAAGTGCTAGAAGACCAAGACGTGGACCAAGAGGGCTTAAGCTTAACCTTGATGTCGAAAAACGGAAACAGAATCGACAACTACACAGACAACGATGAGTCAGATCTGGTAAAAATGTGATTCCGCTACAAAAAAATCGGTTATTGCGTTCAAACGGTCCAATCCAGTTCAACCGCAACTCAACAAGTCTCACTTTCTGTGCTTGTCCATCTTGTCTACTTTGTTGTTGCCGTCGGAGGAGGCCTGCGAGGAGTCTCCGGTCGAACTCATGTACATTTTGTCCACCTGCTTGAGCGCCTCGTTGAGGTAGTTTTGCAGCGAGGTCATGGCCGCACAGATGGCCGGAGAGCCGAAGCCATGGGTGATGAGGCTGAAGTGAGTCAGGCAGCTTTGAATCCCTGGCTCGAGAATGGGAGCTGGCCTAGAGTTTCCCAGAGGAGATCGGTCCTGAGTCAGCAAGTCGGTGAACTCCTTACAGATTTGCCTGAAAGATTAGATGACCAGTTAAAGTATTAAACAATAAGGCAGACTCGATTAAGGCACTCGATTAGGCGGCGCTCATCCTTAATGGCTCCATCAAAATGGGCTTGGCCACCCTAATCATAATGCTTCAAGAGTTGGGATTTATGGGAGGAACAAACGGATGGTTACTCACTTGGCTGCCAAGAGCATGGTTTTGCGAGAGTTGACCTCATTGCGTTCCACGTGCGGTCGGCCAAGGTATTCGGCGATGGCCTTCGCAGGAAACTCTGTCTCACAGACATACCCAAAATCTCTCGCCAGGTGAACGGCCTCGCCTGCAGACAGGATCAGATGTGAATCAGGTGACTCACGTAGCGTGCGACTGAACCACAAAGATGACTCACAGTCGGATCCATCGGCTTGGATCTGACTCAAAATGGCATCACAGAAAGAATCGTTTGCTCTCTAAGCTATTCGGATGAATAGACTCTCTCTTGTGGATAGTGGTGGTCACACTGTATGTCTTTAATGAGCCTTTGTTGCTGAAGGCGTCTAATGGTCCCCTAGACCCAACAGGCTCTTATTGATAGACTAGCACATTATTCACAGTCGTCGTCTTTAAGGTCAGTCTCTCCTCTTGGCTAGCGAACATGTGATAACAAGCCCTAATTCAGCTTTGAAGGTCTGTAAATAACTACGCCTTCTAGTCATGTTCCTGCTTCAGACCCATGCTCCCATTAGTGGTGAGAATGGTGACATTAAAAGAGAAAGCTGAAAGTATTCTGCATGGCTTCTGGTGCTAGTTAACTCGTGATCTTTGCGCTAATGTCTCTGTGACTCAACGGTTAGCTATACTCATGTGAAAGGTAAAAATGCAGATGAAATGTCAAGAAATTAAAGATCGCTTACATGCACACTTGAGACTACGCTGCCAATACATGAGTAGTACTAACATATATTACCATTGCATGTGATTGTGAAGTCTTCTGGCTTTGTTTTGAATTATTACTAGCTCGTTCACACTTTAGATTAGGGTCCTATTAACTAACTATTAACTATGACTTTTGCCTCAATAAACTGCTTATTTATAGTTAGTAACGTTGTTAAGTTTAGGTATTGGGTAGAATTAAGGGATGTAGAATATGGTCATGCAGAATAAGGCATTAATATGTGCTTTATAAGTACTAATAAACAGCCAATATTCTAGTAATATGCATGCTAATAAGCAACTTAGTTAGAATTGGACCCTAAACTAAAGTGTTACCATTAGCTCTATGGAAGTTTCAATGGAATTATGAATTGGTAACAGGTTAGCTACAATTGAACTTCAAGACATCAATCCAGAGCATTTCTACAATGTAAAAAGCACTATATAAATAAAGGTGACTTGACTTGCTTTAGCGTGTTGTTGCGGGTCATTTAAACCAATTTAAATGGATTTATTGCAACTTGAGTCTAAAATACACTACATGACTTTTAGAATCTGAACAGATTTTCAAACATCATGCATTTGCCAACATTGTAAATAGTTACAGAGAACAACAGGGCATCATACACTAAATGACTGATGATCACCAGACTTTCACATTGTTCATAAACTCACTCAGAAATATGAGCCTTGTTTCTAGGAGACGCGTGACAAATGAAAACAATATGTGTTCTAAAATCGGCTCAAAATATCAAAAATACTCTGACTAGATTGAATCAAAGTCTAAAGCTAAAGCAAAGTCTATACACTTCACGATTTTCTGCGAAATCTGTCAGTTTGAACTGCCCAAAATCTGCTGACTGGCTCTGATTTTTCTGACTCCTCCAGACTGCAAATCAGAGCAAAAATCATACACCCTTTAACATTCACTTTTCCATTAGAACTTCATGGCATCCTCCAAAGATTTTTTTAAACTGAAATATGCTCATGTTCTTAGCACTCTGCCACGTGGCTGGTTTTACAGTAACAGTAGTGGAAAACAGACTGACATACAGTCAGGTGCTTACCTTCCACCAGGGCGGTTAATAAGGTGACGTTAGCAGCCTTTCTGCGACCCGCTGGCAAGTTCAGCCCAATTTTATCCAGTTTCTCCCTCAGGGATCGGCCGCCGTTCTTTGACTTTGCCCTTTGTAATAAAATGAAGAAAAATTAGCACATTGAAATTTGTGAATTTCATTAGTGACCTTTTGCAAATCCTGCCAATCCTACACTCTAAAAAATGCTGGGTTAAAAACAACCCAAGTTGGGTTGAAAATGGACACACTCAGCGGTTGGGTTAAATGTTTGCCCAATGTGCTGGTCAGTTTTATTTAACCCAACTATTGTTTAAAAAAGACTTTATGGCTGGCTTTAAATGAACCCAAAATAGGTTGGAAATTAAAAATCAGACACATAATTACTAGAGACAAAAATAATAATCAAAAGGTGAACATTTATTAATAAGCAATTTAATAAATGTTTATTATTTAATTATTATTCATTAAAAGTATTAATAAATGTTCATTTATTAAACATATTAATAAATGTTAATTTCCAACATAGTTTGGGTTCATTTTAAGCAAACAATACAGTAATTTTTAAACAATAGTTGAGTTAAATAAAACTACCCAGCAGGTTGGGCAAACATTTAACCCAACAACTGGGTTAAAACAACCCAATCACTGGGTTTGTCCATTTTCAACCCATTTTGGGTTGTTTTTAACTCAGCATTTTTAGAGAGTATGTTAAAAACTGTTACCATCTGTCATATTATCAGAAAAGCTTTTGTACATGTTTGCTAAGAAACCCAAATGATTACATTATTATTATTATTGTCATTGTTATATTATCGCTTAGCTCTTTATTATACACTGCCCGACCAAAAACAATTTCCAACCTCTTGATGGAAATAACATCACAATATTTATTTCCAACAAGATGTGCATCAATTTTTGGTCAAGATCTTGTATTGACAATGCAAGAGGTGAACACTTTGTAAAGTCTCCTCCAACACATCCCAGAGACTTTCAATGAATTTAAGGTCTGGACAATATACACTGTAAAAAAGTCTGTAAAAATAAGGCACAATGTACTGTATAAATATGAAGGAATTTTCCGTAGTGATTTACAGGTGATTTACCTGTATTTTGAATTAAGGTTTGCATTAGGTTGTGTTTTAATGATTAACGGAAAATTCCGTAAAATTACAGATAAAGTCCTGGCAGAAAATTACCAGTACATTTTCCGTTTTTTACAGTGTACTGTAAACCATATTATCGCAAGTATAAGGCATGAAGATCTTAATATATAACATTAACAACATGAATTCCTGTAAATCGGCTCTGAAATTGTGTTTTGAAAAGTGCTATATAAATACATTTGACTTGACTTGATAAGCACAGCATTTTTTCACTTTTCCAAATATGCAAGCATTTAGCAATTTCCAGTTTTATTTTAACGACGTTCTGTAAAGCAAGTCTGAGCGAGCAGCGCAGAAACCAAGAGGGCAAGACTTAGCGAAAGCTCCATTATTGCAGGTGAAACACATGGATTTTATTTGTTTTGTTTGTGTTATACAACTAAGAGGCCAATATGGAAAGAGGTTTTGGACGCAGATTCACAGGAATAAACAGGCTCATGAAATAAAATGATGTCACAGCTCAAGTGTTTAAAATGCAGTGCAACAAAAACACACACAAGCGCAGACAAAAACCCACTCGCTGTGTTTCAGCCTCTGTGATATGCATGACTAGAGCTGTGGCCTGGCATCACCCTTCACTTGTGGGGTAAGGGATTGTTAGCAGGAGGCATGAGTAAGTGCCCCCTTTTTCCGCCCGACACCTCCCCCTCCTAACGCTTGTGCTATATGACCTACTTAACGAATATCAGTGTGTTTGCGTCAGACACATGGGAACAGAAAAATATTCCCAGCAATAAAGAGGCAATGACATTAGGTTGTGTCTGTTCAGCAGCATCTCATCGATACGCAATGGTACCAAACATGAACTTGCATAGCTGGATAAACATACTCACCTAATCTAAACTTTTTATTCACCATGATTTCCAAATGCACATGGGGGAATCTCATTAAAAAGGTCACATTTCTCCACAAAACATAAGAAATTACATTTTGCAGACAGAAAATGAAACTTGTTTTAAGACCATTTTGCATGATGGCAATTTTCATGTTGCTGGTAAAACTTTAGTATGAGGAACAATTTTCACTTTTAACTAGTTAAACTAGTTACTTATTAGCTTGCATATTGGCTCTTTATTAGTACTTATAAAGCACATATTAATGCCTTATTCTGCATGATCATATTCTATGTCCCTAAATCCCACCCAATACCTAAACAACTACCTTACTAACTATTAATAAGCAGTAAATTAAAAGTTTATTGAGGCAAAAGTTGTAGTAAATAATGAATATTTGTTCAAGTGTTACCTTGTTGTTAGTAACAATTATTTTTCTTTTTAATTTTGATTCTTATTAGATTCTTTTTACTTTAGTCATTTTTTACTGAATTACAGTAAATGATTGTAAAACTTTTTATTGAAATCAGCAGAGATGAAAAGTACATCTTATACTACCATAATATATAAATATTTTATGGTTTTATTTCACATCATCATCATCATCATTATTATTTTGCATTTTGGTGAAAATGTAATTATTATAAAATTAATGTCACAATGGTAATTAAAATATACTTCATTTGCTTTTGATTTTTGGGTGAAATATGACCTGGACAAGTTCTTGACAGGTTTCATAAGATTCACCCACCAACCTTTTTTTATTTGCTCCAGTCTTACAGGTGAATATATAAATAGTATTTATACAGTCATATCAACACATTTTCAAATATGAATGTATATGAATGTGCCCACCTGCGTAATACCCCTCCGAGCAGAGATGCGTTTAGACACTCCGGTGGGGACAAGCGTCTCTGAACTTCGGCCACAGTTACTTTGTACTTGGAAGTGGAGCTGAGAAGAGAGAGACGACCAGGTACTGAGCAGAAGACCTCGGTGGGATTCGACACCATTCCCAGCAGGGGCTCCTTCTGAAAGGGAATTCCAAACGCATTTCCCTTTGGCAGGGACACTGGACCTGGAGAAGAGAAACATATTGGTGGCGGTCAACCAAACAGCTTCAGATATACAGGTGAGAAAGACATAAACAGGAGCTGATTAGGTTATATGGTAAAAGTTTCTGTGTTTAACACTTTAAAATAAGGTCCTATTAGTTATTGCTGGCTAACAATGAGCAATACATTTGTTCCAGTATTTGCTATTGTTAGATAATTAAAATACAACTGTTCATTGTTAGTTCATGTTAGCTCAAGTTCATTCATAATAATAATAATAATAATAATAATAATAACAATAAGAAGAAGAAGTTGTTTTTCACTGTCAGTTCATGTTAACTAATGTAATGTTAACATATAAAACCTTATATAAAGGTGTTTCCAAAAATTCCTTAGGATATATAAAAACATACTATAAAATAATTGTGGATAACAGCCCAGATTATTTGATCCTGGGAAAATTTAGTTAACAAAGATCTGATTTTGACTGCAGACTTTGAGCAAATCTGATCACGGTTTTTTCATATTTTACAAAGAACTACTTGGATTGACTATAAGGATAAAACACACAAGGTTTAGCTTCACCAGCATTAAGATATTTGATCAGTAGTTAGAGTTTCTTTAGAGTGAGAAAAAGAACAAATATTATCTATGTATGTATTTGCTTATGATGTGACATAAATTTTGATATGAACCAGAACGGGAGTCACCCATGCTATAATCATGCCGACTAAAATATTGACATAGACATTAATTCAGCAAGGCACTCTGGTGACTCGAAAGAAAATGTAAATTACTGACTGACTAAAATGCATGGCAGAATCTGTCAATCAACTCCTGACCTCAACACACAGCAGACGCTGCAAATGAACACACCTAATTATACTGCAAGAAATGGTCATGAAACCAGCCAGCAATCTGAAAAATACAGCATTTTGGCTGAGGATCAATTTTGCATTCAACTGATCTTGCGATTGTGATCTATATGATGGGTGTTTTAACATTCTTCTCATTTTTTCTATTTGACAGCTTTGCAGGAATCTCGAAAGTAAGAGCAGCAAAACTTCACATGCTTTAGGAATTAATCAGAGTTTCTCAACTGACAGGTTCCAAGATATATGCTTATTATAAAATGCAACTAACCATATGATCATGCATAGTTATCGTAGCAAAATAAATAACTTTTAAAAGGAAGGATGTCAAAGGTCACGACTCCATTTAAACTTTATGGTATTGTGATGCACATGCATTTGGAGAAGCTAGTCAAATTAGATGGACAACCTCAAAAGCTATGAACAAAACTAAAAGACATGTTACTAAATTGTTTTAAACAAACAATGTAAAGGTACTCTGTTGCAAATGTAGGCATTTTTGTTTTATTAAATTTTAGTACTAAACTGGGACGTGACATCCCGAAGGGACGCAAACCATTCTCATCTCAGCAACTAGTGATACCACCAAACAAACAGACGTTCAAAACTGTTTTTCAGTTTTGCTTATTTAAGAAGATTTCATGTCACAGCATATGACTGAAATACCCAAAATACCCATGCATGTTTAAAAGCAGCCACACCCCAACTACAGTTGATTCTTGTCTTCTCTGTGTGTGTGTGTGTGTGTGTGTGTGTGTGTGTGTGTAGTGGGGCAGAATTGCGTTCTGACAGTGTTCAGTGCTGTTTCAAAAGACTAAAAAGCAGGCCTAGGCCTCCTCTCTCTGAGCAAACACACCATTTTAAGGATTGCCCAACATCTACAACTTTGGCTAGTCTGCCATTTTGAGAGGAATCCTTTCTTTGGCTTTCCATTCATGCTGAACGAGTGGCAGAATGCCCCACGGATCAATGCCAGATTAGTTAAATGGAACACATGACCAAAAGGATTAGTGATATATGTATGAACCAGTACCACCTCGACTACACCTATACCTACACCTGGAGTCTCACCATGACTAGCAAAGGTGCCACATTTTAAAAAGCGATCTGAATAATAAGTGCCTTTAATGCAAATTCAAAATGACTCAGCTTGAAAGAATCAAGATAGTTTTGGAAGACAATCTTATTGTATTCAAATCATATTTCACAAAATTATAGAGGGTTTTTGACATTTAAAAATAATTTTAGAAAGACCTGCAGTGTGAAACACAAACTTCATATAATCTTCTTTACACTTTAGTTTAGGGTCCAATTCTCTTGCTTATTAGCATGAATATTACTAGAATATTGGCTGTTTATTAATACTTATAAAGCACATATTAATGCCTTATTCATGACCATATTCTACATCCCATAATCCTAAACTTA
The DNA here is from genome assembly GCA_037950665.1 of Hypophthalmichthys nobilis. NCBI lineage: Eukaryota > Metazoa > Chordata > Actinopteri > Cypriniformes > Xenocyprididae > Hypophthalmichthys > Hypophthalmichthys nobilis. The sequence continues at coordinate 2,063,795 of CM075471.1, forward strand.
ACAACTACCTTACTAACTATTAATTAGCAGTAATTAGGAGTTTATTGAGGCAAAAGTCGTAGTTAGTGATAATTGGGCCCTAATCTAAAGTGTGACCTATTAGGCATTTTGTAATATAAATTCTTTATTATGTACGCAGCTTTATTGAGCTCATATTTAGTTATTTTTTTAACTTTCATTTATCACACCACAGGAATATTTAATGCTAAAGGTGATTAAAAAGATTATACACTATCCCTTAAACATTCATATCAATTTGAACCTAAAATCTACAACTATATACTCTAAAAAAAAAATGCTGAGTTAAAAACAACCCAAGTTGGAATGAAAATGGACAAACCCAGCGGTTGGGTTAAATGTTTGCCCAACCTGCTGGGTAGTTTTATTTAACTCAACTGTTGTTTAAAAATGACTATACGGCTGACTTAAAATGAACCCAAAATAGGCTGGAAATTAAAAATCAGACACATAATTACTAGAGGCAACAATAATAATAATCAAAAGGTGAACATTTATTAATAAGCAATTTAATAAATGTTTATTGTTTAATTATTATTCATTAAACATATTAATAAATGTTCATTTCCAACATATTTTGAGTTCATTTTAAGCAAGCAATACAGGAATTTTTAAACAATAGTTGGGTTAAATAACACTACCCAGCAGGTTGGGCAAACATTTAACCCACCCGCTGGGTTAAAACAACCCAATCGCTGGGTTTGTCCGTTTTCAGAGTGTACGCAAAGATAAATTCATGTTAGAAAAAAAAAATGCAACCAACCTTTTTTGATGACTGTATGATCAGGAATTACACTACTGTGATCACCTTCATGCTGCAAGACATGACCAGGAAATGCATCACTGTCTATCTCTTAATCCCAAATAAAGAAGTGTTAAACAAACATTTACCACATTAACTCACCTGAACGTCATCCAATCCATGGCCTATATCGTGCAATCCGATGTTATCACCCATGGAATCAATTCCATGGATGTGCGGAGGCAGCAGATCCGGTCTCCTGAAGCCATCCCGGCGCATCCCGGACGAGCCCCCTTCGAGGCCCAGAATGGGGCTGCCGAGTCCGACGCGGCCGTGGGTCCCGAGGGCCTCTTGACCTTGCCGTCCAGGCCATGACTGTTGCTGATTAGAGGCTGCAGTTTGGTGTATCGAGTTGATATTAAACGGGTCGCCCAGGTGAGAGTACGGGTCGCTGGATTGGGCGTACGGTAGAGGCTGGTAAGGGGGAGGGAAGTACGGGGGTTGGAAGTCCGAGCTGGCTGTGTGCGAGAGGGACGGTGGAGGGCTGTAGAGGTGCTGGCTCACCGCTGGAATGTGAGGTAACCGGGAGTTCCCATTGCTGCTAACATCATGTCTTTCCTGCTAAAATAGAGAGTGCACCACATTAAAACAAGCCAAAATACAGCATTTTGATTTGCCGCTAACACTAATGCATGAATATCTTTGAAGAAAAGCAATGCTTAGAGTAGTTCACAAGAAAAGCCATTAATATCTGAGGTAGTAAAAAAATAAAAATGTATTTTTTTTTAAGTCTAAATAGAAAAAAAAAATGCTTTATTTGGTTTTCTTGAACTTTATTATCATGCATGCATAAAGATTTCCATGCAAATTTAATGTTCTTTTATTTATGTCTCATTCAAAGTTATATGTAACCTCAGAATAAATGTTTTCTTGAAACATTTAAAACGTGCACCTTTTAAAATGTAATTTTGTTAATTTAACCCAATGCATTCATAATTCTGACTCGATCCAATTTAGATGTTCATCATATGCATTTACGCCGGTTACCTAACAAAACATGTTTACAGTGTCATTTGTTCTTTCTAATTCATATGAATTAAACATCAACAGACATGCTCCTCTTTTGAAACTCTTGAGTGCTTTCATGCCTCCTATTGTCTGGCAAAGTTGCTTGGATAGTTACTGTCACCAGAGACACATGAATGACAATGAGCGACGGGCCATTTCTAGACAGCTTAATGGAGACCACATGAATTACACTTGAGAGTTCTCACTCATATTCATATCGAAAAGCGATATTCGAAAACAAGCGCTAGTGGAGAATCCTGAAAGTAAACGATTCACTTTCTATTCGGAAGCACATTATAAAGATTCAGTCTAATTTGAATGAAAGTTAAAACCACATTAAACGATAGCATGCGTTTCGAATTAAATTGAATTAACACATTTATTATTGTTGTTGTCATTGCTATTATTTTTTAGGCCTACAGCCTTATTGTTATTATTATTAGCTATAATTATTATTTGCCTAACTTGCAAAAATAAATATTATTATACAATTGTTTATTAATTTACAATGCATTTATAATTTACTAAATTAACACATTCAGTCAAATATTAAACGAACGCATTTTTGGTTGTATATCTGCGCGAGGTCAGATTTAAAATATATTTTTGTTTGTAAAAAGCTTTTTAAAAACAAAAAAAAAAAAACAAAAAACAATAGCTTATATTTTCTTTACCACAAGAATGCAACTTGCATAACTAACCAGCCATTACCAATGTAACTAGTTAACTTTCCAACAGAACTTCATTTGCATGTTATTTGAAAATTAAAAAAAAAAAAATGGCGAATATGCATATTTTAAATTATAAACAGACCATGCGCGTGTTTAATTCTCCAATAAAAGCTGCTCTGCACTCGAAAAGCGCGCTTCGGTTCGCTTCTTCCTCTTACCTCGCAGTCATCTTCATACTTCACGTTATCTGCTAATTTCCACAACATTTTGTCTTCGTGAATCTCAGATGTGTGGAGATGTGGAGATGATCGCTTGTGGTCTAGAATATAATCCAGAGAGTCCGGCGCGCGCTGCGCAGAAGTGAAGCATCAACTCAGAGTTGAAGAAGGAGGATGAATGAAGAGAAACTCATGCAGCTCGCGACAATCACTAATTGTGCGCAACGAATTCGACGGTTCCGGTCCAAACAGACACGTTGAACAGAAGCACTCGACTCCCTCTGACGGACAGAGGGCTCAGTCTCGACTCACTGACTCTCTTTGGACTCTCACTACTATATTTGGAGGAGCCAGCGGTGGGCGGTGACCTACTGTACTGGCGACGTCAGAGCGAAAACCCTGCTGCTGATTGGTCACTGTCAGAACGACGGACCAATCGCAGAACTGTCCGTCTGTGCAGAGGGCAAATTTATCCTGGTAGAAAAGTTGCGATATTTTGCTGTTCAGATAAAACAAACTCTATAAACAAAGCATGTTAAATTACGTACAAATTATTATTATTATTATTATTGAAATTAAATGTTGTTTACCCCATTATAATAATTATACTATCACTAATGATATAATATAATATAATATAATATAATATAATATAGATAGATAGATAGATGCTATTTGATGCTGTCATTAAATAAAAAGTTGGACAAACTAAAAACAAAAGTATTTTTTTCCCCACTTAATTTGTATACAGATTATGCACTTAAAAAAACGAATGCATTAAATTAGAAAATAAACTACCACATAAGGTAGTAAAATGGTTTTAAGAAAATAATAATAAATTATATATATATATATATATATATATATATATAGATCTATAGATATAGATAGATATAGATATAATTTATATGTATGTATATTGAAATATAATATAGTAAAAATAAATTTGAAAAAAAAAAATAAATAAATAAATAAATAAAAATAAGAAAGAAGGTTAATTAAATGTAATTGTGGGTCAGAGCGCCTGTGGCTGTTTCTCGTCATCAGCTCGAGCTGGACTGTGAGAAATGAAGCGCGCGCGGGTTTGATCCCTGCTTCTGCTGCAGCGCGTGCGCGTCTGTAATCTGAATGATGTTACTGTCAGACACTTTCTCATATACTGTAACCCCCGAGGGAGAAACATGTACTTATAACCTGGAGAAATCGCAAGTAAAACATCCACTCAAACCAATAATAGATGCAGGAATGCCAAATGTCAAAAGATAATCATTATTTTTACACAGAGGCCTGGAGAGTCAAGAGAGTAACAGAGCCTGGAGCGAACAATTCTACATGTGTGCCGCTGGTGCAGAACGGAATCACTGCGACTCATTTAATAATTGACTGATAAGTCATCAATACGACATTGTAATAATTGTAAGTAGGCCTGTCGTGTTTTATTTCAGCTCAAAACTCATCCTCTGACAAAAAGTGAACGAAATTAACATATAAGCGTAGAGTAAAAATGTAACATTTTACAGTTTCAAAAATTATATTAAAGAAAAATCGTAATAATTGAACGAATTAATTGGTCTAGTTACAATAATAATACAAAAATGTTGCACTTTTGAAATGAACTGATCACACAGGCCCACGCGCTGCATGGAGCAATGACTATAAAAAGCGCTATTAAATACAATAAAAAATAAATATAATGTACGTAATCATTTGTTTATTAACACATATAGTGCTAATATATAAAATAAATAGGAAACCCGGGATGTTTGTAACACTTTGAACCTCTGCAGCGCGATGTTTCTCTCAAACTTATACAATTATCTGCTACTGAAGTTGAGTTGTAACAGTAGTTGTGTTAAATTATTTTAAATCTTGAATATTAATTATTTCATTTCATTTAATTCAGAATGATTTCATACAACCCCTTATTAACCATAAACGCATTTCATTTTAAGCATTTTAATTAAATATCTTATTTTTTCAAAACTAGTTACATAATACTTAAATAATTAAAAATGTGTTTGCGTATATGATAATAAAACAAAAGTGTAGCCGACACAAAAACATTGCAATCATCCTCATCTGTTCAGACATGATATTTCTGGCCTTTTTAAATAATTTAGATAAAAGTTGAGCAGATGTTATGAAATTAAAGAAGATCATTTTTGTCATTTAACATTCGTTAACATGATCACAAATCAAATTATAACCAATGAGTAAAGTGTTTTGTTTTGTTTTTCCCCTCAATCTCTAATATTTATTTAGTAAATCCTTCATTTTCACACACTTTCACACAGCAGCTCATTTCTAATTAGTTGAACTGTTGGGTGTTTAATTATCCGATCTCCTACTGTAAATTATGATAAAGTGCTTGTGTTTTTTTCCTTCATCTCTGGATAAAGGCGTGCGCAACGAAATGATAAAATCCAATAAGAATGATAAATGTTTAGATAATTAGACAGATTCAGGTATTAACTAAGTTTCACACCCTAAGATAAAAGCTTATGCAATTTTGCTATTATTATAATTCTTCTTATTAGTAGTAGTATTAGTAGTAGCAGTAGTATGAATAGCCTAATAATAGTTGTTAATATCTTTAGGCTATACGTTCTGCAAACGCAAGCAAAAGGTTCTGGCACCATTTATTATACACACATTAACAAAAAGAATAAAACAAATACTAAATCTGTCGATTATTAAAAACAGCCTATATTTTCCCTCCTTGCATAAATATACTATAACAATAAAGAATTGAATTGAAAGCTTACCCGCCAGTCCAGCCTCTCCAGCAGCGACATCTGCTTTACTAGCCGTTCAGCCCCGCTGTGAAGCAGCGAATGTTCACATCACACGCGCTCCCGCCGTTCAGTACACCTGGATGCGCAGGGCAGGCAGAGCGCATGCGCGGACTCCTGAAACACCTGAACGGGGCCGCAGCATTCCAATCGATGCGGATGATTTTTTTTAATTACACACAGTAATTAAAAACAAAATGTGGACAAGACTCATCGTCAAAAGAATTCTCACACAACTATTTAAGAGAAAGTTTGTACTAATTAAGATATTTTTATAGCTAATTATAACAGACTTTCCAATTCAAATCCGTGATTCCGTGACTTATATTTGAAGTTAAATTTCAAAATTACCTTATATTTCCATGTTTTCTGTGACGATGGGAACCTTTATTATATTATAGGCCTGCAAAACATTATTTAAATAAACTTTATTTCAAAAAAAGAAAAACTTTAAACAAGGTAAAGAAAATATGCAGCTTCCTTAAACATGTTCCACAGAATCCTGACACACTGAGTAATTAATACAGGACATTTTTTAAGTTTGACAGACATTCAAAGAATGTATTTCTCAAGCTTTCTCACGCACATTGCTGTATCACACACACACACACACACACACGATGCTGCACTCACGTGCTCCCGGAATTATCATACGAGTATATATACGAGTTTCCTAGATAAAAATTGCACATGAAGGCCTTCCATTTTGAAACTTGAATGTGATGAGCTCGAAATCACGACTTCAGAAGTGGGAATTGTCAAATTTCTGATAGCACGTGAAGACAGCATTAAGACACATACCTGTAAATGTCTGGTTTTTATTTATGCACCTGTCAGAGGGACATTAACGATGGCATCATGGGAAACTGCAACCATCCACAACTGATTTAACACGGATTCACTGAGGGAACGCGCTTATCCGTAGTCATCTACTGCCACCTTGTGGTCAAAAGCAGAAATTGAGTGCAATAACTAAAGAACACAAAGAAATGGTGCACGAGTTTTCCCAGATTGGACCTTTATTGTATCCACAAATAACGCATATTTAAAAGTACAGTGCATAACTACTGTAACTAGAGGGTTATTTCAGTAACACTCAATGCTTCAGGAACACATTCATGTTCCTGAGGATGGAAAACATACAGAGACATCTGCCTATAAACTTGTTTTACTGCAATACAGTTACTGAAGTTTTAAAACAAGATATTGCTGCAAAAGCACAGTCTGTTCAAATAATGATAATGGCAAAGACATTTAACACTGCGTATACTAAATGAAAACTTAAGCATGCAACAAAATTAAGATGACAGAATAAAAAAAAAAAAAGAAATAGGTTAAAGCATTGCATCAATCCACCAGATAGTATGGTCAGCTGTCGCCTGACCACTAGAGAGCGAGCTTCACTAGGAAGAACGCTCAAAAGTGGTAAGGCGTGTGTGTGACCCAGTTGGAGATCTGGTCTTTGGTGCGTTTGGCAGAGCTGTGGGAGGTGAAGAGCGACTTGTAGGTCTCAGATTTGTCCTTCATTTCCTGGATTGATCTTTTGCTGCCGGCGACGAGACCCACGGGAGCCTTTACCATCTTCGAGCTCTCTCCGGATGTGGATGGTCCCGGAGCTGAGCGGGAAAAAGACATCGATTATTAAGCATTCAGGATGTGATGTTACAATGCAAACCACTAATGTGATGATTACCACTGACCCTTTTAAATAATTCTGCATGACTGATCTCTCTTTATATGTTTTTATGACGACAAAACAAAGTCTGACAAAAGTGGCAATGTACATAGTCTTTTGCATGTTCTCTAAACCTACTGTACACATACAGGCTGCATAATATAACAATGTTGACAACTCTCTCTTTTTTGACGACAAGACAATATATATAAGCCTGACTTGTCCCTAGATGACATCACCACTTCATTTGCATAGTGGGGGTAAATTCATTTGCTAGTAAATATCCCTTGTGGCTCGCACAGATTCACATGAGGACACCACAGTTTGAGGAAAGGATGGCCTGTAAGATGTTTTGTCTGGTTATTGATTACATTTTTAATGCAGATATTAGCATTAAGGGTCATAGAGGACCTATACTTTCATATTCATGCATATATAATACACCAAATGTGTATTTAAACAGATGTATATCAAGACAACCCATCAAAATAAAAGTTTGGATTAGCTTAATGAAACTGTGACAGAAATATATGTTGTACAGTAGAATTTAGCTATGACTCAATTTAATAATAATATTAACACTAATAATAATAATAATAATAATAATAAATTATTTAAGGAATAATCACAATTTTTCTTCCATGTTTTAATTTTAACAGTAAAGCTCTGTTGTGCAGCACTGTTTGACAAAAAAAGTTTGTTTAATGTCATATGATTAAAAGATAAATTTAAGTCATGTTTTATGCCTTCGTTTGATTGCCAGAGAAATTAAAATACACAACACAGAATTTCTGTTGTTTTTATGAATTTTTTTAAAAAATAAAACAGATTTTGAGAAAAATAGGGCCCTAAAAAAATTTAACATTTGTTAAACCTTTAATAAATTATTGTTAAATTTTATAAGTTTCATAATTTTATTTTGAATTTAATTTAACCATTAAAATGAAGTCCAAAAAAAAAAATTAAAACAGAATTTAGGGAAAAAACAAAGGGATTTTGGAAGAAATAAAATGGATTTCATAGGGCCCTAAGTAATTTACCATCACAGGAATAAATTACATTTTACAATATATTAATAGAAAACTGCAATAATATTTCACAATATTACTAACTGGAAATACTATATGAATCAGTATGCAATGATAAATGTTTCACATGACCTGACTATGTTGCGTAAAGAATGCAGCTGCAAAATATTTCTTTGAAATTTAAATTGCAACATATTTCCATGAGGAGTTTTCTTCCTCCGAAACGATGATGATATAAATCACATTATTTGTTCAGCCCCTGAGAAACCAACACTTACATAATTGTGCTTTCTAAACCATTTACATATAGTAGTTCAATTTAAAATGCAAATCTCGCCACAGCCACATCTTATCGACAGTAGCCTGGCTGGGATACCTGATTCACTGCTGCTGTCTCCATTCAGTGATGTAGATTTAGTCTCTGAGGTGTTTTGGGGTAAATCACAGCTTTCTGTGAGAAAAGAAAGAAAAAACTTTATAAGTGTCATTCAAGTATGAACTTGCATGAACTTTTTTTATCCACCCTTTTAGTTTTGCTTCAGTATGAATCAGGCTAATGTCATGTTAACATGCGAAAGTAGCTCATGGATAATCAATCACATGTTTACTTTACTTTAGCCTGATTCATACTGAAGCAAAACTAAAAAGGGTGGATAGAACAAAATTCAGTTAATATTGAAATTTTTCCTGCATTGATTAACTCCTGTCAGTTACTACTATGCAAAGTTTAACCTTTATTCAAGCCTCACATACTTGCTAATACATGTTATGGGATCAACAGAAGTTAAAATCTCTCCACAGCATCTGTGACATACGGTCAATAACCACACACTTCATTTTGACTCGTCCCTTAGTTTATTAGAAATGCACTTCCATTAGAGGTTCACGGGCCTTTTTATTTTAAAAATGTGAAGTACATATGTTGTTAAAGCAATGTTGAAGTTATGTTATGTTGTGGGTATTGTACAAGATTTGTGCTTAACCCATCGCCTTGCCACTTAGACTTCCATTGTAAGTGCATTTGTGCTTGTTTGCTCAAATGCAAATTATTTTCTGTGGAAATCAACAGCATGTCACAGACATTGCCCATAGCGCTCAAGCTGTATTAAAATCCCTTCTTCGAAATTCATTGTGACTGACACAAAAGCAGAATTTCATCATAAGCTTAATTTCATCCAGTTATGTATTCATGAAGTGGTTATCTTGAGTTTTAACTTGCTGAGTTAAAGTCTAACTCTCTTCAATAACGGGTGGATTTCTTTTAAAATCAATGTGAAAATGCTCATCTGGTCATAAACGTCTACTGTGCCATTATTCACTATCATTCAAATGTTTGGGGTCAGTAAGATTTTTGAAAGAAGTCTCTTCTGCTCACAACAAAGGCTGCATTTCTTTGATCAAAAACACAGTAAAAACTGTAATTTTGTGAAATATTATCACAATTTAAAATAAATGTTTACTATTCTATTATATATACAGTAAAATGTAATTTATTCCTGTGATCAAAGCTGAATTTTCAGCATCATTACTCCAGTCTTCAGTGTCACATGATCCTTGAGATATCATTCTAATATGATGATTTGCTGCATTTCTGATTATCAATATTGAAATAAAATTTGAAATAAAAATCTTTTGTGACATTATAAAGTGTCAGTGTCACTTTTGATCAATTTAATGCATTCTTTTTGAATATAAAAAATATTACTTTCAAAAAAATAAAAACTTTACTGACCCCAAACTGAACAGTATAATGTACGTGTTAACATGAGACTATTGCAGTGTTAATTTTGACAGCAAATTTTGATGCCATTTAGTTTTAGTCATATTTTAGTAATCTGAATTGTTTTAGTTTTAGATATCATAAATATCATGAGATTTTAGTGAACTAAATCTACAGTATATTTAGTCGACAAAAATCCAATGGGTTTAGTTAAACTGTAATGCATTAATAATTTCTCTGAAATGTCCAAACCCATTATACAGGTGCAGGTCATATAATTAGAATATCATCAAAAAGTTGATTTATTTCACCAATTCCATTCAAAAAATGAAACTTGTATATTATATTCATTCATTACACACAGACTGATATATTTCAAATGTTTATTTCTTTTCATTTTGATGAGTATAACTGACAACTAAGGAAAATCCCAAATTCAGTATCTCAGAAAATTAGAATATTGTGAAAAGGATCAATATTGAAGACACCTGGTGCCACACTCTAATCAGCTAATTAACTCAAAACACATGCAAAGGCCTTTAAAAGGTCCCTCAGTCTAGTTCTGTAGGCTACACAATCATGGGGAAGACTGCTAACTTGACAGTTGTCCAAAAGACGACCATTGACACCTTGCACAAGGAGGGCAAGACACAAAAGGTCATTGCAAAAGAGCCTGGCTGTTCACATAGCTCATTAATAGACAGGCAAAGGGAAGGAAAGGATGTGGTAGAAAAAAAGTGTACAAGCAATAGGGATAACCGCACCCTGGAGAGGATTGTGAAACAAAACCCATTCAAAAATGTGGGGGAGATTCACAAAGAGTGGACTGCAGCTGGAGTCAGTGCTTCAAGAACCACTATGCACAGACGTATGCAAGACATGGGTTTCAGCTGTCGCATTCCTTGTGTCAAGCCACTCTTGAACAACAGACAGCGTCAGAAGCGTCTCGCCTGGGCTAAAGACAAAAAGGACTGGACTGCTGCTGAGTGGTCCAAAGTTATGTTCTCTGATGAAAGTAAATTTTGCATTTCCTTTGGAAATCAGGGACCCAGAGTCTGGAGGAAGAGAGGAGAGGCACACAATCTACGTTGCTTGAGGTCCAGTGTAAAGTTTCCACAGTCAGTGATGGTTTGGGGTGCCATGTCATCTGCTGGTGTTGGTCCACTGTGTTTTCTGAGGTCCAAGGTCAACGCAGCCGTATACCAGGAAGTTTTAGAGCACTTCATGCTTCCTGCTGCTGACCAACTTTATGGAGATGCAGATTTCATTTTCCAACAGGACTTGGCACCTGCACACAGTGGCAAAGCTACCAGTACCTGGTTTAAGGACCATGGTATCCCTGTTCTTAATTGGCCAGCAAACTCACCTGACCTTAACCCCATAGAAAATCTATGGGGTATTGTGAAGAGGAAGATGCGATATGCCAGACCCAACAATGCAGAAGAGCTGAAGGCCACTATCAGAGCAACCTGGGCTCTTATAACACATGAGCAGTGCCACAGACTGATCGACTCCATGCCACGCCGCATTGCTGCAGTAATTCAGGCAAAAGGAGCCCCAACTAAGTATTGAGTGCTGTACATGCTCATACTTTTCATGTTCATACTTTTCAGTTGGCCAAGATTTCTAAAAATACTTTTTTTGTATTGGTCTTAAGTAATATTCTAATTTTCTGAGATACTGAATTTGGGATTTTCCTTAGTTGTCAGTTATAATCATCAAAATTAAAAGAAATAAACGTTTGAAATATATCAGTCTGTGTGTAATGAATGAATATAATATACAAGTTTCACGTTTTGAATGGAATTAGTGAAATAAATCAACTTTTTGATGATATTCTAATTATATGACCAGCACCTGTATATACTCTTGGAGAAAACATCTATTAACCTGTTAATATGAGTATTAAAGTCTGAGCTTGCAACACAGACAAAACCACTTCTCCTAAAGAAGAACATGGTCTTCTTTTCAATGAATGATATATGCATTCTTTATAACAACTTGCATACATCATTCTTTATTTATTCAAGCAAACATATTGATTCGTATAAATTAAATATAATTAATCCTTATTAAAACAATTAATATAATAATGTGTTAAGAGTGACTGAATCTGCTCAGAAGAACGTCGAAGGTGCCCCGATCGTTGAACATGTTGAATATTTACGATCAGAAATCCTGATGTGTGGGACAAACACGCGCACACTTGGAGATTATCACGTGAAACTAAGCAATATCCAGTCAGAAAGCGAGCTGGATTTGGACAGCAGAGATGGAGGATCAGCTTGACGATTTGTGGCAACAGCACAAGTGTTTATACGGTCCTGTAAAACATACCAAAAATTATTCCAAACACTATTAACGCAATTTCTTCCTGCCTATCGTCCGTCATGTATCTTCTGAATTCTCAAGAGATTTTGCGAGATTTCCCGTGTTTGCAGTCGGGACTCCGGTTGTGTGCTGTCTGTGTCATATCACGGCACACCACACACTATAGGAGCAAAACGGTTAAATCTAGGATTTTTTTGTCCTCATGTTTGTGGTCTCTCACATTTTAAAAATCTTCTAAGTTCTCAAAAATCTTTTAGTGTGTACACATCATTAGGCTGCTGTCACTTTAAAACCGAATGCGCGGATCCACATCTGATATTCTCACAACTGTTTGCATTCTCTTAAAGGGTTAGTTCACCCAAAAATGAAAATAATGTTATTTCTTACTCACCCTCATGTCGTTCCACACCCGTAAGACCGTTTATCTTCGGAACACAAATTAAGATATTTTTGATGAAATCCGATGGCTCAGTGAGGCCTCTATTGCCAGCAATGTCACCGAACCTCTCAAGATCCAGAAAGGTACTCAAAACATTTAAAACAGTTAATGTGAGTTCAGTGGTTCTACCTTAATATTATAAAGCGACAAGAATACTTTTTGTGTGCCAAAAACACAAAATCAGTGGTTCGGATCACGTGTCAAACCATGTCAAACTGCCAAACTGCTGAAATCACGTGACTTTGGTGCTCTGAACCACTGATTCGAAACAAAAATTTGAAGCAGTCTTTTGAAATCGGCCATCACTAGATATTGTTGGAAAGTCGTTATTTTGTTTTTTTGGTGCACAAAAAGTATTCTCGTCACTTTATAATATTAAGGTAGAACCACTGAACTCACATGAACTGATTTAAATATGTTTTTAGCACCTTTCTGGATCTTGAGAGATTCTGTGACATTGCTAGCAATAGAGGCCTCACTGAGCCATCGGATTTCATCAAAAATATCTTAATTTGTGTTGCAAAGATGAACGAAGGTCTTACAGGTGTAGAACAGCATGAGGGTGAGTAATTAATGACATTATTTTCATTTTTGGGTGAACTAACCCTTTAAGACAAAACAACTGTTTACATGAATACTCTCTAAAACGGAAATTTTGACAAAAAAACGTACCGAATAGAGTTCTCTTTTGTGTTGTCACACTTTTTCAGATCTGTCCATATGTCTGCTCCTCTTTTTCTCCCAGACGTTTACATTTTGAACATTTTATGAGCCATGCAAAAAGTGTATGCCAACTTATGTCCCAGGGGGAGATCAGCATGTTAAATCTATCACGCAGGACGACATTCTGACTGGATCTCTTCCCAAATTGTCCCTCCCCAGGGTTCCTACACATTTTCAGTTACAAAATTCCATACTTTTCCACACTCTAATTTCCAAACCTCTCTGTAGATTTCTCAACCCTATTTAACATAAATGGTTCATTACACAGCATAATATCTGGTATATAGCACAATCATCTGTAAATATGATGGCTTTCCTGTAGCTCAGTGGTTAGAGCATGGCACTAGCAATGCCAAGGTCGTGGGTTCGATCCCAGGGATTGCACATACTCAGATACAAATGTATAGTATAATGCAATGTAACTCGCTTTGGATAAAAGTGCCTGCCAAATGCATAAATGTAAATGTGATAACGTGCTTACATGATGAGAAGAAACCTAAAACACTTCACAACTTGGGCTGAAACGATTAATCAACATTATCAACAACGTCAACAATAAAAAAATTAACGACAAATATTTTTCTTGTCGAATAGTCATTCAAATGGCCTATTTTTAGAGCCTGCAATAAGGCAGTTTGACCAGTGGGGCACTGTAGCGCAACTGTAATGTAATAATCGATCTAACATACAGATTAATCCACAAAAATAATTGATTATTCGATTAATCGAAAACAGTAATTAATAAATACAAACAGTTTTATGTAATGAATGTGTGTGCCTTGAATTCATGCAGTCGTGTTTGACAATCACTTAACGTTTGCCATGAAATCATTCTGCTTGTATGATTTATTTTTATAATTTTATATTTCAGTAAACTGAATAGGAGAAATAGTCTGGAAACACAAATATTTTTCCATACTCGTTTTCTTTTTTCCGTACTTTTCCAGACCTGGTAAATATTAAAATCAAATTCCATACTTTTCCAAACTGCGTAGGAGCCCTGCCTCCCTAACACTTTTGTCTCGTTTTTATTCATTGACGAAAATGTCAATAGATTTTCGTCATAGTTTTTGTCATTCAAAACTGGTTTTTATTTAGTTATTGTCTGATTTTCGTCTGTGAAAAAAAAATGTACACTGGACTAGTGTGATAGAATTTCTTACTGAGCTTGTCTGAGTTACTTTCAATATTTCTTTCATTACAGCTGTCTTGATGATGTAGTGCCAGTAAAGCCGGTAAACCCAGTACAACTTCCACACAATATGCACAAGAGAATGGGGCTGTTTACATAGAGAGAAATCCACCCACTGGAATCATGTCTGTAATGCATGACTGAATATTCTTAGTTCAAACAACAAAACTGAGACCTCAGGCAGAACTAAAGTGGATTTTGTGTATTGTACACAAAGTCTTATTAAAGCCAAATGATACGTTTTGTGTGAGGAACAGATGAAAACAAGTCGTTCTCCACTGAAAATTCATGTATGTGTTAAAAAAGTTGTCTTCAGAATTGCATTAGTCAATATATTACATCAAAGACAATCTTACAATTCACATGACTTGCATGTGACATTGCAAAGAACAAAAGAGGTTTGATCTCTCTGGTGGAACACTGATCATTTTCAATGAACTGAAGAAAGAAATTAATATGGACATGGAATGAGAAACGGGTGAGTAAATGATACCAAATTTTAATTTCTGAGTGAACTATTCCTTTAATTTAACTAAGGATGAATGCCGTCACTGATAAGCACTGATATAAACAAGAAATACTGATCAGAAAGTCAGAACTTTAATGGGATTTATAATGCAAACCATATATGTTACTGTACCTGCTGAATCCTGCTTCTTGGAGACTTTAGTATCTTTGCTCTTCTTTGATTTCTGCAAAGTAAGAAAGAAAGAAAAAAAAAAAAGAATAGTTCATAACACAATAAAATTGCTATTAAAGACGACGATATAAAGCAAGTTAATGTTTGTGCTCATTCAGTTTGTTCAGTGTTATCATTTCCTCCTCTCTCACTGAATTAAATAACGGATATGGATTTGCATTAATGGCGGATTTTTATTTGCGTCTCCCATCAAGCACATCCCAAACACCCCTGTAATTCTACACCAGCAAGGCATCAGTTTACTTTTGCAGTTTTAGCCTTTGATCGGCGCTCCTCCATGGCCTTCTGTAGCTTCTCCACTTCCTCTTTAGTCCCATTCAGCACCACAAGGTCGTCTTCTTGGAAAGGATCTCCACACTATAAAAAACATAATAGCAACATAAAAATGAAAGAATTTAAATTACTGTTAAATGACACCAAAAAAAAAAAAAAAAGTATACAGAATTAAAAAAATAAAATAAAATAAAATAAAATAGCATGATTAACTTTAATCAGTTTCAATCAACCACCAATAACACTGTTTCCTCTAATTCAGCTAAAGTGCTTGCATTTAAAGGTTTGACTAGTAATTAGCAAACTGGAATAGGAATATTGTACAAATCATGACATAATTGTTGACTTTTGAGGAGTAAGCAATCTTTACCACTGGGCTCAAACTTTGCTGAAATGCTGCATGAGACGAAATGAGGCGCATGATTTATTCAAAGCTACTTAAACATGGAAATATATTCATGACAATCTCTTGGAAAGAAGAAAAATCGATGGCTTTAAAAGGGCTTTGCATTGCATTTCAAAACAGTAGAAATTATAGAGCGATCAAACCTGGCTTAAGATCTAAGCAACAGATAATACAGGGTGTCTACAGATATGAACAAGTTAAATTTAAGACTTTTTAAAACCTTTTTAATACCACTTTACATGAAATTTAAGACCAAACCTACGATGGAAATTTAATAATCATGATAATTAATATATATTAATATATTATATAATATATTAAATGTATTAAAGGTGCACTATGTAGTTTTTCCATCCGCTAGAGGTCGCTAGAGGCCTATTCAAAACAAAGGCGTAGCTTGTTTGAGCGTGGAATCTTGGGACATGTGGTCTTCACCTCACAGCCGGTGATAAATAGGCATAGGACAGAAATCATGTTCATGGATGTGATTATTAACGTTACTGTAGTATGAAGCAGAGCAGGACCGAATGTTGTGGGAGCTGAACGAGGCCGCTGGAGCGATTGCGCAACACACGCCTCACGAGCAGCGGAACTTTTATTATGTCAGTCGCCGGCGCTGCTTCCGCTTTTCCGGTCATGAGTATGAGGTAACGCTGCTCTGTTTATCATATTAGACACATTTGAGTGTGTTGAAAATGATGTTATAACGTTACTCTGTGCGTTCGCTCAGTGGCTGCTGTGAGACACTTGTTTGAGACACACTGCAGTAAGATTGATCGATTTTAAATATCATATTAAATGCTGGATGGCTTGTGTTGATAAATGGCATGCAATTTTAAAACGGATTGTATGATGGAGAAAATTCTATATTACTGTTACTAAAAATAAAGCTGCATCTGATTATGCTATGTTAGCTACTTCACAAAATAGTGTTTTTCTCTGAGGCATGGTAAAGCATGGTACTCGCAAAAAATCAAGAAAATTAGATTTAAACAATAAGACTAAATGTGTTGAGCTATATAACAACAATTAGTTTTCTGTCTATAAACATAACCAAACAGTTGTTCCCTTGTCTATTAAAACATGTAATATATTAAAGCGTCTTTGGTGTTTCCATGGTTTCTACAAAACAAAACCGGAAACCGAGGGTAACGTGGGTATGACGCAATTGACAGGTGACTCCTCACACGTCCCGGAGCCTTGGTTAAAATAGCAATTTTCCTCATGATTTACAAATATTTGGAAACATTTGGGATATTGTAAGTACTCAACTGAACAAAATATATAGCACTGGCCTAGTGGTTTTTGGATATTTTACTGCAAAAATTTTTCATATTGCAGCTTTAAATATAGCTTCACAGGAAATGCTCTCGGAGCGGTTCAGCGTATATATGTAAACAAACTAAGTGATCTCGGGTCTGTTTGTGGTTTGATTTCTCCGTGATATGTGAAAGCATCGAGGTCCCAGTCCGCTTTGCGTTTCGTTTCGACAAGTGTACTGTAGGATTGCCATACCCGCTGTTCCGTCTTTTCCGTCACTGCTGAAAACAAGGTCCAGACATGCAGCAGACATGAAGATAATAGTATCAAATGAGGTTATTTTTTGCCTTTCACAATTGGAGAGATGCAGCAGTGTTACTGAACACACAGAAAGCCAGGGTCTGAGTTCTTATGAAGTTGTGGTGTGAACAAGAAAGGGGTGGCCTGGTGGCCTTAGGAAAACTGTGAACAGTGGGCGACATGCATGTAAGCGAGTAAATAAGGAGAATTACGGCAAAGTCATTTCAAAGTGCCACACTTCCTGCTGCAAACAGGTGGCGCTTTGACTGTAACTGAATATTGTAATGAAGGTGTCTTCAGGCCAGGACTATTATCAAACATGTGAAGTTTGGAGCAGATCGGACATTGTATGCCTGCGTTACAACAACTTCCTCTTCTGTTACTCAAGATCTTCGCAATTTAACATCGCAAAGGCCTTTAGATTAGACTGACCAAATATGATGTTGATCTGATTAAAGCTCCAGGAGGAGTTTGTTAAAATACAACGTCTGGAAATGGCAAAACTGCAAATATTTTGCAGAGAAAAATTTATTTAATTTCTCACTTCCTGTTGGGTTTCAGATTTTGCACCCAGGGACTTTTTTGTAGGTATTGGGCTGTTACATCTGTCTACTGAATTTCGTAGCACGAAATAAAACAAATTGAAATTCTTTAGGAGGCGCTATCGAGCCATTTTGCCACACCTAATTCTGAAACTCATATCAGACGTAAATTTTCACCACTTCTGACACGTGTGCAATGTTTCATGAGTTTGAGCATTTCAGTCGCCACAGCATTTCAGTCGGGTTGAGGTCTGGATTTCGACTGAGCTATTGCAACACATTGATTCTTTTCTTTTTCAGCCATTCTGTTGTAGATTTGCTTGTGATCTTCGGATCATTGTCCAGTTGCATGTTCCAGTTCCAGTTCCAGTTCAATCTCTCATTTTAATACAGTTGTCACTCTCGAAACTTTGAAGTGTGTACTTTGCAGAATGAAAAATAAAAAACCTTTATTCACATTATGAATGGGCTATATACAGAAAGCGAGCAAAGAGTGCTGGCTTTATAATCAATGAAGCTGATATCACTTCAGTTCAGCTTCAGCGCAAGCTCACTGACTGAGTGGAAACTCCTGTTATAATCAAAAAAAATCTGTCTGTGCTGCACAATGAACCTCTTATTTACTTCGTCATTATACTTTGTTGGTTATGAATAAGAGATTGGCCATTGCATTTACGTGCTCAACAAACATGTTGGCTACAATGCTGCAAAAACACGTTGTAAACAGATCCGTATGAGGGTCTTCACAGCGCGCTCACACAAATACGCACGTGAGCATTTGAAAGCAGCGGATTGACGGACTGATCCGATATTCAATACTACCGGTACTGCAGAAATACTAGTACCGCTACATTTTTAAAGGGAACCCCGGGTATTAAGGCTTAATATTACGTAAATTATGTCTCTTACTGAAATGTGTAGTAGAAAACCCATGAAAGATTTAGGTTATTTAATTTTTTTACATATTTTTGGACAATGGGGGCACCATTTTGTTTAGGTGCACAGTGCATTCTATGTTGATGACATCAAATGGTTGCACTTGGTGAGCTATTGACGCTACCCTGTTGCTGTTTTTACCACAACACAACTCAAAATATAATACACGATGCCACATTGTGTGGCTTTTGGTTTTCAGTCAAAGAGCAACAAGAGAAGAGATGCAAGTCTTCACTGCTTTACTAGTGATAAGAGGAGACTAGAATGGGAAGTTGTGAAGAATGTGGACTTAATTAAAATTTAAGTATTGACTTTCTTTTGGAAACCCTACAGTAATGTATTGGCTAAAACGTGCTTGAATTGTATTAAAATCACTAGAAAAAACATGATTCTTACAGAATGAAGTACACCTTACAGCTACAATTTTAGTATAGTCATAGCCTCTTTTGTGACTAATAACAAGTAGGGGTGGGAGGAAAAGAAAGAAAAAAGAAAAAAAAAATTGATACATCGATGCGTCACGATTCTCTCTTCAACGATTCTGGATCGATTCTGAGAATTTCATTTATGTTGTTTGGGGTGCTGTGGGCTTATATTTTATAAATATGAAACTCACTGACAGAAGGCTGCTTTCAATTTCCATGTGCGCTTTGTGAAGGGCGCTTGCGCAAGTGGCTGTGTGCGACTCCGTTTAAGTGTTTAAATGTAGCCTACTTGCATCTCAAAATGCTTTTATGACGCGAAATTAAAGTAAACACAGTCAGTTAGATGTCTTAAGGGATTAAACAGACAGGACAAAAACATCTTATATTTCAAAAGAGATCTGTGCATTATTGTGAATGCATCTTATTCTTCCGCTGTCTATGATGTCATTTGAAGCTGTTTATAGCCTATATTTAAAAATCTTAACAAACAGTTTTATTTTTTTTTAAACTAGTTATTATTTAAAAAGTACTTATAATTACAAAGACTATGCATTAAATAAAAAAATAATGTTACAAAACGAATTAATTATTAAGAAAAAAAAAACCGATCAAGAATCATTTTGGAATCGGATCGTGACTCCCAGAATCGGAATCAGATCGGATCGTGAGGTGCCTAAAGATTCCCACCCCTAGTAAGTATCTGATTTCGACCTTAAAGGGATAATTCACCCAAAAATGAAAATCCTATCATCATTTACTCACCCTCAAGTTGCTTTGTTCAGCTGAACACAAAGGAAGATATTTTTGATAAAGTTTGTAACCAGGCCGCTTTGGGGCACCATTGATTAACATAGCAGGGAAAAAAATACTATGGAAGTCAATGGTGCCCCAGAACTGTTCAGTTTCCCACATTCTTCAAAATATCTTCCTCTGTGTTAAACAAAACAAAGACATTTAGACTGGTTTGGAACAACCTGAGGATGAGTAAAAGATAACAGAATTTTCATTTTTGTGTGAACTAAGTATACAATACCAGAATTTGAATTTATTTTCAATGCAAAACAGGTCGTAAAGCATGTACAAGAATGTCGTATCAAGCAGGTATAACAGCTTTGCCTGAAAAACAGAAAAATGTTGCATTGATGACAAAGTTAACTGAAAGCCAAACACACACACGCACACTCATGAACGACGAAAGGCATTCAGCAGCAGCTATTGTCCTGCACACAAAAGCACTAATCTCTGTCGCTGATCAGCAAACACAGGCCATCGGCCCTTGGGCTCACAACAGGTCAGATCTTTTCAGTCTCTCTGTGCTCAGGTGGGGAAAAAACAAGGAGGTAATGCATCTGGAATCATATTTATCTGGAAACGAGGTGCCTGACGAAGAGAACAGGAGGTGGAGAGAGCAAACAGAGATGAAAAGCATAAAGGTAAAATTGGAGAGAGAAAAAACCTGCAACACATCTACTAAACAAATGATACTAAATCTGGGTGATACTTTTAAATGAATGATGTCAGTTTCATGTTGACTTTTTTCTGGATCATACTGTATACAATTTTGACAGCTTGTTCACATTCAAAATGTAAATGATCAAAGAATTTTTGACTGAATTTTCATTTTATGCATGATTATAGCAACTATTCCTTTAAGAATCAAACCAATTAGCATCTAATTCCCCAAAGCCGTTCACTAGACAAGGCAAGCCTGAAACCATATAAAGTTGTAGGAGGATAAACTAGTTCTGCTCAACACAACAGCTTACAAAACTGGTTAGACACAGTCAATATCATGCTTCATGACAATGATTGCTCTGAGACAAGTGTTAAAGAGCAAAAGAGGTGCAAATTACTGCTTGAGCTTGACCAACCATTTTTCACCTCCTTACGCTCCTCCTCTCCTCTCACGGGGAGTGTTACCGAGCAGCCAAAGCTCATAGTCGCGGGAGGACAGCGACGACATCATTAGAGCAACAACAGCGACTCGCACCCAAAGCGGTTTTCTCTTGCAGAAAGGCAGATGCACTGACAGTAAGTGCTCGGTGGTAGATTTCTAGTCACAGCGGGCACATTAGATTGAGGTCATGTGGAAGCCAGCGTCTCTGAGTGAATCTGTGAATGTTTAATCCCATTTCCCATTTCCAGGAGTGGATACAGCTTGAGCTAAAAAGGTAGGGTCAGTTTGAGTCATGGATTTATTGCTGTCTAAATACACTTGATGTTTATGTTTCAGAAAACCAAAACATTAGCCTGTAAAGCCTGTTTAGTTTTTCTTGTAACTACAGAAAAAAAATCTCATATAGCAAACTCTAAAAATACTAAAATCAGGCATTTAATTTGATATATAAAAATGCATTTAAAGGCTGGTTATAAAGTATTAGTAAAACAACAAAACCTGTTGAAGCATAATGTCTTCCCATCAGCATGTGGTTTCAGCATGACACGAAAACTATACAAATCTACTTTTCTTCGATGTACATTTAGCTTTGTAATCTTATCAGGTGCTTTACAAGTCTGTTTGCTATCTAACAAATACTCAGATAGTTAGAAAACTGCATGAATCATGTTTTAGTATAAAGCACTGAAACTGCATTACCAATAAAAGCATACATCTAGCACAGCAAAGTGCCTGAAACATTCATAGCACTACTTTAAGTACGTCTCGCTGTAAATAAGGTATGAGTTTAAAATTCAAGTTCATGTTCCATTTACAAACTGGCTTAATTAATCATTACGGTATAGAAAATAGCTTACTTATGACACTTTGAACATTTGCTTTAGAAGTTTCAATTTACTGCGCAACAACTTCAGAAAAAAATCCAAATGAATTAATCAGTTCATCCGTGCAAATATGTGTTTCAAAAAACAAGCAAGCATCAACATAGCAATCTACAATGAAATATTAAGAAGAGAAATTTAGAGGACTTTAATTTTAAAAGACGTTGGCAAACATTAGCCAAAACCACAGCATCCTGCCAGTAATACTGATCTACTTGTTGATTTGAAACACAACAAACATTAATATGCATAGCACAAATTGCGTGCAGAATAATTATTATTTAACACGATTATTGGTGGGCATAGGCATAGTTTGAGGTTGAGACCGGTGGGACACGTCTCCACCACTTTTCACCAGGGTCGATACTGCCCCTACTACTTTTTGAAACATCTTGCGGCATGGATGTACCTAATACACATGAAACATCTCCAGTTGACTAGCAAAGCATTAATTTCATTCGTTTGTTAAATAAGAGGTGATCTGGCGCTGGAAGGTGTTGTTTTAGAAATTATGCTGAGCGTTCGTTGATGTTGCTGCTGTTATCAGTGGCATGCAACTGTGCTCTCTTGGCACTCGTGCACAGTCCACACAGAAGAGCGCTTTTTCACTGAACGCAGGTTTTAATGAAGGGTCAGTGAACTT
This sequence comes from Hypophthalmichthys nobilis, assembly GCA_037950665.1. Classification (NCBI taxonomy): domain Eukaryota; kingdom Metazoa; phylum Chordata; class Actinopteri; order Cypriniformes; family Xenocyprididae; genus Hypophthalmichthys; species Hypophthalmichthys nobilis. Next base: position 2,086,675 of record CM075471.1, read on the forward strand.
AAAAAAGGGTGTGTACTTAATTCATGTTTATTACTAGTAGGAAGAGATGATTGGTTCATGTGCCGCTTGAACTGAAACGCAGCCATTACACACACACACACACACATTTCATGATATGTGTAATTTTAAATGTCAGTGAAATTTCACAATTATCAATACTTCAGCAAAAACTAATACTAGGTTAATTAATGTAAAGAAATTGCAAAGAAACTAATTACAAACAAAGCAGACAAAAAATACATCAGAACAAAAAACAAATGAAATAAACAGTGCTTTAGGTTTTTCAGATAGATGCACTAACAGTGGTATTTAGATAAGTAATACCCAACAGAAATTGAATAATTAAATGTAAAATAAACTGCTGTATACATTAAATATAGACTAAAATATAGAATTTTTTTGATTTAAAACTAAAAAAAAAAGTTATTCATTCAAGAGCAGTGAGTGATTTTATCTGTCTTTTCTTGTTGGATTAACAATGACTTTAGCAATCATTAATGTTGGCTGCTGTCCCTTTAAGAGCTGCACGGACCCGATATAGGCCAGCTATTATGCTGCCTTCACGTGATCACGTGCATCCGTTTCGCAGCTTAATGCACTTTTAATAGCACTGTACTGTTTATGTTTAATATCAAGCACGTCCTGAAGTTTAGCAACAGTAGACTGCATATATATTATTAGTTCATGATATGCATGCATTAACTAATGTTATACTACAGGGCTGTTGAATGCTCGAATCTGATGGGCTGTCTAATGTTCTAACAACATGACTCCCCAGCGAACAACTGTGCAGTTCCTGAGGTAGATAAACATAGTTTCGCTTTTAGTAGAGACACTGCTGCCGTGAGAAATGCACAGACTCCAGTAGGCTAATTCACATATGCTTATTCTCTCTCTCTCAACTGTGTTAATAACTATCAGTCTGCTATAAAATGCCTTAAGTCTCCATTACTAGTTCTGAAATGACGTTTTGGAATTAGCAACGGAGGTGTGGGATGAGATGCATAAGATTGTTTTAAGGACAAAAACCTGACAAATGTCTTGAAATACAACATCTGAACACTGTCTTGAGGTGGTAACCGTAGTATAAGCAGAATAATTGACTCTGGACCATTGAATTATTCGAAAATAATGCACATCCGCATTACCACCTCGGGTGTGCATTATTTTCTGATAATTCAATGACCCGATATCAATTATTCCTTACTTAACACTTTTTGTAGTGCTATTGTTAATGTCAAACTATTGTTTCAAAGTTTGAGGTCTGTATGACTTATTTTAAGGAAATGAATGCTTTTAAATTGATCAAAAGTGACAGTTTAGACATTTACATTGCTACAAAATTTGAAATTATATTTCAAATATATGCTGTTCTTTTAAACTTTCAATACATCAAAGTAAAAAAAATGTGCCTAAAGACTGGAGTAATGAAGCTGAACATTCATCTTTGCAGCACAGGAATAAATGACATTTTACAATTTGTGCTTTTAAATTATAATATTGTGAAAATTGTGCTTGTTTAAATAATAATAATAATATTTCACATATGTTACTGTTTTACTGTATTTTTAATCAAATAATTGCAGCTATGGTTAGCACAAAACATCTTTATATATATAAATAAATCCTAATTATTCCACACTTTTGACATGTGTAGTGTACATTCTACATCATTAGTGAAACTCAGTCAAACCTTCTAAAGAAATGCTGTCATACAGTGACTATAATCCAAAAGTTGTTCTTAAAATCCCACAACACCATTTTTAAAATCCTCTAGATGGCTTTAATCTAGAATTGATTTTCATAGCCATATCTTAAAATTCTAAACACTACTACATGATGCTGATAGAACGGTGTGTGCTTTTCATTCTTTAAGGTGACAATGGACCACATCACCGTGCTATATAAGCCCCTGCGGGTTCATTAAACAACTTACACTGCCAAGACAAAACTGATATCCACAGCTCCTTTGTGTCCAGCAATTGGGACCTTTACCAGACCTCATGGTGAACACAGCTCTCTGGGGTGCTATTAAAAGGAACCCTGAGGGTTGTTGCACTTAGGAAAGAGTTGCACAAGAGAGTTATATCCCGGGGGAGAAGACGTTTGTCCTCTTACTGAAATATGAAGGCAAACGTTGTCACTGTCATAGGCTATGATAGAGGATTACATCACTATGCATCATTATGAGAAATAAAAACACTCCTGAGTAATGGAAACACCCTGTTCAAAAATACTGCAGATGTTTATCCATGTACTTAATGATATGATTACTTCTGTCCATGAATTCACAACACAGCTGAGAAAGTGAAGCCAAAACATTCATCTACTCTAAAGCTGCTTGGGAGTTTAATGTTCATTACACATTAGCGTTGTCAAAAATACTGATATTTCGATATGTATCGATACGGAAATATCTTAAAACGTTTCAATACACCTTTTCTGCATTATCGATACACCAATAGCAGCTGCGCGTTCCTCATTCGCTCCGGTTGAATAGTGCTTGTATTGCAGCTAATTTTAGTCATTCCCGCAGGCTTCGTGCTCACACCAAAAGCGCATGCACAATTGTTGTGCTCTCATAAAGCTGCCTCTCAAACTGCTCGCGAGTACCAAAAGTGACTTCTTTTTCATGTCTTACTGCACTTAAACGGTCAAATACATATAAATTATGTCAAAATGCCCATCTTGGCAAATATTTAGGTGAACATAGTCAGTTTTGGAACATAAATAGTGGAGAGAATAGGTTTAAATATTGTGCAACAGTATATTGGGTCCACGCATCACCTCTTAAAGTGACAGCAGCCTAATAAACCTGCTGCTGTCTGTCATGTTAATCACATATAATGAAAACTCTCCAGTGTCATTTTTCAGTTGATTACTTTCATTTTTGTGAATACTACTGTTAGACCCACCTGAAAAACTTAAAATAAATACAATAGAATAAAGAGACAAATGAAGTAAACATATCAAAAATGGTACCGAACATCAATATTTTTTAAGGTATCGTATCGAAGTTGGAAATTCCAGTATCGTGACAACACTATTAAACATTATCCACCTTTACGTCATCGTTTGAAGGCTGAATTAGATGATTTTATTTGTTTTGTTTTTTTTTGTATGTTTATTTGCTTAATTTTTTTTTTTTTTTTTTTTTTTTTGTTTTTAGAAATGACAGATGACAAAAAAAGTGGTAACACTATGTTACATTAAGGCAACAGCTAAACAATAAAGAATACTTTTACAGCCTTTATTAATATTAATGTAAGTTACATATATTAGTACGCACATAATGGTAACATTTGAAGCTGTATAAATTAAAGCAATTTAATGCACTTTGAATGAACAGTGTAATAATGAATTAACAAATTAACATTAACTAAGAATAACAAAATATATATATTACTAGTTCATGATATGCAACACATTAAATAATTAACTAATAAATAACGTTTTGTAAAGTGCTACTGTTAATGTCAAACTTTTATTTATTCAAACTTTTATTTATTTATTTACTACTGTTTAAAAGTTTGGGGTCGGTATGATTTATTTTCTTTTTTAAGGAAATTAATGCTTTTAATCAGCAATGATGCATTAAATTGATCAAAAGTGACAGTTTAGACATTTACATTGCTACAAAATTTGAAATTCTTTTTCAAATAAATGCTGTTCTTTTGAGCTTTCAATACATCTAAGAATCCTGAAAAACAAAACCATGTTTCTTGAGGATCTTGTGCCTGAAGACTGGAGTAATGATGCTGAAATTTTCAGCTTTGCATCACAGGAATAAATTACATTATAAAATAGAAATGGAAAATACAAAAGAGACGTTTTAAATTGTAAATGTTTCACAATATGATTGCTTTTACTGTATTTTTAATAAATTAAAAAAAAAGATCGACAGCGTAATTAAACTGAACTCATTCAATATTAAATACTTTTCTGATTATTTTGCTCTTCTGTTCTGTTTCAGGAAGTCTATAGCTGCTTTTCAGATGCTGGACTATTATGGTCCAGCTTGAGAATACCAAGTGCAGTTTTCTCTTCTGCCTTGGAATCTGTATCCTAATATGTTCTGCCATCTACCTGAAAGCCAAAATATCCAACGCACCTCTTCCTACAAATGACTCGAGCAGCCAATCCCCACTAGCCTCCAAGACCTGTGACATTCTTCCACCTGCGACTCCTGGGTTTAAATGGCAGCGAAAAGACTGTAAGAAAATCAGCTATGAGCCTAAACCGGTCACAAACTGCACTCTTTTGCAGTCAGAGCTGCATTTCATTATGGCGCCGCTGAGCAAAGAAGAGGAAGACTTCCCTTTGGCTTTCATCATCACCATTCACAAAGAGCTGGAAACGTTTGTGCGGCTACTGAGAGCCATCTACACGCCACAGAATGTCTACTGCATTCACATCGACGATAAAGCACCAGAAGAATACAAGACGAGCGTCCGAAACCTATCTGGGTGCTTCTCGAACGTCTTCCTGGCGTCCGTCAACGAAAAGGTGACCTACGCTGGCTTTTCCCGTCTGCAGGCTGACATTAACTGCATGAAAGACCTGGTGAAGTCTCCCATAAAATGGAAAAGAGTTATAAATTTGTGCGGCCAGGACTTCCCCATCCAGAGCAACCTGGAGTTAGTCCGGTACATGCAAGAATCCAAATGGAAAGACAGGAACATGACGCCGGGAATCAAGCAGCCACCCACTATGAAGCACAGGACAGAGTTACAGTATGAGGAGGTAAAGGGCACCCATGTGGCACCAAAGGGCAAAGGACAAAAGAAGGGACCACCTCCGCACAGTCTGACAATTTACTTCGGGACTGCTTATTACTCTTTGACGAGACCGTTTGTGGAGTTTGTCCTCAAGGACCCAGTGGCCAAAGACTTGCTGGAGTGGTCTAGAGACACCTTTAGCCCAGACGAGCATTACTGGGTGACGCTGAATCACATAAAGGGTAAGCCAAAATGCAATAATCAAGTCAAGTCAATTGTTTCAAAGCAGCTTCACAGTAATAAACAATCAGCGATGCAAAGTTCATCAAATATGAGACAAATTCCATTCTAAAAAGACAATAGTGTTTATTCATTCAGCTCAAGCAATTCAGTGTTGATTCAATTCAGTTCAATAACAGTGTCAATGCTGTAAAATTCATCGGTTATCAATCTAATTTAATTCAGCCATAAAGTAGCTCTACAAAAGACAATAGTGTCATTATGCAGCTCAATTTATTTCAAATGTTGTTCTCGGGTGATAGTGTCAGTAAAGTCAATAATCATAAGCATGAGTGTTTTTAAAAGTGCTGTTGATTCAGTGTTAGTTGCAGTGAGTGACTTCAGATCAAGCAAGATACGAGAAATAATATATTAACTCAGAAGCATATAATATCCAAATCATAAAACTCTTCTTCTGTGTTTATTTAGAAGCACCTGGCAGCTATGTAGACGGTGAATGGGAAGGTAACGTTCGTGCAATCAAATGGAGGGACCAAGAAGGAACAGCACATCAGGGCTGTAAAGGTACAGACCGACTAAAGCAAACACTTCTTGATTAAAATATTGCATTTAATTCTAGGGGCTGGAATCTTTAGGCACCTCAAGATCCAATCTGATTCTAAAATGATTTTTGATCTAATTAGGGGCCAAGCACCAAAAGTGCATAGGCACCTATTCTAATCGTTGGTGTTCCTATTCTTCTTCGTCGTCCACTCTGTGAGTCTATGGCAGCCCATAGAACCGCTTGTGGGAAAGTTATGAAATTTGGTGCAAAGATAGAGGACAGTCTGAAGATTCACCATAATAAAATTTGGAGTCTCTAACTCAATTCCTCTAACACTACCAACTGTCCAAATTTTCACTCACATTTATGCTATAACTTTTGAACCATAAGGGCAAGAAACAATTATTATTATTTTTTTAATTCTCTTTCAATTTTTCCTCTGATTCATTGGCTCAAAATGATTCAATTGCACCCTATTATTTTAGGTTATGATTTTTTCGAAAATTGAACCACATCAAAGATGACCAAGTCGATTTGTCAAACCGTTCTTGAAAAACATGCAAACAAATTTTACGTAGCGTTTGCAAAAATAGACGTAAGGCTATATCTTCGCAACACTTCACTGTATTCAGACCAAACTTGGTACGTCATCACAAGCATGACCTGAGGCTACATGCTGCATTTCGGCACAGCACCACCTACTGGTCCGGAGATAAGAAAAATTTTAGTTTTTGCTTATAACTTCTGAACGGTTTGCCCCACAATCATAAAATTGGTCTCGTTATTTTTTTCCCAATTCAGCCATTTTGGGCGTCGGCCATATTGAATTTTGTAGCAAAATGCTGTATTTTATGAATGCATTAGCGTATCGTTATGAAACTCAGGGTTTCGTAACAATACGCTATGAAATGGGTCACCGACAGGATGGCCTGAAGGTATCTGAGAAGTTTTGGACCAGTGCCACCTAGTGGTGAAAAAATGATTTACATATTTAAAACTTTGGATGTGGTGACTTATTTTCACGGGAGTCATCTGCTTAGATTCCTGAATCCTGGATAGACACAGATACCAATTTTGACATATTTGGACAGACTGTGCTGCTCTCAGAGAATTCAGCGTTGAATGCTTGCCACTAGATCTCGCAGCGATATTATTACTGCGGTGAATTCAGACGCTTTCTCACTGGATCTCCCAGCGCTGTGTAGTAACAGCGTTGCATGATCGAGATCGTCCTGCGAGTAAACCTGTTGAGCTCATGCTGCACTGTCTATTATTGAGCCAAGCTGATAAACGGTCCACTCAGCACAGCTCAAACCATTAGCACGGTTTTGTTTCACTTTGGTTTCATTTGTCTTTTGATGTTTCTCTTATGCAACATAAACGGCAGCTCTTATCAGTTCACAGTATCACAAGTGCGACCTCTGATTTAATCAGATTTAGGCGCACCGGCAGGAAAAAAGGTTGTAAAATGCAACGATTCGGTCACAGTCTGGAGCCCAGTATATATATTAATTTTGCATCATAAAAGCATTTGGTGATGCAGGTGCATTTAACCACTTAAACGGAGGTTATACAGGTGATGCATCAGAGAATCCATTTTTTTCTCCCACACCTTTTTATTTCAAACTGAGCCAGTCGAGTCCTTTGCGCAGTCTTCATAACATTACAACTTAACAACAGACTGTATTTTCATGAGGTATAGACATAGGGTTCCAATCTCATGTGTATGGATATCAAAAGTGCCGTTTGTTTCTACAGGACAATACATCAGAGATATCTGTGTTTTCGGGATTGGCGATTTACCATGGATTATCGAAACAAAGAGTATGTTTGCTAATAAATTTGAGACTGCAAACTTCCCGGAAGCCCTGGATTGTCTGGAACTGTGGCACAGGCATAAAGTTCTCCAGCACGCTACAGTTCCCATTCAGCCGTCATGGCGTCTCACCACAGAGGTGGAAGTCATCAACAGCACTCTCATTTCAACAGTAGAGGACTGTGTCTGACCAAACATCACAGAAATGACAGAAAAGTCATAAAGAGAAATTCACCGTTTACAGGCTTGTCAACTTCTGCATGCTCACAGACTTGTATAACATCAAAAATGGCAAATTTCAGATCCCCTTAAAGTCAAAGAACCATTTGGTACATGGTATAAATGAAGGAAAATTAACAGAAACATTTTCTGCTTTACAGTGTAAATGTGTCATGACAACATTCATGTCACATAGCAGTGCAGCTCATGCTGTTTAAATGTTGTAAACATGTAAACACTGATTGTTATTTGAGTGTTGAGTACTGTAACTGGTGTATTGTTAGTAATAGTAATAGTTCTATTTATTTTTATTTATTAACTACTATATAATGCACTGTTTCACAAATGGATAAACTGTAGCTGAATAAAGGCATAAAATTCCTTGGACAAATCCAGGACACAAGTACTGCTATACAATTTGTTACAAGGAAAACTGTAAAAAGAGAGAAGCCTCATTATTTGTTTGGATTTAAAGAAAATTTAATCTTAAATGTAGGTAAAAGGTAAAATTGAAATATTTAATAAGTATATATATATATATATATATATATATATATATATATATATATATATATATATATATAGGGCTGTTAAGCGATTAACAATTTTAATCTAATTAACTACATGATGTGCCAATTAATTAATCCAATTAATTGCAAATTAAATTAAACCCGCAAAAAGATTATTTGAAGTCATAATTGTGTAAAGCATTAAAAAAACATTACAAAAAGTAAATTCAGAAAGAAATGTTGTATTTGATTCAACATAGAATTTATTACACAAACTTTTGGACCATTAGGTAAATGATGTAAATGATGACTGAATTGTCATTTTTTGGGTGAACTTTATCTTTATTAATATGGAAATATGTTTTTTTAAACAAAATTATAAGAAACTAAAACTGCCAGTAGGTGGCGGTAAATGTCCAATTCATTCGATTCGTTCCAACAGCTGATTCTTTTAGGAGTGAAGTCTAAAATAACACAATATTAACTTCTTAAAATTTAGTTTTCTCTGTTCTATGTATGTGCATTTGAATCTGATCTACATATGTGCATATGCGCGTTTGAAGGCCAAAAAATTGGACAATAATAGCTTTAAAATCTCTCCATCATCACTTTTTTTTTTCTTTTTTCCCCTCAGTCTCATTATCTTTGTCTCTGAAGATTAGTTTGCATCCCTGATTACTTTTGTCTTTCGTTTAACATTTCAAGCATAAAACAGTTATCAAGAAATGGGTATTTTAGCTACTTGCATCTTATCTCGCACTTTATGACCGCTAACTGAAGTGTCGCGCTGGAATTCGCTCTCAGCAGCTTCCGTGAACATAAAGCCTGCGTAGTTTCGTATATTTAAGACGTAGACTGGTCGTCTTAAATATTTTAACATTGACGACTGGTGACAGACTGCTGACAGCTCAGATGAGAATGTCGGTTATCTTGGTGCTAAGCAATATCCTTCAAGCACTAGACTGACTATATTAGGCAATTATTTAACAACCTTTAATACTGAGGTCCGGACCTCGTGGTAAACTCATACCTGGCTATCTATGGCCATGCTTAACTATGTCATAGCTATGATGTGAGACAAAAACTTAAACAGAGGCATTTTTGCCCACATATTTTGAATTTTACGGACATTCTGACTGCATTCTATAGGTTCCATCACGCAGTGAGCTGTTGCCCTGCCTGCATCATATTCATCATCAACTGTATGAAATGTCACGCCGGTTTCACACTGCAAGCGTGAGCGGCGCGCGGCGTAACTACATCGTCACTGCAGCTGCAGATACCCGCGAGTATTCACACTGGAAACGTTTGTACAGCGTCACAGCAGCGGCTCAATGCTACATATAAAGTGAGCATTTCTTTACAAAGACAGCTATAAATTTGTTTTTATAAGTTGGTCATTTATAAACTTGATAGTCTTGAAAGTTTGTTAACATGGGGAGGTGTACAACATTCACATATAAACATAAATAAATAAATAAAAATAAAATAAATAAATAAACGCCTCGTGTCATCCATTGCTGCACACGAATGAGGTAAGCTTTGTGTTTTACATCATCTGCCGTGTGCACGTTTACAAGACAGCAAACTTGGCAAAAATTGCCAGCAAACTCGGGTTTGATTTGGGAATGCTGCAGCCTATATATCTCTCTGTGTAATAATAACTAAAATAATGTTTGTATATCATATTTTCTGGCTAGTTTATTTTTAGTTTTTTTTTTATAATACACCATACTTTAACCCAAACTGAATAATTAAAAACAAGTTTAAACGGGTAAATCTTCTATAATTATTTTTGATTCTTACTTTTCTTTTCTGTCATCAAAACACATTAGACATGCTTATTCTGTGCATTTTGAACACTTTTTGTGTGAAATTATATTTATTTTGTCCATCAAAAGTGCACTTTCACTTTGAGCGTCAGCAGCGCAGCAAAAATAGACTCTGCGCCGAAACCCCTGCTTCACTGCTGCTCACGCGATGCTCCTGCTTGACGCTTACGCGCTGCTTCTGCTGCCTATGTAAATGCATCCATTGGTTAACATGCACACCGAAAAAATACACGCTGCTTACGCTTGCAGTGTGAAACTGGCGTCAGGTGACCTAAATAGGTCTGGGGGCGGGCAAGTGCATTAAATGTGTTTTGTTGTTGTTGTTGTTGTTGTTGTTGTTGTTAATATAAGAGAGCTCAAAAGGATATTTTCTTATTTTCTATACTTTGATATAAACAGTGATCAACCAAAAATTGTGAAAATATTGTGATTTTATTTTTCACTTACATAGCCTATCCTTACAAGTTTGCAAACATCATTATGGCATGTCATTGTAATACTTTTATAATGTAAGCCTCATATTTCCAATATGGACATTTTCATGCATGAACACCTGCTCTAAAGAAGTAAATATGGTGAAATTGTGATGTCAACACTGTTCACATATTTTCAGTGCTGTCAACTGTATTCAACTGATGAAACCCCAGCTGTATACTTCAAGCACTTTCATTTGCACTGTAGTCTTAATAAATGTACCTTAGTAACTTGAAAATTCATGAATTACTTAAACTAGGTGATGCTGACAGAGGAACACATTTCAGCCATCTACATCACAACCACACTGTCAACCACTGCATCTCACCAGAGGTGGAAGTCAGCAAAGTGCTCTTATTTTAACACAAGGGGACTGTATCGGATCAAGCCTCACAGAAATGACAGAGAAAAGTCATGAAATTCACACCATTTACAGGCTTGTCAACTTCTGCATGCTCACAGTCATGGTCAGCACTTTTTTGAACCCTTGGTAAATATGATCAAAGGAGGCTGCATGATCAAATCTGCATTGTTTATCCTTTTGATTTTTCAAATTCCCTTAATCATCCATCACAATGAATGAAACCAAAGACTATAGTTCAGGGTAGGGTTGCACCAGCTGTTCTTTCAAGTTCTTTCTTAAATTGGAAAGTAAAGTCCACACTAGAGGCTTAGTAACTACTAGCTAGTTTGAACAATCTAAAAAATGCTGGGTTAAAAATAACTTAAATATGGACAAACCCAGTGATTGGGTTAATTATAATTCTGGGTTCAATTATAGTTCTTGGAAAGAAAATCAGAACTGGCAAAAATTGGTATCGGCAGGACACAAAAAAAAAAAAAAAAAAAAATCGGAAATGGCCAAGAAAATTGCAATTGGTACATCTCTAATTGCAATGCCAGTTTCTTCCAACCCAATCTCACGGCAATGCGTACGTATTTTACGAGGTGGCTAATTCGTACAAATTCATTTTTTGCTAAATTGTATGTATTTTACAAGTTGCCAAATTCGCATAAATTCATACGAATGACCTACCATTAACCCTGCCCCTAAACCTACCCATCACTGGGGTTTAGACAAATCGTATTAATTCGTACAAGTGAGGTCGTACAAATCCGTATGAATCGTGCAGCCCTAATGCATGCTATTATTTAAAATCATCTTATTGGTTTCTAGTCTAAGAAATACTGCAAAAAAACTTGAAGCCTTCAATATGCTCAGCTTTCCCACAAGAATGAAAAATGTCTATTCAAAAGCTAGGCATGTGTAACACAATACATAACCACAGGTTATGATTAACAGCACCAAGAATAGTTAAAAATTTGCTTGGAAATGGATAACCATCAGGGGTTTATATTCTATATTCAAATGTTGCTGAATGTTTGTCCAAACACAGCACGCTATTCTCCAGTCTGCCAGCTTGGAGAAGAGGTGGACTTCAGGATGCAATTTCCCTATTTCCGCCTTAATGCTTGGATTAATTGAGACAAATGGCATAAAGAAACGTCAGCTAGCTAAGCCTGAAACCATTTAGACCGAGACAGGGGACTGTGAGGTTAATGATTCACTACTGAGAGCGAAAGACAAGTTGCACTCATTAGCCACGGTCAAACTCCATCCAATCCTAACTGAACACAAACATACACACAATAGAAAGTACGAGATGAGTGACAAATCACCTGCACACAGAAGCACATATCCAGAGCTGCTGACTGCTTAACTACAGAGTTTATCTTCACCTATTATGATAAGTCATTATCCACATCCACAGCTGCCACTGACAAAATGGATATATGCAAATAATGAGTGGATGAAAGTGTGGCACAATTATAAAACTATTATAAACTATACAACTATAAAACACACTTATGTGATAAAACACTAGAGGGCATGCTATATTGTAAATACAATAATAGTCCCTATTTGAGGCAAATCACTCCCACACTGTTAAAAATAAATGTAATTTTAGAGGTAATGGTCTGTATTTTCCTGTTTTGTCATTATACAATGAAATGCCTGTTGTTTTACAGATATTTGCTGTAATTTAAAATTTCCACTATTAAATTTACATAAAATCGCTTGTATTTTGGCATTACATCAAATTTCTGTTTTTTAAAAGGAAATTTTCTGTATTTTTACAGAATAATGTGTAATTTTGGTTAATATTTTACAGATTTTTTTTCTGTAAAAATAGAAAAAAGGAAACAAATGCATAACTACAGAAAAATGCAGTCTTGTGTTTTTCTTACCATTTAAGATAATGTGTTGGTTAAAGTGAGTTTTTTTTAAATGTTAAATAATAGTATTTGTACATACACTGTAAAAAATGATTGTGATTTTAACGGTAAAAGACTGTAAAAATGCTACGGTAAAAAACTGTTAATTTTTGTTAAATTTCCATACAATATACGTTGAATAACTGTAATAGATTATGTTTAATGTAATTTTACAGTAATATACTGTTACAGTTTTTGGTAGTGAAAAAGAATATCATTGTTTAATTTACGATGAAAAACCATAAATTGACATTCCCAGAATTCCCTGCATGATACTTCACATTTGATGTATTTTCGTTTAAAATAACTGTTTTTCTTATTATTTTTTTCCTTACTTTCTTCTAATCAGTTATGTACATTAGGGTTTTATGTTACGTGTATTGTTAAATGAATATTTATTGCATTTTTTAATGTCATGTGTGTTACCATGATGGTGTTTAGTGTTTGTGTGAATGACACAGTGCACCTTCTATATATTAGTATTGTCCTTCTCAGCTTGTGGAAAAGCTGTTTTTGATGAGCTTTGATTCATCATGTGACTCTCATCACCATTTGTTATTGGTGGTTGTCAGTGAATTACAAAAGGTACAAAACAGATGTACTTCATTAGGTTGGTAAATTAACATGATATCAGTTATATGAAATATGTTTTTTACTGTAAATTTGAGTTAAATCTGTAAAACCTAAAATGTTGCTAATGTATTTTTACGGTAAATTTCTGGCAAACACAGCTGCCTTTCTTTTTTTTTTCTTTTCTTTTTTTTTTTTTTTTTTACCGTGTGTTTTTGGAGGTGTATGAATGTATTCTACGAGTTGCCAATGTTAAGAAGTTTTATTGGTTTGCAGAGTTTTACTGGTGTTATTGCCCGTAGTCGCACAGTTTCGATTTTTAGCCATCCACGGGCTTTAGGCTTTTGCAGTGCTAATTTTCAAGGCGGGCTTAGCTGTTTTCAATCACGTGTTAATAAGCAGCATATTTATTGTGTGTATGCGTGCTGTCGCGGAAGCGTCAGCGGGAGCGTTCAGCCTCCTCGTGTGAAGACCGACTCGGGTAAAGACTTGCGACTCTACCTGCGCGACTCCACCGAGCAAGGACACCGGTAGGCACTTAAGTATATTCCTTCCCTTTCTTTCACAGTTTTCCGTTCCTTCTTCCTCAGCATGTGCTTTCAATACATTCCTGTCGTCTCTCGGCAATGCTCCACTAACCCACGTAAAAGTCAGCGCAATGCTTTCAACCTGTGTCCTATCTACTCCTCTTCTAATACTAATACTCCTCTCTCTGTCTCTGTGGGTCTGTGGAATTGTCAGTCTGCAGTTAACAAATCTGACTTCATTCCAGCCTTTGCTACTAATTCTACTCTCAATATCTTGGGCTTGACTGAGACCTGGATTCGTCCAGAGGACTCAGCAACCCCTGCTGCTCTCTCTAACAACTTCACTTTCTCTCATACCCCTCGCCAGTCTGGGAGGGGTGGGGGCACAGGTCTTCTCATTTCTGACAATTGGAAATACTCGACTCATTCCTCTCTTTGCAACTACAATTCATTTGAGTTTCATGCTATTACAATCTCAATTCCTGTCAAAATTCATATCGTGGTAATTTATCACCCTCCAGGCCAACTGGGTACCTTTGTAGAGGAACTGGACATGCTGCTGTCCTCATTCCCAGAGGATGGTAGCCCACTTGTAGTTTTTGGCGATTTCAACATTCATCTAGAGAAGCCTTAGGCTTCAGACTTCCTCTCTCTTATAGCCTCATTTGATCTCAATCGGCTCATCACCACAAGTACACACAAATCTGGCAACCAACTTAACTTCATTTACACACGCAACTGCATCACTGACAACATTTTGGTAAAACCTCTGCACATTTCCGATCATTTCTTCATCACTTTTAGTCTACAACTCCCTATTTGTTCACCCCTCTACCTTTAGACGAAACCTGCGCTCTCTTTCTTCTTCTCATCTTTCCTCTGCTGTATCATCCTCCCTTCCCTCACCCACACAATTCTCATCTCTGGATGTGAATACAGCAACTGACACTTTATGTTCCACCTTAACTTCATCTCTAGATAGCATCTGTCCTCTGTCATCCAGGCCTGCACGTGCCACTCCCTCCAATCCCTGGTTATCTGATGTTCTTTGTGAACACCGGACCAAACTCAGGGCTGCAGAGAGGAAATGGCACAAATCAAAAGACCAATCTGACCTAGGTAGCTATCAATCCCTGCTCTCATCCTTTTTGGCTGAAATTCATGCTGCTAAATCTTCCTATTTCCACAACAAAATCAACAGCGCTTCAAACACACGCACACTCTTCAAAACATTCAACTCTCTCCTCTGTCCCCCTCCACCACCACCCACCTCCTCCCTAACTGCTGATCATTTTGCTAATTTTTTCACTAACAAAACCACTACCATCAGCAGTCAGTTCTCCGCTCCACACACACAGGAACTCAGACCATCCACATACACAGCCACACACCTCTCTTCGTTCTCTCCCCTCACGGAGACAGAAGTATCCAAACTCCTTCTCTCCAGCCATCCCACCACCGGCCCTCTTGATCCCATCCTCACACCTTCTACAAGCCATCGCTCCTACAATTGTACCAGCACTTACACACATTATCAACACATCTCTTCACACTGGCACTTTCCCTAACACATTCAAGCAGGCTCGGGAAACCCCACTGCTTAAAAAACCCACATTAAACACGTCACTTGTAGACAGCTACAGACCTGTTTCTCTCCTACCATTCATAGCAAAAACACTTGAACGAGTTGTTTTCAACCAGGTGTCATCTTTCTTCTCACAGAGCAATCAATTGGATGTCAATTCCAAATCATCAGTTCTCATTCTGCTCTATCTATCTGCTGCCTTTGACACGATGAATCATCAGATCCTCCTGTCCACCCTCTCATCACTGGGCATCACAGGTACTCCACTTCACTGGTTTGAATCCTATCTCACAGGAAGGTCTTTCAGGGTTGCCTGGAGAGGGGAGGTATCCAAAGCTCATCAACTGACCATGGGGGTTCCTCAGGGTTCAGTTCTTGGACCCCTCCTCTTCTCCATTTACACTACATCACTTGGTCCCATCATACAGGCACATGGTTTCTCCTACCATTGCTATGCTGATGACACACAACTCTTCCTTTCATTCCAACCAGATAATCCCACAGTAGCTACACGAATCTCAAGCTGTCTGGCGGACATCTCGGCATGGATGAAAGAACATCATCTACAGCTCAACCTGGCTAAGACTGAGCTTCTCGTCTTCCCCGCCAATTCGACTCTAAATCATGATTTCAGCATCCAGCTAGGTACATCCTCAATTACCCCATCAAATTCGGCCAGAAATCTTGGAGTAATCCTTGATGACCAACTGACCTTAAAGACCACACTGCAAAGACAGCTCGGTCATGCAGATTTGCACTATACAACATCAGGAAAATCAGGCCCTTTCTAACAGAACATGCAACACAACTCCTTGTCCAGGCCCTGGTCATTTCTAGGCTTGATTACTGCAATGCTCTTCTGGCTGGACTGCCATCAAGCACAATCAAGCCTCTTCAAATGATTCAGAACGCTGCAGCACGTCTTGTTTTTAACGAGCCCAAAAGAGCCCACGTCACTCCTCTCTTCATCTCTCTGCACTGGCTACCACTTGCTGCTCGCATCAAATTCAAGGCGTTGACGCTTGCTTACTTCCTACTTCCTACTTCCACTCACTCTTACGAGTCTACACTCCGACCAGAAGCCTACGCTCATTAAAGGAGCGAAGGCTCGTGGTACCATCACAGAGAGGCACGAAATCACTCTCCAGGACATTCTCGTTCACTGTCCCTTGCTGGTGGAATGATCTTCCTGCCTTCATCCGCAATGCAGAATCCCTGGCAATATTCAAAAGACAGCTGAAAACTCATCTCTTTCGGGAGCACTTATCCTCATCCTAAAAAAAAAAAAAAAAAAAAAAAAAAATTCTATACCTATCCCTTCACTTCCTTTAATCCCTCTCTATTGTAGCTTATGATACTCTGAGCACTGCCTAAAACTTGTATTGTGAGCACTTCTTGTCCCTATTTGCCTCGTCATGACGACTCGCTTATTGCATTCCTCACTTGTAAGTCGCTTTGGATAAAAGCGTCTGCCAAATGAATAAATGTACATGTAAATGTGTAGGTGTCCTGTTACAGGACACAGGAAAACTGAACTTTTTACGATCAGAAAGAATTTTCCAGAGACTAGTGACTTCTTTCTGAGAAGGACAAATAAACCCTCTTAACCCTATATATTCTATATATAACCACTTGAGAAATTTATAAACATGTATCCAATTTTCCCATCTCATGAATTTCCTTTTATAGGCTTTATTGTTATATGTTTCGGAGTTGAAAATTTATGGTTAACTAAAATCACATGGGTAGCATGTTTGGTATCTACGGACTCCAACTTCCGTTTCCTATTTGTTAATTAATGTTACATGTTTCTCACTCTGTGACACATTAGTATTATAAGAATCTAGAAGGTTCTTTTCACATACATCCAATCCAAATATTTTATGCTAATATCTTGCTAGAGAACAAAGACTCGTAAAAAAGTTCCCTCCAAGGGAACAACTCCTTATTGTCTCAGACACCTCAAGAGAGTGTGACATCTTCACCCTTTAAAATCACTGATCACAAGATCACCCCCCTCTCTTCTCTTTTCTTCTTCCCTTTTACTGAGAAATGCTGATGTGAAGATGATGCTAAGAAGCTAGAAGCTTCTAAGGAACCCTAAGCTTGTGCCAGGCTTCGGCATAGACCTTCCATTCACCAAAGATCCTCTGAATCCAACTGGTTCTCTTTCATCACGACAATATCAGCAAAGATTCAACGGGAGCCTCCACAAATAGGTTCAGGACAGTTTTAATTCAAATGGGTGAGACATGCAAGTATCATACTTAGTCTCATTATTTGATACTTTTAGTATCCTTACCCCTTTTAAAGAAGGGCCTGTTAAAACTAAACTGATGGTTTGCTCAAGGCTGTTGATCTGCTGAATTTCAAATTTCTTGCTTTCCTTTATTCTGCTTCAGCTCTCTCTCTTTCTCTTGGTAAACTATTACATTCACACACATACATGCAGAGTAGTTTAAGTGTTTAGTCTAGTTAATAAAGTCTTGTTCAAGTTGTCCGTGTTTCATGCTCATACTGGAGTCCCTATTCATGCAGATCCTGACTACATGCTCTGAATAGTACTGTACATAAGATTGTTATTCCCCATAACCTGGAAATGAACATTTCTTAGAATTAATAAACAATTAACACTGAGTGTTCATTGGCCAAACAAGTTTATTTGATTGTTATAGTAATTTTGTTACATTAAGTTAATTTTATTAACTGATCCAAATATTTATAATTAATTATATCTAGCTATGATTGATTATTCATATTTCTTTTGAGCTAATTTGCGACAACTACCTTACTAACTATTAATAAGCAGTAATTGGGAGTTTATTGAGGCAAAATACGTAGTTCATAGTTAGTCAATAGTGAGAACTGGACCCTAAACTAAAGTGTGACCAAGATCAGATTAGTGCATTAAGCCTTGCAGTTCTAATAAAATGTCTACACAAAGACAAAAGAAAGAAATGAGAGAGACAATAGACCATTCAAGAAAATGGCATCATTTCTTTTCACCCACCTTGTGGCAAATCTCGGTCTTGACTTCTTTGAGAGCTCGTTCTGAGAAAACACACCCACAGGTCTGCAAGTAGAAAAACCTCAAAAGGAAGACACAATGACATTTACATTAAAATCTCATGAAAACAGGAAAACATCAAGAGCAGGTTTGGTTTGTGAGTTAAGAGCCTGAACGCGGAAAAATTAACATGTTTTCCATTTGGTATATAGTTGCTTCAAACTATAAAGGCGCATCTATAGGGTTTTTATCTTAGACACATTTTAAAATGTCACACTTTAAAATGTCTGAATTTTTTAGATGGGTTGAAAAATATCAACCCAAGTAATCTTTCTTTGTAAGAAACAGCACAAATTGGTGTGGGAAGCATGAACCAAATCTTCTACCATGGTGTAATATCGCAGTATCAAATCGGTAACGGTATAAATCACATTAGTTATTTTAGAAATCTAGAAACAGGGCTGTCATGATACCAATATTTCAGTAGTCAATACCAATACCATGAGATTTTAACATTAGTTAATGCATTAGCTAACATGATCTCGCAATGAGATATCTATATTTTATACAGCATTTATTATTCTTATACTTACATAAACATACAACTTTTGATTTTAATGAGTTAGTAAATGGTGAACTGAACATCAACTAAATACAGTTCACTTTAATTAATGAAGTTAACAAATTAAATTAATTATAAAGCATTAGTTCTGAGAAAAGCTCTGGTAGCATTAGTTTTAGATGATATTTGCTTTGATATTTTCTGTATCACAAATTAATAAATGCTGTAAAAATTGTTTGTCATTTCATGATACCTAATGCATTAACTAATGTTAACCAATTTAACGTATTGTAAAGTGTTAGTATTTTTTTTTATCCATGCAATAAAATTGAATAATATTTAGTTGGGATGCATCAATGCATCGGCCAATAAATGGTACCGTTTAAAAGCAATTAAACAAAAAAAAAAATATCGTGCCAATCAAAAGGGGCGGAAAGATGTGTCAGACTGCAATGATTGAGTTGCATTGTGGTTGAAGTCAACAGCAGCGAATGAGCTCAACAGATGTGGCCTCACTTGTGTTTTCCATTCATTTCAAGTCCCACCACAGGACAGATGAACATGGCACAGTGCATGTCTTCATAACGGTCTCCTTTAATGTTCCGCCTCTCGCCCTCCCACGCAGGGTTGTCAGTGAGATTCAGCTCCTTCAAGTCCTGTGAAACACACCAGGGTTATTATAGTTAACTAAAAATAAAACGATAAATAATTTGTTTACTTGAAATAAAATAAACGTTAACTGAAATAATCAAAATATGCAGTAATGTACTGTGAACTAACAAGAATATGAAAGTTTATGTTACTTAATATTAACAAAGGTTAATAAATGCTGTAAAAATAAATTGCTCTTTGTTAGGTCATGTTAGTTAATGCATTAACTAATGTTATCAAATGAGATCTTATCGTAAAGCGTTTCCATAAAAACTAATTAAAGGATTCATTCACTTTCAAATGAAAATTACCCCAAGCTTTACTCACCCTCAAGCCATCCTAGGTGTATATGGCTTTCTTCTTTCTGATGAACACAATCGGAGATATATTAATAAATATCCTGACGCATCCAAGCTTTATAATGGCAGTGAGCGATACCAACGAGTATGAGCTGAAGAAAGTGCTTCCATCTACATCCATCCATCATAAACATGTACTCCACACGGGGCCTTCTGAAGCGGAGTGATGCATTTGTGTAAAAAAAATATCCATATTTAACAAATTATGAAGTAAAATATCTAGCTTCCGCCAGACCGCCTTCCGTATTCAACTTACAAAAAAAAAAAAAAAACGGAACTGGCGTTGTGTCAGTTAAGCTTTTTCTGCAAGTTGAATAGGGAAGGCGTAGGATGTAGTGTAAGCATTTTGAACTGCGAGAGTTTTAGATATTTTACTTCATAACTTGTTAAATATTTGTTTTTGTTTTTTACACAAATGCATCGATTCGCTTCAGAAGGCCTTTATTAACCCCCTGGAGCCGTGTGGAGTACACGTTTATGATGGATGAATGTGGATGGATGCACTTTCTTCAGCTCATACTCATTGGTATCGCTCACTGCCATTATAAAGCTCGGATGTGTCAGGATATTTATTAATATATCTCCGATTGTGTTCATCAGAAAGAATAAAGTCATTTACAACTAGGATGGCTTGAGGGTGAGTAAAGTTTGGGCTAATTTTCATTTAAAAGTGAACTAATCCTTTAATCTCAATGTTACTATAATAACACTGAAACACACATACAATTGACGGATCATGCAGAGGGCGTAACGGATGATGAACAGCTTATTTAGACAGTAGTGTATCATCTGTCAGCGTGTACTGACCTTGATGCCACGTATGTGCGCCACAACCTCAGTGTTCGGCCTCTCCGCTGATTTATCCAGCAAGTACTCAATGACTGCATCTTTGTTATACAGCCTGTTCGAAGAAAAATGATTTTACTTAAAAATGTACCATTGCTTGACTATATATTAAAGGGGACCTATTATGCCCCTTTCACAAGATGTAATATGAGTCTCTGGTGTCCCCAGAATGTGTCTGTGAAGTTTCAGCTCAAAATACCCCACAGATCATTTATTATAGCTTGTCAAATTTGCCCCTATTTGGGTGTGAGCAAAAACACACCGTTTTTGTGTGTGTCCCTTTAAATGCAAATGAGCTGCTGCTCCCGGCCCCCTTTCCAGAAGAGGGCGGATGTTTAACAGCTCACGCTTCGGTCGCTTAACAACAACAAAGCTAGAGAATCTCACGCAGACAAAATGAGGATCGTCAGTAACTGTGTTCAGCCTTACATCAAACCGGAGTCGACACTGATGGAGAGACTCAGGAAGAAGTTACAACTTTTAGAATGACACTGGACGTTTCTGAATGGTTAGTGGATAAATTTATGTAGTTGCTGTGGAGTTGATTCAACTCATCGACTAGCATGTGCCGTCATGTTAATCTTTTGTGTTGAATTGATCCTCGTTTGTGAAGCAGTCCAGCGTAAAATGACGGCATGACAACAACACTCTACTACAACAACTCTTCCTCTTCTCTAAAGCAGCCCAACATGGCCTCAACCCCTTTGTTGTGTGTTCTCGGGGGCGGGGTTTATGTAAATTTCAAACAAACCTCGGGAAGAAGCTCGTTGTAGTCCCTACCAGCCATTTGTTGTAGTCCTTAAAAAGTGATTTCTGTAAAAGAAAATATCTCCCTTTGCATTGAACTTTGAGCGTCATAACTTTGCAGATGTTGTTTATGCTCAAACAGCAACATTACACACTAACTAAAGTTAAAAAAGTGAAATCATAATTAACCACCCCTTTAACACTATAGTAATAGTGTTTTGGCAGGAATATTATGTGTGCATACTAAATAATGAAGAGCATTATTTTTATAACAATTATAACAAACAGTAGTTTCCATAATTTTAATACCATCATTTTGCACTGATTTATGGGTCATAAATGAAATTCTGCAGAATGGATTTAAATATGGTAAAATATGCCAACCAGAGCTGAGAGATCTGCATTCTTATTGGTCGCTGAAAGATGCCTAGTCAAAAAAAATTCAAATTCTATTGAAAACTGCGGAGCTTTTTCGTGAGGATCCATTCATGGCTTGACCTATGGTTACTCATATCTTATTTCAGATACCAGATTTAAACAATGGTTGGATTTCATGCAAGAATGATGGTAAATCTTTATAACAGAGGTTATGTAAGGTAGAATGCCATTAGCGGTTTTATTTTGTGGTAATGCCCATCTGATGACAATTCTGTTGTGCATTGATCCTGCTTATTACTTGTACATATGAACATCCAACTCACACAGTAAATTTTTAAGAGGATTAGAACAACAACTGCATCACCTGGCAGTACTTAAACGGATAGTTCACCCAAAAATGAAAATTATCCCATGATTTACTCACCCCCAAGCCATCCTAGGTGTATATGACTTTCTTCTTTCAGCCAAACTCAATCAGAGTTATATTAAAGAAATATTCTGGCTCTCCCAAGCTTTATAATTGCAATCCATATGGCTCCAGGGGATTAATAAAGGCCTTCTGAAGCGAAGCGACGCATTTTTGTAAGAAAAATATCCATATTTATACCTTTATAGAAGAAATTCTTACACACCTAGGATGGCTTGAGGGTGAGTAAATTATGGGATAATTTTCATTTATGGGTGAACTAACCATTTAAGCACAAACAACAGTAAAACATGAACATAAATTAATAACGTACCTGCCCAGCTCACAGGCGACTATGGGCCGCTTCAGCTTCTCCTGACTCAAAGCACAGTATTTCCATTTGGCAGCGAGTTCTGCATTTTTATCGACCTGTAAAACAAGTTCTGATTTATTAGCCATAATACTACTAGACGTCTGGTTTATGAGGGCCCTACATAAAAATACACTAATATTAATGGCACTCACAAAAAGCTTCTCTAAATGAATGTTGAAAAAAAAAAAACTACATCACGTTTACAGTATTCAAATCCAAATGTTATACATAGTTACATAATACGATAACACTTAAGGTTTCATTTGTTAACATTAGTTAAACTATTAACAAAACTTATACAGTATCTATTAATCTCACATGTACTAAAACATTTTAAGATCAAGTTGTACTTGTTAACATTTGTTAATGCACTGAACATTTATATTAACATTAACAAAGATTAATAAATGCCGTAAAAATATACTGCTCATTATTAGTTCTAATGTTAACAAATGAGACGTAAAGTGTTACAAATAAAATTATACTTTAATATTAAAATATTTAACATTAAATATAATATTTTATT
Organism: Hypophthalmichthys nobilis; assembly: GCA_037950665.1. Taxonomy (NCBI): domain Eukaryota; kingdom Metazoa; phylum Chordata; class Actinopteri; order Cypriniformes; family Xenocyprididae; genus Hypophthalmichthys; species Hypophthalmichthys nobilis. The sequence continues at coordinate 2,109,841 of CM075471.1, forward strand.
TGTGTGAATCCATTTTTGTGTAAAATGTTACATTTATTTGTGAACCTCGTATTTATTTATATTCAGTATCTGTATCTTTTTAAGGGGTTATAAATGAAAATACATCATAGTATTTTAATATTTATGACGGTACTGTTTCGTTACCATACTCATAACTCATACGCCATGGTATTTAAACAGTACTGTAAGAAATACCATGGTACTGTGGTTATACTATAGTACTTTAAAATACTGTATATCATGGTACTGACATTCATATAAACATCACTTATAAATGGTAGTACCATGGTGTATTTCAAAGTACTATAGCATGTGTGTATGTATAAATTCTAATGTTTACAAGACAACTCACGAGCTTTAACGTTAGTCGTGCTACAAAGCTACATGCTAATTTCACGAGGTTTACTGACAAATAATCGAGCGTTTAAAGCAAGTTTTTTACCTTTTCAACCTTTTTCGGTCCTTTAACTAGTTCATGTCTTTTAGGAATGGTTCCGCCGTCGCATCCCATGTTGGAAAAACGATGTAAACAGTTTTACTGAGAGAGCTATATGACTGAAGCTAAAGGGGCAAAACTGTAAACAACCGAAGAGCTTCAGCGAAGAGCGTCAGCTGTGAGTTTTCGTTTATTTTTAAGATAGCGCCGCTTAGAGGGCGCTTTAAAAATTGCACATCAGTTACATGTTGATATAAACACAAACCACGTGATGGCGCTCGATGCTGAGTTTTAACAACGCGGGGTGAGATCAAATCACATGGAGGGGAAGGAAATGACGTTCTCAAACAGTTAAATTAACTAGTTTGGATTTAAAATATAATGTAATGCAGCTGACAATGGCATAAAAAATAAAAATAGGTTTCATATCCGTCCTAAAACAAAGAGTTACATTCTTGAGCTAAAGAAGAATAATAATAATTTAAGGAATATTGTTCTTCAGTGCTCTAGTTCTTCATTCTGCACAAAACACTAATAAAAATACTAAAGTTCTTCTTGGCTACTATGGTTATTTGGAATGAAATGCTGTTGCATGGTTTTTACATTATTTTTTTGGTACAGTCAGTGATGTTATCATTGTATTTTGATATCATAGGCCTACCTTGGTACTCAAAATCATGCACTATGATATTATAACAAAAAAGGGAAGAAAAGTAGCATTATATTGCTAAAACGAGTATAGTATTTAGTGTGAGTATAGAATATAGTATTTCCATACCATCACTGTACTGCCACAGTACCTTTTGTAAGGTTAGGGTGTTACAACAAGCTTGCAAAGTGTGTTCAATGCACGCTAAGTCACCCTATTTTGGCCCTTTAGCTAACTGATGTCTTTTAGGAATGTCTTGAATCTGAGGTCACATGAGCGTACGACCAGCCCCATCCATGTTGCAGTTATACAGCATTTTCATGGCAATTCTGATGCTGAGTGGACAATGAATATGAATCGAAATGGTCAGTGACAGGCCACTTAGTCTAATTGTGTAGATGAGAGCTGAAAGTTGTCTTAGGAGAGGAGGTGAGTGCTAATAAAGTCTATTTCCTGTGCCTTCAGGAACGACTGATTGGTTTAACATTGACGTGCACATCAGAGTGACCATTAGTTTGTGCAGCGGTATGTAAAGTACGACTGTGGCTATATAATTTATTACAGAGCATGGTGTTAAACCATGAATATGGTTAAGTTGGTGTTAATGCCAATGTGTGCTTATATTTATGTTATGTGATGTAATAATAATGAATATGAGAATATTCATGGGTAAATATTTCATTTTGGTTGACATTATCAAATAAAGCCCATATAGGCCTAGTTCATCTCCATTATCTATTTGCTCTACCAGTAATTCAGAAATTACGTTATGTGTCTTATTAGATTATGTATGCCTCTCTCATGGCTAAATGTTTTGCAATATGGATTTTCATTAGATCAAGGAGTGCTCTAATCTGTTAGTACACTCTTTCAAATACTTTAAAGTGTCTTTCAACACAGTGGTGTGGATCCATATGTGTTTTCTTGCGCTCTCAAGCTGTAATAGACAAATTCAGTCCCTTAGACTCACGTCTGAGCGCGCTCTTAGAAGTACAGCCATTTATCTGAATTTAATTGCCACTACATTTACCTTTCAAATTGAGTTTAGCTTGAAGTCAACATCAAAACTGACCTCATGCACTTTCTTATGCATGTTCCTGGTTTTATTGTGCACATTATTCCAAAGGCATTCCAAAACAACAACAACAAACAAAAAATTTATTCAGCAAGGATGCATTAAAAGGTGACAGACATTTATTGTCACAACATTTCTATTTCAAATAAATGCTGTTCTTTTGAACTTTCTATTCATCAAAGTTTCCACTAAAATATGAAGCAACACAGCTGTTTTCAACATTGATAATAATCAGAAATGTTTCTTGAGCAGCAAATCATCATATTAGAATGATTTCTGAAGGATCATGTGACACTGAAGACTGGAGTAATGATGCTGAAAATTCAGGTTTGATTGCAGGAATAAATTACATTTTAAAAGATATTCACATAGAAATCAGTTATTTTATATTGCAATAATATTTCACAATTTTATTCTTTTTACTGTATTTTTCATCAAATAAATGCAGCTGTGGTGAGCATAAAACTTGTTTTTGAGATTTTTTTTTAGACAAATGTGTCATGTGACTGATCACTCTATATTAGAACTCTGCAGAAATTTACAGCTCTTAGCTTTTAAAAAATGGTCTGTGGTGAAACATCTATACTTAAATTTAAAGACATTTATGCTTATTATATGTGTGTGTGTGTATATATATATATATATATATATATATAAAATCAAAGTACAGGTCTACTTTTGAATGCCTGTCAATAGAGTAAGTTCTTTGTGCACAATGGTAATTTACCAGATAAAATTAAGTTCAGACTACTTAGCTACTGTAAAAAACGGTGCACTTGCACTATTATGAATGGGAAAAAGTGCAATGCCCAATATGGCGGAATAAGTCCCGCCTTCTAAATAAGAGCCAATCGCTGATTGGTAAAGTCATTGCGTCACTGCAGCTGCCAGCTCCGGTTTCTATAGACCTTATGCGCCAGAGAAACAAGCGTGTCATCATCTTTATAATATTGTCTTTGAACTTCCGTTTTGCGGTAGCACTGTATTTCCCTTTCTCAGGGAACTATGGTTACATATGTAACCTGAGACGATTTCTATGGCATCGCTGTCAAAGAATATTTAGCTGGTGAAGTGGATTTACTTAGTTAATGAAAATTACTTATTATGAGCGTTGTAATGTTTGAAGCAGATGTCATAATAGATGTCAGCAGACCGGGAAGATTTTAAAATGAGCAGTTCATTCATAAATATGTAAGATCGCTGTGGAAATACAAACCGGAAGACAAAAGACAACGAGCGCAGCGCTGAAAAGGGGCGGGACTACATAAGGTCTATAGAAACAGTAAGACTCGCGCTTCCTATAGAGAAGTGCGCTTGATCCAGCCTGAAAAATGCTGTTTTTGTCATGATTCGAAAATTTATGAGACAGTTGTTTAAAGAGACAGGAGCTGCATTTGCATGGCCGCCGAGTGAAATGACTTGTCTAAAAGGGACTTTGTTACTGTCTCATTGAATATCCTGTTTAACATATGTCAAATTATGGAAGTAAAATAGAATTGTGTTTTATGTTTATTTTAAATATAGCTGCATCAAAACCTCATGCGAGCTCACGTCAAGTAAAACGTCTTTCAAGAGAATCTACAAACCCCATTCGTGCGATTGAGACGTTTAGCTTAACCCGAGGTGTAATCAGGTTGAACGGGCGCATGGAGATGAAGCGTGTTTAATTGAACACATCAGGGTTCACAGGGCAGTGAATCAAATGCATTTAGCATGTCTAATTGGCCAGGCATCAGGGTGTTTGTACTGGCAGTGTCCCATCCCAACTCGACGAGTCTTCTACTTCAAGCAGGCCAAATTGTGAAACCCAGAGGAATGTTGATTTTTTTTTCATGCTTAAGCAGGAAGCATACATACCGAAGAAATCTTGGCCGGCAGATACAGTATAGACATCATGCAGCGCATTCGGGGTTAAAATAATAAGCCTCATAGTGCGTTCAGGGAGGGGAAAGCGTATCTTGATTAGGTTTCAAGAGGTAGTCCATCAAAATATTGAGGGCCATGTGCATTTCACGGCAGACACTTTGAAAACGAGAGCCTTTCTGCGCCTTATTTCCTCTGAATGCACCTGGATAAGGGAAGTACAGAGCCAATTTGTCAGTTATTATGGCAAATATTTGTGGATTTTTAAAGAGGTCATTAAATAACAGTCACTATAATTTGCTCCAGAAAGTGCTCATTACTACAGGGCCGATACAGACTTCATTTCCTATGAATCATTTATAATTATAATGAGTGGTTTTTGCTAATGTTTATGACTTAAAAATGGACAAACCCCCACAGACTTCCATTAAATACCAGACAGAGACTCTTCACTTTGGCCAGTATGCAACCAATCAGAGCACCCTAGAAACCACATAGCAACACACTAAAAACACTGGATTATAAAGATAATCCCACAGAGCAGATTGATTACTTTAAGATAATTGTTTTGTAGTACAGAAATGTTATGTTTAAATATGCAAATGAGCCACACACTTGCATACATTTTCAGAACGGAAATATGAACATTTGATTGTTTCATTTTGTTTGCATATTAGATTTAAATGTTTTTATACAGGGTTTTTGGATATCTAATAGATAAAAATAAATACTTAAATGTGTATTTTGGATGTTTTCTTTCCACTAATCTGAAAGAAGACAAGTTACATGGAAGCAAAATAGCCCAAAATCTCAAAATTGATCAGTGAATGAAAAAACAATGGTTTTGCCTAGTGTCTTGCCTTAAGAAGAAAAATGGTGAAAATCATAACAATAAGCACAATATCCACTTTTCCACCAAAATTACCCAGAACAATTTGTCCTTGGAACTTTTTTTCCCCAGACCCATTGCTGTCTGCATTTCCATCAACGTCTATAGAAAGACGGTTCACTCCTATTAGTTATGAACGGGAGAAACTGCAACACACAATATGGCGGAATAGATCCCGCCTTAAGAGCCAATCACTGATTGATAAAGTCATTGTGTCACTGCAGCTGCCGTTACAAGCTCCGGTTCCTCTAGAAACCTAAGACTTTCGCTTAGGATTGCACATGCGCATTAGCTTATCTAGCACGAAAAATATGCTCTTACTGCATGCACCACAACAGACTTTTAAAAATGGTGGTTGAAATAAAACTCAACCAATCATCATGTTCAGTGCCCAAGTCCTAAACCCCGAAAGTTCCTAAACTTTGAGAAAGTTCTACCTCGTGAGCAGGGACTTTCTGAGGGGGAATTTTTTACCCGGAACTTAATTTAGACCCTGGTTCCTGCGGTTGAAACACACTGAGTACCACCCCAAAGTCCCTAATTCCTGCGGAAAGTTCCTGTGGTGGAAACGTGGCTAATGGCACACATTTCTCCAAGTTTTCAAGACAAGGTTTGGGAAAAAAACTATAAAACATGTCGATCATCTCTCCACCTTCGTTTTTCTTCTCCTGTCACTGTAACTTGAGTTACCCTCAAAACTCACTTCTGCAAAGTTAAGAAATACAACCCATGACAAATCCCTATTTTCTAAGTCAAAATGTCCACCATATCAATTAGATTGAATGCTTTCAATGCACAAGGTTGCCAGGTCTGTGCAACAAAAGTAGCCCAAAAATAGCCCAATGATATTTTCTCCATTGGGCAGCCGAATTCTCCACTGAATTTGTATGTCTGGGGTGTGTTTTGAGGGTGTTGGAGCACCAAAATTGTACGTACAGGGATGGAAATCAACCTGTGGAAAAAAAAAAATTACACTTAAACTTAAAAGTAGCCCAGTTACGCGGGAAAACAGCAGACTTGGCAACAATGTGTACCATATGCTGTGTCCAATATTTGTTGCATTGTGGGTAATGTAGTCCAGTCCAGATTTTTTAGTATCTCCAAAATGGGAACGCCCACCACAGAGTATTCCAACAAATATTATACCCATATGGATGATGCACGCTTGATGCATCAATTTTCCCTCATCAGGACAAAGTCGTAATTTGTCTGTCTTCACAAAAGTTTGTTTCCACTGCAGTGGAATATCCGTAATTGGCTAATAAAGAACGCCTGAAGCCCTAAATATAGAGGGAAACCCATACGTCTGAAAGTGCATGGGTGTGCAACCCCCAACTCCTCACCGGCTGCTCAGGCCTTTTCCACTCTGGTTAGGCTGATGGGAGAGGAGAGGGTTTCTGACAGCTCCTTGGCCGGGCAGAGGTTACCCACCGGGCCGGGGACATACCTGTGGCTGGGGCGAGTGTGTGTGTGCGTGTGTTTGTAAGCTTGGCAGACATGCGCAGAGCCGCTGCCGTGTGCAAACCCATGCCAGACCTCCTCTCCGCGCACCCCAATAATAACAGCACTCCCTGTCTGAGCCGCATGCTTCTGCATATCAATGAGCTGCAGTACTTTGCTTTTCCACATTCAGCACTCAGACTGAGAGGGAAACTCTTGATATTGGGAATCTGAATGTGTGTGTTTGCCAAATAGATGAACATGGATGCCATTTTACTCTAATCGTTGAGGAGAACGCTTGTCTGAGAATTTCCATGTGGTTTAGCGTTCATGTGTGCACAACTTTGCTTTGTTTATTATGGTGTGTTGAACAAATGAAACCATCGTTCTGTTTCAAAACATAGTATGCTGTCCTAATAGGTGCTCAAATATACATTCACATGTTCATCTGAGCTAGTTTTTAATTGTTAGTTAGCATGCACGTCTGTCAAACCATTGTTTTTGGCCACGGCGCTACATCTTGTGCCATGAGCTGCAAAAAAAAAAAAAAAGAAAAAAGCATTTTCTTAGTGTTTTTGTAGGGAGCCCCTAAGGGCCATGGTGATTGAAAAAATATGAGATGGGGGGAAAAAATATATCTCTAAGCTTTTGCGTTCGTTTGCAAAAGTCTTGTGTTCCCCGAGAAATTTCGCATTTGCTCGCAAAAGTTTCTCGGGGGAATGCAAAAAATTTTGTGAGAGAATGCAAAAGCATTGACATATAATTTTTCCTCCCATCTCATTTTTTTTTTTTTCCTTCACCATGTCCCTTTTGGGGTTCTGTATGTTTTCATAAAAATAAGACAAATGCAAAAGCAAAATGACAAGATTAAATCTAATTTTCAGAGAAATTAAACAAAATGTAGTGAACTGTATGCCAAAAAATTCATGAAATTTCAAATAGAAAAATAACATGAAATTTCAAGTGGAAAAATAAGTTTATATACTGATTAATAAACTTGAAAAAGTGTTAAAAATACTGATTAATATTTTGTTTTATAATTCATATCTTTATTTATTTGTGTTTATATACTCATAACATTTATATTTTGTTTTATAATTTTTTGTCTTTATTTTCATGAATTAATTAATTTATTGTTTGTTTGTTTTATTTGTTTGTTTATGTTAAAGTCCTCCTGTAGTCAATAATTTTATCTCTTAAAACTCATCTTTGATCACTAAAATGAATATTTAAATGTTTTTTCCTGTGAAAAAAAAAGTCTTCAAGCCTTAAAATAACTTGAATGTAACTTTACACCCTTGCTTCATTTAGTATACGCGGATCTATGAATATGCTAATTAGCCCCGCCTCCACTCACTCGCACCAGCTCAGAGACCCACTTCGTCAACTTACTGAGGTAAATGCTGCACAATGGTACAACGTCGGACACATAACGGTAATATTTTTGCTTGACTACATTGTCAAACAGCTAATAATGTGTTGCTAATGTCACACAAACCTAGTTACCGTTCGCAAGTCAGACAGCTGTCTTCTAAAAATCAGTATCCTTAAAACTAAAGTATCGCTTTAAAACAAGGCATATTCATCATAACATTGTAATATACATCATACACCCGCTATATTGCTTAATCTACCCGATTTTTCATATCAACAGAAAAATATACCGGGATAACCTTCTCTTGAGACTCCCCTGCTTCAGAACAGTCATAGTTAATGCTAAAGCCCCGCCCACACATTGACGTGATTGGTTACAAGGTAGTTTGTGATGTCAGAAAAACAGACGAGTTCTAAAGAGCAAATACTCTGCAATGGTGTTGACTTATGAATTTGCACATGGTTTGTCTTAAAGCATATTAAAAACATCACATAGACATATAAACAACATTAAAAACTTGATTCCACCACAGACAAAGCCCTAATTTTTTTGTTATGTTTTTGGCCAAAATATAAGGCAGATATTTGCATTAAGAGCATGATGTTGTCTAGGTAGGCAGCTCACTATAGTTTTGAAACAGTCTCAGGTTTTCTCCAATATTCATAATGTTTGCAGCAATCTTTCTGTCTTTCTTTCCATGTGTTTCTCATAACACTGAGCGTCTAGTCTTGCAGAAATGTGTCGGTGCGTTCCTCTCAGGACCGGCTCTGTCTTTACAGCACAGACTAATCAGCTGTAAATTTTTCTTTTAAAAGGAGAAGGAGACAAGGAGTTAAACCACCAACGGCTGTTACACAACAACTCTCTCAAAGGAGAGGAGAGGAACAGGAAGGAGGGGCCAGAGAGAAAGAGAAGACAAGTAAAGAGCTCTAGGGTTTGACAAATGATCTAATAAAGGGGCAGGAGGATTATGGGCCAGGCGCCCATTGGGAAGAGGAAGTGTACGGGTAAATATTTTTAAAGGCTGTCAATAAATTTGCAGAATTGAGAGTAGCTCACATGAGGAAGATCATCAGTAGCAGGCGGTCTGGAGCTGAGAGAGAAAGAGACAGAAGTACAATAACATGATGCTTATACTGTCGACAGCCTTTTTATAAAATGCTTAATAATAATAATAAGTTTTATTTATATAGCGCCTTTCCAGGGCTCAAGGACGCTTTACAATGTACAATTATCAAGGAAGAGATGATACAAGTAGACAATGATGAAAAACAATAATGGACAGGGAAGCATACAGAAGAATAGCGTCAAGTACAAAAATACAAAACAGGACTTAAAAGACATAACATAACATTCAGAGAACTATTAGTAATAATGCGGAGCAATCAATTCATCAAATCAGAGGTATAACATTCAGAAAACAGGTGAGTTTTGAGTAATGATTTAAATTCAGAGATATTATTAACACAATAGAGTGAGTGGGGGAGAGAATTCCAGAGTTTGGGCGCAATAACACTAAATGATCTGCCCCCCATTGAAATGAATTAATGAATTTTCTGAGGAAATACAAAATTAGTCTTTGTCCATGCACTTTCTGTTCAATCCCAATATGCTATGACACTTTTTTTCTATACAAAAATAATGGCAACACTTTACAATAGGGTTCATTAGTTAACATGAACTTATAATGAACTGCACTTCTACAGCATTTATTAATGTTAATTTCAATACATTATTAAAATCAAGAGTTGTATTTATTAGTTAATGCACTGTGAACTTACATGAACAAACTATGAACGGCTGTATTTTTATTAACTAACATTAACAAAGATTAACAAATACAGTAACAAATGTATTGCTCATGGTTAGTTCATGTTAGTTAATACATTAACTAATGAACCAAAATAATGTTTTAAGCATATTTCAGTTTCCATAAAATAAAATAAAATAAAAAAGATTTAGACATTGGGGAAAAATCCCTTATTGTAAAGTGTTACCAAGTGGTACCACAATTATGTTTTAAGCATATTTCAATTCAATTCAATAAAGTAAAATAAAATAAAGATTTAGACATTTGGGAAATTATATATATATATATGGTGTGATATTTAGCTGATAAATTATATTTAATCCTCCTCGTGAAAATTACAGAAGAGACAATGACTCAAACTATTCTCAGATTTGTCAAGATATTAAAGCCTGCAATCAAAAGTCAGAGATCTCAATTTATGAACAGATTTCTCATTAAATTCTTCCAAGATTAAATGATCCGAGCTGCTCTCCACATTCATTTTACAGCTCTATACTCTTACTATGACTCATTTGTATCAGTTTTTATTTCTCCAAATCAATTTTATGACTTATGTATTATAACTTTTGAGACAAAGTTGAATTAAGCCATTAAAGTAATTCCGTATTTTCAGTACAGCCACAAGGTGGACAACACTTCATATTTTCTGGACAGAACAAGCCACATTTTACTGCTCCGCTCAGCTTTTTCATATTTCTTCAGCAGGCTTCCCCTCCTCCGCTTTCTGTTTTTGTTCTCAAGAACTCGGGCCTTTGAGCCTATAAATGTCACGTCCTCTCACTTTCCCACACCATTCATCTTGGCTGGTTAGTCATCAGTCTGTTAAAGCTGATTTAAGCAGTTCACCTGTGCTGGCCAGGGGGCGGTTGTTTCCCGAGATGAGTGAGAGCTTGATGAGGCGAGGAGGGATCGCTCGGGGTCAGATCTGTGCACACTCGCCCCACGGAGGGCTAGAGAAGTGGAGATAAGGAGAACTGATGGAGACGGGATAAAGGAGCTTTCATGATGTCAGAGCAGTCTGCGACATACAGATAAACCAAGCAGACAAGAAAACTATTTTTAAGAGTGAATTAAGTCATTAATTTTTTTTTTTTTTTTTTTTTCATTTATTTAAATACAAATATTTATTTATTTATTTAAGGTTGTCTTGTTACACAGGAACAGCATCAATTTCAAACTAATGAGGTTTAGAAAGAAAATAAACATATTACTGCACTGGGTGTTAACTCTGACACACTTCAACAAAAATAAGGGGGAAAAAGTGGATGGCAGCAAATTCAATTTCAGGACCTCCCAGGATTCACTCTTAAACAACAAAATATTACCTATTAAAATGTGAATTCATCACAGAAAGTCAGCCTAAAGTATGGCATTACAATAAAATAAAACAAAATCAAATTGAATAAACTAATGAGGTTTAGAATAAAAGTAAACATATTACTGCATTGGGTGTTAACCCAGACATATTTCAAAATAATAATAAAATGGCAGAAAATTCAATTTCAGGACCTCCCTGAATACACTCGTGAAGAAAATATCACTAATAAAGTCAGCATAAAATAAATAAAATAAAATAAAGCCAGCCTAAAATAAAATAAAATAAAGTCAGCCTAAAATAAAATAAAATAAAATATAATCAGTCTAAAATAAAATAAAGCCTGCCTAAAATAAAATAAAATTAAATTAAATTAAATAAGTCAGCCTAAAATAAAATAAAATAAAATCAGTCTAAAATAAAATAAAGTCAGCCTAAAATAAAATAAAATGAAATAAAATAAGTCAGCCTAAAATAAAATAAAGCCTGCCTAAAATAAAATAAAATAAAATAAAATGAAATAAAATAAGTCAGCCTAAAATAAAATAAAATTAAATTAAATAAGTCAGCCTAAAATAAAATAAAATAAAATAAAATAATCCCAATGACTGTTGGGTTGTCAGAAAGTGATATAAATTGTCTGCTGTTACTAAAGGCTTAACAGAGGTTAGTCCTGCCAGTCAAGCAGTCCAACATACTGAGATATTTCAGAACTTTAATGGTCCGTATGTGTGAAGTGATCTGCAAATCATGAACGTCATGCTAGCACACACCTCATTATTCACTCTCTCTTTCTCTCTCTCTCACACACACACACACACCATGCAGAGCTCTGAAGATCTTGTGTCTGACACTCTTCCTCAGTGAAGTACGAAGAAAAATATCACACTTTATTGAATCAATCAGGCTGTTCTGCACAATCAATCCAATAAGTAATAAGGACAATGATCACAACCATGATTAAAAACGGTGAGAGTATTGAGTACAGCATTGCACTGGGATCTAGTGTTTTTGTTGTTGTTGTTTGCAGCGATGGAGCATCATAACCAATCACAGACATGTCTGTTGTACACTAGCCAATAGTCATGATGAGTGAGTCTGATCCACACATGCATGTTTTCACTTCTGTTTTCAGTGACATAAAAATGAAATCATGTCAATTCAAATGAATTTTTTTTTAGGAAACTTTAATAGACAATGGCTGAGCACAGTGTGAGACTGATGCTGCAGAATCCACCCGTGATGAAGCGCATGACCTGAAGCTCCACACATGAGCTGAATTCGAGCAGAAGATCCTCTGGCAGACTGTGAGATGATGAAGGGGAATTAATCTGTGCTCCTGTCCTCCCTGTGTGCTAAAAAGCCTTTAGAGGCGTCTGCATCTTCAGTCGCTCACCTCTCCAGCTGGATCTTCCCTGGAGCTCCTCATTCATCAGCCAAACCTGCAAGAAGCCAAGATTCCCCCCCCCCCCCATATATATATATATACACCAGTCAAAAGTTTGGACTGTAAGATTTTTAATGTTTTTAAAAGAAGTTTCGTCTGCTCACCAAGGCTGCATTTATTTAATTAAAAATACAGTAAAAACAGTAATATTGTGAAATATTATTACAACTGTCATAACTGTTTTCTGTTTGAATATATTTTATAAAGTATGTGATCAAAGCTGCATTTTCAGCATCATTACTCCAGTCTTCAGTGTCACATGATCCTTCAGAAATCATTCTAATATGATGATCTGCTGCTCAAGAAACATTTATGATTATTATCAATGTTGAAAACAGTTGTGTACTTTTTTTTTCAGGATTCCTTGATGAATAGAAAGTTCAAAAGAACAGCATTTATCTGAAATACAAAGCTTTTGTAACATTATACACTACCGTTCAAAAGTTTGGGGTCAGTAAGAATTTTTATTTTTATTTTTTTTGAAAAGAAATTAATAATTTTATTCAGCAAGGATGCATTAAATCGATCAAAAGTGACAGTAAAGATATTTATTATGTTACAAAAGATTATATTTCAAATACATTTTTTAACATTCTATTCATCAAAGAATCCTGAAAAAAAAATACTGTACACAAATATTTTGTACAGTTGCACACAATAAATGTTTCTTGAGCAGCAGATCAGCATATTAGAATGATTTCTGAAGGATCATGTGACACTGAAGACTGGAGTAATGATGCTGAAAATTCAGCTTTGATCACAGGAATAAATTACTGTATAAAATATATTCAAACAGAAAACAGTTATTTTAAATTGTAATAATATTTCAAAATATTACTGTTTTTACTGTATTTTTAATTAAATAAATGCAGCCTTGGTGAGCAGACGAAATTTTTTTAAAAAAGATTAAAAATCTTACAGTGTCCAAACTTTTGACTGGTAGTGTATGTATATATATATATATATATATATATATTTTTTTTTTTTTTTGCTGGTTTGGTTCTGATCTATCTGCACTAGTCTAACATTAAACTTTATTGTGCTTCAGACATGAATGATGCCTCAAATCATGTAGTTTGTTAATTAAGTCAAGCCACGTTTATTTATACAGCGCTTTAAACAATACAGATTGTTTCAAGCAAACAAAACTATGTTCTAAGAATGTTTGGTTAACGTTATGAAAATGTTGCTACCAAATGTTCTTTTTTAAGATGTTTTTAAAACGTTTTTTCTTAGTTATGCGAACGTTAAGGGAACATTCCATTTAATCATTTTGCAAACATTATGGGAATGTTACTTTTGAATGTTCTCTGAACGTTCTGAATATGTTAGACGAACATCCAAAACATTATCAAAGACCAGATAACTTTAATGGAACATTCTATTATTGTTATTAAAAGAAGTTTATAACTTTTTTTTACGTACCTTTGCCAAAACGTTTAAAAGTTTTGAGAACACACTCTGTTAGCTGGGTTAATGTTGTAAATTTCATCAATTATAAAACAAATCAAGCTAATTCAGCTGTAAAGCAGCTCTTTAAGAAGATAATAGTTTTATTATTCAGCTAAATTCAGTTCAAATTTTGTTCTCATCCGATACACTCTAAAAATGCTGGGTTAAAAACAACCCAAGTTGGGTTGAAAATGGACAAACCCAGCAAATGTCTTTACCAATTACCCTCACTTATTTTGGGTTCATTTTAAGCCAGCCATATAGTAATTTTAATCAATATTTGGGTTAAATAAAACTACCCAGAAGGTTGGGCAAACATTTAAAGGGTTAGTTGGTTTTTTTGGCGTACAAAAAATATTCTCGTCGCTTCATAACATTAAGGTTGAACCACTGTGGTCACATGAACTGTTTTAAATATGTCTTTAGTAGCTTTCTGGGCATTGAAAGTGTTAATTATCTTGCTGTCAATGGAGGCCTCACTGAGCCATCAGATTTTATCAGAAATATCTTAATTTGTGTTCTGAAGATGAATGAAGGTCTTACGGGTGTAGAACGACATGAGGGTGAGTAATTAATGACAGAATTTTCATTTTTGGTGAACTAACCCTTTAAGAACCTTTTTCCACCTTTTGTGCAATGGAAAGGCTTCATCTTATAGGTTCTTCATGGAACCAATGAAGAACCTTTATATGTTAGACATTGAAGGAAGTACCTGAATACATGGAGCTGAAGGCCAGTAAGGAACCACCCTAGCATCGTAGTGTCAATTTCTGCATAGGCAAACACTCTTCAGAAAATGTACAAATCTACAGTAGTTCTTCATGTTCTTTGCCTCTTCCTCTCGTCCTCTCCGCCAGCACACATTCTCCATTTACTCGAACACACAGTAACCACAAACTACAGCCAAACACAAGAAACACATAGCAAGCAAACACGTTACTGCAGCGAGCGAGCGCACAGCACAGCCTGACACCTCACTAAATCAAACATCTGTCTTTACCAATTACCCTCAACTCTCTCCGTGTGCCCCGATGGAGGGACGCCAACATATGGGGTTTCATACCCACCATCACGTCTACACTCTCCCGAAGATGTCATGGTGGAACAATGAAGAGGTTTGCGGAGCTAGACAGCATGCAAAAGTATTATTTTGAAAGGTTTGATGGCCTTCATTTCGGTGAGTGTATTTGCCATCCGTCTCTCTCTCCAAACAGGCTTTGCAGTTCATTTGCTTTGGCAGTCGTCTCAGGTTTGTGGTTTATATTCAGGCTCTCGGGGCATCACGGCTGTGCCATGCTTTCAGAGCGCCGTGATGTCAGAAACAGGAAAGCTTCTGAGAGGAAGATGCAGCTTGTAGTGAGTTCAAAATCTGTATCTAATCAAGTTGCAAACTCTCTAAATTTTGTGCAAAAACATGCATTTTGTTCACTAAAGACAAACTAAACAAAATGCATTATGTGATGGTATAGCACTGCACTGTGAGTATTTATGTCTTCATATTAGGGATGCACGATATATCGGTCACCATATCGGTATCGGCCGATATATGTTCATTAATGTTATCGTTATCGGCCCGATAAGAAAATTTGGCCGATATATTAAAGCCGATAAATAATGGTTATTTCCTTCAGCTGAGACACTTTAGATGCACACTGTTATGGTTTTGAACTGCTTGAAATATGATTGAAATCACTCCAAAAAGGAAAATACAGTTAAGTGCAACATGTAATTGTATGTTTGGGACATGGCTTTTAATGGTGAGACTTTTGTTTTTGTAATCAGGCTCTCAAAAATTATATATATATAAAAAAAGGATTTAGATTTATCTGCAAATATATCAGTTATCGGCTTTCAAATATAAAGAATTATCGGTCATCGGTATCGGCCAAAATTTTCATATCGGTGCTACTTTATATTCTTAATGACAATAAATTATGATTCTTCACATTTACATTTATTTGTGAGGCAGATGCTTTTATCCAATGCTACTTGCAAATGAGGAGTACAACATACAAAAACTGTCTCCTTTCTATGTAAATGAGGCTTATTATAGCACAAAAGCCCTCAGTTTTCTACTTCTACTGATGTTTTCGGCTACTACATCACACAAAAAAATTGTCTTGTTTTTCTGTTAAAAAAAAAAAAAAGACAAATGACATAAGATAAATCTAATTTTTCAGAAAAATCTAACAACATTTAGTAAAGTTTGCCTGTGGGGCAAGAAAATTATACCAAACAAGGAAAAACAAGTTTACGAAGCTTCTGAGATGAAGATGCATCTTGAAGTGAGTTCAAATTAAATGGAAACTTCACAGCATGCTATTTATGTGCAAAAAAACATGCATTTTATTCACTAATCACCCACAGACTAAACTAAAGAAAGTAATCAAATAATGGAGAGCGCATTTTCAGCATTTCATACCATTCAGGTGTCTGGATCTCGACATCCTCCTCTCCAAACCAGCCTGTGAGATGGGAAACTGTGTCATGTTAATTGCATTTAGCACTAATTTTGTGGGTGTATTTGCACTGTTACCTGATTTGCATAATTCCTTTAGTCAATCGGGTGCTAAAACAACATACACAGCATGTGCAAACAAACAACACTATTTCCTTCCAGAACCCATGAATCTTAACAAAGGAGAATTTTTATCAAATGATTCTTTAAAGATTTCACAGAATAAACATAAAGCAGCATTCACAACACAATTAAATGTTTCTGTAATACTATATCTATTTTTTTAATTCATAATAATATATTTTATATTTATTAAGTGATTAAAAAATTCAGAATAAATTAAATATTTCAGCTGAAATGATTATTTATTACTTAAATATTTCACAGAATTAGCACAAAACACAATTAAATGTTTCTAGAATATGATACATTTCCAATTGTAACAATATTAAGCAAGGAGACTGAATTTATCCATCAGGATCACAAACCAGGATATTATTGCTGCCTTATTATTTTAAACAATTTAGGTGGAGAAAGTTCATTTGAAATAGTACGACTTCTTTTATTCTTTACAATAATGTGCATTTTATAGAAAGTGAATGATTTTGCTTTCACATTCCCTTTAAATATCTGTGAGCTTCATCATGGCAGCGAGCCTGTTCTCAGTGTTGCATGAAGAGCATTTGCCAGCAGACCATCATCCTCATGGTGATGTGCGTTCACTAGCCGAGCTCCAGGGGTTTTATTTTTCATCTGAAGGGGGGGATAAGGGTACCCCGCTGTTTGCACTCCACCCTCTGCTTGTTTCAACCCAAGTTTGAGCTGCTACGTTCTGTCAGTTGGCACCGAGGCTCCTTCCCTCACATCCATCGATTAATGACCTCACTTATTCAAAAACAAACAACGGCAACTTCTCCCTGGTATTCCAGTCAAAACACGCCAGGCCGGCCGTGTCCGCAGCACCCCGGCCAAATCAGCACCAGATGTCCCTGAACTGTTTTTTTCTCTTCCACCATCCCTCTTTCCTGTCTGGAATTCCACATTCCGAGAGGACGGGAATCTGACGGGATCGAGAATTAGATGAGATCTTTAAAACTTGTTACATAGTGAGAGTGTGAAACAAGACTTGCATTTCAGACGTGTGTTGCTTTATTTACACATGCATGCATGCACAAACATTTAAGCATGCAATTACATATGCATGTATATACAAACGTTTAAGCATGCAATTACACATGCATACATATGCAAACATTGCAAACATTTAAACATGCAATTACATATGCATGCATATACGAAGTTGCTCAAACTGATACATTTCAAATATACAATCCGATACAGTGCATACAAACATAATAGCACCCGGAGGAGGACACATTAAACATTTAGTGCCTCCATGCATCAGTGCCATGCAGCTCTTTGAAGCCGAGCATGTCTCAATAAGGGCTGACAGTATGCATCAGCTCCTGCCAAAGAGACAGCAAATCGCCCATTAGCCCACCCAAAGCCGTCCAACACCCTGCCTGTCGACACACACCATTCACACCGCTCCTTCAGCCAGGAGGGAAGACTAATTTACTTTTCCACTTCACTGCAATAGGAAAACAACAGCCCTGCAGTGCCTAAACAAAAGAGCCACTTGAGAGGTGATAGCAGCACCTCTGGAAGCTTCCCTGCTCTCAGATAAAACCTATTTAGGAAGAGAGTAAACACACAAGCGCACTGTCTCTTTCTGTATGATGGAGTGTAAATAGCTCCCAATGTTGTTTTTAGGGCTCTGCGCCGGACCCGCTTAGAGAGTGAATCAGAGCATTTGAAGTCTGAGACGGGTTGATGGGGCTCAATTTATGGCTGTCTCCATCTCTCCTTACCCCTTTCACTGACATATAAAGAGGCCGGGGATGTCTTTGAGGAGGTGCGGATAGGTTCTGATGTTTTGTTGGGTTAATAAAGCTACCTGTAATGTACACTTTCAGGACCTTTTAACACTTATGCACTTTTGCTTACTGTTTGCTTATACGTACATGATTTTTAGCACTGTTTATCTTTGTCAGAGAATCATTTGTTTGCTGTTTATGCTGTTCATTTAAACCGGCCTGTATCCTATATCTCATACCCAGCAACTGGGTTGTTTTAACCCAGCGAATGGGTTGTTGTGACCCAGCGGTTGGGTTAAATGTTTGCCCATCCTGCTGGCTAATTTTATTTAACTCAACTATTTTTTAAAAATTACTGTATTGCTTGCTTAAAATGAACCCAAACTATGCTGAAAATTAACATGATTTTTAATTTCCAACCTATTTTGGGTTCATTTTAAGCCAGACATATAGTCATTTTTAAAAAATAGTTGAGTTAAATAAAACTACCCAGCAGGTTGGTCAAACATTTAACCCAACCGTTAAAACAACCCAATGGCTGGGTTTGTCCATTTTTAACCCAACTTGGGTTGTTTTAACTGAGCATTTTTTTTTCATATTGAATTAATCTGCATTCACCGAGAATAACCTGTATTCAAAGCTAAATAATAAAAATACCATGATATTACCATAAATTCTGAAATACCATGGTTTTGGACACTACAAAGATGCCAATATATTGTATTCTTTGAGTTACCTTGTAAATACCTACAAATTAATTAATTAATTAATATTGTAAGTTCAGGTAAATGGGGCAAATTTTTGACTTTCCTCTCAATGTCAAAGTCTATACATTCATGTGAATGTTAGATTTATGATGCTAAACTAGACAACATTATGAAAGTGTCATAAATCATAGTTATAAATCATTTTTAAGTATAATTTTTAATCTTACAGGGTGTGACTGTTGTGAAAAAAAGTATCCCAGCAGTTGAATTCACACTTTATTCAAGCTATAGCATATAGAGTATCACATTCACATGAAATCTAATCAATAAATAATATTGCATTGCTCCCTGTATTAAATACTCATCCAGACCACAGTGCACGGGACTACAGATGAGTCCCGGATGGCCACAATGGCAGGGGTTTGAAGGGGAATCTTGTGGGAAGGAAAAGCTCTCATTGCTTGGGATCTGCTTGTGTAAACAATCGGGTTAATGAAGCTCACCGCTCCTAATCCCACCTCCCCCTCCTTGACCCGCCCACCCCTGGCTCGGCTTAATCCCACCACACAACCCCAACCTGTCAATCACATAGCCCCGGGGCAGGGGCCGCGCGAGAGTGTGTGTGTGTGTGTGTGGATCAAGGTGAATTTCAGAGTCTGAATCATACTCAAGCCCAGTTGAGGGCAAAGAGGAGCACAAGTTTAATCAACTCCACATGAATGTGTTTCCAGCCGAGTGAGGCACTTCAGCAGCATTAGAAACACTTACATCATGACCCACTGCTCTGGGTTTTAAAATCAAGGCATTTATGGGCCTTATTATGGGCACAAATGGCACATGCCACCCGTGTTGGGGTAACACATTAAAAGTAACCTGAGTTATGTAATCAGATTACTTTTTTCAAGTAACTAGTAAAGTAATGCATTGCTTTTAAATTTACAACAAAATATCTGAGCTACTTTTTCAAATAAGAAACGCAAGTTACCATGTATTGACCGACAGCTCTCCTGTCGCCATGTTGAGAGAAATCGCGAGTAAGAGCAGAGGCGTTGTGTGTAAATATGATGGTTATTGTAGTTCTAGACTAAATTTGAGCATTTAGCACAAAAACAGAGTCAGTATATTTTAAAGTGAATAAAAACAGTTAAATGCAGAAAATCGGCAATAATTAAATATATTAAATTAAAAATATATACTTTATGTATTTAATTTCACTTTATTAACCAATGTCTTTGCTACTGACCTTCGATGATCCAGTTCAACCATACTAATAAGCAAAAATGACTTTAGATAAACATCTCATTTGTAATCAGCCTGAGGTTTATTCATTTCACTTTTGGTGTGAAAAGGCCTTTACATTTGCCAAAAATAGAACTTTTTGTTGCTATTAAAAAAACAAACAAGCAAGCCCAGCCCAGGTGAGGAAAATTAACACAAATATGTAATGCATTACTTTCCATAAAAAGTATCTAAGTAACACAATTAGTTACTTTTTAGGGAGTAACGCAATATTGTAACACATTACTTTCCATAAAAAGTAACTAAGTAACACAATTTTCACTTTTTAGGGAGTAACTCAATATTGTAACTTTCCATAAAAAGTAACTAAGTAACACAATTAGTTACTTTTTTAGGGAGTAACACAATATTGTAACGCATTACTTTCCATAAAAATTAACTAAGTAACACAATTAGTTACTTTTTATGGAGTAACGCAATATTGTAACGCATTACTTTCCATTAAAAGTAACTAAGTAGCGCAATTAGTTACTTTTTAGGGAGTATCGCAATATAGTAATGCATTACTTTTAAAAGTAACTTTCCCCAACGCTGCATGCCACACATGATGATGAGATTTATCACAATATGTGTTAATGGACAATATATGATTTGTCTTGGGTATTATGTTTCCTATCACAAGGTAATATATTTCTTTTCTTTCTGGTTTTAATTTTTCAAGACTTATACAACCATATATATTTAGTCAGATTCATCCTAAAGGTGTTTGCACTGTTTGGTGCAGGAATTCTGTTGCTGTAACCTCAGTGCTGTAACCTCAAGCAAACATGTTGTTATATAAATATACATTATGTACCCTGTGCCTCTAGTTACCTCGGGGCTGTAAAATGGGTGTTAACCAGCAACACCATCTCTTCCTAAGGAAGTGTTTACAAATCTGTTCCCTACTTAAAACTTTAAAACAATCCTTGAGAGCAAACAGAGCTGTGAGCTTTGGGAGCGAACACAAATCTGGAGTGTCTGAGGACATTATTTCCGTCCCCAGAGAAACATTTATTATAAGCAGAGCAGAATGAGGCGGATCCATTACACCATCATCATTTTAACCTGAAGGCTGGTTGCCCGCTGCTTTCATTATACATCAAATCATATATGTTCTTTGACCTGAGTAAATGTGATGTTTGAAAAAAAATTCTACTTGCTCTTAAAAATAAAAGTTCTTCAATGATTCTTACAAGCAAAGCAAAGAAGCAGAGAACCCTCTTCTTATCCATAAATGTAGTCCATATAACTTCAATAATGATTGAAAATTCAATCTGCTCACACATAAAAAAATCAGATGACCTCAGAAGACTAGGAATATAATGCACGAGATATATAAACTATACCTATATGGTGTTGTTTTGTTCTCAGTATGTACTGTAATTGAATAGAAATAGCTGCAAAAATTATTATTATTGCAATGGAAAATAATTTAATAAAACTTTTTTCTCTGATCAGCATCATGACTCACATTATCAGGTGTTTCTTTAAAGTCTTTTTTCCATGTTCTCACACTTCTCTCTTATCTTGTAGTCGTTGTGTTGTCTTCCTTTCTCTTTTCCTGTCGAGATTATTTATTGGGAGGAGGGTGTAGACACTTTATTATAGACAGATTATTGTGATGACACTGATTTATGAGTTCAATGTCTCTCTCTTTCTGTTTTGACTCTGTTCTGTCCATCCTTATTTGTCAGATGAGCGTGAAGCCTCTGGCGTTCGGCACATCATGGCAGACAGACACCTTGAAGGATTGAGAAGAGTTGAAACAGCAAATTCTTCTGAAACACTCGACTTTATCTCTATATCGCTACACTGTGTTACTCATTCACCATTAGCAATGTTCACCAACAACAACATGTTTTTCTTTTCTCCTCCTCTCTAGAGTGTCAATATATGAAGAAAGTGTCAATTAACCTCCTTCCCGTGTCTTGGATGAAGGATCAGTGATGATTTGGCTTCAGAGGTTTATATGAGTCAGTTGACAAATGAACTGCACTGTAAGATCTATTTATATCCATGTTGGTGTAATGCATTACTACGTAATTAATTACTGTAATTTAATTACTTGTTCTTTGAAAGAATAAGCAGGGGATTACGCTTAATTTTTCTATAATTTAATCACAGTTACGTCTGATGTAATTGCATTAAATAGAACAATATAAAACAATAGTGGATTTAACATTAAAATTTAATGTTTAATGTTAAAATGCATGTTTATAATGTAACCTTCTGCCTTTAAATACTTGAAGAATAATTTATGCAATTTTATATTATTTATTTGAAAGAATTAAAAGAGCATTTTCGTGTCTGTCCTTGTATTGTTCAACTGGTTGAGGTTGATATGGGATTTAGAAAGTAATTAATAAGTAATGCAATGCTTTTTAGAGATAGTAATCTAATTACACCACTGAAGATGTAATTAGTAGAAATTAATTACTATTTTAATTTACGCAACACTGACCATAACAAAAAGTACCATGTTATTACCACAATCATAAACCATCATGGTATTTTGATGGTATCAGATGATAACACTATGGTACTTTAAGATATACCATAGTATTGAAATTTCATGTTTTCATATTTATAATTCCAGGAATTCCATGGTAATACCATGGTAAATGTCCAAAAAACATGGTAGTACTTTTTGGTGCTTTGTTGTTACAAAAAAGAACTGTATCAGACATGGTCATACCATGGTACTTTACCATAGTATTGAAATTCATCTACCATAGTACTCCAACATATTGCCGAAAACCCATAGCACATGTCCTAAAAAACCATCAATACAAAGTGTCTTTTAAAATACAAAGATGATAATTTCTGCCAATATACTATAATTTTTAAGAATTATACATTATAATCATTATAAGAAAACGTAATTCTTTGCAATAAGCTTCCATTTGTTAACATTAAAGGGATAGTTCACCCAAAAATGAAAATTACCCCATAATTTACTCATCCTGAAGGCCAAAAAGTGCATCCATCAATCATAAAACGTACGTCATGTCATTGCGTATACGTCGCGGAAGTTAACGCTTTTTGGACGTACGTATGGCTGTCGTGCTGGAAGCTTGTTATTTTACTTTATAAAGTTTTAAATAAGGATTTTTGTCTTACACAAATGCACCTGGAGCCACATGGAGTACATTTTATGATCGATGGATGCACTTTTTTGGGCTTCAAAATCTCATCCTCTAATCACTCCCATTATCAAGATTGAAAGAGCCAGGATATTTTTAATATAACTCTGATTGTGTTCGGCTGAAAGAAGAAAATCATATACACCTAGGATGACTTGAGGGTGAGTAAAATCATTTGGGTGAACTATCCCTTTAACTACATTAGTGAACAAAAATAGACCTTATTCAGAGCAGGACCATTACAGGTCTGAAAGCGAGGCAGTGTTTTCAATGGCATCCGCTACTAAAAGCTGTATAAAGCTTCTTGATCCACTGTAATATTCCACAGCTCATGTTATCATGGATTACCATGGTAAACTTTTATAAGAGACTCAACTGCAATGAATGTTATGAGAGAGAGAATAGTTGGAGGTGAGCAGTGGAGGAGGAGAGTCGTCGGGTGGTTTCGAGGATAAACGAGAAAATATCAGCCCTGAAGCAAGAGCCAGAAAGCAGCCGTGGTCTGGCGCTCACCGCGATGGAGCGATGGAGCTTTTCCGTGTCATGCGGGAATCCAGTGCCCAGATTGTGAAGCGTCGAGCCGCTGACTTCAGTGGGCAAGGAGCCAAAAACAACATGGCAACTTCTCCCCCGAGCCGTGCGTTTGGCAGAACCGTGATACGTTCATCCCATCAACCCCTGTGTCAGGGTGGTGACATGGGCCGTCTGGCAGACTCTCACAAGACTGGAGGACTTTATGGAAGACCCTGCCGGTTATTATTTCTATTAGCAGCATTTTATTCTCCTCCCAGATGCCAGCGCTCGCTCTCCACAGATGGTTCTGCTCAGACGGACCGTGTTTGCTTTACTTAAGAGCTTCTTTGCCAAATACCGTTCTGGTATTTTTCTTCACCGTCCCCTCTGGTCTCTTCCTCATCCCGTCAGTCTTTGTTTTTGTGTTTGTGGAAGTGATGCCTTTTAGCACGCTTGTGTTTGCCTTTTCTGTTTATTAGTTTTTCATTTTTCAACAGGAAGTAGAGTGGGATCATTAGAACCACAATTACAGCTGAATCTTTGGTGTGACAGGTGGTCTTTCCTGTAATAATAAATCAATATCCTTAAAACAAGATCAGTTTGAATGAAGAGCAAAACTGTTTTTGATATAAGCACTTATTTTCAGGTAAATTTACAAAATAGGATGATGTTCATGGGACCACACATGAGAATACTTTGATATAAATCATGATATTGATTACTAATTTTAATTACATTTTTTAATTTTGAAGTACTTTATCGACATGATTGTATTTACATACAATTCTGCCAAAGCATTATATACAAAACAAGAAATGTAAAGAAAAAAGACATTAATTCAATAAGCCTACAACAAATAATGATAAAAGAGTATTAAAATAAGTTGCTAAGTATAAAAATATGATTAATATATATATATATATATGTGTGTGTGTGTGTGTGTGTGTATATATATATATAATTACAATATTCACATACCACATGACACTCAGATGTACTTCAAAAAATAAAATGGCTAAAAAATGATTTAGAATTACCATGGTACACCTCCAAAAACCATGGTATCACTGTGCTATTTTTTGTTAGTGAAGCACAAACCTACACCTAAATTACATTTATCTTAAGTCAAATATCCACCAGTGGAAAAATAAAAAAACTGAACGTGTAGGGATAGATAAAAATAAAAATTCTTCCCTCTTTCGAGTTTTTCAAGAGTTTTTGCCTACACACTGAAACAACATTGGCGCTCACTGATTTTCCACAGAAGAAAGAAAGTCATACAGGTTTAGAACAATGAGGGTGAATAAATGGCAGAATTGTTATTTTTGAGTGAACTGGCCCTTTAAATTGTATTCTCTCTGAATGTTATATATCTCATGTGGTTTTACATCTGAAGTAAATTTATCTTGTTTTAAGGATGTTTAAATATTGTTACTGAAAAACAAGACAGATAAGAATTCTGATTTTGCTGTTTGTCTTGTCTGACAATAAGTAGTTTTGGCAGTAACATGAACGTTTCAGGTGACTTACAAGTGATTGACAAGAACACTAACAGAGTATCACAAACCTGAATCAGACTGAGCTCTTCACAAAACTGCAAGCTCTGATATTTCTTATGACGAGCCACAATTATGAGTTATTGAGAATGAAAAGCAAGTTATGAGTGAGATTATGATTTCTCTCCTGTTTCTCAGATGAGATGAGAGGAGATCTGGAGGAGAAGAGGCGCTTATTGATTTTTCATAGCTCAATTATGTTTCATTTAAATATCAACATTGTCTCAGGTGTTTCTTCTAAACATGACAGACCCAAATGAATCAATAGTTGACATACAGTAAGATTACAGTTATAAAATAAATGTTGAGAGCTGCTCAGATCATATTGAGATCTCCGTCTTTTATTGTAGATATTGCCAATCTGAGCAGAGTTTGAGATCTCCTCTGAAACTCTGAAAAGACACGCGTGAGATTACTGATGTCTTGTAACATCTGAAAAGCAAGTCTCCATTTGTTCTCCATTTAATCTTATTGCTATCTGATGAGACAACTGACTGCCATATTAAAGATCTCATTTGATCCAGATCTAAAAATCCTATTCGTGATTGTTCTTTCCTGTGGGTATTTTCCCAGTCACTCGTGTCGTAAAACATCTTTTGTGTGTTTGGATACAGCTTGTATTCTGTGTATGACAGCACAACAATGGGGAAATTCCCCAAAGTTTTCTTCTGGACATAATAATAGTCACCCGAGAAGGAGAATAGCAGAACTAGTTAACTTCAGCCACAAACAAAAAAAGATGCTTTTTGAGGACAAATAGACGTGAAAAGTGAAGAGTGAAATAATGAAGTATTCCATAAAAAGCCAGCTAACAAAAATTAGGTTCTAAGAAAGTTTTGCTATGTTCCCAATAAGTTATAAAAAACATAATTTCTGATTGTTCTCTGAATGTTTAAAAAGTCTATTTTTTTTTTTTAAAGGGGTCATGAACTTGTTTTATTGTTTTATAATATTTCCTGGGGTGCACTTGTAATGTTAGTATGCTCATACATCAACAATGGTCATAATTTAGAAATAAAAGGCATTTTTCCTACCCTGATTTCAGCCCTCTGATTTGAACGCTCTGTTTTAAGGGGCGTGTCTGCTGTGAGACTTCAGTGTAAACGCCCACTGCTGTGATTGGCTAACATCTTTCCATTTGAAATAGTTCCATTTGAAGTATTACTCTCTCGAAAACTTTTAGAACGTTTTTACTATTACAGCTTTCAAGGTTAACTAATCGTGAAAAGTGTTGATTACATTTAGATCTATGGCATTATATTGAGATGGTGGCATGAAAGTTTCAGTGATGAACACTGAAGCCGATCACAGACGTTGTTGTAGAGTGCATTAAAAAAAAGTGTTCTCGTCATTGCAACTCAATTTCTGCACACTAACGAATGCTTTCATCATAACTAATAGTGCAAACACATTGTAACTAAGAGATTCATTGAATAAAATGGGAGTTTTGGCGCCAGTTACTGATAAACTCACGCTGTTTGATTGACAGCTCCAGTGATTGTAAAGGGAGCGTTCTTCGATTTCAACTGAGACTTTCACATTGTTGAAAATAAATAACCATTGGAAGGTAATGTTACTTTTAGTCCTGTATCGCTCTTCTCTCCTTATCATCTCACTAACACACCAGTGGGCGGGACTAATGTGGCAATGATGAAGTAGGCGTTGATTTCCTTTGCGGAGGCGGCGTTTCACCTATAGGCACATTGCAGGACAACTCGTTCGCTGGGCCTGGTGTCAATAAAAGCTTTTATTGGACTAACAATAGTTAGTTCTGAAACTTACAGGATATTTTTATAGTACCATGACCGATATCAAAAACTCAAGGAAAAGTTGATTTCTCAATTCATGACCCCTTTAAATGTTTTAAAAACGTGTTGGTTGCATATATAAAGGCAACATTCCATTTTATGTGAAAGTTACTTTTGAATGTTCTCTGAACATTCTGAAACAATTGTAACATTTAAAAATGTTACATGAACATCCAACTAAAACGTGTCAGATAAAAATGTACCATGAATGATGTATAAATAACGTTTCTGTACTAACGTTTTGAGAACATTGTACACTATAGACCATGATAACTCTGAAAGAACATTCTATTAACATGGAAAAACATTCCCTGTTAGCTAGGAGAGCTGTTAAATTTTATATTCATGAGTCCAAAAGAAAGTAAATAACAAGAAGAAAGTCAAAAACCAGCATTTTGTTCAATAACCACCCAGAATTCAGGTCTTTCTCCATCTCTGCACAGGGGTTGTAGGTGAATAAACATCTCCACTGAGATCATAACACTCCACCCTTACACCTCCTCTGTTTTTCTGTCTTTCATTCTCTCTTTTAAATCCACATCATCACTGCACCGTCTGACATTTTTGCTTGCTGCTCTATGTTCATTTTGGAGGAGGAAAAAAACATTGCTTGCTTTCTTTGCCGAGTCCATCAAACCCTACAAACACTCTGGAAAACCAAGCAAATCTCTTTTAGCTTTAATAACTGTGAGTTGCGGTCGTTCAGACTGCGTCCACCAGCCCCTTCGTCTGGCAAACAATTAAAAGTTGTTTTGATGGTTTGGACTTGATTGAACTCATACAGTAACGACTTATTGTTATGTCTGGAGCAAAATATGAAAATACGGTGCCTTTATTGAGGAAATTAAATTCACTGTGTCAAGTGAAGCCAGAAGGGAAAGACACTCCCTTTGTGAGCTCATCAAAATGAAAACGCGCTGATAGTAGAGTTTCTGCTGTGGTAACGTGAGAGACAATGAGACAATTTAATCAGTATTTTTGTCTTGTTTTCCACCACAAACATCCCTAAAAGTAGACATGTTTACTTGAAAAGCAAAACTGAAATATAACAAAATTGAGCTGCTGAACTTCTAAGGGTGCATCCTAAGTATGCAACTCATCAATGTGGACAACTAGGTAGTCATGTGACTTCTAATGTACATGTGTGTGGATCATGTGACTTATTTGCCAGAGTTACTTCCTGTGTTTTTACAACTAAAGATGGTGGCTGCATCTGAAACCCTAGGAAGCTGACTTGTTGTCTTGCTGCCCTATCAGTGACTTGTAAGGCAGCGTTTGTGCATGAAGGCACCTCTCTAAACTGATTTCGGCAGCATTTTCCAGTTTTCGGACACAGACGGTGTTTGGATGAACACCCAAAATGACTTGTTTCTTTTTGTTTATACTCTAAAAAATAATCTGTTGACTCAACAAAAAAAAGTTAATGCAACAGTTTATGATAACTTTGAGTGAATTTACGCTCCACCAACAAGCTACATTAAGTTAGAGGAACTGAATAATTTGTAGCATAAAAAAATTAAGTTGCTCTAACTACCAGAGTTGTAGCCCTGAAACCAATTAGGTTAATCTTGTCTATTTCAGTTCAAATCAACAGCTATCAGAGCACATGCTAACACAACTTACGTATATTTAACGACCAAGTAAGATATTACTTCACTGTCATTAGAGCAGACATTGCTTATAGAGTCAATTTAGTGTTTACCTTCATGTTTCTACTCTTCAACACAAACTTCAACATTACAGAAACTCTTTTAAATGTCAAACATAACAGGTCTTTTCTTTCACTAAAAATACATATAAAACAACACTTAATTTCAACATTTATTCTCCTTATCCAATCCTATGCAAAGCATGCTGGGAACTAGAAATCCACTGCCTAATTTCTTAAGTTATCAAGACAATTTCATTACATTACTACAACTTAATTAAAAAAAAAAAAAAAGCCAATTAACGCAGAAATTTGAGTTTAAATTACAAACGATATTTATGTAATGATCAACATTATTATGTCAACAGAACTCAACAATAATGTTCGCAACAATAATGTTCTTAATTAAACAAAGGTTTAATTAAAACAATAAAATTAGAATTTTTAACTTGCAACCATGCATGTATTTAAGTTGTGGTAACAGGTCCCCTGAAGCTGAAATAATTGATAACTATATAATAGTTATCAACACAAATAATAAAATAAAGTAGGTAATGTAAAAATATGCAATGCGCCTTTGTGTGAGGTTTTGGAACAGGTCTAATGTTGTCCATACTAGTGAATATGTCAGAACTGTGGGTCAGCTGGGGTGAAAGGCCATGCAGAGGTCATTTGCTTAAAGCATTAATAATGATCTCAAAAGCAGGTTGGAGGGAGGCCGGGGAGTAAGTTCATTTCTGACAGTGTCTTATAAAGAAGCGCGCCTCAGGTGGTTTTGGCGCGAGCGTGAAAGAAACTAAAGGAAGGGAGAAAAGACAGAGACCTTAGACTATTTTTGTTCTCACAGACAAGGGAGGGCAGGGCAGGTGAGCGGGGGTGTTCGGCGCTTCTCAACGCCCCGGGTGACGAGAGAATACGAAGGTGTGAGAAAAAAAACATTCTGTGCATTTCCTCTCCTGTTCGCCAACTGGCTCTAGGGTGAAGTTTTCCCAAACTCTGTCTCTCTCTCTGGCCTTCTCTTGTCACTCAAACCTATGTGAAAACTCCTCCCACCGAGGCTCATCAATGCCTCGACACCATGAGAACCTGCATCAGGTACTTTCTTTCTCGTCACTTTCACCTGCCGTCTGAATGATAAATTCTTCTGTCTGCATTTAGAGCACAGCACGGTTCCTGAAGTAAAATTCACATTCATTTTCTCCACAAAGAACTGATATTTAGCAATAAAATATAAATGTTTCAAGTCAATCATGATATATACAAGTCAGTGTATTTCAACTTATATACTTGAAAACCGTTTAATCACCAACTTCAGAATAGCAGTTCTGCCTTATAAAGAAACTCCCATGAGCATTGCACATGACATAATTGAGTCTTACACTCTCAAACTACTATACATATACATACATTGATACATGTTTTGCAATAAACCTTAATTTTCTTATATTTTTACAGCACTTTTGAAAAAGCTGCTTTAAAACAACACATTGTGAACATTTAAAATGCGTGATGTGAGGAATAGCCGTAAAGAAATTATTGTATCTATGTCTTTTTTCATATACTCCTTGATTCGAATTAAAGTTGGCTGGTTTTGCAAATTCAGCTGGTTGGTTTCGTTCAAGGCTTAAAACTTTTTATTGCAGAATTTGTTGTAAGTCCTGTGGACAAAATGAATGGGGGAAATGCTTCTGGAACCAATGCTGATGAAAAGTGAGTGGTCAGATAGCAACACCATATTCTAACATGCATAAACATATGTGGCAAATGCAATAATTGTGTAAAACAGTCGAAATATGTACATAATGTACAGTCAGACATCCATTATCACAAATAAACCCATGTAGTTTCTGACCTCCATGTTCAAACAGTGTTTGTCCTTTGAGCTTTAACAGGGCATGTGTCTCCAGTGGAGCTGCGGTCACGCTGTGTGAGTTTATGTGCTGTGTGTGTGTGTATGTGTGTGTGTGTGTCCACCACTCCGTCTATGAGGGAAAGGTCCTGGAACGCCTGTCAAACCACATGTAATTAGAACAAGACTGCCATGACCGACACGACTCCAACGCAATTTATGATTTCTTTAAAGTCAACTTATCTTATTTTAAGATTTGTCCTTTGTTCTTTGGTTCACCACAGGTTTCATAAATGCCATCAAGACTCATGCAGTGGAAGGTTTAATCTAAGAGCAGCCAAACATCTCATTTTCATTTATAATGAAAGAGGGTAATGTTAACATTCATAGCCAGACTTAAACATCTCACATTTACTCACCATAGCTCAACTGGTAAAGCACAATATTAGCAACATCAGTGTCATGGGTTCAATTCTCCACAAACACACGGCTGCTCCAAAAGTATAAACTTTTGAGTTTCTACCAAATTATATTTATTTTTATATATATATATATATATATATATATAAAGAGCTATGGAGACGGATGAATTTGCACCAAAATATGGTTTTATTAGATGCACAGCTATTGATATTGAAAACAAAGGATTTTTTCCTTCTCCCTCTTTTAAGATTTGATATTTGACTATTGAAGGGTTGAGAGGTTGTTAACAAATGGGAGTCCAGGTTTACATCCGTTTCCATCCACCAGATGGGTAATCTATTATTAATAATTCCTCAAAGCTGATAGGAATCCAATAACATATCAATAATTCATGCCACTGTGATCAGACTAAGTAAATTACAGGACTAGTTAAAAGGTTTTAAGTGTCCAGGTCTTTCTATTAGTGCAGTCAGGTTATTGATACACCATAAGGACGGTGTGCCAGAGATCACGTTTGTCATTTTGGTATTGATGAAGGCTGAAAGGATTTTGACATTTGAGTGAAAAATTTGGCCACACTGAAACTCAGTTTGAGTCCAAAGTTCGTTCTCCACCATTTCTTCTATTTGGTTTCTATTCAGTTGGGATAGTGTTTCTTTGCCTTTTCAAGTCTCTCCACTGAAAGGCTTCCTAATGCGCATTAGAACTGATCCATTCAGTTCTGAGAATATGAGAATTTGTATGAAAGAATATCTAATTCTCAGTTTCAGAAGAATTTTCTATGATGTCTCAATCTGTGCTCAGATTTTCCAAGATACTCTGAAATCAAAAGTCAGAGATTAGACTCAATTGTGTCTATTATTGGTTCTTTCATGAGTTTAATAAGAAATATTTTAGAACTGATCATTAAAAATCAAACTGATGAACTAAGAACTCAAATTAAATCCTCTTGAGCTATAAGATCAACCTCTGAGTATATATAAATTAGCGTGTCAGCGTATGCAATAAATTTTTTCAGTTTAACACGGTAAAAATATTTTACGCAGTTAACGCAGCATCCGTTTTTTTCCATCATAATTTAGTGCTCTTATTCATGCAAATGCTTTTAAACCATTCAAGTGCCAAAAGCAAAATTCACAGTATGGAAGGCCAAAAGGTTCAAAAACACATTAATTTTAACGTGTTGTTTGAAAATTTTGGCCTTCCATAATGTGAATGTCATTTCTGTGTGACACACACATGACTAGTGCGCACAGAAAGACACGCGCCAGTTCTTTTTTGCGCTTAAACAAACAATAATGCACAGAATTATGCCATAATGTCAGTCATAACAGTGAATTTTGTCGAGTATCCTCAAAAGAGCAGTCTTAAATGAGTTAAATAACATCTTACTGTAATGTTGAATGTCTATAATTAATGTTTTTTTATAATTTTTGTCTAGAGACATCAGTACCAGTACCAAATACTGGCCTTCATTCAGAAAAAGATGCCATTAAACAAATATTTAATTTACAAACATTAATTTTATAGAGTAACTGTGAAATTATTACAATATAAAAATATTAAAACTCTTATAAAATAAAGATATTAAAATATAAAAATTGAATACAATTTTTTAAAAAATATTTAAATGTGAGCAAAATGATCAACGCACCCTCTTAATCATTTATCATAATATTTATCCAATATTAAAATGGAGTAGCATTACATGTTTGCTGCTTTCACTCCTATTTTTCGATGTATTGTATAACAGAATTCCTGCAAACGGATTGCGAGCTCTTAAATCAAGGTTTACCCACAAGTTTCAGTTGCAGGCCTGCGCTGCTGTTGGGAAGGCAACTGTTGTTTGGCAGCTCTTAAACAGAGACGTGCTAATGCCATGCAGGACCTGCTGTATTGTTTGGTTAACAATGCTTCAGCGCCTGTGGCCATGCGAAACGCCATCTTTCTCAGAGACCCTCCTACCTACACCCAGCTTACAGAGGGCACAAACAAACAGAAACACAAAGCTATTGAGAACAGCCTCTATTCATTTCCTAACAGTCGCCTATGCCTGAGGGGAGGATACTGATACATAGACGCGCACACACACACACGAGAACAAGTAAAATAAAAATACCATCATCATTGAGCTTATACACCTTTTGGCTGCTCGGTTTCCCCAACTGACACAAATATGTTCTCTGAATGTTCTCTGAACATCAATTGAACGTATGTTAAGGGAACATTCCATTTGATCATTTTGCAAACATCATGGGAGCGTTACTTTTGAATGTTCTCTGAACATTCTGAAACAAGCAGTGACATTTAAAAAAAAACTTTAGATGAACATTCAACTAAAATATTTCAGAAATAAAACATTCCATTTTTTGTTCCTTCGTTTTCATGCTAACATTTTAAAAATAAAGACTAGATCATTTTGAACAAATGTTCTATTAACAGAATTCATATATAGCTTTTGAATGTTCTTTGAACATGAACATTAACGTTTAGAAGTGAAGAAGTTCATAACTTGTTGCCAAAGTTCTAAGAATGTTCCCTGTTTGCTGGGTCTGTGTTCTTCATGGGATGCGAAAGAAGAACATACAAAAGCACTTCATGATACATTGACATATTGGTGAGATTTTTGAGTGAACTATACCTAAAACAATCAAAAAGGTGTTTTAAAGGGAACCTATTATGCCCCTTTTCACAAGATGTAATATAAGTTTCTGGTGTCTCCAGAATGTGTCTGTGAAGTTTCAGCTCAAAATACCCCACAGATCATTTATTATATCTTGTTAAATTTGCCCCTATTTGGGTGTGAGCAAAAACACACCATTTTTGTGTGTATCCCTTTAAATGCAAATGAGCTGCTGCTCCCGGCCCCCTTTCCAGTTTTCCAGCTTTGTTGTTGCTCAACAACAACAAAGATGGAGAATCTCACGCAGACAAAATGAGGATTGTCAGTAACGGTGTTCAGCCTTACATTGTTCAAACTGGAGTCGGACATTGATGGAGGCAGGGTTTATGTAAATTTTAGGGTTTGTGATGTCACCAACCCAGGAAGAAGCTCGTTGTAGTCCCTACCAGCCATTTGTTGTAATCCTTAAAAAGCGATTTCTGTAAAAGAAAATATCTCCCTTTGCATTGAACTTGAGCGTCATAATTAAAAAACTAACTAAAGTTAGAAATGTGAAATCATAATCCAGAACCCCTTTAAAACATATACATTCATAGACGTACATATATATCAAACACAGACAAACATGACAGAGGATATGTTTTGCTGAACCCACACACACATCCAGTCACGTTGCATGAAACTTCATAATATCCAGCAGCATAATAGAGACAGTAAAACATGCATTAGTCATGGCTGCTCCTTTAAGAGCAGGATATAAAAAAAAAAATACCCCAGTACATGAGCCTCAGGGTCAGGTGCATTTTTGACTGCCGTGGGAACCACAAAATGAAATGTGTGAATGTATCTGTCTCACCTCTGGGGCTGGCTGGGGAAAAGAGATGAGACGCGCTGTGAAAGACACACACTCGCACTTTCACACAGTCCTGATCTGTCGTAAAGCGTTCAGACTGCTCGTGGCCCGGGTTTATTATAAATCATCTGGGGGCTGTTAATTTCGACAGGCCAGAACAGGTGCCAATCAAACGCTATCTCCAAGAAAACCATGAAAATCTCAGTTCAGAATATCAATTCTTTGTAATATTTTTAGATTGTAATAACAGAACAAATTATTGAATTGGTCATATATGTTTATAAATAGATAGCTAACACAAAATACTTCTAGAAAGTTGTCATGTCCATGTAATGACAACTATATTATTGTGCATGCTATTATCAAACAAACTACTGAGCGAGATTAAGATGATGTTACAAAGAAAATGAAATTACAAAGAAATAGTGACAGTTGCATACCTTTATAAATTAATGCAAGTTTTGACCTAAAATCTCTATATTTAGGGGTGGGAAAAGCCCTAAAACTACTGAAAAATATATGCAATGTTATTAATATTTTGGCAATGTAAAGCCTACCATGCCCAAAATGCCAATGAATATGAGTTGTGACGCACAACAAAAGTAAAGAATGACTTCTGACACTGATTAAGGTTTTAATTTTCATCAGTTCTTTTTGTCTGCGTCATTAGTGTCTATTCAATATCTGCTGTGGATGTCCTTGTTTTTGTTGATGTTTCACTGATTCCAGAATTGCATTTTCACATCAGTCGACAAGACAAGACTGAATACGAGTTCATGGGATAATAGCGCTTCGTTTGTATCAAATACCTTCCTGCAAGGCACTCTTGAATTAGTGCATATTTGACAGAACATACTTGGAAACGTGTTTTCATTTGTTTTTAAGCCTACATACCAGAACAAAGATTTGTACACACCTTTCACTCAGATTTCTGAGAAAAATACATTTCTTAAGCCCATTATAAGATTATTTTAAAGGGGTGGTTAATTATGATCTCACTTTTTTAACTTCAGTTAGTGTGTAATGTTGCTGTTTGAGCATAAACAACATCTGCAAAGTTACGACGCTCAAAGTTCAATGCAAAGGGAGATATCTTCTTTTACAGAAATCACTTTTTAAGGACTACAACAAATGGCTGGTAGGGACTACAACGAGCTTCTTCCTGGGTTGGTGACATCACAAACCGCAAAATTTACATAAACCCCGCCCCCGAGAACACGTTGTTGGGCTGCTTTAGAGAAGAGGAAGAGTTGTTGTAGTAGAGTGTTGTTGCCATGCCATCATTTAACGCCAGACTGCTTCACAAACGAGGGTCAATTCAACACAAAAGATTAACATGACGGCACATGCTAGTCGATGAGTTGAATCAACTCCACAGCAACTACATAAATTTATCCACTAACCATTCAGAAACATCCAGTTTCATTCTAAAAGTTATAACTTCTTCCTGAGTCTCTCCATCAGTGTCGACTCCGGTTTGAACAATGTAAGGCTGAACACCGTTACTGACAATCCTCATTTTGGCTGCGTGAGATTCTCCAGCTTTGTTGTTGTTGAGCAACCGAAGCACAAGCTGTTAAAGCTCCGCCTTCTTCTGGAATGGGGGCCGGGAGCAGCAGCTCATTTGCATTTAAATGGACACACACAAATCAGCATTCATAAACTGTCTAAATATGTTCGCCATGTTCCTTTTCTGCATATAATAAAGAGTATAAACTATATATAATCGCATCTTAGTAAGACATGTCAACATTTGAACGGATTTAAAGTTAAATCCTGTCGTCATCGGCCCTAAATGAATTCTGGGGTAGGCAAGGCCATGAAGGATCCATCTGTTATCCTTCATTACTTGGGAAACAAAGGACACATTTGGAGGCCGCATATTTTCCAGCTTCTTCAGAGAATCAGCAGTGAAAACCCAAATTGCATTGCTAAATGATGCTAGAATGTTATAGCAAGTTGTTTAGGAAGAGAAAACCACTCATAAACTAAGCAATGCTAACCTCATTAAACATTCATGCACTTTGTACAGTCACAGAAACTTGCACGCTGTGATTTTATTTAGCATGCATTTGAAAAAGTAAAAATGGTCAAACATGGTTTGTATAATCAATATTGTTAATATTATATGTAAATAAGAACATTAATCCAGAGTTTAGAAATACACAAATCCTGACCTGCAGACAATTTAAAAGTCAAGAAGCTGTGAAAAAAAGAGAAAACCTAGTCTATTTTAGTGTGTAGACATGGCAGTGGAAGTAAACTGGATCTGACTGCATTGGCGGTGATTTTAAGGGGTTTTGTTGTGGCGGTATGGCCCGTCGGGTCAGCGGGGTCTCCAGAGAGATCGCTTCTATCTGAACTTTATCGGCTGAAACATCTGTTGTAATTTCTGTCAAATGAAACTTTTATTACCTGATCATTAAAGTCCTGGCGATGGAAAAAACAGATGTCCGCGCTGTTCTTACGACCGCTGTTTTTTATGGTGTTGGTGAAAATTGAACCAAAGGGAGGCCTCCCCCCCACCTCCATTATAAAATTAAGGGGGAAATGATTTCCACATTCCACGGACAAGAGGGGCACTAGTGGGGTGCGCTGAGAGAGGAGCAACCTGTGTGTGAGGGGTTAGAGGACTAACACACACTGCACTAACTACTCACAGAACCACCACAGACAAACAGAGAGAGTTTATTAGTTCAGAAGAATGGCCTGCTGTGAAGGGCTCTACTGTGTTTATTAGTGCCGCACTGAGACTCAAGTGCATTAAAGGTAGAGTAGGTGATTTCAGAGAGGCTAGCAATAGCAAGCTAGCTTTGAAAGCATTAGATCCCACTCTCCCTTCAGAGCGCTTCCCAAAGCCACTCCTACTCCAAAACACATGAACGCGCACAGCCAGAACAGAGTCTGCAAAGCGTCACTATCCTTATGAAAAAGAAGTATAATTCAAGTTCATTTTATTAAGCATACTTAAGTAATGTTCAAGTACATTTTTAAGTATACTTTATCAGTATACTTGCTTTGCTCTATTTTCGTGCACTAATTTTGTACTTAATATACTAAAATTCTTCTTTAGTACTTCTTAAAGTCCCCCTGAAATCAAAACTTAAGGTTTTTAGCTTCTAGTATGAATATGTTAGCCTTAAGGTTATGAATAAGCTGGTGTGTTACAAAACAATGACAAAATTCGCATTTAGGAGATATAAGCATTCAAAACTTACAGTCTCTCACTTCCGCTAAAATGGATCACGGATTTTCATGACATCACATCGCACTTCAGTTTCTCGTCAAATCTTCTATCCAATCAAATGCTCTCTAGAATCTGAAGTCCTGCCTCCTCCTACACTCTTACAGACGCTGAAGCTGAAATCGGTCAATTGCTCACACATTTACTAGTTTCTACATGGTGAATGGCACATAGTGCACTATATAGAGAATAGGGAACGATTCAGACAGTGTAAATATGTTTTCCATTGACGCGAATGATCAGGGAGTCGGCACAGACCACAAAAGGTATCGGACCCATTTGAATTCTGCACAGAATGCTGTATATAAGCAATATAAAGGACATTATGAGGAGAAACGGTTAGAGATTAGAAGGAAACAGAGGTTTTACAGAGTCTAATAGCTCTGGCGAGCTGTAACATAAACAAAACGCTATTGGCTATTTAAAAAAAGGGGCGGGGCTGTTGCCCTGTCTTTCTGTTTCAGTTGAAATTACGTCAATAATAATGCTGCGCGTTCCAACACTCTTCAGTGGGCCTTTAAGATAATCTTAAGAACATCTAAGTGTACTCAACTGTGTAATTTAAGACGCCATGAAATATGAACTAAAATGTGCTTTTAATATACTATCTCTGTATTTAAAAAATGTATTTAGATAACACTTATAGTACATTTGAACCCATAGTGTACTACAAGTGGTAACAAAATATATTTTTTAAATACAGAGATAGTATATTAAAAGCACATTTTAGTTCATATTTCATGGTGTCTTAAAATAGCACTGATAGAAACGCAAAAGTCGTAACATGAACAGCTCTGGATAGAACGTCATGGGTTGCCATCTCGTAATTATGGTTACAACATGACATGAACGCAGCATAAGCTTGTTGTTTTTAGTTCAGGAGGAACTGTAAAAAGCCGATGTTCATTTGAGTCGCTTGGTGACTGTCGGTCTACAATTCTGCATCGCCTCATGAAACACACTGATGACATGTGATGGAGGACAGAGGTATGAACATTTTTTGGTCCTGAGACTTCACACAGAATATATATATATGTTTTAATATTTAGACCACTTCTGTCATTGATTGTTATCAGCAGTGTTGGGGTAACACATTACAAGTAACTTGAGTTATGTAATCAGATTACTTTTTCCAAGTAACTAATAAAGTAACGCATTGCTTTTAAATTTACAATAAAATATCCAAGTTACTTTTTCAAATAAGTAATGCAAGTTACTTTATTTTCCCATGTATTGACTGACAGCTCTCCTGTCGCCATGTTGAGAGAAATCGAGAGTAAGTGCAGAGGCGTTGTGTGTAAACATGATGCTTATTGTAGTTCTAAACTAAATGTGAGCAGGCATTAAAGAGTGTGAAATGTACACTTATGCAATAATTAAATATACTTTATGTATTTAATCTCACTTTATTAACCAATGTCTTTGC
Source organism: Hypophthalmichthys nobilis (assembly GCA_037950665.1). Taxonomy (NCBI): domain Eukaryota; kingdom Metazoa; phylum Chordata; class Actinopteri; order Cypriniformes; family Xenocyprididae; genus Hypophthalmichthys; species Hypophthalmichthys nobilis. Next base: position 2,149,001 of record CM075471.1, read on the forward strand.
TGCTGACCTTTGATGATCCAATTCAACCATATGAATAAGCAAAAATAAGCATTTTTTGTTTTTGTTTTTATTGCTAATGTAAGAGTGTTGAACTTTCTTCTCCTGTGTCCTGTTCTTCTTTAATCCAGAATGGCAGCACAGCTGAAAGATTTGTTTGAGCTGTGCCCTCTACTGTACAGGTGTGAATTTGCATTTCCCTCAGTCTGAGGCTTATTCATTTCACTTTTGGTGTGAAAGGCCCTTTACATTTGCCAAAATGATAACTTTTGTTATGAAAAAACACAAGTAAGCCAAGCCCAGATGAGAAAAAGTAACTCAAAAGTAATGTAACACATCAGTTTCCATAAAATGTAACTAAGTAATGCAATTAGTTACTTTTTTTAGGGAGTAACGCAATATTGTAACACATACTTTTAAAAGCAACTTTCCCCAGCAATGGCTATCAGGATGTGAAGAGTTTCAACCAGTATAACAAAAAAAGTGTTTATGAAAAACATTGCCTACCCTACCTTTAAAGGAGTTGTTCTTCATAACATTTACCTCAATCATGTGAAAAAGAGGTGAGTCACAGATTAGTAAGCACACCTCTCATCAACAAAACATATGATTTGAGGAATCACTCATGTCTGGAGCACAAACACACACTGAAGTTTACTAGGGATGCACTGATATAAAAATTTTGACCGATACCAATAACCAATAATTCTTTATATTTGAAAGCCGATAACCGATATATTGGCTGATAATCAAATCAAAATTGTTATATCATTTTTGAGAGCCTGATTATAAAAACAAAAGTCTCACCATTAAAAGCCACGTCCCAAGCACACAATTATAATGTTCTCATTATAATTTTATATAGCCTATATGACAGACTTGCGCTGTATGTTGCACTTAACTGTATTTTCCTTTTTGAAGTGATTTCAAACATTTTTCAAGCAATTCAAAACCATCATGGTGAACAGTGTGCATCTGAAGTGTCTCAGCAGAAGGAAATAATCCATAATTTATCGGCTTTAATATATCGGCCAAATTTTCTTATTGGGCCGATAACGATAACAAATGAACATATATCAGCTGATACCAATATGGTGGCCAATATATCATGCACCCCTAAAGTTTAATACTTAGCCTTTGAGATTTCATCAGAGTATGCACAATAATCAATGTGATGCTCAGCTTTTAACCTAAATATATTCACTACTGCTTCGAGGTTTTAATATTAGTGTTGGCATCAGCTGAATGCAGACTTAAATAGAAACGAACTTCATCTCTTATGGGGAATATTTACATGATGTTTTGGAAATGGGTTCTAGTTCTTTGCTCATGAGGGATGGCAGGCAGAAGAGAACTGGTGAATTGGGAGGAAACTCTCCCTGATCTCTTGCTGTTCACAGCGTGTTTGACCGGCTCAACAAAACGCCAAGAGAGAAATAAAGATAAAGACAATGGCTGCTTTTATTTTCTTCTTTAGCCGCACATTCCACAGAAAGCACAGAGATCGGCCACCCTCCTTGCAAAAATGAATCACGGGCAGACAAATTTGTGTCTGGGCTGCTTTACTTAACTGCAGTGATAGGTAAGGTTACCGGACTTTTCCTCATCCATGCTCTCGCTCGCCTTTATTCAGACTCTTTCTACCTTTCTGTCTTGGCAGCCAGACTGTTGCCATCTCTGGAAATAAATCAAATCCACTAGTATATCACACACACACACACCTGAATCACTTCTTATTGTAACCAGATGATGGTCACTGTTGTAATGTTTCTTTTAACATTAATAGTGTGAACTTGATTTGACCCGTAGATATAGGGTGTTGCTACAGAGACTTCCACAACAATGTGATATTAAAGGTGATTTCTGTCTTTGATTGCATTACACCGGGGCTAGTTGTCACGCTTTTTATGCCAGTTTATTTTTGAAACTCAGCACAAACCTTAAAGTCTTAACTGCAAAAAGCTATATTATAAAATATGATTTAAAAACTAGTTGAACTCAATATATAAAGCTACTGATTAGATGCCTAATTAGATGTTTGATTCAAGGTCTCTGTAGTTGCTGACAAATGTAACAACTAGCCCCAGTCCTCCATTTTGTGTTTTGGGATCATTTATATATGACGCATAACAATTAACAATACAGCTTTAAGGCATTTTCAAAATCAGTGTTTGAGACGCTCACACACAAATCTCTCATCAGATTATTTACAAGCCTTGTAAACTTGTTCAAACTCACTTCACAAATCTGGTATGTAGTGCTAAATTATGCAATCCAAAAAAAAAAAAAAAAAAGGAAATGTCATTAACATAACTTGTACGACCTGTCTTGAATATTTAGTTTGTTCCCATAATGTTTATCTAACTGAAACAAAGAACACAAGATCAACTTTCTTAAAGAGACAGGACATCTATATCCTAAATAGTCAATATAATTGTGCTTACACTTAATTTTGTGACAATATAAAGAGGGTGACCAAAAATCTATTTTTTTTTATTGCACAATTAAGTTATATTTACATTTAAGTACATACTTATGAACACTTGAGTATGAAATGATTTAAAGAAACACTACTTCCCCTCCAATGCAAATCAAAATGCAATGTACAAACTGTCATATACCTGGGGACATTTACATTGACAACAATATGATTTATCCTTCTCTTTTAACTGCTGTTGAATTGAAACAACCTATAGGGAAACTCGCTTTACTGCTCGCTGTGAAAGGGAACTCAACAATAGAGGAACAGAAATAAGCATCTTTATCCAGTTATTTTTTATTATTTCAGAATCATGCATTGTATTTGACCCCAGGTTACGTTTTTAACATCACTAATTTGTGCAAATATACATTTGCTGAAATGCACCATGAACACTGTCATCATAATGAAGGACAAAATGATCAACTTTTAAATGTGATCATCTGTAACTTTCTTTGGAACATGAATAAATGTATCTCCTTCACAAACATACATTTGTTTTCCTATCATGGACCTTCCATTGACTTTTATTGGTTTTATACAGAGCTGATGATATTTTCTGTTCCCTACATTTTAACCAAGCTCCCTACACAAACTTAAGGCGTTATTTAAGTGTGTTAATTAAGCTGTTTACCTTCTAGAGATTCCTCCTAAAAAGATTTTAAAAAATGAAAAAAATATGGTTGGATTATAAAACATTAGAGAGTGATTCAAAATGTTATTTTATGTCTGTTTTCCACGTTTCACTATATTTGTGAGGTACATTAAAAAAAAAAAAAAATAGCGCGCGCGCACACACACACGCACAGAGCAGGATGGTCTCATTGTGGTGGAGCTACACGCGCGTGTTGAGGACATAAGCAGGAGGAGGAGGAACTTAAGGTCGCTCATTTATTGAACGTTTCTTCACATTAGTGCGCACTCGAGTGCGCCACACACACAGGGAGCGAGACACACACTGCAGAGCTCTCGAACACACTGCGATCTTCACCGCGCGCGCAACCGGATCATTAAACATTTAAAAATTCGAATGTAACAGCAGCGGCGGGATGCGTCATTATATCCGTCTGTCGGCGCTTTGATAAACACACGTCACGCAGGATGGAGAGGAAACTTTGCTGAACTTACAGCTGATTTTTCTTTTACTTTGCTTCAGATATGGTGAGTGCATCATTTATTCACTGATATTGTTTTATTTTGTGTTGTATTTTTGACGATAACAAACTGCAAATATGTCCTGTCTGTGTAATAGCCTACATACTATCGATTATCAGAAAATCTCGCATTAAAAACGAAAAAGCAGGATCGCACGAGGACGCGTCTGTTAACTTAACATAAAGATCCAGATATCTGATCATACTCGGATAATTTTTTTTTTTACAGTCTTAGGTCTAATGAGAACATTTTGTGCTTTAAAAGAAACCAAAACATCGATCTTAAGAACTATAATGAAACATCACAAACTTATTTAAAACCATAGAGCAACTCACGATACCAATAAACATATTTTTAAAACAGTGCAGACAAAATAATACAGGGCTAGATTTAGTGTATTGTATGCAGTGTATTTTCAAACCAAAACCTCAATTTGTCATTATTCATATTCTTGTTTTTATTCATATTTTATATTTTCACACAGAATTAAAATATTTAGATAATGCTTGAAAGTGTCCCACACTTAAAAATCAAGACAAGGCTCCTAAATGGTCATTAGGTTCAGAACTTTTTTTGAAAGCATCCAAACACAGAAGAATAATCTCAATTTGCCATTCATATTTTAGACAACAGAACACTTTATACAAACATCATTTAAAAAGTACTATAATTTGAAAACAATTAAAGATTAGTTTGTAAGTAGTAGTGAAGGCATTAGTGCTTCAAATATATGTTATATTTGTAATTTGTATCATAAAGGAGCACCTCTGTTTTTATAGTGAGACACAAAAGAATAACAGTGGATAACAAAAACACTGTTAAAAAATGACATCCCTATGAAGCAGACATAAAATAGTCATCTGAGGCCTTTTCCCCCATCAAAAACTGATTTATATCTGCTACTAAGGCAAAATATAAAAGTGCAATAAATGTTGTTCAAATTTTTGCTTATATCTTTGGAAGCTAAACATGGTTTTAGCTTATTCTCTTGGGTTAAAATGCTGTGAAATATTGCTTCAGTTAACTACCTGCCGTTTATAATGCAGTACTGAAAAGGCCCTCTCTATTATTAAAGACTAAAGAAACTTAATTTAGTGATTTTCACAACCCTTTTCTTAATAGTATAGAAAGTTCTTGAACAAAATACTTATATCTAAACATTTTTCATTTAATTTTTCCACATCTGTACAATCACTCTTGGTAATTTTTACTCACATTTTAGTAGTCTTAGTTTGTGCATACGTGTCTATTCATGCGAGCAGTGAAATAAAACAATGCCTGATGTCACATCAAGCTAGACGATTACTCTGAAATCGCTGAAGTGATGTTTAAAGTCGGGAAGTTAATAAGGTAATTTTAGGGTTCCTTGCTACAGAGAAGCATTCATCGTCCTCAAGAAGCTCAATACATTCACGCAGGTCACTGTTGCACAATTCCAAATTATTATCCATCCAGGTCTACAACGCTAAAGTTAAAGCGATCCTGGATCGGACTCTGAGATCCAAAACCTGTTTCATTTGTTGCAGATGTAATACTGATCCTAAACTTTGGATTGTACCACCATCATGACTTTGCAAAACCACAAACAAGTCCCAAGAAATACTGACTCATGCACAGCAACTCAGTCATATTACAACGATTAACCAAATAATGTTTCTCATTATATAAAATACTGTACGCACAGGCATGCAATGCAACTATTTTTGTCTTTGGTAACTTCACATATTGTGAATATGATGAACATTCACCATCTCACACTGCTGTTTCTCAGACATCGAAACTAAAAGAACAAAATGGCACTGCATTATTAAATTACTCATATTAAATGTGGTCTCCTGCTGCCAGTAGAAATAGCTACTCTCTAATCTGTTCACACTTGATTCCTCTCTAAAAGATCCAAATTCAAATCGATCCAAAAATGGACTGAGTGAAAATGAACCCCTTTTCATTCAATGCTTTGAAAATGGAGTCAGTATCACGATGTGGATTTGGAGTACATGCAGGCATGCAGTGGAAGACATGCACATGCAGATATTATTATTAATTAAAACAAATTAAAATGATCACAGATTGTTTGAAATCAGACATAAAGGCACACATTCTTTTTTCCACGCCAAAAGGCGAGCAACAAAGGTCATGTGCAGTGGGGCAAGTTTTCGTTTTCTGTGTATAATAACATCAGGTCTCATTTTGAGCTCATTCTTCCTCTCTTCCCGTCATGGTTCTGATTACTAACTCTAATAAATTGTGAATAAGCTGTACAATTCCTGGTCGAAAGCGAGGCCCGAGTTCCCCATCCTGAGCACCCCCTCCTAAGAAAACACAAATTAATTCCTAAACTCCTCTGTAGCCAAAGGTTTCTGGAATGATAAATATTTTCATAGGAAGCACGGCTCTTCCTGAGTTTATCGGCGCTCGTTTCATTACGGGCCGGCCGGCGTTAACCCCTCGGTTTTAGGGTGAGGCTGGAGGCCTTGAACTTTGCTTCTGCTTTGAATTGTCAACCGATCCTTTGCTTCCAGATGGAAGATAACCTCGCTCGTAATGAGCAAAATATTTAGCTAGCGCCCACAGAGGTTTTCCCGAAGTCTCGTGAGTCTTGCGCAACTGAATGTGATCGGTAGCATTGTCACAGTATGCCACATCATCAGACAGTCGCGACTGCGGCTCTTGATTCAGGCTGGAGGAATTTTTCACTACAAAACCTATAATGCAAATATAGGAAAAGAATTAAACAGACATGAATTTTAATCGTGCAACAATCTTAAAGGATTACTTCAGAATTAAAATTTCCAGATAATTCACTCATCCACATGTCATCCAAGATGTTTATGTCTTTCTTTCTTCAGTCGAAAAGAAATGAAGGTTTTTGAGGAAAACATTCCAGGATTTTTCTCCATATAGTGGACTTCACTGGGGTTCAAGGGGTTGAAGGTCCAAATGTCAGTTTCAGTGCAGCTTCAAAGAGCTCTACATGATCCCAGACGAGGAATAAGGGTCTTATCTAGCAAAACAATCGGTCATTTTCTAAGAAAAATAAAAATGTATATACTTTTTAACCACAAATGCTCGTCTTGCACTTGCTCTGTGATTAAGTAATCACGTTGGAAAGGTCACGCGTGACGTAGGTGGAAGTACCGCGGTAGGGCGAAAAACTCTGTCATTTTCTCCTCTATCTTCAAAATCATCCAACATCGTTGTTTTACCTTTTTTTGTAAAGGCCGTTTGATTTAGTCTTTGCACGTTCACTTTGTAAACACTGGATCGGTACTTCTGCCTACGTCACGCAAGACCTTTCCAACATGATTACGTAATGCGTGGCGCATCACAGAGCAGTGCAAGATGAGCATTTGTGGTTAAAAAGTATATAATTTTTTTTTTTTTTTTCCGTCTGGAATCATGTAGAGCTCTTTGAAGCTGCACTGAAACTGACATTTGGACCTTCAACCCGTTGAACCCCAGTGAAGTCCACTATATGGAGAAAAATCCTGGAATGTTTTCCTCAAAAACCTTCATTTCTTTTTGACTGAAGAAAGAAAGATATAAACATCTTGGATGACATGAGGGTGAGTAAATTATCAGGAAATTTTAATTCTAAAGTGAACTAATCCTTTAATACTAATAGCAACAAGCATCACTACTATTGTTGCTTATATTGTAGTCAAGCGTATACCAGATCGCTTTAGCAGAAGAGTTACGGTCAGGCCCACCGACAGTGAGCTGAACTTCACATAAACCATCGCTTTGATCAGACGACGCTGAAGCACTAACCGTCTTTGATTACAACCAAAACTAAGAAGCTGTTGTGGTCAAATGTCGAATGGTTTGGGTGATTTGTGTTACTCCTGAAGGTTTAATCACTGACTGTTCATCATATTTGGCTTTCAGCACTGTACAGAACATTGTTCACACAATGATGGAAAACTAGGAAATGTCAGAGAATATTATAATTGTGAATTGTGATTGGAAAAAATTTTACAGATTCATTTGAATGTTTGGAAATCTCTCTGTGAACTCTATAAATTATTATGATTTGTTTTTAAATATGTTGTCTAGTAATAATGAACAACAAGTCAAAAGGTGCAGGAAACATGAAGATACAAACTAGATTTTTGCACTTTCTGAAGTAAATGTGAGCAGCCTGTGCAAAACCCACTGTCATGATGCTAGGGTGTTGCTATGGTGGTTGCTAGGTGGTCGCTTACTGCTCCAAGTGAAAATTCTTTGATATCCTGGTCTGTAGACATGACTCGGGTCCATTCTTCAATGAGGGATTTTTCTACATCATTTAGTTTATTCATATCATTAACCAAAATTATAAGCAACGGAAACTTGATTCAATAAATGACAACATATTGTGTGCATAGAGAGATTTTCTATGTTATTGTGAGAAGGAAGCAACACATAGTTTGCAGTTCCCTTTCAATTTGACACACACACACACACACACACACTCATCCAAACCCCTCCTTTTCCCTATAGTCTCATTCTTTCATCAAACAGCAGCTGTTTCTTCAGCTATTGCCAACCTTTAGTCCTTATCTTATATCTTAGAGACACAGAGACAGACAGACACACACACACACACACACACACACACACTTGCGTGCAGACATGAGCATCATATGTGTCACTGTCATGGAGTCATAAAGCAAAGTGCTGTGTGTGTGTGTGTGTGTGTGTGTGTGTGTGTGTGAAAAAGTAACTAAATATTTAAAAAAATATATATAAAAAAAATATATATATAAATATAAAAAATATGTATATAATATATATATATAAATATAAAAAAAATATATAATATATATATAATCACTCTTAATTATATATATATATATATATATATATATATAATTAAGAGTGAACTGAAAGTAATGTTTTCAGATACTTAAATGCATGCTATTTTAATTAAATGAAAATGCATTACAGTTTAAATTTCTATTAAATGAACTATTAGTTGAACTTAAGAATGCTTTTTTGACCCACTTCTTGTGTGTGTGTGTGTGTGTGTGTGTTCCAGCTGCTGTGATCCAGTGAATTAAATACTTTACATATGAAAGGTTCATCATTTTGAACTTGATGGATGCAAACCAAAAAATATCATTATTCATTCGACAAATAAAGGCTGATATGAAAATAACATCATTACAGTGCCGACTGCCTGATGGCAGAAGGACGTTTCTACCATCACACCACACATATACTGTTATACCTTTCAGCCCTAATATAAATAATGCTTATATTGGATTTTTTTACGACACTAATTGCGTTAACAGCTCAAGCAGCTGACAGTCTAGAACAACAAAACTCAACACCACAGTCTCACCAGTGAGTAACACCACATCAATCAACATGTGAATGATTTAGAGATTTTCTCTCTCATAATCAATTTCCAACAGTGGCGACTGAAAAACTTGGACTGTATACAATCTAAACAAATTAGGTCTATTGAATAAGCTGAAACGTTCCTCCTCTCTGCATGTCGGGCGCGTTTACACTTGCTAACTGGCCTCAGGGCAAATAAGCAGGAAATTTTTCAACAGGTTTCTTTGATGAAGTCATATATCATTCACCGAGTGTCCACAACAATGTAAGCTGTGGATGTTAGCATTTGCAGCTTACAGTGTCTCAAGGTTAAAAGTTCAAGACTACTAACTGAATAAACTACTTAGTCTTCCTGGGTTGCGCATACATTATGCAGATGGTGCCAGGCTGTTTTGCAAGTCATGAGAATGCTCAGGTTTTTAAATCCAAGTCAAACAAGAGGCAAACTCAGTTTCAAAGGAATATTCTTGGATAAATACAACTTAAGCTGCATTGGATAGCATATACTTAGGGTTAGTGATTTGAACAAAGCCCTAAACCAAAGTATAACATTTTGTCATAACTCATCCAGTAGCTTACATTATACATACTTGAGGTGTGTTGGTACTTTTCTAAGCATTCAAGCTGATGATTGGATGGTAAAACTTGCCTCTGAAAATCATAGAGATTTGGGCTAGTAAGCACCCACCAAATATTATATATATATAAATGGGGTCAATGACGTGACGGGTCATTTTTTTGTCCAAAGGCCTTAATAATAATAAAAAACAAAGATATGACATCCAAAGTATATAAGAAAGTACAACTAGATCTCTTTTATTAAATCCAAAAGGTTTTAATTATATTTTGCTACATATAAAGGTATTTGAAAGATTTTGAAGTGTCAAAAAGTCATTCGGTTTAACCGTCCAAATGTCAATACAGCCATTTCATTTGTGATTAAAATATCTTAAAATGTAATAAATGTATATATTTTTTATCCTGGCATGATTTTATAACCTCATATATCAACATAGTGCAAAATGGTATTAAAATTATGTGTAGAAAGAATGTCTGGAAAAAAAATAATTTAATTGATGTCATTCAGAGTAACCAATATAAAGGGACCATTCTGGATCACGTCATGCGGTCAATATCATGAGACAGGATGTGACATCATTCAGACACCTGCAAAGGACCACATGGTCGTGAAGCAAAGTAACTAACTCTCTCTTAACTATTTAAAAATTCATGTTTTCACTTGCTCATACGCATGTCCCGAAACATCAGGTCATTCGGTACAACCGCTATAAAACATGGAAAATGTTGTAATATTTTAAAAACTTGTACTAAATATAAAATGTTTGTGGTTTTGTTAGCTAGCTAGATATCAGTCTGTTAGCATTGTTTGAAAATATCATCATTCGTTATAACCAAAAGTGCCATTCAGTAAAACCGAAATTTTGGTTAAACCGAATGACTTTTTTGGTGACAAATTTTGTCCATCTTGTAAAAAATGTCAAAAGCAGTGTTAATTGATTATAAAAAAAAAAAAAAAAAACACAATTTCATTGTAAACACATAATAAAAATTCTAAATTAATTAATCATCTTTATGTTTTTTTACACTTTTAAAAACCGCATTCGTGAATGACCCATATATAATTAAGAGTAAACTGAAGTAATGTTTTCGGATACTTAAATGCATGTTATTTTAATTAAATGAAAATGCATTATAGTTTAAATTTATATTAAATACAATTAGTTGAACTTAAGAGTGCATCTTTCTATGGAATTTCATAATTCTAATGTCTTTTTTAATATTTGTTTAATAAGTTGCAATTTAGCACATTTAAAATGTATCAACTTTAAATGTTATTAACTGTAAACACTAAGGTTAAAATTATAATCAAGTACTTTACTTGTGCCTTACTACGTTAATTACTTCATTAAATGCATGACAAAAGATTATTAAAATATGATTTAAAACGTTAATGACATTACAAAGTGTACTCTCTTTAAGTACACACCTTTTATTTTTTATTAATATTACCTGCAAGTAGTTTTTTTAAAAAAATGTATACTTTTAACTTTTGAAGTACACTACAAGTGCACATTCAATACAATTAAGCACACTTCTTTTTCACAAGTGTAGTCAGTGAAATGTTATCCCAGAATAATTGCAGTGGTCTTTCGTTGTGCATGTGATTTGCATGCACTGAAAACACGCTGCCGTTTTAATGCAGTCTGAGCCTCCACACTACAACCGGCCAGATGTGTTACCTGGGAACAGAGTGCCGTCTGACCGAGTCCCTCATAAGACGGATTCTGGGAGGTCCACCAGCTGTCCCCATCCATGACCCACGTCTCGGGGCAGCGCTCCAGGGGTGAAGGGTCCAGCAGACCTGGAGGGTGGCAGCAGTAGAGATGGGGGGATGGGTAGGATGAGAAATTGCGAACCGATGGGGCGAATGTCTGAACTAAGGGGGTCGATTACACATAAGTCGGGGGTTTTTGGGTGGGAGAGGCGATCCTTCCATACAAGCTGGCATGAAAGGTGGCTTTCTCCTCTTGGAGGCTGTCATGTGGAAAGCAGAGCCCACCATGGCAGGCGGTTAGTGTTACACACAAACATGGTGGCCAGGAACATGCGGCCGAGCTCGGGCCGGGCTTTTTAATAACAGAAGCCAATAAATTAAAAGTCTATCTGCAGTATGGGAAACTGATAGCTTGGTGTTACTCAGAGAGAAGGCCTTTCCGAACGCTAATCCGTTTTATACTTTTCTTTGCGGTATTTTCTGCATTGTCAAGTTTCTGTCTGAAAAGCAAAGAGGAAAAGAATAAAGTGATTTAGAAATGATTCAGTTTGAATACAGAATTGTACAACAGTTTATATTAAGCAACGGTAAAAATCTGTAAATATGGATTTTCCAGACTATTTTGTGTGTGCTGATCTATTTTACACTTTTCTTTGCTGTATTTTCTGGACAACAAGTATTGTCATGAACAAGGAACTTGGAAAGTATGCAAAAAATAAGCAAGCATGCAACTTTTCCCACTCAATGAGGAAAAAATGTTTTTGAACAAAGAATGAAATGTTTTGCAAATGTTTCAGTTTGAACATAGAGTGATGGTTAAATATTGCTATACAGTGGTAGATATATTCATGAGTAAACCGGGGGGGAAATGCTTTATAATATTAGTTTGACTGTTTTTAGAGTCACATTTTGTGTTACGTAACGTGAAGCTGTTTTTGCACTGACTTAATTTGTTTAGAATAATCTTATCTTTTGGTTTGCGTCCATCAAATTCCAAATAAAAAGAGAAAATAATCAAAGTGCCTTTTATTTATAAAGTTTTTAATACACTAGATTTTCCAAAGATAGGGTCTTATCGCATGGTTATGTAACAAATTTTTAATTCCCAGCAAAAATAACTATATCTGTCGTGATTCATTATCATGAATTTGGCCGCTCACCTCTATATCGCACATTACATCATTGCGCATATATCTTCATTGTGTCCGTGCAACACTTATCAGGGTTCCCATGCTCTGCTGCGCTCCAGCATTGATGAAATCCCTGGACAGTGATGTAAGCGCCGCCGCATCTCAAGAGACCATTACTAGGCTGTTATATCCCCCCCATCGCTCCATTAGTGAGCTAAAGAGCAGACGCGTGTGGCCGGCCGGCTTTATTTACGAGAGTCTGAGTTCAAAGGCTGCAGACAGGCTTGAGCCCCAAAGGCAAGTGGCCGTAGACGGGCTGTTCGGTTTGTGTGTGCGTTTCAGATGAAAAACACCATTGAGTGCATCAGTTGAAATACTCCCAAAACGTGCACAGCAAGAGCCCTCGGGTTTAAGACAATACAGTACGAGCAAGCTAAAGTTAGTTTGATGTTTGGATAAGCATATTTACCCAATGTCAAATGCATCATTAAACTATAACGAGATCTCAACGACCATTACTTCTTCTAGAGTATTCCCTGCGAATAAGTTCATTTCAGTTGCTGCATTGCAAGGATATGCAAAAACACAAGAGTTCAATAGTTGCTGATAAATGTAAGATATTGGTCTGTTTCCATTGCATTTACAGCACTTTGTGTTATCAAGGCATTTATCAGCAACTGTTGAGCTCAGACACTGAGATTAAAACTTTGTAATCTGCAAAATATTCGCAAGTAAACTCTTTGCCACTCAGCAGAAAAGTATGGAAGTTTGTGTCCTCCATGAAATAAAAAATTAAAAAGGTAATTGCAACTTTTTTTCTCACAATTGTTTACACATTTCACAGTTCTGACTTTTTTTCTCACAATTGCGAGTTATGAAGTCAGATTTGCATGATACAAAGTCAGAATTGCGTGATATAAAGTCAGAATTGCGAGTTATAGTCAGAATTGCGAGTTATAGTCAGAATTGTGAGATATAAAGTCAGAATTGAGTGATATAAAGTCAGAATTGAGTTATAAAGTCAGAATTGCGAGATATAAAGTCAGAATTGCGAGTTATAAAGTCAGAATTGCGAGATATAAAGTCAGAATTGAGTTATAAAGTCAGAATTGTGAGATATAAAGTCAGAATTGCGAGATATAAAGTCAGAATTGAGTTATAAAGTAAGAATTGTGAGATATAAAGTCAGAATTGCGAGATATAAAGTTGGAATTGAGTTATAAAGTCAGAATTGTGAGATATAAAGTCAGAATTGCGAGTTATAAAGTCAGAATTGTGAGATATAAAGTCAGAATTGCGAGATATAAAGTCAGAATTGAGTTATAAAGTCAGAATTGCGAGATATAAAGTCAGAATTGCGAGTTATAAAGTTGGAATTGAGTTATAAAGTCAGAATTGTGAGATATAAAGTCAGAATTGCGAGTTATAAAGTCAGAATTGTGAGATATAAAGTCAGAATTGAGTTATAAAGTCAGAATTGCGAGATATAAAGTCAGAATTGCGAGTTATAAAGTCAGAATTGCGAGATATAAAGTCAGAATTGAGTTATAAAGTCAGAATTGTGAGATATAAAGTCAGAATTGCGAGATATAAAGTCAGAATTGAGTTATAAAGTAAGAATTGTGAGATATAAAGTCAGAATTGCGAGATATAAAGTTGGAATTGAGTTATAAAGTCAGAATTGTGAGATATAAAGTCAGAATTGCGAGTTATAAAGTCAGAATTGTGAGATATAAAGTCAGAATTGCGAGATATAAAGTCAGAATTGAGTTATAAAGTCAGAATTGCGAGATATAAAGTCAGAATTGCGAGTTATAAAGTTGGAATTGAGTTATAAAGTCAGAATTGTGAGATATAAAGTCAGAATTGCGAGTTATAAAGTCAGAATTGTGAGATATAAAGTCAGAATTGCGAGATATAAAGTCAGAATTGAGTTATAAAGTCAGAATTGCGAGATATAAAGTCAGAATTGCGAGATATAAAGTCAGAATTGCATGTTATAAAGTCAGAATTGTGAGTGAGTTATAAAGTCAGAATTGCATGATAAAACTCGCAATTGCAAGAAAAAAAGTCAGAATCGCAACTTCATAGTAAACTGGGACACAAGAAAGAATGGCAAAAATTACAGATTACTTAAATCTTTCAACAAAAAAATGTGGAAGATTGTCTTAAATGCAATGAAACATTGAAACTAAACAATGAACCCTTTTCATATACTGTGATGGCGTGTTTCCACAGTTCATGACATTGTAAATCTAACTAAAAATAATTTCTATTTTCATTTAATGTACATTTATATAAGGACAATTCCTGCAAAGCATACTGTATGTATAGAGCATCTGCCACTCAATACTGTGCAGTAATGTTATTCTGTATAGTCCCTGTTAAATAAACAATAAAATAATATTAAATTACAGACAACTAACGTTGCTGTTCGGGTGTTTCTAATACAAGGGCTAAGGACGTGATGGCAAATTTACTATCTTTCTCTCTTTTGTAAAGTCAGAAACACTATCATGGATTTTTTCGTTTGCTTTTGGAGCAAATGGGAATGCAAAGGTGAAATGGGTCCATATTCAACCAGTTCTCATTTTTGTAGCTCAAATACCTGCCCCATTGATCCCTCAGAGAAACCCCCGTGTGAGTTTAGAGGAAATTAAAGGGCAGATGGCTGCTCGCGGTCTGTCTGGAGTCACGGTGGAAATACGAGGGCTGCAGAAGTGCTGCATTGTTGTAGCGAGGTCACAGTGTCTCGCGGTTTCCCTTCAGGCGGTGTAGCGGTCACCCGCGTCCGGCGTACAACGCCATATGGGATATAGCCCTCAGCTAGCGGCCAGAGAGCAGTTTGGTGGCTTTGATTGAATGGTTCAGATGACTGTTCAGGTTGGAGAGCTTGTTATAGATCAGACAGCCATATGGCAAAGCTACGGCTCATGATTTGTTTCAAAGACAGCCAACCTGCTCTCTTAACCCGGTCATAATGCTCCTGTCAGGACATGTAGGGTATAGAGCAACAGTCGAGTTCTGGAAGTAAAAACTCCATTCATTTTCTCAACAGGGAAATTGATTTTAACCTTTAAAGACAGACCTACTGTGAGCTACGAGGCTGTTAATCGATGATACATGTCTAGTTCTGTCATGAAGCTCTAGATGGCACAGGCTGATGCGTCCTTAACACAAGGTGATGATATTTACAGCGTTAACTACTTGGCACAAGCTGATTGGTTCATGTTGCATCTGCAGCCAATGAGCTTGCTGCTCAACATTTAAATGGCATTTTATCATTCACTATAGCAGTTTGCAGCGTGCTTTCACAGTTCGTCTAAATCCCTCCACCTTCCCCAGCTCCACCTGTATAGATCTGCTATGGGTAATTAGGGCACCGATGGTGTGAGGACCCTATTGGAATTGCTCCGTTTTTGATATATGTTATTTGTGCAGCAGCAGTATGTCTTAAATACTCACAGCAGCGTATCAGCAAATGTATTGGTAGTAGCAAGTTCCTGTACTTGCTCAGCAGCAGCAGCAGTGTAGCAGATCTATTCTGTCAAGACCAAATATATTAACATTGTCATTATCCATTAGCATGCTAAAAATCTTCCAGCAGAAACAGATATAAATGCTTTTGTTAGTTGTAAACCCATATTTTTACTTATTTATAACTTATAACTTATAAAATAATAGTGTTTAACAGTGAGAGTCCAGGTGGAGAACTACATTACCCATGATTCTGCAGAGAAATCTCCACCAATCAGAGAATTGCGCCAAAAGAACTCTTTAGCTCCGCCCACTCATGTGAAGCTCTGCGAATGATGTAATCGAGTCAGTCGCCCTACGCTCTCAAACTACTTAGATATTTGAATATATATATTACACTGTAAAAAAGAATTGTTGGTTTAACTTAAAAAAGTAAATAACCTGGTTGCCTTAAAATTGAGTTCATTGAAATTAAAAATTTGAGTTAATACAATGAAGGTGATTGGTTTAATCGACAGAAACTCAAAATATTATGTTATCTGAACCAGATTAAGTATTGAAGTTGATTTGACAAACAAAAAATGTTTATTATTGTTATTATTTTTAAAATATATTTTTTTACAGTGTAGAAAATCATGTTTTTTCTGAGACACAAAGCCATTTAACATTATATTCACACCAGTATTATTTTAGTATTATTTGTATTCTATTATAGTATTTATTAATATTTTGAATTGCTTTTATTTTTATATTTTCTGTATATGTTTTAGTAATTTTGTTATGTGCTTTTGTTATTCTTAGTAGTTTTTTTTTTTTTAATATATCTATTTATCTTTATTTTTATTTCATTCTTAGTTTTTAATTTTAGCGCCTCAACCTAAAATTATTTTATTACATTTGCCAAGGCAACATTTCTCATTTATGTTTAAGCTTTTTCTAATATTTATTAGAATAATAATATTTATTTTTATTTTATTTCAATCTTAATATATAATATTTCTCTCTCCCTCTCTGTGTGTTTGTATGAAATGAGACATTTTAAGTTTATTGCAACATATGCATATAAATAAATTATATATATATATATATATATATGCATATTTTACAATAAACTTAAAATGTCTCGTTTCTATATACATAATCAACATCTTTAAATCCAAAGTTTTATTTTTTCCTTTCCATTTTTAATTAGATTGTCATTTGCAATGCTTCATGGGATTGTAGTTCTTTCCCTCATTAAAGTTGTTAAGTACATACACAGTCTTGTACCTTTGTCTTTTTGTATGATTTTCAAATACTTTTCTGTGTTTTACTTGGTTGGCTTTGTTCATGACTTATAACTCTTTCACAAAGTCTCTGTGGGAAAAATACATCCGGAACCAAGGCCGCTGAAAAAGTGGGCAGCCACCGTTGAGGGCTTCATCTTGTGATGAGTGTTCGTCAACTGGTTTAGTGCTGGGTAAACTGGTTTACGACGTTCATGCTGGGTAAAAAGAGATATACACGTGACAGCGCATGGTGATGTATGATGTAAGGCGTTGTGTGGAATACGATAGCCGTGAAAGACGCCAACGCTAGCAGAACAGCGGCGAGGCCAGGTGAAGTGCTGTCGACCGGCCGTGCCCCGTCCGGGGTTTGTTTTAGCTCAGCTTACCACTGTGAAAGGGGGTAGAGCGTTCTTTCCCATGCCCTCTCACTCTGGGACACACTCATACCAGGAAACACACTGCGCATCACAGGAACTCTGGGAGGAAGTCAGGATTCCACTGGGCGGCCCGTGTCAGCCGTCTCTCTCTCTCTAGCCATGTTTGTTTTCTTGGGAAACATTTTGTTAGGAGTGGTGCGTCAGCAGGTGTGATAAAACCATCAGTGTGAATCGCTGCATCTCTGACCTCCACAACAGCTCTTTCTGTTTTCTGAAAACAAGCAGAAATGTGTGAGAGCGTGTTTATATCAAATTAAAGGGATCTCAAAGGCTGCTCTCAGAAAGGAGAAATCTTCTTACCCTCATGTTGTTGTTGGAAAATCATGTTGTTTTTCGTGAGACACAAAATGAGTTATTTACCATAATAATATTTTAGTGTTTATATACTATTATAATATTTAGTAGTATTTTGAATTTAAATTTTCAGTTTTCAAGTTTTAGTAATTTTGTTGTGCTTCAGTTACTCAAATTAATATTAACACACATAAACTAAATTCTGAAGATTTAATTAATATTTCTTAACTTTCTGAATGTTATTAATGCATATAATTACTATTAATATTGAACATCAAACTGGTTTCTTAGCATTTTCTTTACACAAAATACAAATTCAGTGCATTTTCCTGCCCTCTTTTGATTGACAGGATATATCAGCCCTGACTATCAGCTGTTTTTATACCGATTATTGGCCGATATATCGGTGTATCTCATATATAGAGATATATATGTGTGTGTGTGTGTGATTTTATTTTTATTCCAATTTTAGTACTTTTACTTATTATATTTTAGTTAGTTGTCAAGGTGAAATTTCTCATTTTTAAGAGTTTCTTTTTTGTTGTTATTTGAAATTTTTTTCATCTAATATCATTTCATTTAATGAAAACAATTTTCATTAGTTTTAGTTTTATATAACAAGGTTGAGGCTGCTGTCTTCTGTACAAATTGCAATTGTAGTAAAAAAAACAACAACAAAAGAACAAAAAAAGAAAAAAAATCATAAAAAAAATCTCAAAAGCTGTCAACATGACTTGTGCACTATTTTCCAAGTACGATTAGCTCTCAAATCTTGTTCATGCTTCCATACAATCACTATATATGTGAGAACCTAGAAGTCTGCATACAGTGAAATTTATCCAAACATATAATATAAAAACAGAAAACCATTGGTATAAAATGGACAATGCCCTGCTAATAGCTTTAAAAACATTAAGTGTACACTTTTTAAAATTTGTATTGTCTTCCAGGCCGATTCAATAGTGGTCTTAGACTTTATACTGTTGGTGGAAACTGTTTGGTTTACGATGCATTTGTGGAAAAACACAATTGCCTAATATTTGAACATTTTGGATTGATCAGGCTGATAACCATGGCCACCCATGGAAATGAAGCTTTCTTTTCATTTCACCAAGTTTGCATGCATCTCATTTGTGGTATGCATATATTGGTGTTATATCTGCTTTTTAGATTGGCTCATTAGCATTCATTAAAAAAAAAAACATTCAAATACCATCACATGATCATTCAAAAGTACCATCCATTTCTTTGGAAAAAGTTTCACCTTTAACACATCAAGTGATGGAATTATTGCAGCTTAGCTGTCGTTATAACAGCCACATGATATGTTTTCTTCATTCTTAAATACGGCATACAGTAGTGTCGCAAATGTTTACTGAAAAAACAGAGTGAGCTGTAGTGAGACATTGTCTTTGTTTGTTTTAAACATTTTCTGGGTGCCGCCCCGACCGCAGCCGCCAAAACACCGCTCACCTCGCTGCTGTCTGAACTGTCAGATTAATTAAAAAAAAGATCTGACATGTCGCGATCTGTGATGTAAATCACACATGTGCATGCCCACTCTTGCGTGACTGTATGAAAGCTCTCATTTTAGGTCTTATTTCACCTTTTTGCTCCCCTTCCTTTCCATCTTTGCTCCTGACAGCAGCTGCTCACATCAACGGTCGACAGATGGAGGAGCCCTGAGGGAGAACTTTAGAGGAAGACGACATCTTTGTGCTTCTATTTTGTCAGAAGCGACCTTACGGCAAGCGCGTGTCTTAGACTAAGATGTGGACCGGGTCTTGGTGTCATGATATATTTATTCTGATACCGCAATAGTTTTCTCAAACATTAAGCAAATAAGATCTAGACAGCAACAAGAGAACAAATACAGACTTTACTCAAATACAAGCACGGTTTTCTGTCTTGACATGTTTCCAATGGGAAGTTGGAGACATATCGCAATCAAAAGTCTCAATGCAAACTCAAACATTCCTCATCAAATGAGCTGAGCTGTAATCCACACTCATTTTATAGCTCTGTCTGTTTGTGTCTGAGATAAAGACTACACTAAACTAAACTGAGCTGAATAATGACATAATTGTCTTCTGTAGAGCTTCTTATAGCAGAACTTGTTTCATAATTGATGAAGTTATTGAACTGAACTGAATCAACACTGAACTGAATTGAGCTGAATAATCACACTATACTCTAAAAAAAGCTGGGTTAAAAACAACCCAAGTTGGGTTGAAAATGGACAAACCAGGCAATTGGGTTGTTTTAACCCAGCGGTTGGGTTATACCGTAGCCCCAACCTGCTGGGTAGTTTTATTTAACACAACTATTGTTTAAATATTACTGTACTGTTGCTTAAAATGCAACCCAAAATATGTTGGAAATGAACATTTATTAAAATGTTTAATAAATAAACATTTATTAAATTGCTTAAATGTTCACCTTTTGATTATTATTGTTGCCTCATGTAATTATGTGTCTGATTTTTAATTTCCAACCTATTTTGGGTTCATTTTAAGCCAGATATATAGTCATTTTTAAGCAATAGTTGGGTTAAAGAAAACTACCCAGCACGCTGGGCAAACATTTAACCCAACCGCTGGGTTTGTCCGTTTTTAACCCAGCATTTTTTAGAGTGTATAAACCCTAGTAAAAAAGTGGGTCCCACTTTATATTAGGTGGCCTTAACTACTATGTGCTTACATCAAAAAATAAGTACAATGTACTTATTGAGTTCATATTGAATTGCAAAAAACTTTTGCTGCTATTGAGGTGCAATACGGGTAAGGTTAGAGACAGGTTTGGTGGTATGGGTAGGTTTAAGGGTGGGTTAAGGTGTAAGGGATGGGTCAACAGTGTAATTATAAATGTAATTACAGAAATTAATTACAGATGTAATTACATGCAGATGCAAGTACAATGTAAAAACATGTATGTACACAATAAGTGCATTGTAGCAAATGATTAATTTAAATGTAAGAACATAGTAGTTAAGGCCACTTAATATAAAGTGGGACCAAAAAGTGATATATTTAAAATACATTTATTTCATACTTAGTTCAAACATATTTACTGACATATCGCTTGAGATTTACTGGTATAAAAATTAAATTAAACTTTATTTGAAGTACTACTTGTGCGCACATTTCTTAATATTAAGCCTAAAATGTGTTTTAATGTCAATATTGATACGGATTGTACACTGCAAAAAATGCTGTTCTTACTTAGAATTTTTGTCTTGTTTCCAGTCCAAATATCTAAAAATGCTTAGATCAAGAAGAATTTTCTTGACAAGTAAAATTTATTTTCTTGTTTTTAGGAAAAATAAGTCAAAATTAAGTGAGTTTTTCCTTAAAACAAGCAAAATAATCTGCCAGTGGGGTAAGCAAAATAATCTTAATGAAAACTGAAAACAAGATTATATATCTTATTTTTGGTTTGATATAAGATTATTTTGCTTGTATTAAGGAAAAACTCACTTAATTTTGACTTATTTTTTCTGAAAACAAGAAAATAATTTTTACTTGTCAAGAAAATGCTTCTTGATTTAAGAACTTTAAGATATTTTGACTAGAAACAAGACAAAAACTCTAAGTAAGAACAGCATTTTTTGCAGTGTATGATCTCTGTATAATATCAGTCTTTAAATGCAAGATATTTAAAATATTCTTGCAATAGTTCCACTTTAGCACCATCAGATATACTTCAGTATATCTTTAGTTGGATCTCAGCAATACTTCTGCACAATTAAAGTGCATTAAGTACAAAATTAGTTGTTCCAAATTAGCCAGTTTAGTATACTAATTGCAGGGTATTCTTATTAAGTGCATAAATATGTAAAAGCATTAGTAGTATACTTAGCACAAAATAAATGTATTTTAAATACATTTCAGTATATGTATTTATCACCAGGGAAGCGCTGTATAATTATAAAAATTTATAAAGGTGACTTTGAGTTGACACAGCTGAAACTTAAATGAACCTCTGAGCAATAAAATTCCTCTGGGTTAGCCAAAAAAAGGTCAACAAACAAGGTCATTGGTGGTGTTTCACCCGTATCTTCTCTCATTTGTATTCATGCAAACTACCCACATGTGTTTACCGCACCTTGACACCACCAGCTCAGAACAGGGACAGTTGCATTTCTTACATTTCAGGTGCAAGAACAACCACCGCTTTCCCCCCGTCCTGAACTGCTGCCTGCAGTTTACTATGCCAAATTATGCCAGGTACAAAAAGCAGGTTAGGCATTGTTCTGTTCCAGGAACACAGTCCTACCGAGCCGGTTTAAACAAACAAGCGTTTCACTGTTGTCTGTATCTCACAATTCTAATTATGTGTGTTTTTGGAAACCGCAGGTGCCTCGTCATTGAGAAATACTGTCCGTTCACCTCTTTTCGCCCGTGTAAGGCACGATTAGACATGAATTGCGCTTTGTGCGTTTTTATGTTCTGGGTACTTCTTCATATTTTACTTTCAGGATGCGTGCTGTTGGACCGAAGCCCGATGTGCTTTTTAGGTCACGTATTCCTAACAAACAAGTCTGTCATTTTTCAGGAGAGCTGACAGCTGAACGTGTGCAGGCGGAAGTACAACGACAGACAGAGACAGGTCTGGATGAACTTCACACTTTACAGTTTGGATTTAATGAACTTCCTCTAGTGCATTCATGCTGACTCAGATATAAAATGTTTAATATGTTTCTTTTGTTCACATGCAGGAGCAACTCGATCTTCACATCGGGCAACAATTTTAGGCCATGTGAGTGATATTACATACGGTTTTACCCACTGCTGTTCGAATAAAGACACTGGGCTTCACTTATACACTGCAAAAATAATAAGTTTTCTTGTTTTATCCAATAAAAAAGTCATCCTCATCCTCAAGATGCATTTACTTTAGAAGCAACACTGCATAAAATAACAGTTTTAAACTTGTCTAAGCCCATTATTTTTCATGAGAAGAACAAACTTCTGTACAAATTCATTGCAAAACATTCACTTCAAGGCGACAAATGATATATAGTTTTACTGTTGATTTGTGGAGAATTTTGTTAGTGAATTTTAATTGATCAAATGTAGACAGACGTACATAAAACCCGTGTCTTAAACAGTACAATTAGAGATGAGAATCAAGAATTGTGGGGAATTTAAAGATTTCCAGTTCCACAATAAATGAAAAAAGAGTTTGAGACTGATTCGTTTGTCCAATTCATTATAAAGAACCAGCGCATAAGAGTCATTCGTTCCTGCATTGGATTCCACTTAATGATTTGGATTCCTTAATGATTCAATTAACGATTCTTTTAGCACTTTTTAAGAATTGATAACTCATGAGTTTGAGACCAGTTCATACGTCTGATTCACTAAAAATAACCTGCTCATACGAGTCAATTGCTCTTGAATTGGATTCCACTTAATGATTCAGATTCTTTAACGATTCCATTAATGATTTGTTTAGTACTTTTGAAGAATTTATAGCAAAATTTTGAGACGGATTTGAACAGACAGCACAACAGTGTCCGATTCATAAACAAATGACTCTCGTGAAGCGGTTCTTTTTGATTAATTGATCATGAATCAGCCTCAAATCATCTCATATGATTCATTTGTTTGCATAAGAGTCATGCGTTCACAGATTGAATTCCATTATTGATTATTTTAGTACTTTTTAATGAATTAATAACTAATGAGTTTGAGACCTATTCATACATCTGATTCATTAAAAATAACCTGCTCATACGAGTCAATTGCTCTTGAATTGGATTCAGGATTTTGAAGAACTGATAAAATTTAGACAGATTTCAACAGACAGCACAACCAGTATAGTCTGATTCATAAACAAATGACTCTCGTGAAGCGGTTCTTTTTGATGAATTGATCATGAAATCAGCTCATATGATTCATTTAGAGAGTCATGTGTTCACAGATTCCATTCCATTAATGATTCCGATTTCCTTAACATTTACATGAACAATTATTTTCTTTTAGTAATTTTAGTAATAGAGTTTGAGACAGGGTTATTATAGTAAACTAAAACTGTAAAAAATAAATGTTTACTAAAAATAAAATATAAACTTATTAAACTTATATAACTTTACTTTGATGTCCTATAATAAAATAACAATTATTATAAATAATAAAAACTTATAATAATAAAAATCGCAAAACCACACAACAAAATGACTAAAACTTAAAAAAAAAAAAAATTAAAACTATAATAGTGTATCAGTGATACTAAAATAACGTTACAATAGAAAGATGTTGTCTGTTTATTGTAAAGATTGGGTTTCTCTAACTACAGCTCTTTGTTTTCACAGTCCAGCTGTCCTCAGAACAGTCATGGCTGCTTACGGACAGACGCAGTACAGCCCGGCGTTACAGCCGACAGGCCCTTACGCACCATACACACATCACACACAGGGCTACAGCATGACATCCTACAGTGAGTGCTCACTTCACAAGCACCCTAAATAGTGCACATCACAGCTGATTTGACTGCTGAGCGTATCTCTTTCTCTCACCTGATCAGACATTAAAACAGAAGACGGTTTGAGTCATTCGCCAGGCCAGAGCAGTCTGCTGGGATACACGTCGAACTTCGGCGGGACGCCACCCGGTCAGGCGCTGTACAGCTACCCCACACACGGTCAGTGTCACAGCCGCATCTTATCTATATGGTATTTTAGAACTTGGATTGGTTTATTATCTAGTTTTTGAATGATTTTTACAAAAATGTGTACACTACAGTTCCAAAATTTGGGGTTGGTAAGATTTTCTAAATGTCTTTGAAATAAGTCTCTTCTGCTCACCAAGGCTGCATTTATTTGATCAAAAATACAGTAAAAATATTGAAATATTTTTACAATTTAAACTAACTAGTTTCTATTTGAATATATTGTAAACTGTAATTTATTTCTGTGATCAAAGCTGAATTTTCAGCATCATTACTCCAGTCTTCAGTGTCACATGATCCTTCAGAAATCATTCTAATGTGATGATTTGCTGCTCAAGAAACATTTCTGATTTTTATCAATGATAAAAACAGTCACATTTCTGTGGAAACTGTGATAGATTTCTGAACAACATTTATTTGAAATATAAATCTTTATAAATTTATGATAAATTTAAATTATAAATGTCTTTAGTGTCACTTTTGATCAATTTAATATGTCCTGAATAAAAGTATTAAATTCTTTAAATAATAATAATAATCCTGACCCCAAACTTTTGAACCATAGTGTATGTCATTAGATTTAAGAAATAATTAACAGACAGCTTGTCATTATCACAGAAAATAACCCAGACATGGAGATCAGGAGTATGAGACTAACTAGCACAGAAATTGCTCACCAAACAGTCGATTATACAGTTTAGCATATTTTACAAACATGATTAACAGAATATCCCAAAAGTCATTTAATAAATATTATCAACCAGAATATTATAATATATGTTTTGTTGATATCGCCTACAGCTCAAGCTATAAACAAATACACATGTTTTTGAACATCTATGTTTGGTGGATAATTAGAAATCCCCACACACACACACAGATTTTTCAGGTGCCGTCTACAGTCGATCCCCCCCTCACACACACACCTGTTCCCCATTATCCGCGGTCTGGGGTCTGGCGTCAGGCGTCTCTCTGGTTCTCTCAGGAGGTCAGAACCTTTCTCCGCTCCCCTCCACAACACGCTGGCCATTGGAGGAGCGTGTTTGCGTGGGAGTGAGTGTCAGACGGGATCTGAGCGTCGGATCGCAGTCAGTCACCCCTCTTCTGCCCGCAGTCCTGATTTTGCCACCGCAGTGTGAAATTGACCGTTCTCGGTCAAGGTCAAAGGTGAAGTGGCACTAGGCACGTTTTCAGGTTTAAAGGAATAGAATCGTTTACGTGTCATCATCATTTACTCACCCGCATGTCGCTCCAAACCAGCATGACGTTTTTTCTTCTGTGGAACACAAAAGGAAATGCTTTGAAGAAAATTGAAGGTGTTTTTTTTTCATGCAGTGAAATCATATAGTGGCTGCAGGCTGTCAACAAACTAAAAGGACAAAAGAGCAACATAAATGTAGTATATAAAGTTTGGTAACACTTTATTTTGATGGTCCACTTTAGACATTCTACCAACTATAAGTAACTTTGCAACTACATGTCAACTTATTCTACTAACCTGAACCCTAACCTAACAGTCTACTAATACTCTAATGAGTTGCAAAGTTACTTATAGTTAGTAGAATGTCTGAAGTGGATTATCGAAAAAAAGTGTAACCAAAAGTTTTCTAAAACCATATAACAGCTTTGTGTGAGGCAGGGTTATTATCATTTACTAAAACTATTAAAATACATTTTTGTTAATTGAAATGAAATAAAGCTGAAATAAAATACAAATATTAGATTAAAAAACAACAATTAGAAATGTTGCCTTTGCAACTAATTGAAATAAGTTTACGTTGAAGCACTAAAATTACTAACCGGAGGGGGAAAAAATATTGAATTAAAACTTAAATAATAAATTAAACCCAATTAGTAATATTTATTTTAAAAAAGCTAAATAAAAAAACTAAATTTGTCATAAAAAAATTACAAATGCATATAACAAAATGACTAAAAATTAAACTAAAAATTAAATATAAACAATTAACAAAGGCCAATTCAAAATATTAATAAAAACTATGATACTATATAAATAATACTAAAATAACTGAATTTAAATCATAATTCACTAAAAAGTCTCGAAAAATATATTTTATTTGTGTTCCACGATAGAAAGTATAAATCAAATTCGTTTGGAATGGCATGAAGGTGAGTAAATTAATACAGAATTTTCACTACTACCATTCAAAGGTTTGGGATAAAAAACATTTTTTGAAAGAAATTTATATTTTATTCAGTAAGGGCACATTAAATTGATCAAAAATGACAGTAAAGACATTTATAGTGTTAAAAAAAGATGTATATTTCAAATAAATAGCATTAATCAAGCTTTCTATTCATCAAAGAATCCTTAAAAAAAATAGTTTCCACAAAAAAATATGAAGCAACACAATTATTTCAACATTGATAATAATCATAAATGTTTCTTGAGCAGCAGATCATCATATTAGAATGATTTCTGAAGGATCATGTGACACTGAAGACTGGAGTAATGATGCTGAAAATTCAGCTTTGATCACAGAAATAAATTACACTTTACTATATATTCACATAGAAAACAGTTATTTTAAATTGTAAAAATATTTCACAATTTTTACTGTATTTTTGATCAAATAAATGCAGCCTTGGTGAGAATAAGAGACTTCTTTCAAAAACATTAACAAATCTCACTGATCCCAAACTTTTGTAAAGTAGTGTGTGTGTGTGTGTGAAATATTCCACAGACATTGAGACACAAAGTCATAATGCACAATGACATCTACTTCCTGTCTGTCTAATTAGCATAATCAATGAGTTATTAATGCTCTAGCAGATAATATAATCTATTACGTATTATAGTGATTTACTGTAATTCATAAGCACCCCGAGACATCATTTACTGTAAAATTGTCAGCTTGTGAAATGGATGGATTTCTAATGGGTCTGGGAAAACGCGGTTACTACGTCTCGCGCTACATCTCGCCGGTCTCGTTTGATTTATAGGCGAATTCCAACAGGAGACCCGCTGTAGCATGAAATAAATAACCCTTCTCTGGGTGCCAAAGGTCCTCGCGTTTCACCGCTGTGGAGAAAATCAGAAACACGTCCGCAGCGTTCACCCACTTCTCCCTCCTCCTTTGAAGACTTTTCGTTTGCTTCCTTCGAGATTTCGTGCTGTTTTGACAGAGTCATTTATCTAGGGCAGGTTTCAGAAAGAGACCGAGCGTGGATATGAAGGGAAAGAGACAGACTAAAGGGAACTAGACGGGTCTGGAGAAAGACAAGTCCGATAGCGGATTTGCTCTCGGCTCCACGCTGCCCTTTCTCACCTGAACTGTTTTCGTAGTCATAAATCAAGCAAACTTTCTCTGAGCGCTTTAAACGTGTCTATATTTCACCAGCCGTCCACAAGCCGTTCCTCGGCCGCTGCCTGTCGTGTTTCCTGCGCCGTGTTTGTGTTGGACCGCGAGCTCTGGAGTGTCAGGGCCAGTCTTTACCACAGTCAGCTCGAAGTACGCTCTTAAACTAGCTTTGTGCTTCTTTTCCAGGCGGCAGCATTTCTTCTGGAATTTTCCAGGGTGCAAACAGCATCACAGGCTCAACGCCATTCAGTCCTACACAGCAGGTGGGTCAAATTAGGAAAAATGCATCACGCAGCACCTTCTTCACTGATGTACTACAACCACCCTTGAGACTAGATGACCTGGATGGATATACTGTTGTACCCTTCGCCAAAAAATGACATGGCTACAGTATATCATAATTACAAAAGTACATTATAGTTTCATTTAAGCCATGACTTCAAAAAAGGATGTTCTTCCTCTGTGTATTTGTCTTGTTTTCCAGTAAAAACATCTAAACATTCTTAATTCAATAAACATTTACTTGAGAAGCAAAGTGACTTAAAGGATTAGTTCACTTCAGAATTAAAATTTACTCACCCCCATGTCATCCAAGATGTTTATATCTTTCTTTCTTCAGTCGAAAAGAAATTAAGATTTTTGAGGAAAACATTCCAGGACTTTTCTCCATATAGTGGACTTCACTGGGGTTCAACGGGTTGAAGGTCCAAATGTCAGTTTCAGTGCAGCTTCAAAGAGCTCTACATGATCCCAGACGAGGAATAAGGGTGTTATCTAGCAAAACAATGGGCCATTTTCTAAAAAAAATTATTTTATTTTTTTAATTTATATACTTTTTAAACACACTGCTCTGCCACCCATTACGTAATCATGTTGGAAAGGTCACGCGTGATGTTGGCAGAAGTACCGATCTAGTGTTTACAAAGCGAATGTGCAAAGACTAAGTCAAATGGCCTTTACAAAAAAAAAGGTAAAACAGCGATGTCAGATGATTTTGAAGTTGGAGGAGAAAATGAGATGGAGTTTTTCACCCTACCGCGGTACTTCCACCTACGTCACATGTGACCTTTCCAACGTGATTACGTAATGCGTGGAGCATCGCAGAGCAGTGCAAGATGAGCATTTGTGGTGAAAAAGTATATACATTTTATTTTTTTTAGAAAATGGCCGATTGTTCTGCTTGAAAAGACTCTTATTCCTCGTCTGGGATCATGTAGAGCTCTTTGAAGCTGCACTGAAACCTTCAACCCGTTGAACCCCAGTGAAGTCCACTATATGGAGAAAAATCCTGGAATGTTTTCACAAAAACCTTCATTTCTTTTCGACTGAAGAAAGAAAGACATAAACATCTTAGATGACATGGGGGTGAGTGAATTATCAGGAAATTTTAATTCTGAAGTGAACTAATCCTTTAAGATGTCTTGTTTTCTTATATTATCAAAATTAAGAGTTTTTGCTTAAAACAAGAATAAAATATCTGCCAGTTGGGTCAGAAAAATAATCTTGTTTCTCCTTTGAATTAAGTTAATTTTTCTTACCCCATTTGCAGATTTTTCTTGTTTACTCACTTAATTTTGATCTTTTTTTTGTTTGTTTGTTTGTTTGTTTTTTGCTTCTCAAGTCAATGTATCTTGATTTAAAAAAATGATAACATTTTACAATAAGCTTCTATTTGTTAACATTAGTTAACATGAACTAACAATGAAAAGAACTTAGGAAGAATTTATAAATCATACTTTGTTAATTTTAACATTAGTTAATATTAATTAATAAACCTCAGCTTACATAAACTAACAATGAACAGCTGTATTTTTATTAACTAACATTAACAATAATAATAAATAAATACTGTAACAAATGTATTGCTCATTGTTAGTTAATGCATTATCTAATGTTAACTAATGGGACCTTTTTGTAAACTGTTACCAAAATGTAGCGATGGTATATGAATTTGGTAATCAGACAACCATCAGTGAACCAACAATAGGGTTTAGATGGTCCAGTAATGGACTTAAATTAAGAAAATGAGAAATAAAAACCAATAAAAAGTAGTATATAGTGTGATTATTCACTCATGTCATTATCTCCATCAGGATTTCTCAACATATTCTAGCTACAGCCAAAGTCAATATTCGCCATACTACAACACACACTACAACAGCCCGTACATCACCACCAGCAATATCACACCCTCCACCATCACCACGGCGATACCCTATCAGCACACAGACCATCCTGCTGTATCGACCAATCACAGCCCAGAATCCCACACAGGTGAGCTCTATGGTGAGAAATGATGAGACTGATTAACATACTATATATATAGGGGATACATATGAAAATACTATAAAAACATTTTAGTTTAGGGTCCAGTTATCACCATTTACTATGATTTTTTGCCTCAATAAAATCTTAATTACTGCTTAATAAGGTTATTAAGGTAGTTGTTAAGTTTAGGATGAAGGGATATAGAATAAGGTCATGCAGAATAAGGCATTAATATGTGCTTTATCAGTCCTAATAAACAAATATATTCTAGTATATGCATGCTAATAAGCAACTAGTTAATAGTGAGAATTGGACCCTAAACTAAAGTGTTATGCAGATTTTTTACTATATGTCTCTCTATTTATGTAATCTAAAAATAAAGGTCAATATATAGGGAATACTTCTTAAAATACTACTAGAAATATTCTGAAAAAGTTTCATGAAATATATATAAAAATACTGCCAACTTGTAAAAACTTTTCAGGTTGCTTTAATATCCAGATTTTTGACTATTATGTCTTCTTATATATGTAACAATGTGAGTATAAAGCAAAGCTCAATATATAGGGAATACTAATGAAAATACTATTAAAAATACTTGTATGAAATTATATATATATATATATATATATATATTTAAAAAGTGCTGATTTACAAAAATGGCCAAGACTTTTAAAAAAAAAAAAGTTGCTTTAATATCAGAATTTTTGAGAATATGTCTCTCTATATGTAATTTGAATATAAAGCAAAAATGTTACAATATGTTAAATACATACTACAAAATATACTGTATTA
This sequence comes from Hypophthalmichthys nobilis, assembly GCA_037950665.1. Taxonomy (NCBI): domain Eukaryota; kingdom Metazoa; phylum Chordata; class Actinopteri; order Cypriniformes; family Xenocyprididae; genus Hypophthalmichthys; species Hypophthalmichthys nobilis. The sequence goes on from CM075471.1 coordinate 2,179,917, forward strand.
TTTTTAAAAGTTTGTGTTTGACATTATTATGTGTGATGTATTTTGGCATTTAATAAAATAGTGCAAAAACTTTCAAGACTATTTGCTTTGGTATTCAGATATTTTAGTTGTATGTCTCTGTGTATATGACATGTCATCACATGTGTGTGTGTGTGTGTCCAACAGCAGAGTACCACGCTCCCACGAGTCCTCCAACTCCAGGAAAGGAGCAGGAAGGCGCTCCGGCGAGACGCAGCTCGGATGGGAAGCTGAGAGGCAGGAAGCGGGCCAATGACCCCGTACCCCCTCTGGACTCTGACATCGAGGTACAGATGCTGGCGATCACGGTGTCCCTTTCACAACGTCTTTCATTAACATTCCTGCGCTGCACACCGCAGGGATAACCTTCACATCCAACAGTCGAGTTGTGCAATGATGTCTGGCAGCAACCTAATTTAAAACTCAGAGGAATAGACAATTAATTTAAAGGCATAGTTCACCTAAAATAAATGTTTTATCATCATTTTTACACGTTCGAAACCTGTATGACTTTCTTCCGGATGAATGTCTTTCATACAATGAAAACTGATGATGACAAAAAGCACAATAAACGTTTAAGAAGTCATTCTGTTAAATAATACACAGTCATACATGCTTTGAACAACAGCAGACAAATACTTTACAAAAAGCGCTGTTGCTGTTGCATTATATTGTATATTAAAATATCAATATAAGTATTTGATTACGAGACAAGAGAAGCTGTAGTGTGTAGTGTGATATGAGATATAGAGCGTTTGCCTGTCTGCCCTTAAGCTGTGAAATGTGGCTGAACTATAATTATCAGCATATTTTTATCATAAACACAACATTGAGATATAATGCAGTGTTTTGGAGTAAATACTTTTCTTGACTAGTAAGCAGATTATATTTGTGCCCATGCTCATTGTGTGTGTGTGTGTGTGTGTGTGTGTACAGAGAGTGTTTATTTGGGACCTGGATGAGACCATCATCATTTTCCACTCACTCCTCACGGGGACATTTTCCACACGCTTCGGCAAGGTACAAACCAGTTCCTCCACTTCACTTTACACTGCTTTAGTTTTGCTTTTGAAGACAATACTGTGTTTTTAAGAGATTTTTTTATTATTATTATTATTATTTTGTATTTGTAACTTTTAAAGTGGTGAGTTTGATATGAGATATACATCTATATATACAGTCAAATCAAAAATTATTCAGACATTTTTGATATATTTTTTTACTAGTGGGTGCAGGACATTACAGGTCATTTATTTTAGTGAGGATAGCAAAATAAAGTAAACTGTGACATATTTTACCCAAAAATTGGGTACGACCATGTTTTGCTTAAGTGTTATCTGACATAATTAAGATTATTTTTTTCTGACACAGTTTAACTCTGAGTTCTTGTCATATTTTATTACCATTTTTAAACTATAGTGAATAATGAATGAAATGTTCAAGGTGTCTGAATAAATTTTGATTTGACTATAAAGAATCCTGAAAAACTGTATTACTGTTTCCACAAAAATATTTAAAAACTGTTATTTTTAATTGTAATATTTAATTTTTACAATATTTTTGTCAAATAAATGCAATCTTTATATATATATATATATACACACACACACAACCGGTCAAAAGTTTGGACTGTAAGATTTTTAATGTTTTTAAAAGAAGTTTCGTCTGCTCACTAAGGCTGCATTTATTTAATTAAAAATACAGCAAAAACAGTAATATTGTGAAATATTATTACAATTTAAAATAACTGTTTTCTGTTTGAATATATTTTATACAGTAATTTATTCCTGTGATCAAAGCTGAATTTTCAGCATCATTACTCCAGTCTTCAGTGTCACATGATCCTTCAGAAATCATTCTAACATTATGATCTGCTGCTCAAGAAACATTTATGATTATTATCAATGTTGAAAACAGTTGTGTACTTTTTTTCAGGATTCCTTGATGAATAGAAAGTTCAAAAGAACAGCATTTATCTGAAATACAAAGCTTTTGTAACATTATACACTACCGTTCAAAAGTTTGGGGTCAGTAAGAAGTTTTATTTTTATTTTTTTGAAAAGAAATTAAAGAAATTAATAATTTTATTCAGCAAGGATGCATTAAATCGATCAAAAGTGACAGTGAAGACATTTATAATGTTACAAAAGATTATATTTCAAATAAATGCTGTTCTTTTGAACTTTCTATTCATCAAAGAATATTGAAAAAAATATTGTACACAAATATTTTGTACAATTGTACACAATAAATGTTTCTTGAGCAGCAGATCATCATATTAGAATGATTTCTGAAGGATCATGTGACACTGAAGACTGGAGTAATGATGCTGAAAATTCAGCTTTGATCACAGGAATAAATTACTGTATAAAATATATTCAAACAGAAAACAGTTATTTTAAATTGTAATAATATTTCACAATATTACTGTTTTTACTGTATTTTTAATTATATAAATGCAGCCTTGGTGAGCAGATGAAACTTCTTTAAAAACGTTAAAAATCTTACCTAAAAATCAAACTTTTGACTGGTAATATATATAGACAATACTATGTTTTTAGGAGAGTATTATTATTATTATTATTATTATTATTATGTATTTGTATCTTTTAAAGTAGTATGTGTAATTTCCTATAGCAATAATGGCATAAATAAATAAATAACAATATCGTTTTTTCGACTGTAAATTAAATCCCCCCAAATTTTGTATATATAAAATAATAATGGAATGATGACTACATTTTATTAATCCAGAATGCATATAATATACATATACCAAGACTGCATTTATTTGATCAAAAGTACTGTTTTTATATATGTATATAAAAGTTTTCAAATATTTTTGTGGAATCCATAATACATTTTTTCAGTATTTTTTGATGAGTAAAAAGTTCAAAAGAACCGCATTTATGTTTTTTATCTATTTTTCCCAATGAATAAATATGGTTCCACAGCTGTTTTAGAGTAACGTCGCCAGCAGAAAGTAAATGCGGAAGAATGAAATGAACAGTGAAAGATATAATGAAGCCCCTCCTTCAGCTCCAGTCATGCGGGCTTGTTATTTGGCCGCTCTGATTTGATTGACGCCACATGAACTTCTACGCAATCTCCAGGCAGCTGATGAGGAAACAATGGTCATGTTTCTTTTTCTTGGCCCACAATTTATTTTGAATTCCCACGATCCCTTGCGGATTTAACGTGACACATAAGAGACTCTGAGAAAGGCCGTCTCGAGCGCGCAGCTCTTTGGACTTTCTTTTTGAGGACTGCAGAAATGTTGCCGTGACTAATGTGTCTAATTTCAGATCCAGGAAAAAGACTCCAAAATAGCTCTTTACTCCAGCAGGAATCCACTGGAGATAGAAAATCAAAGAAAACATCCATATTAAACTGAAATTGGGCTGGAGTTAAATAGGAACAAGTTTGATGTGTGTCATGACAAAGCTGCTTACGCTCAGACAAAGAGCCGCGATTGCGTTGGCTCAGATTTCGCATCTTTAAGTAACAGGATATTTAACACGCTTTTTTTATATGTACTTCATGTCAAAGCCATAAGCCCATCACTGTAAACAGCCTGTTTGAGCTGTGATTGGCCCACAGCAAGACTCGACCTACTGAATACAAAACCACTCTGAGTGTTGAAAGTTTTCTAAAGTGTTTTTTTTTTTTAAGCTGAGGTGAACGCCAGAGGTTATTGGAGTCTCTTTACCATTCCACGATGTCATTTATCCTTGGTCAATATGTATACACACATAACTTAACACCTCAATGTACACCCAAAGCTATGTTTTTCCAAATTATCCCAACCATTTATGGCCATAATAATAATAATAACAAAAAATAATACATTTAAAAAATTATAGATGGATAAATAAGTTATATAATAACTTCATATATAATATTTTATATATATTATAGATAATTTTTTATATATATATATATATATATATATAAAATTATCTATCTATAACATTATATATAAAAGTTTGTGTTTACATAATATGTATATATATTATATATGTGTGTGTGTGTGTGTGTGTATACAATGTGTATATAATATATATATATAAATGTAATATATATATATATATATATATACATATACACATATGTTAACAAACTTTTATGTTAGATGCAATTAATCGCAGTTAATCAATTTGACTGCACTAATAAATAAATAATATATAAATTAAAAAAATTATATTATATTTTATATATTTATTGATAAATATATGAAATATAAAATGAATTAAATATGCATATATATATATATACACACACACACACATATTGTGTGTATAGTATTGGTATTGGTCAAAATGAAAAAATTAAATGAAGGATGAATCATAAATATATATAGTATACATTAAAAAATAAATATATTTATTATATTACAGATATATTATATTATATCTTTTATATTTTTTCATTGTTTTGATGGTACATTTACACATGAGCTTGCCTCTGAAGATTTTCTTTTTAAAAAATAGATTTCTTTCAACCATGCCAATTTCAGTTTCTATTGTTGAAACAAAAATTGACAACATTTTGGCAAAAAAAAAGTATGTTTTTGTTTTACCATATGTCTCGTAACTTTTTACAGTCAGTCCTAAAATCCACTCTGAAAAGTTCATTTGTAATTCTAAAGTGGTACATCTATTATTCTGCGTTTGACTGCCACCTGTAATAAAGTCGTCCATTCATGGCGGTAGATTATGGGTTATTATCTTAATTAAAGCAAGACAAACTCACAGCTCCTCTGGCTATAGCATTCGCTAACAATGATTAGGCGTAGATGAAGAGACGTTTCGCAGTTAATCTGACACTAACCTCTGGCTGACACCTGAAGCTTGATCAACTGCCAAATGTAGGTGTTAAGCAACCTGTTAGCTAGTGCGCACAATGACTTAGCTTATGTTAGCATGTGGCTTCACCTACAGAATGAAGAGAGAACAAGAGAAAAAGCTGTAGTTTGACATGCTTCTGATTAAAACCACAATGATCAGCATTCTTGTCAGACAAAAAAGTGTTGTACCGCACGCTCCTACTCAGAGTGAGATAATATAACCATTAGCTGTCACTCCTGCGCAAAGTTCAGGTATGAAAACTACTTTGACGTGCTCTTTATGTTTTGATCCAGGACTCTGGCAAGGCTGTTTCTCTGGGCTTGTGGATGGAGGAGATGATCTTCAACTTGGCTGACTCACGTCTGTTTTTCAATGACCTGGAGGTGAGCAAAACGTCAGAACCAACAACAAAATCACTTGCGATTTTTAATGCCATTGTGTTGCATAAATTATGTCACTTATAAAAATACAGGTAAATTATTTTATAACGTAAGCAGAAAGAGAGCACAGCGTGGTATTAGAGATGAAACTAGCAGAAAAGTTCACGGTCAGTTCATAAAAAAAAAAATCTGCACCTGTGAGAGAAGTAAGAGCTGTCAATCACAAAGCTCTACATATTCCACCACCCCTCATGACTTCATTTGTTGAGTATTTTTGCTAATTAGATAATACTTTCAGACGCCAATAAGACTGCAGTACTCTCTGCTGATTTGTACACATTTTACCATAGCTATTTGTTTAGCATATTTTTTTCTAAATGTGATGACACATACTTGGAATATTCCTTACATTAAGCAACACACAAAAATATGAGGAACATTTTTTTTTTTTTTTGACAGCTGCAAAAACAGCTCTGTTTGCCTCAAATATGCAAAATAAAAAATATATATATATATAGATATATATATACACACACACACACATATATATATATATATATAATTTATTATATTATATTATTTAATATACATATATTAAAAACTTAAAAAGTTTTAGATTTTGTAATGTTTTTAAAAGAAATCTTTTGCTCACCAAGGCTGCATTTAGTTTAAACCAAAATACAGTAAAAAAATAATATTGTAAAATATTATTACAATCTAAAATAGCTGTTTTCCATGTGAATATATTGTAAAATGTAATTTATTCCTGAGATCAAAGCTGAATTTTCAGCATCATTACTCCAGTCTTCAGTGTTGATTTGCTGCTCAAGAAACATTTATGATTATTATCAGTGTTGAAATACTTTTTATATATAAGAATAAAAGTAATAATTTGCTAGTATTTACAATGCAAAATACAGATTCATTGGTGGTCAGAAATATTTATGACTGGTAAACTTTCAAAACAAACAAACAAGAAAAGTGAATTTAAGACATTAGAGTGTTTGTTCAGTATATGCAGAGTCAGTGTGTGAAAGGACCTCGGTTTGCCCTCTGCATGAAGAAAGAAGGGATTAGATGCTTTAAAAGCTTTCGAGGAGGTGGTGCAAAAAAATGACAACATTTGAGTGCTTAATTAGTGGTGTGTGGCTGCCACTGAAAAGAAGATTTGTCCCAGGGAGGAACAACAGCCCAGGGGCGGAGGGCACAGGTTTTAATGACAGCCCCTTCCCTCTTGTTCTGTTTTCCCTGTAATTGCCCTCAAATAGTCCAAGGCATCATTCAGCATTCAAACACTGCTCCAGTTCAATCGATCTGTCAGCTGGGGAACAGAAAGCTGCCGCGGGCAAAATAACTGCACAAGGTCAACAGCTTAGAAATACAGGTGTGATTGATGGCCTAATGTGGTCATTTAACGCTTTAATTAATCAGAAAAATCTAATTAATGTCTGGTAGAAAAGGTATCTGGGTAGCAGAATAATTCAACGGTGAAAAGCAAAATTTGGGATGGGTGATTAATATCAGAGATATGTGGTTGGAAAACAAATTTCATGCATAAAAGAATAAAAGAACATTGAAGAAGGAATCTACGGAGCCCCACAAATGACATGTAGGGAAAAATAGTAGGTTAAATCGTGGGCACAGTTTAGCGAATCCAGGGAACAAATTAGTAAATCGTGCGAACAATTTAGCAAATCGAGGGAACGAAATAGTAGATTGTGCATGCAATTTAGCGAATCCAGGGAACGAATTAGTAAATTGTGCGCACAATTTAGCAAATCAAGGGAACAGAATAGTAAATTGTGCGTGCGATTTAATGAATCCAGGGAACGAATTAGTAAATTGCGCGCACAATTTAGCAAATCAAGGGAACAAAATAGTAAATTGTGCAAGCGATTTAGCAAATCCACGCAACGAATTAGTAAATCGTGCGCACAATGCACTTTTTTCTTGCATGTCATGTGCGTGGCTCTGTAGGAATCCATCCTAGCACTTGAAAAAAATCTAGTTATAATTACAGTAATTTAAGAACAATAGAAGTCAGTGGGAGGTCGGCACCATGATAATAAGACATGTTGGGGCATATCTGTGAAAAAATGAAAAACAATAGGAGAGCATGAATGTCTTTTGTTAGTGCTAAAGGCTGAGTAATTGTTTTGCGTTGATTAGCGTAATTCGGTTTGTAAGACTATGTGAATCCAAATCTTTATTCAATTTACACGTGTTATGCATCTCTAAAACAACATGGAGAAGCACACTAGATAATTATCTCTAGTACAGAGCAGATGTTCGGCTTATACATCGACCATTGTAATTAGTGTATACTGGCGGTCGTACGCGCAAACTCAGCCAAGACAAAAGATAATTAACACATGATATCTGGTTTAGATGGCGAGGTTCTGTCTGCCATCTTTCTGATATTTTACCCTCCGGTGTTAAAGGCGCCTGAACGTCTTGGGTCGCGGTGGCCTGTTCCTTCTTTTTTAATACTTCACTCTCGCTCTCACCATCATTCCCCGAGGCTCGGCGGCGGGTGAACCTGTCTATACACAGTACATCACTTCGCTCGGCTGTAACGTATCCACCTCATGCATATCTGCTTTCCTTTCATTTCCCAGGAATGTGACCAAGTTCACATCGATGATGTGGCCTCGGATGACAATGGGCAGGACTTGAGGTAGCGTATGACTTTCCTTCATCTAGCCAAGTGAGCAACAATATGAGCATTTCTAATAAAATCCATATTATGTGCCATAAAGGGATCCTTTTCTTCACATAATGGCATGCTACTGACATGTTGAGTATTAAAGGTTGTTGGTTTTTATCATAGTTTCGAGGCAAGCCCTCACTCTGCTTTCAGACTCTTTATGATGGACATTAATCACACATTTAACAGCATGTCCACAGAATTATTAAAGGAACGGTCCTCTTGAAAATAAAACTCTGTCATTATTTACTAACCCTCGTTTCAAACACATATTTTCATTAAAAACACAAAATGAGACCATGTGGTGACCACATCTGTCAAGCTCCAAAAATACAAAAAAAAAGTACAGTAAAAGCAGTCTATATTATTTAGTAAACATCTTTAATTGTAATTTTTTTTTCAAATATTTTATTGCTTTTTACTCAAAATATTTTATTTCAATTTACAGATTTTTTTTTCAATCTATGTATTTATTTACTATGAACTGATTCTATATGAATATTTAAAAAAATATATATGAATATTTTTTAAAAAGTACAAAAACACTCAAAAAGGTACAATAAAACCAGTCTTTATGATTTTGTAAATGTTTTACTTATTTTAAAGTCATGTTGATTATTTTTTATTTATTTATTTATTTTCTATGAATTGATGCTATATGAAAAAGCAGAAGAAATATTTTAAAAAAGTACAATAAAAGCAGTATATATTATTTAGTAAATATCTTCTACTTTAGTTTATTTTAAAATCTTTTTTTGATTTTTACTCAAAATATCTTATTTCAATTAACAGATTTTTTAATAATTAATTAATTAACTATGAACTGATGCAATATGAATATTTTTTTAAAATTAAATATATATATATATATATATATATATATGAATATTTTTTAAAAAGCTCCAAAAGTACAAAAACACTCAAAAAAGTACAATAAAAGCAGTCTATATGATTTAGTAAATGTTTTACTTAGTCTTGTTGACTTTTACTTAAAATATCTTTTATTTTTATTTTAATTAATTAATTAATTTATTTAATACTGATGCTATATGAAAAAGCAGAAGGAATATTTTTTGTCAAAAAGCTCCAAAAGCACAAAAACACTCCAAAAAGTACAATAAAAGCAGTCTGTATGATTTAGTAAATGTTTTATTTTAAAATCCATTTTTTGATTTGTATTTAAAATATCTTTTTTCAATTTGCTGATTTTTTTTTTTTTTTTTTTTTTTTTTTTTTTTTCAATTTATTTATTTACTTACTATGAACTGGTGATATATGAAAAAGCAGCAGGAATCATTTCATTATTTCATGGTAAATAAATAATGACAGAATTCTCATTTTAAGGTGAACTATTCCTTTTTCATAATGGTACGCTGACATACTGGTTATAAAACATTGTAGTTTCTTATCTCAGTTTCGAGGCAGACCCTCGCTCTGGTTCCAGACATTTTACGACGGATATTAATCAACTTTTAGGAGCATGTTAGTAGAAATGTAGTTGAGTGTTTGGTGGGTGTAGAGCGGATCTGAAGCTGACCGTATGTGTGTCTGTACTTGCAGCACGTATAACTTTGGCACAGATGGCTTCCAGAGCCCAGCAGGTGGAGGCACGCTCTGCTTGGGCTCAGGTGTTCACGGCGGGGTCGACTGGATGAGGAAACTTGCCTTCCGCTACCGGCGAGTGAAAGAGATCTACAACACCTACAAGAACAATGTAGGAGGTGAGAAGAGAACACTGCAGCATTCAACACACCTGCTTTCACTGCTGTGACTACAAGCGTAATTAGGGCCTGAAATGACTATTATAAAACAGACAGTTCCTCTTCTGAAATCTGATTGGTTGAACCACATTGGAAGCCGTTGTAAAATAGCTGAAGTTGTACACACACCTGTAACCACACGTCAGTTGACGAGTATATTAATGCATCGACTGCAAACATTGTACAGTTAGGCTAAAGAACTGTTACTAGGTAGAAAATTATGATCAAAATAATAATAAAAGTAGTAATAATTTATATTATTAATTATTAATTTTATTATTATTTACAACATTAATAATAAGAAATAATTACAATATTATTATTGCAATAATTCTTGCAGCAAGTAATATAGTTCATTAGCCTTTTATTGATAATGACAGCACTTTAAATATTAATATTAAAAATGCATTATTTAAATATATATATATATATATATATATATATATATATATATATATATAGATAGATAGATAGATAGATAATGAGAGCACTTTAAATATTAATATTAAATTATTCATTATTTAAATATATGTATTTTATTTATTTATATATATTTATTTATTAATTTATATTTATATATTTATTGATAATTTTATTGATAATGAGAGCACTAAATATTAATATTGAAATATTTATTATTTATATATATAAAAAAGAGAATTGGGTGTTTCAGCTACAGGCTCTTTTGGTCTAGTGAGATTTTAGAAATGAAATACATACAATTAAAAACATTCAAAATGAGTGAAAGTTGCAATTTGGTTTAATAAAATAGTAATTTCAGTTCCTTTGAAATGAAGGTGTGGTAAACAGTTTTCAATGCACTTTTAATGTGACCTTTATATAACAAAAAGAAAAATTATTTAAATCTCTTTTTCTCAATAACAAAACAATCAATCAATCCCAGAACATAAGTGTCTGTAGTTTTAGAAACACCCAATGATTTATTGTACATTGGTGTCTTTTATCATATTACTGTTGTTGTTGTTGTTGTTTTATAAAAGCAAGGAGTCACTCAAGGCTGTGCTTTACGCTGATTTTACGATTTGTGACAAACAAATTGGTTTTGTGGTTTTGTAAATGGTAGGATTGTTGGGCAGCCCGAAGCGGGAAGAGTGGCTTCAGCTGAGGCGGGAAATGGAGGTTTTGACGGATCTGTGGCTGACACAAGCACTGAAGGCTCTCGCTCTCATCAACTCCAGGTGAGGAGCTTTAATACATATAAAACAATACAGCACTTTGATAAAAGAATAATCCGGGGGTAAATAAACAGGACGTGTGTGTGCCGTAGAGTTTAAGAGCAGGAACTATTTTCCACAGCATGGCACAGATACTGAATCTAGAATATTCTTTTAACAATAGACTTATTTTACAGCAAGTTACAGCAGTTTTGTGTCACTCAAACATAACAGGCTTGGCAAGCGTATCACCTTGTCAGCATGAAAGACTGATGACACCAACAGATGATGATTAATAATAGCACTTGATTTGCCAAGATATTTCGGTCTCAAAAGTGAGGTTTAGCAGAATGTCTGAGCTCAGGGAACGACTGCCCGATGGCCAGCGTGAACAACGCTCGGGACAGTAGATTGTACTGTCACTTACCCGAACGGGCCAGTGCTGCATCATCACAAAAGTTCATCATTTGCACGTGATTTTAAGCCTGATACAATTTAAATATTCAAGTGCAAGAAGACGTTGCAGTTTCATTCTAAAAGTTGTAACTTCTTCCTGAGTCTCTTCATCAGTGTCGACTCCGGTTTGAACAATGTAAGGCTGAACACCGTTACTGACAATCCTCATTTTGGCTGCGTGAGATTCTCCAGCTTTGTTGTTGTTGAGCAACCGAAGCGTGAGCTGTTAAAGCTCCGCCCTCTTCTGGAAAGGGGGCTGGGAGCAGCAGCTCATTTGCATTTAAAGGGACACACACAAAAATACACCCAAATAGGGTCAAATTTGACAAGCTATAATAAATGATCTGTGGGGGATTTTGAGCTGAAACTTCACAGACACATTCTGGGACACCAGAGACTTATATTACATCTTGTGAAAGGGGCATTATAGGTCCCCTTTAAGTAAATGTAAACAGTTGAGAAATAAAACGCACGTGTAACAGTATATTGGATCCATGCTTTCGCTCTTAAAGTGACAGCAGCCTAATATTCCTGCTGCTGTCTGTTTTTAATGTTAATCAAACAACAAAAGACAGAAAAAAAATTTTTTGTAACTTTAATAAGGATTAATTTATACAGTGAAGACTATGCAGTGTTATTTTACATTCGATTATTCAATTTCTGCACTTGAAAACTATTGTTAGACCAACCTGAAAAACATAAAAAGCACTGTTTATTTTGTTTTGTATGTTTGTTCTATTGTATTTATTTGTGCTATTGCTCATAATTTGGTTATTTGTTCTTATTTTATTACTGACGGTTTACTTGTCTTTAACAGTATTTAAAATTCATACAAGTTAGGCTAGTAGTTTTTGGTGTCATAACCTTACAATGTTGTGGAAAGAACCTGTCAAGCTCCAAAAAGAACCAAAAATCATCATAAAAGTAGTCCATATGACTAGTGCACTATATTTCAAGTCTTCTGAAGTCCTACAATAGCTTTGCGTAAGGAACAGAACCAAATTCAAGCCTTTATTCACTAAAAATCTTCTCCTTCATCAAAGCTCTAAATTTATATATTTTACAGGTCCTAATTGCAAAGATTCCAATGTGGAATTCCAGACCAATTTTTGTTTTATTTGTGGCTACACTATTCCTTCAAGAATCATTTTTACAAATGAGATAACTTGTATACATTTCCTTTCACAGACCAAACTGTGTGAACGTGATGGTCACCACCACGCAGCTGATTCCAGCTCTCTCCAAAGTGCTTCTCTACGGTCTTGGAGGAGCGTTCCCCATCGAGAACATCTACAGCGCCACCAAAACAGGTTCGCTGCCTCATCAAGTGCTGCATTTCAGACAGCTTTCCTGATCTAGAAATAGAAGTTTTAACGTTGTGTATGTGTTACAGGTAAAGAAAGCTGCTTTGAGCGCGTGACTCAGAGGTTCGGCCGGCGAGCCGTGTACGTGGTCGTAGGGGACGGTGTCGAGGAGGAGACGGTCGCCAAGAAGGTATGCAGGAATGACTCCAAAATGCATGCTGAATGAGCAATTATGCATTAAGGTATTTTTAATAGAATTATTAGGGGCCAAGCACCGAAGGTGTGTAGACATCTATTGTATCCATTGCCGTTCTTATTCCTCTTCTTCTTCCGCTCTGGGAGTCTATGGCCGCCCATAGAACTGCTTGCGGGAAAGTTATGAAATTTGGCACAGTGATAGAAGACAGACCCAACATCAACGATAGCAAAATTGTTGTCTCTAGATCAAACTCGCTAGCACAGGGGTGCCCAACAGTTCGATCGCGATCTACCAGTCGATCGCAAAGACGATGGTGGTAGATCGCACACAATTATAATAAATGCTTTTGTTAAATTTTAATAAAAAGAAATATAACGATGCCCTTTCTTATCCTTTTAGTTTCTGTCTGACTTGCCATTTGACTAATACATTTTTACCAGGCAAGATTTTTGTTTATTCAGTTGCCATGACCACTAGCCGGAGAACAGAGCGCGAAGTCAGCTTCCTCCAGATACGCACGAAACAAACAGCCGTCTCTGAAGTGAGCATGCACTTATTGAGCAGACGATTTTCATGAACACATCCACGATCTCTTTCATGTTCTGCATTTTCGCACATAGAGCTTGTTGGTGTATAATACAGTGATAATTAAGGAAGTCAGGAAAAGCATCCTCCTCCTTGTACTTAATAATAAATCCGTTTGAACGGCCGATCATCGCATGTGCTCCGTCAGTGCTGATTGACACCAGTTTAGACATTGGCAGCTGTGTTTTGTTGTACAAAGATTATGTACAACTGTCTGATTGTATTCAGTGCAAGTCATCAGAATAAGGTAAATGCCCTGGCTATTGTAATCTATTGTGCTGTAAGTATTTTGAGTTTAGTGTTAAAATTGAAAATTGTTAAAATTGAATATCAACAATGAACATTTATTTTTATTTTCCTGAATTCCATGTAGAGATGCATGCATTTGAATAACAATAACAATCATTTGAAAATGGCAGATCTCATTTAGTTGATCATTTTAAAAGTAGATCATCAGGCAAAAAAGTGTGGGCACCCCTGCTCTAGCACAACCACTTGTCCAAAGTTTCACTCATGTTTACGCTAATAACTTTTGAACCATAAGGGTTAGATAAGGGTCTTCTGATACCTGAGCTCAATATGATTTGATTGCACCCTACAACTCATTTTTATTGACATTTATTATGAAAATTTTCCCGCCAAAATAAGCTACTTTTTCGCACTCCTAGACAGTTGCTCCAGTTTTCATAAAAATCAAATCAGATCATCTTCATTCTATGCTGGCAAAAAAAAGTTATCAAAAGCTTTTTGATAAACCCAACTATTCTCGAATAACGAAAAATTGCTATTTTTGCTTATAACTTCCGAACGGTTTTGTCAAAAATGATAAAACTGGTCTTGTTAGATTCAGGGCAGCATGACGAGTTGAGTGATATCCAGTTTTACCAAATCGGCTGTTTTTCATTTTGTAGCAAAACGTATTTTTGGAATGCATTAGCGTATCATTACAAAACTCGGTATGGGTCATCAGCACAATGCCCTGAAGGAGTCTGAGAAGTTTTGAGACAGTGCCACCTAGTGGTGAAATCAAATATTCATAGCCTCATAACTTTTGATGTGGTTGACTTATTTTCATGGGAGTCTCCTTACATTCCTAAATCCTTGCCGAGTCCAACGATACCTAACATGCTAGGTTTCGCCTTATAGTTTGCGCAACATTGCGATTTAGCTTTAAAACAATGTTCGTGAATATCTTCCTACCACCATAGGTCATTTGGAACCATAGGTTGTTGCCTAAACGTTACAGCCCAAATGCCAAAATTTTGACACTAAGTGGCAAGAAAATGCAAAGTTGTGCATAATCATACATATACATGTCTATAACGTGTCTTTTTGCTGTGAAATCTTTACTGATTTTTATAAAGTAAATGTAAGAATAACTTGTATATTAGTACTATTTCAAGATGAACACTTACTGGACTAAAGCAACTGAGGTTTACTTGATTATCATACATCATTTTTTAGAAAAATGTATCAAATATGACCAGGAAGGTTTATTTGTTCATCTCTCAAACATCATTGTATTGCATTGCATTGCATTATATGTTTAGAAACGACAGAGCTTTGATCATAAAACTAAGCATTTAAATATCATCTTACTAAGACATTATTTCCAGATATAGAGTGATGAGTTTTTATATGCAAGTATCTGCTATACTGTTATAAAGATCTCATTGATTTACATCACAAGCATCAGAATTTCTTACGTTTTGGTCATATAAATATTAGTATCTGCACCAATTTGCTCAGTTTGGGCCTCCTTGAGTTTGAGCTCCAAATTCTTACTATATTAGACTATATGAGTCATAAAAGCCTGATGTATCAAATATGACACTCAACAAAATCACAAGCTTTTTAGATTTTTTTTTTTTCTCCAAAAGGTCAATAAACTTCAATTTTATAAAATTAGATATTTCATATGTCAAGCTTTACAAGTTGGTATTGTATAAATTTTAACTTTGTTACTTTCTCATGTCCTGCAGAAGAACATGCCGTTCTGGAGAGTGACGTGCCGGGCGGATCTGGAGGCGTTGAGTCATGCACTTGAGCTGGATTACCTCTAGAGGGCAGCATCTGCTCATCAGCGCTCCAGCCCGTCTGTCTCCCGCTGCGCCTCAGACGTGTGCGGTCGACAGGAATCACATGACCGAGCCAAGAACTGCAGGACCAATCAGCAGGGAGCAGCAATCTTACTGGAAATGTTTGCTTCAAATCAATCCAAGAAAAACACTTTTGTCTCTTTCTTGCTCTCCACCTGAGAGGCTCAGTTCTTTTATTCACTTTCCTTTTCTTTACAACAGCACTGCACTGAAAACCAAGACCCAGCAAAGATTTATTTTAAAACGTTTGGAATTACATATTATCATACTACTCATGCTAATTCTGCAGTATATACACTCGGATGACACTGCATCTGCTCAAATGTGTAGTATACAACAGAGAACATTGATTTGATTGAACATTGCGATGATATAAATAAAAAATGAATCATTAAATAAATGTTAACTACATTAAAATGAATTAAGATACATGCTATTGTACTAAAACTGCAGAAAAACTAACCCCTCACTTTATATACGAGTACAAAGTACTGCAAATCCGCCTGTTTGAATTGAAAAACCCCTGAAGCGATTTAAAAGTGAACTAACCATGAAATTAGCGAAAATATTATAGCACATTATAATGCTACTGTTACTAAAAGAAATCACATTATTAACTTATGAATTTCAGTGTCCTGTGAGTTTCTAACTTCTTTTCTTCCCGCACTAGAAACTGTCTCTGGAGCATCATGTGGTTTGTTACTGGATGTATATTTGTTTAATGTTTCTTGTACTTTGCTGACGTTGATATATTACTGTATGTGCCGCGCTGATCCTGTGATCCTCTGACCTGCATGTGCTCTTCACACAACCTGTTCTGTTCGCTATGATTTGTATATAAGGTTTTATTGTTGATTATTTCTGGCCTTATTATAATAGAATAAAGATAAATTAATTCATTCTCAAGGCTCTTTCTTAAAGCTGCATTTGCCTTGTGTGTGTATATTATATTTATATGTATATATATATACACACACACACATGGGTCATTGATGAATAAAGTTTTTAAAAGTGTAAAAAAAAACAATGGAGATATAATTGCTTTATAATTAGTTTTATTAAGTGTTAACAATGAGATTGTGGTTTTTATAATCAATTAACACACTGCTTTTGTTTTATACCGAACTAACCATTAATAACCATAATTTCAAAATTACACTTTTGGTTATACCGAATGACAATATTTTCTAGCAATGCTAACAGGCTGATATCTAGCTAGCTAGCAAAAGAACAATCAGACATTTTATATTTAGTACAAGTTTTTAAAATATTACAACATGTTCCATGTTTTATAGCGGTTGTACCGAATGACCTGATGTTTCAGGACATGCATACGAGCAAGTGAAAACATGAATTTTTCAAATAGTTAAAAGAGAGTTAGTTACTTTGCTTCATGACCATGTGGTCCTTTGCAGGTGTCTGAATGATGTCACATCCTGTCACATGATATTGACCACATGACTTGTGCCAAAATGGTCTCTTTATATTGGTTACTCCGAATGACATCAATGAAATGGACTTTTCTGGACATTCTTTCTCATAACAAAGCAATGACTTCTACACATAATTTTAATATAATTTTGCACTATGTTGATATATGAGGTTATAAAATCATGCCAGAATAAAAAATATATACATTTATTACATTTTAAGATATTTTAATCACAAATGAAATGGCTGTATTGGCCTTTGGACGGTTAAACCGAATGACCTTTTGACACTTCAAAATCTTTAAAATACCTTTATATGTTACAAAATATAATTAAAACCTTTTGGATTTAAAAAAAACAGATCTAGTTGTACTACCTTACATACTTTGGATGTCATATCTTTATTTTTTATTATTATTAAGGCCTTTGGACAAAAATGACCGGTTATGTAACTGACCCACACACACACATACTGTACACACACTAAAGTTTGGGGTCTGTAAGATTTTTTTTTCTTTTTTTTTCTGTTTTTGAAGGAAGTGCTCACCAAGGCTGCATTAAATGTTTAAAATAAATAAAAATATTATTTTATTGTATTTCCAGTAATATTATGAAAAACAGTAATATCATGAAATATTATTGCAATTTAAAATAGCTGTTTTCTGTTTGAATATATTTTATAAGTAATTTATTCCTGTGATCAAAGCTGAATTTTCAGCATCATTACTCCAGTCTTCAGTGTCACATGATCCTTCAGAAATCATTCTAATATGATGATCTGCTGCTCAAGAAACATTTATGATTATTATCAATGTTGAAAACAGTTGTGTACATCTTTTTCAGGATTCTTTGATGAATCGAAAGTTCAAAAGAAGAGCATTTATCAGAAAAATCTTTTGTAACATTATACATTTATTTACTGTCATTTATTAATTTAATGCATCCTTGCTGAATAAAAGTATTCATTTCTTTCAAAAAACAAAACAAAAACAAAAACAAAAAATTCTTACTGACCCCAAACTTTTGAAAAATAGTGTATAATGTTAAAAAAGCTTTCTATTTCAGATAAATGCTGTTTCCACATTGATAATCAAAAATGTTTCTTGAGCAGCAAATCAGCATATGGAGATTATATATATATGTATATATATTGTTGGTTTAACTTTGAAAAGTAAGTTACTTGGTTGCCTTTAAAATTTGAAATTTAAAATTTGAGTTGATACAATGAAGGTTATTGGTTTAACAAACAGAAACTCAAAATATTATGTTATCTGAACCACATTAATTATCTAAGTTGATTTCACAAAAGAAAAAAAGTTGTGATAACAGATCATGAAAATAAATTTTTACAGTGTAGTTGTTATTATCTGTCTTAGAAGAATTTATATATATATATATATATATATATATATGTATGTAAATTTTAGCTGTATACTATTTTAAGGAATGACAAATACACTCACTGGACAGGGTCACAATCAACTGCTACAATACAAGCTTTGCTGCCATCTGCTGGAACCTGACCTCAATTACACCAACTTACCTTAAATAACTAATTTATCTAGTTTATTTGTACAAGAACTTTTTTTAATGCCCCTTGACAGCACTTTACCAACAGTCTGCACATTTTGTTGTCATCACAACTTTGCACCTTGAGTCCGTGCCACATTACAACACATAAAGACACAAACCACTAAATACAATCTGCCCTAGATCAGAGTGGTTGTGTATTCAACACTTATTTGATCAGGTTCTGTTGACCGATCATACCTAATGCTCGTAAAGGAATGCTTGTTACTCCAGAGATCAGTGGCCGTTTGATGAGTGCCTACAACCCTGTTGTGCCCTTGAGGGAGTTTGATCTGAAAGCAAATGTCAATGACTCGCCTCACAAGTTTGTTTTTCAGATGAAGGTGTAGCGGAGAGGTTATCCTGTTCTAGCCCGTCACCGGGGTCATCCTATTATGATTCAAACCCATCATTTGCTGTGTAATATCTGGCTTGTGAAATGTCTCGTTCTATAGAATAGAAACTGCATAGAACATACCTGAAAGTCAAAACAAAAACATCTGAAGACGAGGTGCTTTGTGGAAAGAGAGACTTCTGCCTTTTCTCAATCAGTGCTATACAGAGACATGTCAACATTTAACATCATTTCATTTTTTTTTTTCAATGATCATTTTGTTTGCTTGTTTATTTGTTTTGGCATAGCTGTCTTTATAATAAACAAATGTGAACATAACCGGGTTCAGATCATGAACTTCATACACCACTGTTAGATCAATCTGGCAATGATTTTAAAGCACTTACACGTGTTTGCTAAAATCAATATTAACTTTGAACATTTGGTTATTTACATTTGTAAAGGTTTCTCCACCTTTTTAAAACAACATACAAAGATTAATACAATTTTTTTTTTTTTTTTTAATTGCCTGAAAAGTGTTGAGAATAAAGATTTGGATAAGGACTTTAATACATAATTTAAATTGTTCTATAGTATTTTGAATTTTAATAATACATATATGCTTTTAAATTCAACTGTAATATAAATGATAATTATAATAAAAATAATCATATTATAAATTAAAACTGTACATGAAATTGAATATAAATATATTAAATATATGAATATCAATACCAAATAAAATTATTATTATATTATTATTATAAAAATAATATTGAATAATATTCAAATTGATTGTATGATATAAAATATATAATAAATAATTGTTGATATCAATATTTAAAAATAATTCTAAAAAAATATAGTTATTATAATAAAATAATTATAGAATAAAATAAACATAATTTAAAAATATTATTTTATAGCAATTTATAATTATGACAAATATAAAAAAACTGTAAAAAAAATTAATATATATAATAATAAAATATATAAACAATTTAAATTGTATGCAATTGTAAATATAAATAAAATATATAAATAAATAAAACAGAAGTTAAATTTAATTTTAGTAAACTTTTAGAATGAGTCGCTAAAACATTTATTATCTAAATTATTTTTAACAGCCAAATTATAATTGAATATAAATATATTAAATATAATAATATAATAATTATTATTATAAAAATAACAGAATAATATTTAAATCGATTATATAAAAAATAAAATAATTGTTGATATTAATATTTAAAAAGAAAATATAAAGCAAATTATAGTTATTATAATACAAATAATTATAGAATCATTTTATAGCATATAATAACAAATATAAAAACTAATAAAATAATATAATTTAAAAATTGTATGTAATTGTAAATATAAATAAATAAATAAAAGTAAACTTTTAGAATGAGTTAATAAAACATTTATTATCTAAACTAATATTCTCTCTTTTTTATGCATTAAAATGCATTATTCACTGAGCCTGAATGTCCATTAAGAACTCAAAAACAGCGTTTCAACCACACACCGACTTTAACCTGTTTATTTGTCCCAATGTCCACTAATAATGGGGGGTCAATTTTGCCATGAACCAAATCATGCAAAGATCAAAAAAGCAGGCAGGTGCTCACACAAGTCACACACACTCAACCCCGGCTGTTGACTCTTGAGTTATTTGTCATCCAGCATTCAGCATAACAAGTTTATGGCTACAAAGTCTACTATGTTCCAGAGTCCGGCCCGAACGAGACCTTGAGGGGTTAAACCTGCAAGGGACCGTGACCTTGAGCAGCCGCTGATTACGCGACCACACGCCATCAACATGTAACAGCAAAGAGTTCACTCACTCTCTAGTGCCCTTAATGCACCCGCTGGACAGGAGACTGACATGTACCGTGACATAGCACTTATCATCTGGCAGACGCACATTCATTTCAGGCTCTTTTGGGGACATAATAACCCGATCGGAATGACTATAACTCAGTGCTGTACAGCTGGACTTTTCAATTCTCACCTAAACTTGGATGCACTCACAAAGCTTGTGTCACAATTTGCCTTTTCATTCAAATTACTGCAATGCACGAAAGATGCCGATTTAAATTGTAAAGTATTTATAGACTATGGTTGTATTTGCTGTTCAAACAGTAAGAATTTGCTACTCGAATCATCAATGCAAAAATGGGAATTATGGGAAGAAAAAAAAAATGCTAAATTGTTATGAAATCAGTGGCTAAAATTAGAGATGCACTGATATCGGCATCGGTTGATAGCTGATAGTGTGAAAATTTGCTTTTATCGGCCGATACCGATTATTGGCTGATATATCGGTGCATCTGTAATTTTAGCAACTGATTTCATAACAATTTAGTATTTTTTTCATAATTCCCATTTTTGCATCGATGATTAGTTTGATCTTTTTGATAGTCAGGGCTGATATATCCTGTCAATCAAAAGAGGGCAGGAAAATGCACTGCATTTGGGCTTTGTGTAAAGAAAATGCTAAGAAACCAGTCTGATGTTCAATATTAATAATTATTATATGAATTAATAACATTCAGAAAGTTAAGAAATATTCATTTAATCTTCAGAATTTAGTTAATGTGTGTTAATATTAATTTGAGTAATGTGTTTGTTTATAACTGATACCAGTTACTCTGAAACAAGATGATGAAATGGAGAGAATAAAGTTTTTATTTGCATTTCTTTCAAAATATAATAATTAAAAATATAATTATTAATTATAATGAAATTATCATTTATTTAAAAGAAGGTATAAAAGGCAGAACCCCCAAACTATCGGTATCGTTATCAGTATCGTCAGATATCACTCAGAATAATCTGCTATCTGTATCGGTGGAGAAATTTAGTATCAGTGCATCTCTAGCTGAAATATCTCTTATTTTAAAGGGGGGTGTAATGCTATTTCGTGCATTCTAACTTATTTAGACTGTTAAAGAGTTGCATTCTCAAGCCAAACATGGCCAAAGTTTCGAAACAACCGTTAGATTGCAACGTAAGAAAGAAATGACAGTATTTTACACCTCACAATGAATATCAGTCAATTTTATTACGGTTACTTTACTAAAATATGACATCCTTGATGACGTATTCAGCCTTCAAATGCGACCTCTGGAGGACGCAGCCTCTGAAATGAGACGCAGCTCCTGTAAACAAAGGAGTGTGTTTTTGTTTGTGAGGGAAAGATTACCTTTTTCAGCTTCCCAAAGAACCCAGCGTTAAGGGAACAGTGGATGAAGTTTGTTTTTTCGAGGCAGCGACGGAGTTGTGCACGTATGTTTGTTTGTTCCCGGGAATGTTCCTGTGATGAATACTTTGTAAACAAGTCCCAGTTCGGCGCTGGATTTGTAGATTGTGGGTGGTGAGTAAAGCTGCATCAGATGTCTGTGTTTTGTGGGCAATCGGCGCGCAAGTGCATATAATGTAAACAACACGAACGCTTTTGTTCCCTTTGTATTTATAATGATGTCGCGGCTAGGATGCGATCTCTACGCAGAAGCTGCGCGCGCTCGTGACTCTTTAGCTCCGCCCACGGCACTGACGGCAGACACGCCTCCAGGATCTCGCCTTTTTTCGGAAAGACACGGTTTAGCGTATCTATCTTTTATGAAAATGACAAAATTAAAGACTTTTCGGAGATATGAAGGATGCGTTGTTACTCTGTATGTACTCAGAAACTGTGTGTGATACCCCCCCTTTAATTTTTGTATATGTGCATCATTGTTAATTAAAATAAATTAATAAATAATATCGTCCTAAAAATAATGACATAATGCAATACTTTCTTTTCTTTATGCAATAAATATTTCCTATCATGTAAAAAAAGATTTACATAATTAATTTTCCTTCTTTTGTTTTTGTGAGATTGTTTCATTATCGGCCAGGTGAAGTAGGGAACAGAGATGCGTGAGACGCTGGCAGAGGTCACACGGTGCACATTCCCGGCCGATGGTGATTCACTGTGGGGCTGTAGTTGCTGGAGTTCAGTGCACAGAACACAGGCACTTGCCTGAACCCAAACGATGGCATTCATCCAGGAGAACACCAGCGCTGACTGCTAACCTCCTAACACACACACACAACAGTAAACACACTCACACATCTGCTGCTGAAACGCTCTCAGAGCTACAGCTTGTACTCAGTCAGTTAAAGGTGCAATAGGACATTTTCAGAGAGGCTAGCAATAGCAAGCTAGCTTCCAAATCCTAGCATCCCACCTGTCAGGGCTCTCCAAAGCCAAAGAAGTGTCTTGCTGCAGCCTGTGGTGGACATCCAACCCGACCCACATCCAAGTGTGATGTCAGAAGCCATGCCCATGCCGTCCTGCAGCCTTTTTTAATTGGTCATGTCAATCATAGTATTATATTGCCTATACCAAACACTGATCCCTAAACCTACCTGTCACTGTAACCTTAACAAATGAAATTAGCTGCATTAGCTGGAAATTAGCTGGATTTCTGGTGAAGTGGCTTGGGAGTGGGAATCATGCTTATCCTCATTAACTTTGAACATCGAGAAGACTTAAAGGATTAGTTCACCCAAAAATGAAATTTCTGTCATTAATTACTCACCCTCATGTCGTCCCAAACATGTAAGACCTTCGTTTGTCTTCGGAACACAAATTAAAATATTTTTGATGAAATCCGAGGGTATCTCATCCACACATAGGCAGCAAAACACTGCACCTTTTGAGGTCCAGAAAGATACTGAAGACATCGTTAAAACTGTTGACGTGACTGCAGTGGTTCAACCTTAGTGTTATGAAGCGACGAGAATACTTTTTGTGCGCAAAAATAATGACTTTATTCAACAAATTCATACTGCTTCTCTATTTTCATTGCAGAGCTTCAGTGTTTATGTGTCGTGGTGCTCACGTGACCAGAGCCGGCCAATGCTGAGCCGCCGTTCGGACGTAAATGATGAAGCTCTGCAACGGAAATAGTGTAGCAGTATGACAGGGGACAGACAAATATTTTTGAATAAAGTTGTTATTTTTGTTTTGTTTTTGCACACAAAAAGTATTCTTGTCGCTTCATAACATTAAGGTTGAACCACTGCAGTCACGTCGACGGTTTTAACGATGTCTTTAATACCTTTCTGGACGTCAAAAGGTGCAATGCCGCCTATGTGTGGACGAGATACCCTCTGATTTCATCAAAAATATCTTCATTTGTGTTCCAAAGATGAACGGAGGTTTTATGGGTTTGGGATGACATGAGGGTGAGTACTTAATGACAGAAATTTCATTTTTGGGTGAACTAACCCTTTAACCCTCACATCCAATTCTTTATCATATACTTATTATATTTGTCTTTTCTGACAGAGCGCACTGAAAACCACCTAAAACCTACCTGAAACACTCAAAACCTATCATTGTGCTTAAAAACCCTTTCAATCAGAAACTTATAGGGGTTTCCAAAGCCAAAAGGGGATAGGGAGTCAGTCACCATATACAGTATATAGGCCTATCTATCATGTCACGGGATAAAATGAACGACTCAGATTGGGAGGTGAGGTAAACAAACAGACCCAGCAAAGCAATGAATTAATTGTTTCTGTTTCTCATTATTTGGCCTTGCATTGCAGTTTTGTTCTAAATGTAGGCCTATGTCGGCAAAGCGTCACAAGAGACAGCGTTAAACTACCTCATGTCTCAAAGCAAATAACATTACAATAACAATGAATGTAAACAATTTGGAAAGCTTTTACCTGACTGCTGCAGATTAATTTCGGTGTTGATACTGTACATGGAAACGCATAATTCCGACTGCAGCAATTAACATTTTGTCAGAGCCACTAGTAAATTACACATTATTTTGTTCTGTTGTCTGTTCAGAATCATGGGAGAATCGTGATCCCTATTTGAAACAAAATTTGTGATTCTCAGTTTATCCAGAACAGTGCAGCTCTAATCACTAGGTTATAAAATGTACATAAACATGCTGGACAAAATACACACTGAAATACTTAAGGTTAGGGCTTGATGATAAACCCTAACCATAAGTATCTGCCTTAAATATACAAGATACAATTATAAGCCATTATGTTGCATGCTGGGAATTATTGGATAGTTGTTTACAACTTCATGCAAAGCAGCTGTCCCACAAGAGTCACAAACACAAGACTGTGTTGATTTTTCAGAGTACGGTGCAGAACAGAGCGTGTTGTACGAGAACTCATTGAAATAAGTCAAAGGGCGATCATAATAAGGTGCCTCTGGCAGCACTAAAATATATCTGTTGTTTGACTGAAGCACAGAAACAGTCCCCGGGCTACAGTTTCCCCATCGTCTTTTATCAAGTGGAGGAATTTGTGGTTGCACAACACGCTCGTAAATTTAGTGTTACACTCAAGGAACTCAAGGAAGTTGACGTCATTTGAGAAAACAGCGGTGGGCAAAACAACCATCTCTAGAAAACAGGCTCGGGCAGGTCATTGAGAGCGCGCGGATATTGTACTGCTGCAATGAATGAAACAGAGATGAAATCTGGATAGTTTCCACCAGAGGCTGCATGCAGGGAAAATGTGGTCGGTGTTTATAACTTCACTCTCGCGCTCAAAGAACAAGCATTACAACATTTGTCCCAAGAGTCAACGTGCCAAAGCCATTCGGGTCTGGCGCGGTTTGAGGGAGCGGTCAATGCTTTTAAACTTGACCATGATGAGGAGAGGCCAACGTGCCTATAAAATACGTCAAGCATCTGGAAGTCAAAAGAAGGACAAATTATTATAGTAGTAGTGGAATATTGTTTTGCAATGTTCCCAAATATGATCCAAGAATTTATCAGTGGTGTTTGGTGAGGCAAGCATCATGACAACCACTTATACTTAGGTGTAGGATTGGTTCTAGACTTGGACTTATTTGACTTTGGCCAGTAAACAATTACCTAGCAATGCCCTAGCAATCACCAGTACATACAGAAACAAAGAAAACAAATTAGCAAGAAATTAAAAAACAACCAGAAGACTATAGCAACCACCCAGTACACTCAGCACAGCAACGAAATGAAACTATACAACTGTATAGCAATGCACTAAAAACTACTAAAAGATCATTATAAGTGCACATCAATGCAATAAATGCAAGTTGACACAACCCGTCAACCACATAACAATGCCCTAGCAACCACCTGTCAAAGCTCTAGAACCTCTAACTTAGTAAAACCGCCAGAATACATCAAAAACGCCAGAATACATTTGCAAGTGCATAGCAATGAATTAAAAATGATTCAGCACACCTTAGCAAATGCATACCACATAGCAACGCCCTAGCAACCACCAATCAAAGCCTTAGCTACCAACAATACATGCAGAAACAAAGAAAATCATTATCAGGCATTTAACAGCATACTAAAAAAAACCTACAAGACCCTATCAATCGCATACAGTAGTAATGCTCTAGCAACTTTCTAGCAACCACCTAGTACACACTAGTAACTGCATAGCAATGCAATAAAAAGCAGCACATCCTAGCAACTGCAAAACAAAGTAACACCCTAGTAACCACCTATCAAAGCTCTAGTAACCATAACCAAGTAGATTCCATGCAAATGCAATTACAAACAGCCAGAACACATTTGCAATTGCATAGCAATGAAATAAAAATCATTCAGTGCACCCTAGCAACTGTACACCACATAGCAACACCATAGCAACCACCTATCAAGGCCCTAGTAACCCTAACCAAGTAAATTCCATGCCAATGCAATATAAAACAGCCAGAACACATTCGCAATTGCATAGCAATGAACTAAAAACCAATCAGTGCACCCTAGCAAATATATACCACATAGCAACGCCCTAGCAACCACCTATCAAAGCTCTAGTAACCCTAACCAAGAAAATTCAATGCCAACACAATACAAATCAGCCAGAACACATTTGCAAATGCATAACAATGAACTAAAAATCATTCAGTGCACCCTAGCAACAGTATACCACATAGCAACGCCCTAGCAACCAGCTATCAAAGCTCTAGTAACCCTAACCAAGTAAATTCCATGCCAATGCAACAAAACAGCCAGAACACATTCATAATTCCACAGCAATGAACTAAAAACCATTCAGCACACCCTAGCTACTGTCTACCCCATTGAAACGCCCTAGCAACCACTTATCAAACCAGCAACCAACAGAAAACTATGAAATACACTAAAAACTATTTAGAACACCCTAGACAACTGCAAAGCAATACCCGGGCAACCAATAAATCGTTAGACCATTCCCTCATTAAGAACATGATGTGTCCAGTTTGTATCCAATCATATTATTCAGAGCTTTAATGTGTCACAATGTGTCAACACCTTTTCTAAACAGCTGTCTGGTTTATGCACGGGTGTTCGCTATATATTTTAGAAAATCATGTATAGTAAAGACCTTAGTGGGAGCTGAGTGATTTGAATCAACCAGTTGTTAAATGCTGGCTAAACATCAAGAAATATTAAGCAATCACTGTGAAGGACTGTCAGCTGTTGCAGTGGTCTGTCAATTATACAACCCCCATCATAAAAGCAAGCGGCGATAAGCTCATAATAGCACTGACTCACTTTTGAGTGACATTGGAAATGGGTAGCTGGAGTTCTTCCTAAAAATTTGGAAGACTTTATCCTTTTAAAATAACTCAATACAACTGTTTCAGTCAAATAAACCTTTAACTCCTGGGGAAAAAATTAACCCATGGCAAAAGTTTAAAAGTAGCCCACTTCCGTGTGAAAACCACAGATTTGGCAACCCCGGCACAATGCCAAATAGCCCTTTTGGGGGTGCTGAATGGGTCAAGTAACACTGTCAACACCATTTGACTTTGTCATCGGTTGTAATGTAGGTAAACAGCCATTCAGCTTTGTTTATTTTTACTTCAGTTTTCTGTCTAGATAGAAATAGATTGACTTGAGCCAGTAAATAACCACCAAAATACCCTAGCAACTAGAAAAAACACCTTAGCAACTGCGTAGAGAGTGTTGAGGAAATTACAAGTAGTTCAATCACAATCAAGTTACCCTTTGAGACGGACGGACGGACAGAACAATGGATGGATGGATGGATGGACAGACAGAACAATGGATGGATGGATGGATGGATGGACAGGCAGACAGAACAATGGATGGATGGATGGATGGATGGACGGACAGGCAGACAGAACAATAGATGGATGGATGGATGGATGGACAGGCAGACAGAACAATAGATGGATGGATGGATGGATGGACAGGCAGACAGAACAATGGATGGATGGATGGATGGATGGATGGACAGAACAATGGATGGATGAATGGACGGACGGACGGACAGACGTACTGACGGATGGATGGAATTTGATGTTTTATGAAGCCACAAAACTCATTAAAACATCACAAATTTCATTGGGGATGAATCATTTTAAAAGGGATGGTCTAGTCATCATGGCAGTGGTAATTGCAGCCAGATTTATGGGAATGTTTTTAACCTCGTGTAAAACAACCTCAAGATTCCAGTCTGAAAGTTTTTCCACTCAACATGTGGAGGTATTTATTTGTTCCATTTGATTTGCTACCACTAATTTTGTATATGATCCGCATAATTCCTGTAGCGAAGTGTTAAAACAACAAAGACGTCATGTGCAAATAGGAGAAAATCTCAGTGGAAAACAAAACTAACGTCTGGAAGAAGAAGGTGAAATAAGTCACAAGATATTTACAGTTAATTTCGGTTCAAACTGATCAGTTAGTTATCCCGCTTCAGTTCTCAGGTGGATTGATGTGTGTAGGGTAATGTGCAGGCTGACATTTTCTGTGCTCCTGTTTGCTTACTCATAACATGATAAGATAAGGCCAACTGGATTTCTGCTTGTTTCCGAAAGGCTCTGCACCCTAGATAGGGTTTATGCGCCCTGTGGGACTCGGTATCTAAGGTCAAGAGCTTCAGCAAATTTACCCGCGGCTTTAAGTAGCTTGGTCGGGGTCATGGAGGACGAGGGGTTTCATCATCTATGAGTCAGGCAGTTTACTGGCTCTTTGCATCCGCTTAGTATTATGAGTGAGCATTGACTGTGTGGGCTTTGTTCAGACAGGCAGCAGAAATATGACTTAAATCCTTTTAGTTGAACTTCCGTTTTGCGGCAGCTCTGTATATGTCTATGGCGTCGCTGTCGAAGGGTAGTTAGCTGGTGAAGTGGATTTACTCAATGTAGCGTTAACAAAAGTTATCATGAGCATTGTGATGTTTAAAACGGATGTCATAAAAAATGCCTGTAGACCGGGAAGATTTTAAAACGAGTGGTTCATTCGTAAATACGTAAGATCTTACCTTCATGCTGTGGAAATACAAAATGGAAGACAGAACACAAGCACTGAAAAGGGGCGGGGCTACAATTAAAACACTTGATCTGATATATGATCACTAAAGAGTTTTCTTAACTTAAAAGGTTTGTTGCAACCAGCTGCAAAGCTTCACATCACCCCAGTATCATCAGCCTCTTGAGACATCAGCACTAATAAAAGGACAATGAGTAAATTAATGACAAGAAAAGAGTAGTAGGAGTTGTTACTAGAACTTTACTGTGAAAAAAACTTAAAACTCCAAAATGATTACATATATTGGACTGTAAAATAAAACAATTTATTTTATATAATAAGGCAACTTAATTTAATAAGGTTGACCAAATAACTGTAGCATTTTATATAGTATTTTCCTGTTAAAATTGCTAACCTTCTTCAGTAAAGAATATAATCATCCTCAAACCCTTTCCTTAAATTATGTATTCGGGTCAATGACGAGACAGGTAATTTTTTTGTCCAAAGGCCTTAATAATAATAATAATAACAAATATATGACATCCAAAGTATGTAAGGTAGTACAACTAGATCTCTTTTATTGAATCCAAAAGGTTTTAATTATATTTTGCTACATATAAAGGTATTTTAAAGATTTTGAAGTGTCAAAAGGTCATTCGGTTTAACCGTCCAAAGGCCAATACAGCCATTTCATTTGTGATTAAAATATCTTAAAATGTAAAATGATATTAAAATTATATGTAGAAGTTGTTGCTTTGTTATGAGAAAAAATGTCCAGAAAAATGAACTTCATTGATGTCATTCGGAGTAACCAATATAAAGGGACCATTTTGAATCAAGTCATGCGGTCAATATCATGTGACAGGATGTGACATCATTCAGACACCTGCAAAGGACCACATGGTCATGAAGCAAAGTAACTAACTCTCTTTTAACTATTTGAAAAATTCATGTTTTCACTTGCTCGTACGCATGTCCCGAAACATCAGGTCATTTGGTACAACCGCTATAAAACATGGAAAATGTTGTAATATTTTAAAAACTTGTACTAAATATAAAATGTTTGGTTGTCCTTTTCTTAGCTAGCTAGATATCAGCCTTTTACTGTAGTGTTGTTTGAAAAAATATCATCATTCGATATAACCAAAAGTGTCATTCGGTAAAACCAAAATTTTGGTTATATCGAATTACTTTTTTGGTGACGGATTTTGTCCATCTTGTAATAAATGACAAAAGCAGTGTTAATTGATCATAAAAAAGCCACATAATAACAAAACGTCAAAATTAATTATATCTCCATTATATTTTTCGACACTTTTAAAAACCTTATTCGTCAAAATTACCTATTCGCAATAGAAGATACATTTTTTTGGAAGCACTTCTCCATCAGAAATGTTGAATTTATATTATCATAATGACATCTATATATAAAATTATGGGAAAGGGTCAAAAGTAAATCATCTCATGGCAGTTTGCTTATGACATCACATTCTGAATAGTTAAAAAAGGCTTTTTACATCAGAAGATATGAGAAACGCAATCCTGGCTTTGTCACTTTTTTGGGTGATATATTCTAACCTATTTATAATCCACTAGTAAAACAATATCATGTACTACATATTATGGGAAAGACAAATCAGAAATGAGAGCCATTTAATACCTCAAGTGCTTCTCCTAGAAAGCAATGAGATTCCATGGAGAGCAAATAGACTTTGGACTAAGTATCTCAGTCACTTCTCAGATGTTTCTCCTGAGAAAATGACCCCGATCTCACAAGTGTCTCAAACTTCTGTCTGAGATCTCAGGAGGAATTCTCATCACATTCTTCCTAAATGAACTGAGCTGCTCTACACATTCATTAAATAGCTCTATACTTTTTTGACAACTATTGACTCGTTTTCTCTGAGGAATACTTTTCTCTGGGATGTGCCGCTCTTATTCATGCCGTCGTCTCTCGACTCATCCATCTGAAAGCAGGAACATTCCAGTGGAAGTATGCTTTGTACATGCGGCCACAGGATGAGCGCAAAAATGTTAATAATCTCTCTCTGCTGGCATGTGGAGACATACGTTTACTCTTGTCATATATGCAAATAAGAGGAGCTGATTTGGGGAAACAGCTATTGATTGCACCCGTTGATCTATCGGCTCATTTTTAACCCTTTCTTCTCAAGGCTGTGCAAAAGTAGAGCACCAACGAGGATTGGGTCTGAGTGGATAATGGATTTTCAGTGTGGACTTTGTGACAATCTCTTACAATCGATCAGAGTTATATGAAGGCAAAACCCTACAAGTAAATAAGAGTCAAAATTGATACTGATAGATATCACCATACTTTTCCCAGTTGAGTTCTCACAGTACATTAAGACAATTGTTTAAATATGCGAATTATTCATTATCTAATTAAATATGCAGTAATTTGCATAAATCTGAACATGTTAGATAAAAACATTGGATTTAATTTTGTTGACATATTAGAGATAAGGTTTTTTCCCAGGGGATTTGATCACTACATAAATCAGAAAATACTGTCAACGGCCTGAAAAAACTATTTTTAGGAATAAAATGTTATATACAGTAAATGAGGTAAATGATGAACAAATCCCTCTGTATAAACCTTCAGAATATAGATAGGAATAAAACTGTAAAGATACTGAAGAGGAGATGACTTAAAAATTCATTTTGAGAAAATTGCCTTTATAGATATGTATTGTAATTGAAATCTACAGACACAAATAGATAATGTGTACTAAAATAAACACTTGAATGTGTACGTTGACAAAAGTTGGGTTGAAAGTGGATAAACCCAGTGGTTGGGTTAAATGTTTGCCCAACCTTCTGGGTAGTTTATTTAACTCAACTATTGTTTAAAAATTACTGTATTGCTTGATTAAAATGAACCCAAAATATGTTGGAAATTAACATGAATTAATATTTTTAATAAATGAATATTTATTAATAAGTTTAATGAATAATAATTAAACAATAAACATATATTAATTTGCTTATTAATAAATGTTCACCTTTTGATTATTATTGTTGCCTCTAGTAATTGTGTCTGATTTTTAACTTCCAGCCTATTTTGGGTTCTTTTTAAGCCAGACATATTGTCATTTTTAAACAATAGTTGAGTTAAATAAAACTGACCAGCACGGGTTTCTCCATTTTCAACCCAACATGTTTTTAATCCAGCATTTTTGTATGTAAGCAAAATAGCCCAAAGTGTAAAAATTGACCAGTGTCTGAAAATAATCTGGATCAAAGACTTTATATATAGAAAATGTGCACTCGTATTATTATGCATGGAAGGAAGAGCACTGCACAATATGGTGGAATAAGTCCCGCTTTCTAAATAAGAGCCAATCGCCAGTTGGTAAAGTCATCGCCTCACTGCAGCTGCCGTTAGATGCATGCTTCCTATAGAGATGCACGCTTAGGACTGTGCATGCGGATTAGCTTGATCCAGCCTGAAAAATGCTGTTTTTTGCCATGAGTCAAGCGTTTAGAAACAAAATTTATGATACATTTGTTGTCAGATTTCATTGGTGATTTCAAATATGAAATTTAATTGAAAGCTTGGCGAACAGCTTTGGAGAATTTGATGTTTCCCCATTCAAAGAGATAGGAGCTGCACTTGCATGCTCGAGTGGCATTTCAAAGATGGCCGCGAGTGAAATTACACAACCTAACATTTGACATCAATTGGCGACTCTGAGCACACACACACAAAAAATTCTTTCCTCAACAAAAGTAAATAAAAAAAATTCCCCCAAATCACAGACTTAAATGTATTACCAACTGCACAGACCAAACAATATTGCCCAATATTAACACTGCATATGCTGAAAGTGTCTAAATTAGTTTCATGCTCTCTCTACTTCACCAAACAAGTAGAGTTTGACTGGACGGCATCTGACGTCAACAACAAAAGATATGGAAGCGGTCTAACTTATCTATGGTTAGTTGCACTTTATTATTTACAAATCACATTGGTTTTTCCACTGCTTTACAAGACCACTGCACCAACACCCCAATTCATTTCATAAAAACATTATGATAATTGTGCATTGCAATGATGATGGCTCTAAATCATACTGTAAAGTCTTTGAAGTCCTGAGTGTGTAAAGCAGAGGAAATGTGGCTGCTGAATGTAGGGAAACCCTTAACCCGTTCCCAGCCCGCTGAGTTGTTTATGCAAGAAAAACCTCAGAGAGGGTCAGTGAGTTCGCCGAGGTATCTGTGCTGTTCTCAAACGTCATCTATAAATCACTGTCTAAGCGGTGTAAATGCACTGTAAATTGACAGCAAAATGGTGAAATTGGACCAGATTAGTTACTCAGGTATGAATGACGCCAGCAGGGACATTTTTTACTCTCATTCACTCGAGGAATGCACAGCCTAATTCTGTAAAGGGCGGCTAAGGCCATCATCCGGCACAAGAAACAGATGTAGCTTAGAAATCTGGTGCGAGAATTTGGAAACTTTTTCCAGAAGCACAGTAATGTTTTAACAATCAAATAAGATCCTCTTTGTAGCAGTTAACAAATAATTTGCTGGGGTTAATCATCTAAAGCCCTTTATTCATAGAGGTTTGAGTGATTGCATCATTTCATACAAGTCATTTTGCTCATTTGAGAAGAGTTCGATTAAAAAGTTCAATGGCCAAACTCCTTGAACATGTCCACATATGCCATCTTTGCATTATAATGATTATCTAATTCAGAATATAATCAGTCAAAGATAAATTAGTTTTTCCTTCTTTTGTCAAGATGCAAAGTGTTTATGTGCAGGCTTTTCACTGAACTCGATGACCCCTATCAGTCGGGGTCGTGCAAGCTTGAGTCATCAGTTTTGGTTCACTTCATGTGTTTTCTGCCTGTCTTGTGTGTGAAGGGTCAAAGAGTTTATGGGACACACACATTAGGTTCATAGAATATGTTTAAAACGGGTCACATGTCATATAATTTCATCTTAATTAGTGGTGTTTGTTTTTAAACTTTGGAGCATAACTCATTCTTTACTATTTGTGCTACTAAAAAGTTTTTTAAGCAAACAGATGAAAAACAAATCCCTGATTTACACTAAAAACGGCCCACAACACCTTCACATCATGACAGTTTTGAGTCACATTGTGAGTTTTGCATGGTCAAACACCATGTTTTTTATGGATATGGACATGCATGTGCAGTTTTATCTTGTTTTCCCATTTCTTTTGATCTACTGTTTCTGAAGAACATCAAAACAGTGTTGAGCAATAAAAAATCCAAAATCCAAAGTATGAAAGAGCTTAACCAAAATTTACCAAAGAAAGAGTCTTATATAAACCAATGTTTCACAGCCTAGTTCTGCCAAATAACCAAAAACAAGTTGAGGGTTTTAAATCCTTGCATGGCTGTGGTTCTTTCAATAGCACTAATACCTTGTTTTTGCCAAAAAACGAAACGACCACCCATGTGTTCTGGAATAACCTGAGAACCGGGTCATATTGCATTCATTTAGTCAATTTAGTCCATTAAAGTTAACAAGAGGTAAAGTTTTATTGTGTATATTACTTAACAAAACATGTTATTGCTGATGTGTTTTAAGGTTTTCAAAAACAACTGAACCAATCATCCACTATAAACTCTGACTAGCTTCACTGTTTATAGTCCAAACATCTCATCCGTTAACCAACAAATTCTGAAGTAATCCACATGTGTAAAAGTGCTTTCGAGTTATTTCTGTTATGCAGTACATTTAAAAAACAAATGATACTTCAACAGGATGAAATGTTCTAGAATGGTACAGATCATCACAGAAATCATTAAAATCCACTGCTAATACTCACTAAAGTGTGTGCTGCTAATGTCACTTCCTGGAGGATGATGTCATCATGGAACTAGCTTTGTTATTTAAAGGGGCTTTACAAAATACTAATAGAATGGAAAGTGACATTGGGGACAGTAAAAAAAAAAAAAAACTATGAAATGATAATCTATTGAAACTCTATTCCCATGAAAACATGTTTTGTTTGGAACATTTTGATTTCAGAAGGAAAAAATGTAGGGAATGACTCTTTTAATTAATTTATATTTAATTTTTATATATGTATATATATATATATATATCACCGATCAGGCATAACATTATGAGCACTGACAGGTGAAGTGAATAACACTGATTATCTCTTCATCACGGTACCTGTTAGTGGGTGCGATATATTAGGCAGCAAGTGAACATTTTGTCCTCAAAGTTGATGTGTTAGAAGCAGGAAAAATGGGCAAGCGTAAGGATTTGAGCAAGTTTAACAAGAGCCAAATTGTGATGGCTAGACAACTGGGTCAGAGCATCTCCAAAACTGCAGCTCTTGTGGGGTGTTCCCGGTCTGCAGTGGTCAGTATCTATCAAAAGTGCTCCAAGGAAGAAACAGTGGTGAACCGGCGACAGGGTCATGGGCGGCCAAGGCTCATTGATGGCTGGCCCGTGTGGTCCGATCCAACAGACGAGCTACTGTAGCTCAATTTGCTCAAGAAGTTAATGCTGGTTCTGATAGAAAGGTGTCAGAATACACAGTGCATCACAGTTTGTTGCGTATGGAGCTGCATAGCTGCAGACCAGTCAGGGTGCCCATGCTGACCTCTGTCCACCACCGAAAGAGCCAGCAGTGGACACGTGAGCATCAGAACTGGACCATGGAGCAATGTAAGAAGGTGACCTGGTCTGATGAATCACGTTTTCTTTTACATCACGTGGATGGCCGGGTGCGTGTGCGTCGCTTACCTGGGGAACACATGGCACCAGGATGCACTATGGGAAAAAGGCAAGCCGCCGGAGGCAGTGTGATGCTTTGGGCGATGTTCTGCTGGGAAACCTTGGGTCCTGCCATCCATGTGGATGTTACTTTGACACGTACCACCTACCTAAGCATTGTTGCAGACCATGTACACCCTTTCATGGAAACGGTATTCCCTGGTGGCTGTGGCCTCTTTCAGCAGGATAATGCGCCCTGACACAAAGCAAAAATGGTTCAGGAATGGTTTGAGGAGCACAACAACGAGTTTGAGGTGTTGACTTGGCCTCCACATTCCATCTGTGGGATGTGCTGAACAAACAAGTCCGATCCATGGAGGCCCCGCTTCGCAACTTGCAGGACTTAAAGGATCTGCTGCTAACATCTTGGTGTCAGATACCACAGCACACCTTCACACCTTGCTGTTTTGGCAAGAAAAGGGGGACCAACACAATATTAGGAAGGTGGTCATAATGTTATGCCCAACTGGTGTATGTGTATATATATATATATATATATAATGTATATGTGTATATATCAGCCAACATTTGGCCATTTTGAGATCATTAGCCAATAAACATGGCCGCTTCGGCTCAGGGCACTTCCAAACACAATCCTCATGAATCTGTTCTCTGTGTGTTTTGTGGACTCGATCTTGTTAAATGTTACGGCAGCACAGCAAGCTCTGCAGAGGGTTCAAGGTTATTTAAACAAGATCTTTGTGTGCTATGAGTCAACATGTTTACTGTACCGCATATCTGTACTTTTGTAAAACTATACTAAACTATCATTAACGTGGGATTACCAGAGAGGCTTGAGTTCAGATGTAAGATAATGTTTTTTCATCATGTACACTGGGTACTGGGCAACACGCTTCTCTCGGCTAATTTTATACTCAAACCTCATGCTCTCAGGTCATACGATACACACATTAACAACATGGCCCGGCTGCACGACCCTTACAGAAATCTACAATGCTAAACAAACTTTGTAGCCAAATACGCTAGTTAAAGTGCAGTTTACATGCAATTTCAGCTGTGTCCTGTGGATGCTATAATTCACTTTTTTTTTTATCTGTCTATGATTATTATGCATGCCGTCTTCATGACAACGTATTCATTGAATACTTAATATTTGTACTTTATATGGATATGCACTTCCTCTACTACTTTTCAATGTAAAATCTTGAAGTTCATGGACATATGCATATATGAACCTCTGTTATTATGCATTATATTTTATTTTCATTTAGTCCTTATTTATTTTAATGATTTTAAATTAACTTATTTATTCCTTTTTATTTTATTGTATTATTTTTTGACATTTAAAAAAAACATTAACTTTTATTTTTATATTATTTTAATTTTATATATCTGTTTATTAAAGTAATATAATAAAAAAAATAGTATAGCATTAATAATATAATTGCTTGATTTTATTTCAGTTTCATTTTTTTTTTTTTCATTTTTTCTTATTTATATATAGGCCTATGCTATAAATAAACTTTTTAAATGAGTGATTTTTTTTAGACATTATTTATGGTTATTTAGATCACTTTGAATCACTACAGTTGAATAAAACGTGCTATATTTGTTCTAATAATGGTTAAAATGCTATAATTTTTATTGTTTTATTATTCTATAATTATTATGCATGCCGTCTTCATGACATCATTGAATCGTGATGTTCATGGACATACATCTATGTTATTTATCAACTATCCTGATATAGCTAATACTTTAAAACCGTATCTCAATGCAAAACGCACGTATGCATAATGATGCTCAACGATGATTAAATGTGAGATGTCATCAATGAAATTCCACGTCGAAATGTTCTAAGGCACCATCGCACATATCGCCTATGGCCACGAGCGCGCGCACAGGAGCTACTAAGTAAATATTTGCGCAAAGTGGCGTCGCGTGGTCTCAGTGTTGACTCAAAGAGAGGAGTTAAGGGCAACTCAAAGCGAACCGCCTCACCTCCGTTATGTTTATTTATTAAGCGCGTTTGAGGGCACTTCCTCGGTCTATGAGGGGTCATGCACTCACCAACGTAGATCCATAAATGAATGGTGGGCTCGACTTCCACACATGATTCCTGATTGGTCGCCGCGTCCGACCGAGATAAACACAGCCGCGAGTATATATATAGTGGCATTTAAGAGAAACTCCACTGACACTTTTACGCACGTTGTTTTACGCACGCGTCAAGATGAGAGCGCATATCCAAAAAGGTCCTCAGATTCTGGAGATGCTGAAGAAGAAGTCTGTGGGGATTCAGCACTGCAAGCCCACATCCTCCGTGTGCGTGCTGGACTCGAAGGATGCTGCCGGGAGCGCGCCCTGCGCGCACAGTCTCGACTCCATTCCTGGACCAACCAACTGGCCGCTGTTCGGCAGCCTCATCGAGGTGCTTCGGAAAGGAGGCTTAAAAAGACAACACGAGGCGCTGGTATGAACCTCTTTACAAATATGCATTATAAAACTATTATTTTATTTTCATTTATGTACTTATTTATTTTAATGATTTTAAATGAACTTTTTAAATTCCATATTTTTTATTTTTTATTATTTTTAGTCAAATTAAAAAATATATTTTTATATATCTGTTTATGCCTATTTAAAGTAATTTGAATCAAAATGTTTATGAAATGACTATAAAAAGTTTTTACTTTATTAATAATAATAATAATTATTATTATTATTTATTTAAATAAGATTTTATTTAAATTTGTGTGGGCTTTTCATTTATATTTTTCTTATTTATATATACACTATAAATTACCTTTAACTTAATTCATATTTTTGTGACTTTATTTATGCTTATTCAGAGCACTTTGAATCTCTACATCTGCATAAAACATGCTACAGTATATAAATAAACCTGTCATATAAAGTCATATATATATCGCGATTAATTGCACCCAAAATAAAAGTGATTAATCGTTTGACAGCACCTATATATATATATATATATATATATATATATATATATATATACACACATATAGTCTTGTGTACCTGTACATTTCCTCTGTTTTAAGTTTCTCTTCTCTGTTCTTTATCTTTTTAACCTCAGATCGATTACCATAAGAAGTTTGGGAAGATCTTCCGGATGAAGCTGGGCTCTTTTGAGTCGGTTCACATTGGTTCTCCGTGTTTATTAGAGGCTCTTTACAGGAAGGAGGGCAGCTATCCTCAGAGACTGGAGATCAAACCATGGAAAGCCTACAGAGACATGAGGGACGAAGCTTATGGGCTCCTCATACTGTAAATATTCTGCTTCCGTTACAAGATTTATTGGTTATTCCATGACATTTCTGGTATTTTAAACTCATGCATTTGCAGGGAGGGGAAGGACTGGCAGCGGGTGCGCAGCGCTTTCCAGCAGAAACTCATGAAACCAACCGAAGTCATGAAACTGGACAGGAAAATCAATGAAGTGAGTTCTGCTTCATAAACATCAGTTCACGTACTGTATCATTCACGAATATAGGAGTGACTGCTTGTTGTCTTTATGGAAAGGTTTCAGCTGATTTGATAAAGAGGATCGGAAGAGCCCATGTCAATGGGAAGATCAATGATTTGTATTTTGAACTGAACAAGTGGTCCTTTGAAAGTGAGTTTTCATGCAACACTTGCCACAAATACCATTCTGCATTGCTTTAATGAAATGCATTTAATGTTTCTTTCTCTTTTGTTCTTATAGCCATTTGCTATGTGCTTTA
Source organism: Hypophthalmichthys nobilis (assembly GCA_037950665.1). Classification (NCBI taxonomy): domain Eukaryota; kingdom Metazoa; phylum Chordata; class Actinopteri; order Cypriniformes; family Xenocyprididae; genus Hypophthalmichthys; species Hypophthalmichthys nobilis. The sequence goes on from CM075471.1 coordinate 2,219,571, forward strand.
TGACAAACGTTTTGGGCTCTTGCAAGACCATGTCAGCGAGGAGGCCATGGATTTCATCACCGCGATCAAAACGGTAAATTTTTGACCCAATACAGTGAGGGTCTCTGATAAACCTTTATCTGCTTCTCCTTAGCTGCATTTGAGGCGTTAGCAGTGCAAAGATGCAGTTGAAAAACAGACGGTGTTTTCTCACTTTCAGATGATGAGCACCTTTGGAACAATGATGGTGACGCCCGTGGAGCTTCACAGGAACCTGAATACGAAAACATGGAAAGACCACACAGCGGCATGGGACCGTATTTTTAGCACAGGTACTAAAGAGTTCCTTTATCAGATGACGTGTGACCCATAAAGGCGTTCAAAGCACATTTCCAGTCAGGTGATGACACATGAACTTACGGCTTTCTGCCTCGACCCTCCAAAGCAGATCCGTGCACACAGCAGGAGAGAGAGAGAAAGAAAGAGAGAGAGAGAGAGAGAGTAAACCATGGTAGTAAACGCTGTGACCTAAGTGCAAGAGAATCCAGCCAAATATTTGTACTAGCAGCAGGGAGGGAGGGAGAGGCGGGTAGGAATGTTGACGCGAGGCTGAATTACTCACAGTTTGTTGTGCTGCTGTTGCTCCATTAGCGGCCGCTCGCTGACAGACACCTGTCACACAATAAGAAATATTTAGTCTTTCCTGCAGCAAAACAACAGCAGCACGTGCTGGACAAGTTCAAGTTGGGCTGTCCGACACATGTAGGCCTGCCATTAAGACAAAAATGCTAATACCATACCAGTTATAATGAACAATTAGTTATTTAAATCTAAGTATACATACATATTCCTCTGAATATTGAATATTAAACAAATATATAAACACATTACAAATACATAATACAAATGAAATATGAATGCAAAGAAAAAGCTATGATGATTCAAAGTGCTTTGCATAGACATAAATAAAGAAAAACAGAATTGAACAAGTTTAAATCACTGTTATAAGTTCATTTAAAATGGACTAATATGAATATATAGAAGAAATAATAAATAATAAACAATAAAAGTCTATTCAAAATGGATATGCATGTATGTTTTATATAGTATAAGTCAGATTTATTCCGCAAATATGCATTAAAGTGATTTTTACAAAAGATTTATATTTCAAACAACTGTTTTCAACATTCATAATAAAATGAACACTGTAAAAAATGATATGATCAGTAAATCAAGGCAACTAATGTTTGACATTACTTTAACTCATCAAAATAATTGATTTATTTATTTTTGCACAGTTGAATATAATTTACTGAAACTGAACTTAAGTTTTTAAGTTGAAATAGGGTTTTTTTTTACAGTGAAATGTTTCTTGAGCAGCGAATCGGCATATTAGAATGATTTCTGAAGGATCATGTGACACTGAAGACTGGAGTAATGATGCTGAAAATTCAGATTTGATCACAGATAAATAAATAAATTACATTTTACAATATATTCACATAGAAAACAGTTCTGTAATAATATTTCACAATATTTCTATTTTTACTGTAAATGCAGCTTTAGTGAACATAACTTTCAATAAAGGACATCATTAAATAAAATCATGCATTTACTGTAAATATTATTGAGCAGATAGCATATTTTATTCACTTACATTTTCATAAAATACCATTTTTGAATGCATACACTTTTATAAAAATGTTTCATCAGAAATATCATGAATTAATCAAGCAATCTATCATCTTTACAGCTAAACTTTACATTGACAAGAATCTGAAGAGGCACTCAAATGGCAAAGCGGACGACTTCCTCTGCGACATCTACCACCAGAGCCACCTCACTAAGAAGGAGCTGTACGCCGCCACAACAGAACTTCAGGTCGGAGGAGTGGAGACGGTACGCTTTCATAACACAGACTCACTTTCACAACCCCAGACAAACAAACTTGTTTTTCAACGAGCTTGTTTTCGAGTCACACGCGATCAAGCTAAAAAAAAAACAGTTGATTTAACTCGTCTTTGTTCTGCTCTTATCCAGGCTTAGTTCACTCAAGCACATAAGTCAGAAAAATGAGGCAAGGCAGGCGTATAGCACTCCGTTAATTGTTCCGCTGGAGGAACATTGTACAGTGTGGCCCTGACTGACCAAGCAAATCCTTCTTGTTTTCCTCTTGCAGACTGCTAATAGCATGTTGTGGGCTATTTTCAACCTCTCCCGTAACCCCTGCGCCCAAGGAAAACTTCTGAAGGAGATCCAAGACGTGGTGCCTGCTGGGCAGACGCCTCGTGCCGAGCACATCAAGAACATGCCCTACCTCAAAGCCTGCCTGAAGGAGTCCATGAGGTGAGCATGCGCACATTTCACCCCAAAATATACGAATATTCGAAATGTGCTTAATTGCTCTCAAAATAGATTTCAGTTAGTATATCATTCCTTATGTCTTTTTTTTGATTTTCTTGAAAGGTTTTGACTTAATACTGGTTTAGATAATCCACTTTACACTCTTAAAAATATTTATTGGCATCAACGGTTCCATGAAGAACCTTTAAAATTCATGCACTCTTAAAAATAGGTTCCAAATGTTTGCCATAGAAGAACCGCTTTTGGTTCCCAGAAGAACCTTTCAGTGAACAGTTCTTGATGGAACGATTCTTAATGGAACCATCAATGCCAGTAAAGAACCTTTATTTTTAAGAGTGTGGAATCTTTCCATTGCACAAAAGTTTCTGGAAAATTCTTTGAGGAACCAAAAATGGTTCTTACACCCTTAAAAATGCTGGTTCTTTATTGGCATCAGTGGTTCCATCAAGAACCTTTAACATCCATGGATCCTTTCTATTCCACAAAATGTTCTTTATAGTGGAAAAGGGTTCTGTAGAATATTAAAATTGTTCTTCACTCTAAGAAAAAATGATTGAAGAACTGCACACTGAACAGTTCTTTAGGGAACCCAAAATGGTTCTTACACCCTTAAAAATCAAGGTTCTTTAATGGCATTGATGGTTCCATAAGGAACCTTTAAATTCACTCTTAAAAATAGATTCCAAACATTTGCCATAGAAGAACCGCTTTTGGTTCCCCAAAGAACCTTTCAGTGAACAGTTCTTAAAAGAACCATTTTTTAAAATCCAAAGAACCCTTTTCCACTATAAAGAACTTTTTGTGGAATGGAATGATTCCATGGACGTTAAAGATTTTTGATGGAACCATCAATGCCAGTAAAGTACCTTTATTTTTAAGAGTGTGGAATCTTTCCATTGCACAAGTTTCTGGAAAGTTCTTTGGGGAACCCAAAATGGTTCTTACACCCTTAAAAATTCTGGTTCTTTATTGGCATCAGTGGTTCCATCAAGAACCTTGGATCCTTCCTATTCCACAAAATGTTCTTTATAGTGGAAAAGGGCTCTGTAGATTGTTGAATTGTCCTTCATTCTAAGAAAAAAAGATTATTCTTTTAAGAACTGCTCACTGAAAAGAACCCAAAAGTAAAGGTTCTTTATGGTTCCATGAAGAACCATTAAAATTCATGGAATCTTTCCATTGCACAAGTTCTTTAGTGTCAAAAGGTTCTTTAGGTTATTAAAATGTTCTTCAAACTAAGAAAAAATAGTTCATTTAGGAACTGTTTACTGAAAGATTCTTTGGGGAACCCAAAATTGTTCTTACACCCCTAAAAATTAAGGTTCTTTATTGGTATTGAACCTTTAACATCCATGGAACCTTTTTATAAAACAAAAGGCTTTTATACTGGAAAAAGGTTCTTTAGATTTTTAAAATGTTTTTCACACTAAGAAAACATGGTTCTTTTAAGAACTGATCACTAAAAGGTTCTTTGAGGAACCCAAAATGGTTCTTCTATCTACTGCATCGCTGTGAAAACACCCTTTTGGAACCTTTTTTTAAAAGAGTGTTTAATCTTTCCATTGCACAAACAGTTTTTTAGTGGAAAAAGGTTCTTTAGATTATTAAAATGTTCTTCAAACTCAGACAAAATGCTTCATTTAAGAACTGTTCACTGAAAAGTTCTTTGGGGAACCCAAATATTTCTTACACCTGTAGAAAATAAAGGTGCTATATTGGCATTGATGGTCCTGTGAAGAACCTTCAACATTCATGGAATCCTTCCATTGCACAAAATGTTCTTTAGATTATTAAAAGGTTCTTTACACTAAAAAATTATTCTTTTAAGAACAGTTTACTGAAAGGTTCCAAATATAGCTCTTCTATGGCATCACTGTAAAATCCCCCTTTATTTTTAAGAGCAATCCCAGCACTCTTCTGATGAATTTGTAGTATCAGCTGTAAAAGGTTCATATGAGGTGCATGATCATTTCTAATAGACTGGCAGATTAGGCTGGTCCAGTCAGGTGACATAATAGTCCCAACTGGAATCCGAAAGCACATGGAAGTCATGTTTATGCCCTCACACTTTCATGTTCCAGGCGTCAGTCATGTGTTACAGGAAGACATATCTTCGGACATTAAAGAAGGATAATGCTGAAGCATGTGCCGAGAATGTTGATGGTGTATTTGTGGGATTATCTAGCTCTGACCTGCATTAATGCCATAACGTGCCCTAGAGCTTTCATCTTACACACTCACGCATGCAAAAAATGGAAATTCTCTGGAATTCTCAACAGTAAGAAGTTCTTTGTTGTTTTTCATTTCTACAGAGTTTCACCATCTGTGCCGTTCACCAGCCGTACCTTAGACAAAGACACTGTGCTGGGCGATTATACTCTGCCTAAAGGAGTGAGTATTTTATTATTAGCAGACCTGCTCACTACTGCCCCCTATATGAACTCTGATCCAAAACCTAGTGAGTGGTCTTGATGTCTACCGTCTAACTCGCAGGCAGCTACCTTCTAAAACAGCATCTTAACTGAAATAAGAGTTCATTAGCGGCTGGTTTGGAAAGCTCTACATTAGCAGCAAAAAACGCTCCTTTCATAAAGCATGAAAGAACTGACAATTGATCGCAATAGAGTTTGATGTTAATCATTGATATATATATATATATATATGGTTAATAAGCGTAAAAATAATGTACATTCTGGGTAATATTTGTCATTTAATGAAAAAAAAATGACCCAGAATGCATTGTTTCTACGCTATATTATAATGGAAAACGGTATTTTACCATTCTAAAAAATAGCTGTAAAAAATGTAAACAAATTTACACAGTAAAATACCATTTTCCATCGAAACAGTAATATACTGTAAAAACAATGCATTCTGGGTAATATTTGTCATTTTTGAGAACGACAAATTTACTCAGAATGCATTGTTTTTATGTTATATTACTGTTTCAATTAAAAAAATGAATTTTACTGTGTAAATCTGTTTCATTCTTTACAGCTATTTTTCGAGAAATAGGCTACTTCGTTGAAAATGACAAATAATATTACCCAGAATGCATTGTAATATACAGAATGCATTGTAATATAAAGAAGTAATATACCTTAAAAACCAATAGAGCTACGCTAAACCCAAAATATGACGTAGATAATAGGGTACAATCCATTAAAATGAAAGTGTCCTGTTGTCGATAGCGGCGCAACTTTAGTAAACGCTCATATGGGTCATATTTCAGGGAAGTGACAAATGACCTATATGGGCGTATGGAGAACATAAAAAGTTGGTTTTTACACTATATTACTGTTTCAATGGAAAACGGTATTTTACTGTTTAAATTTGTTTAGTTTTTAACAGCTATTTTTTAGAGTGTAGATTTTGCTGTAACTTGTTTGTATCCCATTCATTCGTTTATCATATTATCTATGTTAAATGTGAAGTTTTATAGACATTTTATGCATTGCACATGATTGAATTCATGTTTAGCAGTTCATGAGATGAAATTTGGGTGCATTATATTTATTTTAACCCTATTTCTTTATGTTCTCAGACCATCCTGATGATCAACAGTCAGGCTATCGGTTCGAACGAGGAGTATTTTGACAACGGGAAGCAGTTCAGACCAGAACGCTGGCTTCAAGATAAAAGCTCCATCAACCCTTTCGCCCATGTGCCCTTTGGGATAGGAAAGAGGATGTGCATCGGCCGACGTCTCGCTGAGTTACAGATCCAACTGAGTCTTTGTTGGGTAAGTTTCCAGTGTAGCTGCGCATTAAACGATTACCAGAACTTCTAGTAGGTCTTGTATATTAATGTATTATCTTCACCTAGTCCAAATGTTTGGTATGCTCTTTATCACAGATACTACGCGACTATGAGATTGTGGCCACAGACTATGAGCCGGTGGAAGCGCTGCATTCAGGAACTCTGGTTCCCAGTCGAGAGCTTCCAGTGGCGTTTGTCCCCCGATGAGGTACGGAAATGAGTTCAAACATTTCATTCAAGACCAGAAAGATATTAGCAGAGGTTTGAAGAATGGAGAGGATCTTATCTTGTATTTTAAAACCTGTTTTTTTTTTTGTCTTTGCAGATACCATGTACCAGTACTAACCTGAACGGATGACTCCATAACAATGGATCAGACATATGACGAGACCTTTATATTGCTGCTAACCTATACAGAATGTATCAGTCTCACACTTCAAAAATACCTCAAACTATTAGTATACATACAGTAGTAAATATGATTATTCTATTTATTTACTTTATAGAAATGACAGGCTAAATTAAATATTTAAGGTTTTCTCATAATTGCTGCTACCTACTATATTACTACAGTAAATATATTTTACTAAAATGTTAAAATTATTATGTAGAGATGGTAAATTTTCTATGCAATATTGTTTTGTACTGAAATCATTCCATGTACAGTATTATGTAAAATTCTTTTTTTTAATGCTGTGTAGAAATGTACATATATGTCATATAAAACATAAATGTAACATTCTATTTATAAACTCAATAACATATATTTATGTTTGATGTGTCTGTATGAGTGGTGAGAAAACAATATGACTGTTGAAAAGCAAATCAAGACAATCTAGAAATTCACTGGATATTGTTCACCGCAAACCACTTTTGTTCTTAATAAAAAGTGCAGATGTCATGCTGTGGTCTGAAATAAACTGAATTCATTGTGTGTGCCACATTAAAAATACTCTGCACTCACTTACAGAAAAGTACCACGGTATTACTACACTGTAAAAAAAGAATTGTTGGTTTACTGAAATTATTCAGTTCATTGACATAAAAAATTTGAGTTAATACAATAAAGGCGATTGGTTTAATCAACAGAAACTCAAAATATGATGCTATCTGAACTACATTAATTATCTAAGTTGCTTTGACAAAATAAAAAAATGTTATGTTAATTTTTTACAGTGTATGTTTTTCTGGACGTGCACTGTGTACTTTGAAGCTCCCTAAATACCATCTGAATATAATAATCATTCCATACCATGGTTTTAATATTTGATCCCATCACTGATCAGATCTATATAAAAAAGCTTTTATATCAGGCCAATATATCAGGACTATAATAACTATTTCTCTGCAAAAATAGAGGCTGAAGTTAAATAAAGGGGGAAATATATTCATTTTAAATGAGTAATATAGAATGTAAAATTATCACCCAGCTCTATGTATTAAGTTGGATATATATGTATACCGCACACACATATAGTAGACTCACGTAAAGTAATATATACTATATGGCATACTCAACTGCGTGATTGTTTGTATCGTCACAAAATGCACACAGAAAAGAAAGGGTTTAAAATTGTACCTTTAGGGGTACAACAGCTTGTTGCTGGGGCAGTACCCTTAAAAGGACATTTTTGCACCTTTTTGACTCCAAAAAGGTTGTTCTCTAAGGCAGTGGTTCCCAACCTTTTTTACGTCAAGGCCCACCTCCTCTATGAATCAACACTGCAAGGCCCCCCACACCACCACTACTTTATTTATTTATTTATTTTTATTAACAAAAACATTTGTATTCTAGTGTTATTCATTTTTAAACCCATTGTTTTTTAAG